>VXAZ01009672.1:711458-1425986 GCA_013399875.1 Gymnorhina tibicen
CCCATCACACTCAAGCCCCGCCTCCGGCACGCTCAAGCCCCGCCCCGACACACTCAAGCCCCGCCTCCGGCACGCCTAAGCCCCGCCCCCGGCACGCTCGGGCACCGCCCCGCCACCGGACGGGGGCGGCGCTTGCCGCGTGCGCCACCTGGCGGCGGTTTCAGTAATTTTTTGAGGTAAGACTCGTCAGGAATTGCGAATGCCACAGAATCACAGAATTTTCTGTGTTGGAAAAGATCTCAAAGATCACTGGGCCCAGCTGTTAGCCCGGCACTGCCAAGTCCACCAGTAAAACCACGTTCCCAAGTGCCACATACTTCTGACTGTAACATCCTTCCCTGTCATCTGTGACTCAGTGTCTCCAAACTGCAGTACTTGAACCTATTCAAGCTTTATGGCTGTTATCTCTCTTCTTTAAATGGTTATTCTTAGTAAGGATAGCTGTTAAAGTGTACATAGAGTACACTTAAGCTACACTTAAGGAACTACATAAAATTAAGTTTTGTTGTTGTTCGTCCTCTCATCCCCCTTTATTTGTTTCCTCAACCTTCTATACCAAGGTATCACAACTAACCACCATACTTGCCTCATGGAGAGTTCCTACCCCTGCCTGAAGTACCAGTAAGAATGTGAATAGACAACACTGACACCTCCTACCACTTCAGATCCTCCTCTGTTGAGGACCTGTTGTCCTCCTGATTTTAATGCTGAATGCATGGCTGGTAACTTACATCTTTGTTTCCCCAGAGCTCTAGTTGTCATCTTGTCAGATCACACCTTACAAGTATTCTCTGGTTAAATTCACAGGTAGGCTGTTATCAAGTTATCTGAATGTTATCTGGCTTATAGAAATTTCCTTACATCTTATCATGGTAATCCTCTTCCAATGGGGAACATACAATGTTTGGAAAAATTATGAAGAGTTCCTGTGTAGGTCAAAGACTTCAAAATGTTTGTCTACAGATATGAATTATCAATTATCATTGGGCATCCTTAGAACTTAGGCCCAAGAAGGAGACATCCTGCTGCCTATTCAGAACATACTCATGGCACTAGTACTGGCACGAGTTAATAAAAAATCCATCCTGCCTCATTGCAGATTAAGCAACACATTGGAAATAATAATAATAATAAACAAAACAGAGCCACAACTTTCCACTTTTACATCATGTGATTCAGCTGCACATAATCATCGTTTCAATTAAGGTGACTGTATCCCCTTCTCAGATTTTTAAGAAAAAAAACTTGTTTTACTCCACTTGTTTGTTCTTCAAAACATGTTAAAAATCCCCTCAGTGGAAAACTCACGTATGATTTTGAATGTTCAAAGTATTTGATCATTGCAGACCAAAGTGACATGAACAATGTTCAAAAGAAACATGAAGGGCCAAAGCCAATGCCCTAGATTATCTCTGTCTTTACAGAGATGATACAAACAAAGCATATTTCAATCCAGAAAATAGCCAATTGCATCACTGCATCTAACAAGCCCTTCTCTGCATTACTCTGAAAACCTGTTTAGGAAATATACCCACAGCAGAGATGCATAACCAACAAGAGGAATTCCATTCACATTTTAACATGTCCTATTCCACTCTAGAGCCATTGCATGGTCTCTGTTTGACTGAACCATCTTACAGATGTAAACTGGCTTAGATAAGTAAGTGGTTGGACAGAAGTGACTTTTATTCAAAATTTCATAGGCAGACTCCTAGGATCACATTGGAACTGCCCACAGCCTGAGAATTTCCAGTTCTTGCAGAGGACATCATTATTTATAATATTTATAATATTATAATTATATTCAATAACTTGAAGTGAATTCCATGGCAACCCCTTCCCCTGTTCATACAAAATCTATAAAACAGGGATCCTGTATTGATATTGTATTGATTGGCTAAGAGTGAGGGAAAACAAATCCTTTAAGTCCTGTATAGATTTTATATTGAATTGTTGAGTTATAGAATCATTCCATAAAAGAAATCATGCATTATGTGTAACCTGGAAAACACTTATTCCCTCTGAATGTTCAGATAAAATGTAGTAACTCCACCACATTTTCCCCCTACTTAGTGTCTCCCATGTGGTGTGTAATCTTTGCAATTGCCTGATCTTCTAGAAGACATAAAGGTTACAGCAACACTATTAAAATTTGTTCCATTTACATTTTCACAATCACTGACAGTCTCCAAAAAATAATGTTTCCATTTATAAAATTAGAAAAAAAAAATAGCAGAAAGTTTGCTGGCTGAGACCCTCAATAAATAGTGATATCTCTTTCCTTGGTGTTTCTTTAAGATCTGCATTTTTATTCCCGTAACTGATGTTCTCAGGTTTGCAGGGTGGTGAGGAAGAGGAAGGAAAGAGAACTTGCTGCTTGTTTCACTGACCTATTTAAAAAGTCCCTTATGTCTGCTGTATCGACAGTGACTTCTAAGAATCCTGTGACTGCCAGGCTGAGTGGTGAGAATATTTAATTCTGTCACAAGGGGCATACAGCTTCATTAACTACCACTGAAAACTTTACAGGTGTCTTTTCAGTTTACAGGTGCCCTCCCCAGAGTCCAGACCCTGATCTGATATGCTACATGTGTTGCTGCATAGAGTGACAGATTCTGGCTGCAATTCTCTGTCTGCAAGCACAAAAAGGGAGAGATTCATATCTAGCTGTAGACAAAAAATTAGTCTCTCTGTACAAAGCCTCTTGATCCCTATTCATAATCAAATTAGAAGTAATTTTAAGCTATAATTTACAGATGTTATTTTTTCCTATTATAGCTCTCATTGTAAGGAAATTTAAATAACAAAGCTAGAAAATATCTGCCCCAATAACTATATCACAGCAAGATTAACTCACTTCCTCAAAACTCATTGCAAGAAAAAAATTGGGGTTTTAGGTTTGATTTTTTTTTTTAATTAAAAAAAGAGGCAGGCTCTGCAGTTGACAAAACTTTTTTTTAAAATTACCATTTCCCACTTTGAGCTGATTCATAGGTTCTTCACTGTTCATTAAGGGAAATTTTTAGGTAGAAGAGGCAAAACAGATATTTAGTCACATGACTTGTACTAAATTAATCTCTTCTCTAAGTATACTGAAATAGGGCTTTGGCAGTTAGTTTCTGTAAAAAACTGTGCTGAAAACCATAGAAATTGCAAAAAATACAGCTACAAAAAATAAAGATGGGTCATGTCATCCTCATCCAGCCTTCTTTTTCATGTATCATTTATTAATACACAACTACATATCTGGCCTAAGGTCTTCGATTCATGCAGCATATTGGAAATGTGCCAAATATCAAGGATTGCAAAATAAGGTGATGGTCACTGGATGAGTTACTACTTAAACTTTTATTTCATTCTCAGCATTCAGCATGTGGCCTCACGCCATTTGTCACTTCAATGCACCACTGAATAAAACGGTATGAACTTGCTCCATAAGTTCATACTATTGTCTATGACTCTGCCTGACAGTGTGTGGGCAGAGAAATCAGGTCCTGCCCAAAAAGCTGCGGTGAAACAGCTCTGTGCTGCCTGCTCACGTCCCTGAGTGGACCCCACAGCAAATGAGGGTACGAAGCCTCTTCCTGTAGCCGCCCTGCGTGGCTCACCCACACTCCCCAGGGGAAACTACCTTCGAGCTGTCTCGTTAGCCCACGGTACGCAGCTCACACACCCACGGCCTCTGAGGCAACTGCTGGTACTATCTTCACATTCCAGTGGGGAATTGAGGTATAGTGAGGAGGAACTAAAGAGGAAATCCTCCTCCATGCCTGAACAGAACAAAGCAGGTTTGGTCTGGTCCAAATGTGCAAACACTGGGGATGGATCGTGTTCAGTGCTAATTAATGTGTATGAGAATTTTAATCACCAGCCTTCAATACACGTCTGGGGTCTGAAGGTATGTAACTTGTCCAGATGGGACTGGCCTCTCACAAACGAGGGAAAAAGTTGCAGCCGTGATTTGAACATAATAATGTGCTTGGTTAGAAAGGCCAGTCAAAGCACAAATCCCTCTCTGAAAGTGGCCAATTGCAAGTGGTGAGGGAAGGTACAGTAACAGGACAGAAGGTATTTCTCAGCTGCACTCTCCCTCAGATTTTGATTCAGGGACTTCCAAAGCCAAAGGTGGTATCTGCATTTAAAAGGTCTTCAAAGATTTATTTTCTTTTTATTTCTTTAATAATTAATAGAACTTTTCAAAGCATATGGGTGCAAAAGCATCTGAGCTAGAGAATTTGTAAACAGAGGCACAATTCTGTATTCTTTTGCTAGACCCTCCTCCCCCCACTTTTTATTTTCCTTGGTATCACTGAATGATTTAAAAACTGAAAATTATCAGAAAGCAGTTCTTCCATAAACATCTAGCATGGAAAATTTTAGGGTAAACTGACAGGAATTTGAGGGGGACTTTTGGAAGAGCTCTGTTTTAACATGAAATGATGGAAATTCTTAACTCTGCCTAGTGGCTGTAACTGTGGGCACATGAGTTTACACAAGGAGTGGGGATGCAATGCAGTGGACCCTGGCTAGAACATGTAGCTGACTCATGGCTGGGATATTTGAAGTTTGACCACTCCTCATTTATGCCCTGGAAAGGTTGCTCTGTCTCCATTGTTGCATCCTCACTTTTGTGACAAAATGAAAGACACGAAGTTAGGATGTGCTTGTATTCCTTCTTTCTCAGTGTAACTCAACTGTATTAGGAACACACACACACACACACACACATACATTCTTTCAATCTTTCTGTTGCTATTGCTTGTATTTTCTTTTGTGACTCCTATCTCTTTATTCTCCTGTAATAAATCACAATGACGCTTTTTCTGCAGTGTCCTCACTACCTTATTTCCTTCCTCTATATAAAAATGACAGAATTAGCATATTATTCTTCTAGCAGGAAACAAAACCAGCCTTCCTAGACACTGCCAGAATTATCAAAGTTAGGACAGCAAAAGTAATTATTAAAAAATAGCAACTTAAGGAATACCAAGTCCAGAGAGTAAAATGCCATTTAAGGATTCAAGGGGTTATTTGTATTCTGTAATATGCCTTTCTTCATGCATTTTCATGACCTCAAGTTACTCAGAATAATTCTTTAAAAGGGTAGAGGTTTACCTCTAACAAGAAGATGCAATTTGATGCAAAGAATAGAAGACCAGATCATGATGTGAGTGCTGGGTGAAAGATCTTCACTGGGCCAGTTTGGCAACTTCCTGGCTTAATTTGGAATTACATGGATTAATCCTGGGGTTGCAAATGTATAGACTGGCTGGGCAAGCTTGACTATAAAATGGAGGGAAGTGTATTTTAACCAACAGAGAGAGAAAAGAGCATTCTTCCTGACAGTGGCAATGGGTAATGCAACTGTTTGGAATCCGAGTGCAGATATCCACAGTGATACTGCAAACATATCATATATTTAAACATTAACTGTCTGCAGGAAAAAAATCATTATCAAGAGGATGCATGCAGTGAGGCTTAGGAAGTATGTCAGTCAGATATGAGGATTCCCACGACTGTCTGCAATGAACTAAATAGACAACAGAACTTAAGTTCAGAGAATCCTATTCTGGCTATCCTATTAATAATTGCCTTTTTCCCCCCAAAGTTTTCAGTGGATATTCTGTAGGTATGAAAATGCTGATGAACTAGACTTGCAATAAGTAACACCATTAAGCCTACTGCTGGCCATTATCTTATTTCACAATTTTTAAAATACATTCCCCATTGCATAGTCACACAGGTTATTTGGAAGCCACTCCCAGTAAGGACGTGTTTGTAGTATTTCAGCCTTTAGATTCTTCCCCTTTTCCTCCTCCCTGCTTGTTTTCTCTAGTAAACATGGTCATTCCCTTGAATTTCCTGATCATAGGGATATTTGAGGATATCACCTCACACCTACTTTATCCTACACCAAACTTTTGGTTTTTTCCATACAACTCACTTGACTACACTTCTTTACAAAAGTAGGAAAGTGTCATCTGCAGAAGAGATGCACAAGGGTTGGAAGTTATTTTCATGTTTTCTGTAGGATGAAAATAGAAACCTAACCTGAGTGCATTTGGCTTTTCTGATGAGTATTTTCTCAGCTCTCCATGCAAGCTTGTGTTCAATGAAGCGTTTCTTCATTTGCAATTGACAATGTTGTGTATGTAGTGATCACACAGTCTTGCACTTAAACTTTCTGGAATGCTTATTCAGACTTCCCCAGATACAAATATAAAACTGTTACATGCAGACAGTTCCTAGGTGAGGATGTCTCTAAGTTCTGTCTTCAGCATATTTATCTGTATATGTTCCTATTCCCCTGCCCACAGAGTAAACCTCAGCTTCTCCTTCCCCATCAGAGTTCTGCCTAGAGCAATGACCTGACAGAAATATTACATTTCCTGGGACATTGTTGTCTTTCCTCATAAAGTCCATAGGAGAAAGGAACAACAAAAAATACCTAACTTCTTCTGGACTTGAAAGAACCTATGTTTTCTCTGGTGCTGTCTCAAGTCTTTCCTTCTACTGTCCACCTACTTTCAAGAAAAATATAGGAACCCACTATATTGAACATGGTCAAATGTGGTTAAATCTGTCAGAATAGTTGAAGAAATCATGTACAAAGCTGTAAGGATAAGATTTTCCTTCATTCACTTTCAAAATGCATGTGTATATATTCCCCAAGTGATGTAAGTGAACTAAACGTCCGAATCCCTCTTCTTTCCAGATTTGTTTAATCTCAGTTTATCTTCATGATAATATGCCTGACAATCTTTCTTTCAGAATTAAGGCCACTTTACATAAGTCTCTTCTGATTTTCCTCCCAAAATAAAGATGAATATTGCTTTTTCCTTTAATCATTTGATAGCTAAGATCACCCCATTGTTAATCTATTAATTTTGCTAAAATGAGAATCTTCCCTAGTTTCAAACATACAGAATAACCATGTCTGATGTTTGCCTTTACAAGGCAGTTAGTCATGTGCTGGTGCTAGACTGACAAATCTAATCTCATTACTAGTGAAGATGTGGAAAGACCAGGCTCAGCACATTGTTTCATTTATCATAAACCTGTCCCACTCTTTACCCTAAATATTAGCTTTTTCTTCCTAGAATTTCTTATTTGGTTTTGCTATTATTTATCAAGTTAGTGCAACTACAAAGAATAAGCATTTGTTAAAATGTTTAAAATAGGCTAAGGAAGCTTAAAAGGTACACACCCTAAATATGCTCAATTCATGGTTCCAGTCCATGTTTTCCCAGCTAAAAATTGTCCTTGACTCATTAAAAAAAAATCTTGATCTATTCAGCTGCTCTTAAAGGAAAATGTAGGTGCAGTCCAGAATGGCTTCCTGTACATTTTCTGAAGTATCTGTTCTGCTAGATAAAAAGCAAAATCAACTTTGCAGTATGAATTTTGTCAGCTGTTAAGTTAGTGGCATGGAACCATAAATACCTGTGTTAACACATCTCTGTAGTTGTGCCAAAAATCTGGAAAACCTCTTTTGGGGCAACCTGTGTGTTACCAGAACTACCGCAATACCAGCACTACCAGCCTGGTGTCAGCAATGTTGGATGTAGGAGTTACAATCCTCTCAGAGCACTCTTAGCAAAACAGAGTCAGAGCTAAACCACCCACCCTTACCATATGGCAGCCTTCTGTTTTGTAGGACAGCTATTAAGAAAGAACCTACATTATCTGCAGTTTTGAAGTTTCACATTTGGGTCTTCTTTTTTTATTATTATTTTTTCGTTCTCATTTAGTAAACACATTCAGAATTTGGTAGCATCTTAGATACCATTTGTAGTGTGTGGTTTTGGTGGGCTGGTGGAACTGCCTTCCACAGAGTTAAAGTTTTGTTACGAGACATATGGGTGGTGGTTACTTTTGCTTTTTAGCACTGTCAGAGCTAGAGTAAATTGTTTCATAGCATCATAGAATGGTTCAAGCTGGAAGGGACCAAAGATCATCTTGTTCCGGTCCCCCTGCCATGCTAGACCAGGTTGCTCAAAGTCCCATCCAACCTGACCTTGAACACTTCCAGGGATCCATAGCTTCTCTGGACAATCTGTTCCAGGGCCTCCCCACCTTCACAGGAAAGCATTTCTTCCTAATACCTAATCTAAATCTGCCCTCTTTCAGTTTAGAGCCATTCCCTCTTATCCTATCACTACATGTCCTTGTAAAAAGTCTGTCTCCCTGCTCTCTTGTAGCCCCATTTAAGTACTGGAAGGCTACTATAAAGTCTCCAAAGAGGCTTCTCTTCTGCAGGCTGAATAACATTTCATTTCATTTCAATTTCATGAATCCATTATGGTTTTACCTACTTATGTGCTCTTCTCTTTTAAAAAAGATGATATGTACATTTGTTTACATAGTCATACTCCATTTCTTCTCTTCCATGATAGCAGCAGTCACAAGGATCATGCTGGATTCGTGCTGCAGGTGATGTAGCTGCTTCTGTTTGAGCCCCACAACTGTATCTTAGCAATCTGCTTACTTCAGCCCGCATACCCAGCAACACCATTCACATCTTTCCCTTAGACAAACTTCCCACTCAATTCAGGAAGGCTTCCGAAATTTCTAACACAATCAAAGAAATAATGAATTCAGTAGTAAAAACGTGTGTTACTCTAGTGTCTTTAGTACCTGCCTGATACATTTTGACAGAGGTTTAGGATTCTTGTTGCAGTCTTCCCATCTATCTCACAAAAAGGAACACTCTGCTGATATGAGGTGAAAGTAAGATTCCCAGCTTTTTTTTTTCTTGCTGGATAAACAGCATGGTGATCTTTATCAGTTCAAAAAGTGACAAAGTGACCCGAATTCGAACAGCTTGACTGTGTCAGGAGGCATGGCAGGTCACTGGGCACGCCAGCTCCAGAAAAGCAATGATCATTAACCTGTAATGACCTTTTACGTTTATGATCATAAGCAAAGCTGAGTTGGTGCAGACAATGCAAATGGCAGAGTCAGAGCAAAACTATGACTTTCCGCAGACATTCAAAACCAGTCAGATGGTCACAAAATGCAAAGTTAGTTGTTGGGTTCTTTGTACTGATATACAAGTGTTTTTCATAGTATGCAGTGAGGAAGCCGGTGTGCTTCTTTGTACGTGGTTTATTAGGCAAAGAAACATGTGTCTCTACTTTTCAAAAAGGATCTTTGCTTTTCCTTCTCTCATTAAAAGCGGAGAAGCCTTCGCAGAGGTGTCAGCACACAGCCACAGCCCCGGCCCCTCTGCCGGTGCGTGCGGTTCAGGACGGTGCGTGCCCCGCCCCGCGCAGCTGGCAGCAGGCGATGGGCAGTGCACAACCCGCAGCGAGCAGCCAGCGCTCCTCCGGCCGTCCTTGCTCAGACACACAAGGACCGTGTGGGGCCGTTCGTCTTGCTCCGTCATGTCATGGATTCCCTCTGGCACATTCCTCTGCCTTCCCGTTCTGGGCCTCCTGCCCCCATCCTGCCCCGAACGCACAGGGCAGTTCCGACGGGAAGGCGCCGTCGGCGCTGCCCCGTTCGTGTCCCGTGGACAACCCGCGCAAACGCCACGGCCCGGGAGGCTCCCGGCGCCTCCCGACGCGCCCGCGCCGCGATCCCGGACCACGCGAGAGGAGCTTCCCGCGACTCCTGGGACACCCGGGACCAGGCGACTCACCCCGCAGCCTCGGAACTACAATTCCCAATAAGCTTTGCGCGCAGGGCCCGCGGCTGCCTGAGCGAGTGGGGCGCCGGGCTTGCTGGGGCTCGTAGTGCGGCCAGATGGATGTCCGGCCCCGCCTCCTCCCGGCCGCGATTGGCCGGGGCCCGGGTCCGCCCCCGCGCGCCGCGGTCGCCTGGCCCCGCACGGCGCTCGCCGCAATCACAGCGGCCGTGGCGGTGACTCCTGTACACGGCACGGTGAGGGCGGCGGGGTCGCGGTGTCCGGGGGCTCCGGCCAGGGGGGAGGAAGCGGGGTACGCCTGAGCGAAGGTAGCTGTGAGCGGGGGACGGCCCGCTCCGCTGCCCGGCCGCAGAGGCAGGGGGGAGCGGCCCCGCCGCCTCCCAGGGGAGCGGCTGAGGGTGCCGGTTTCCTTCCCGGGCTCCGAGCGCTCCTGAGCCCCCGCCGCTCCGCCCGGCGCCCCGTCTGGCCTTGGGGCTGGCACGCCTGGCTCGGGAACTGTGTTTGATCCCTCCGTGCTGGAAGAGAGACAGGAGTCAGAGCGGCTCCTTCCGAGGGGCATTGCCCAGGGGTGCCAGAGGAGAGGAGGGAGGTCTGGAAGGGGCAAGCAGTGGCAACAACTTAGATTTAGTCTCCGGTAATACCTTTTTAACCGGGGAAAAGGATGGAGTAACTATTTACGGGATTTCTGCAAAGAGCTAGTGATGCCTGAAAGGTGCTGCGCTGTGGCTGGTTATTTATAGCTGGTAGATAGCCTTGCCGTAACATGAGGTTCTACTTGGGAGGTAGTAGCACCACTGGCTCCCAATTAGGATGGACCAATACTGTGTTGGGTGTCTGTGTTTGGGGGTTAAGATAAATATTGCAGCCAAGATCTGAAATGCTAAGATAAACCGTAGTAAAAGACGTGGCGTGCAGGAATCTTGTGTAATCTCACATGGGAATTTCTGCGTAATAACTTCTACAGAATTTCATTCTCTCCGTGCTCCCAGCATTTCCATGTTTTGCTGACCTTATCTGACTTACTCTTCTAGCCTTATACCCCCCATGCCAAATCAAGCAATGTAACGAAGTTACTCATGCAGTGTTGCAGTATCTGTCTTTTCTTACTCTCAGAATGTGATGGCAGAGGCTTTGTAGATCTGCAGACAGATAAGAAAGTAAATAGCAGAAGCAGTTTTACTGAAGCCTTAAGGTTTGCCAGATTTGAATCTGGATTTTTTGAAGTGTATAGAGAAAAAATCCCCTAAACCAGGTGTATTGGCTTATCACCATTCTAGGAATGATTTTGGGTTTTTTTACCCTCAGGTAAATTGTACCATCTCTGCTGCTGAGAAAAGTAAATCTCTAAACAGGAGAATGAACTTTAGTTATAACCACTTTTAAATACATTTATTTAACATTAAGAATCATTCTGAGTTAACTACAGATTCATGGGTTTTTACAGTAAAAGTGGCTTATGCATCTTCAGTAGCTAAACAGAAATATTTTACTACAAGTTTTAATCATACTAAGCCAGTTCATAGAATGATTACTAGCAGACTTTGTAAGGAAATGTTTTGCAACAGGAATCATATCTCCTTCAAAATTTACCTTATCTGAATTTATAACGATAAAGATTTTTTTCTTTCTACCACACAAGTACAGAAAGAAAATGAGAAAATGAGATTTTTTTGTGCAGGGGCCCTAATCACAGGTTTAGGTGCTTCTGTTTGTGTAGCAGCCAGCACAGCATGTAGGCAGAACATGGCTGACAGACTGTGGACATCGGTTTCTTGTGAGGAGGACTGTCATATATTTTGTGGAAATCAGCATCTAAGTATTACAGTGGCAGGCAATATGCAAGCACTGTGTGGAGAAAGGACATGTGACTTGATTCTGGAATCTGAAAGGCTAGTGGTTATAAGAAGTGAGCTGTTAAGAAAGACTTCATAGAAAAGCTGTAATGATCATCTGATCAGCTTAAGGTTATTACTTTTCAGCAAGGTTACTGGTAGTGTATGCAAGTAAAATAGAGATACAGTTTCTGTTTATATAGCTCTTGGAGACTGTGCTTAAGGTATTTGGAGTGCAAGCTACTGAAGTGTCAATATTGCTTTAAAAGCTAGTGGAAAATACTTTGATCAACTCAAAGTCCTTTCTTTAGAGTGCTATCCTGATCTAGTAGTATTGATCTTAAAGGACAGTTTCCCAAAGGAAAGTTGTGAACTTGGGGAACAGGCAGTTGGCCAGAAAAATTGTTATAGCAGCAGTCAGCCTTTTCCAGATGTGGTCTTCCTTAAGCATCTCTCTCTTATCAAGTCAGAGATGTGTGCTAGCTATCTAGTGGGAAGTGGTCAAATTACCTCTGTCAGGAAAGACTGGTTTTAAGAGTAAATTGTTCTGGCAGGAGCCACCCAGTTCTGGACAGGCTTTTTCCACAGATTGTGCAAACTGTGCAGCAGCCTTACTTGCATGTGTATGTGGTGGTCTGATGCTGAACCCACTGCGTCTGAGATGGGCCTTTGTCCTGGCATGGTCTCAAGGCAAAGTTAATTAACTCTTCTGTCAGAAAGACTAGGCAGAGCTGATCAAATCTTACCATATTTTGTGGATCAATGAAAGCTCTAAGATGATCTTGTAGCAAATTTTTAGTTTTTCCACATAGTCTCAATCTGCATGTGATTCAGGACTGACCGCATGTGACAGATCTTCAGAGAAAGGCTTTTTCTGTACCTGTGGTAAGCTGGCCAACTGAGCTGCTTTCTCTTAATATGACTTGAAGACAAAGCATGTGATGGGAAACTTTCTCTTCTCAGCTGTAGGTCAAGAACTCGTACCACACAACCCTGAACACAGGCTTTTAAATTGCCCACTTGCACTCAGAGGCTTTCTTTAAAACAAGTAGAAATATGTGTGTGCATGTGTGTATTTGTTTGTTTGATCATCATTTGCTTGTTTATATTTTTGTCGGTTTTGGTTTGGGGTTTTTTTTTAGTAGTAGTTAGAGACAATCAATAAATACCAATTCCCACTGCACATGTGTTTAAACCTGTTTTAAGTGCTACTTGGAGAACTTTGGGGAGCTGAGCCTTTATTAATTATGGTTTATTATTCCACTGTGGTATGTCTGGGTTTTTTTTTTATTTCCTCCCTTCTTTCTAGTGATAATTTGATTTAATTATAGTATAGGAAAAGACAGATAAGTGAGATTATATGTCATGAATTAGTGCCAAAGAGGAGGTTCTTTTCTATTCTAAATAATGAATGACAAAATATATATGATTTGCTAGCACAGTGCAATGTTTCTTGGTGTTTATTTTTTTTCTCCTGGGTGTTCTGCATCAGTCACAACTTTTGTCTCAGCAGAGGTGAGAACTGTGAGGACTTAGATACCCTTGTACTATCTGGAAGACTCTTGAATCCCTCTTGGAGAGACTGCCTGAGGGGCTAGTAGCTTAAGTCTCTGTTCCTGATCTGGCCCAGGGTTTTTCTGTTGCGGGGCTGTTTGCGGGCAGAGCGCGGTGCTGGTGTGTGGTGCGTCTATGCCTGCACAGCACAGGCCCACTCAGAGATACTGGCTGGGGTCCTGAGAACTGTAGATCCTGGTTAGTATATCCGGGAGTGTGAACTCACCAGGAAAGACAATCCCATCAAACTGTTTCCGGTTGCCTGGTATATCAGTAACTGATAGTGGCGGTGACTCTTTCCGTGTGATGGATGTCAGTGTGCCAGGACCTCCCTTGAAATTAGCCATCATGTTAGAGGACACCAACACAGCTTCTACTGATATGCCCTGAGTTCTAATGAATGGTATCTCAAAGAGCTAAGCATCATGTGAAAGGTTCTCCAGCAATTGTTTGAACCATTTATTTTATTTTTTTTTTCATGTAAATACATATTATAGTTGGAGAAGTGTTATGAGACAGACACTGAGCTCTGAGGGATCTGTTTGCAGGAAATTCAGCTCAATATTCCCATAAGTCAAACTCAGTTAAGATTTATAAGCAGATTGTCTAAAAGATACTGATTTTATTTTCTTGCCTAATATTTCAGGAGTTAGATGTACCTGAAAGTGAATATTGGAAATGAATAGGCTCATTGGCCTGTGGCATATTGTGGCACTTTACAAAAGTTCTAAACAGCTTGGTCTGAATCTTAGCCAACAAAATAGGCAACATAGGTTTTATGGATGTTGTACACATAGTGCATCTTCAGCACAGTGTGTTATTTTTCTTATCTGAAGAAGTGACAAGATAGATCAGGCAGAGTTGCCATACAAAGCCCCCTGTCACTGTTTGGTGACAACAATACACAACTCTACAATTCCAGCTCAACATGAGAGAGTATAATCATCTAATGAAAAATCTGCTTATTCCTTCATATCTGCTTGATTGCTGATGAAACTAATAATTCAACAAACCCTAAATTGTTGAATTAATATGTATTAGTCTTGCCCCAAGTGTCACAGGCAGTGACAGGAGTGGCTTCTTCCTGAAAGATAAGTTTTTGGAAGAAGCAGTTTTATAACGGTTAATGTTGGTTCTGTCTTTTCTGTTCTGGAGATTTTATGTGTGGTAACAGTTCTTCCTATAGGAGCTCATATGATAATGTGACTTCCTTTACTTTGTGCTAGCTCCACTAAAAAGGATAAAAAAAATCCAACTTGTAAATATGTATATATATATATAGTATAATATATACGTATATTTTTTTTTTTCCATACTACTGCCTGCAAGACTAAATCTTAGTGACCAGTGAACCCATGCTATGTGTTAGGTTAGTAGTCTTCACTGAACACAGCTGCTTTGGAGAGGAGCTGGCTGCTTCTCTGTTTCAGCCTCATTTGACTGGCTGCAGATGGGTGGTTTTGACTGGGTACTGAGGCTGACTTAGATACCGTTTACTTGGTTTAGTGGTAGTTTTGGCATTTTGCCTTGTGACCGTATTGCATGGCTTGGGAGTTTCTAGCTTTTATCCCAGAGAAAACCAGGTTAAAGTAGACTACTCTGCCTCTTACTACAACACCTCTTCTATACCTAGCAGCAGTGAGTAACTTCCAGGGTCTCTTTTTTGTGAGTAGGTGGGTGTAAAATCCCATCTCTCAGTGCATGAGGAAATGTGTGATCTTTATGCATGTGCTAGGAGCATGCAATTCTTCAGGGGAGTTTGCTTTTAGAGTTTCACATGGGATGCAGCAGACCTGAGACTGTGACCAATAAATGGTATGTGCTTGCCCCCTCCAACCCCAATTCAAAAAGCAAACCTTAAACCTGTGATTAGATATGGCCAGATAGTTTGCTTCTAGAGCAAATGCTTTATCAGACAATCAAGGTGCTCAGGGCATTCACTAGCAAGGACCCTACTTCTAGTCCTCTCAAGAAAGTAGAAAGAGCCATTTCTGCATGGGTTCAAACCTCCATTCTGCTCAGCTTTTCTAAATTTGACATTCACAGGCTCAGATGTAATTCTCTCACAGTGTGCCTTGTGCAAACGGTTAACCATTGAGCAAAAGAGGCAAAAATGCTGCTCTTTCATGTGGTACTGGTTCATGTTTGCTCTCCACCGTGAGACAGGTTGCACAAATAGCGTGAGGCTCTCACAGCCTGCGCTTCCCCCCAGCAGTTAGGGCTGTATCTTGTGCGGAACAGTGGTGTGGCCTCTTTCCACCCTCTTTGGTGTTGTGGACACAGAGAGCTTTTGTGACACTCTGACCTTCCAACTCCCCAGAAATTCTCCCAGAAATGTAGAAATAAGTATCCTACATCACCTGGGATTTGACTCAGTAATAATGGGCTAATTGCCAGCGAGTGGAAACCAGGGAATCACATAAGCAGAGACCAAGAGAATAGTTTTAATCTGAAAAATTTTATCTGTGAAATAATTGGTAGTGAAGCTTGTTTTGTATTTGAGACTTACTCTTTGCCAGCTTTTATAGAACAAAGCAACCAGAGGGAGCTGAACAACTTGGTTGTCCTATTCAGAATTGCTTTCAGTTGGATCTAAAAGCTGACAAAAAACTATTGTAACTAGTAGCAGCTTGGTGCTAAAGGAAGATATGACCAGAAATTGTACTGTGGGTTAAATGGTCTGTAAAACAGACAAAAAAACCTCACAAGCAAGAAAAGCTTCTTGTTGTGGTACAACTGATGTTTGTTTTGCATTTGTTTTTTGACTGATATCCTCTCATTTACTTCTCTCAACATTCTTCATTAGGAAAATTTTCTGCCATTTGTGGAGTAAATAAAGAAGAGAGATGATATTGAAAGCAGTTGTGCTGCTGGGCTGTGCTCTGGGCATCAGCACATTCCCCATGGAAGAACCTGAAGATGGAGGCAAGCACTGGGTGGTGATTGTTGCAGGTTCGAATGGCTGGTACAACTATCGCCACCAGGTAAGGACTGCTGGTTCCACATGCTGATGCTGTCCATGCTCCAGAAAATGCCAGCTTCCAGACTTGCAGGAAGGTGATAGCTGCCTATCATCTAACTAGTTCAGACCTTCTGCCATTTGAGCAAGTGCCTCTACTTCTAGACTCCCAGGTGTGTGTGAAGTTTTCAAAACAAACGGCAGCAAGACTGACTCAGAACCTGCTCTTAGTTCTTGTTGTTACCACCCCAGGAATCCCCTTCCACTGTTCCTTTTACTATGTGAATTTTTTTCTTTTTGCATACAACTCTTTCCAGTCTCTAACCTCTTGCAAAAGCTGTCATTACAGGATGAGAAGTATTCTTCCTGTAATCACGCTTCTGCATCCTGGGAGACCTGTGCCTTTTAGGGTAAATCTTGATTGCTAACTGGGCTAGAGGATCCAACCCCAACTTGCAGTTGTACAAATGATACCTAGAGTTAAACCTCATTTTGAGGCACATATACGTTTCTTTCCATTTGTTTTCCTCTTTTCATTACGCTATGAAAAGCTTCCTTTTTTTCTAGTTAAAAAGTCTGTGAAGGCTGCAAATGCACTGTGTTTTGAGGAGTGGAGAACATGTGGAAGGGGGTTCTTTTTAATGTTAATTTCAGTTTGCTGACTGTGTTTAACAGCATCGCCTCATAAATATGTTGACACAACAAAGATATGGTGCACCAGAGTGCAGGGAACAAAGTGAGTGGCAGAAACAGAAGAAAGGGAACTGGAACTCCTGAGTCTTGACACTGCTGGGAAAACCAGTGTGTTGTGAAATTGTGGACCGAGTGTGGGTGTCACTATGGACAGGATTAAATCCAAGTGATGTAACTCTGATTAAGTTCAAGATTTATAATCAGCAGTCAGGAAACTTCTGCAGCATTTTCCCCTTGGGGAATTGCTGGACAATGCCTTAAACAGATTAATCTATGCTCAAATGCTGTCTTTGCTCTAAACTTGCAACTTGGCTTTGCTGGAGAACATGGTCAATTTAATTCTGGTTCATGTATACATTTATATATTTCTAAATGTTAGAAAAATAGTTTACTATAGTATTGTTGGTTAAATACCAGTGTACAAAATCAGCATTTTTAAAACTGAATAGTATGAAATGTACTGGCTGATTTGCTGAACGCTGGAACTTTTGAAGTATTTATTATTTTTAATGTAACTGCCTGTAAGATATAGAGAGGCTTCATCCTCTTGGTTGATAGAGGAGCAAATGATCCTTCTGTGTGTTGGGCACCCTGGGTTTTGTGTGTGTTTCTCCTCCTTCTCGGCCCACAATCAGTGTGTAACTTCCAGCGCAGTGATGAGCTTAAAACTAAATCAGACTGACAGTCTTGTTGCATCTGAAGAACAACCTGTTACTGGCAAGTGCTAGCTCAACACTTTGACAAACAGGTTTTAGGGATTTTGCCAGCTCCTTACAGTGTAGATATCACCTGATAATCGTAGTTGGAATATTACACCTTAATATAAATTATTCCTATTTCAAATTAAATCTTAAAGAAGAGTTTTGAAGTTGAAATTGGAAAACAGTGATGACAATACTACTGCTGTACTTGATACTGCCTGTCTTGGGGTGTCTCAATTTTAATTACTGAGTTGTGCTCTTTTTGTTGCTGTTGCTGTATAACCAGTCTAGCTGGCTCCGTTCCATTCTAGGAGGAGTTAATAGCACAACATTCATTCTTTAAATAAAACTGCAGTTTTGAAGCTGTGGCTCATGAGAATTCCTTTTCTCGGTTGCTTGGGCACAGTTTTTGATCTCTCTGTCAGTGAGCCTTCAATGGTAAGTGTATCTGCCAGGTATAATAGGGTTATGAAGAACACAAGATCCACACTTACATATTTGTATCTGGCAGTGAATGTGTCTTTGGAACATGCCAGTTTCACAGAAGTCTATTAACTTTTGAGTGTGGTCATGCTTTGCAAACAGTTATTAAGCTATTCCTTTGCAATGTTAGAAAAATGAGAACAGAATTTCTTTAAATACCTTAAGTATGAAGATAATGTCAACTAACAATGTGAAATATCTGCCATGTCAGATTGTTCTGAATTAAAATACTAGAAATCTCTGTATTTTAAACTACCACTTACTTCAGGTACAGTACTAACATTTGGAAATAAGAAAATTAGAACACCAATAATAATCCTATTAAAGTAATAAAAGCAGCATCATAAAAGAGTCTGTATGAAGGATCCTTCAGAATGAGGCTGGGTTTCTACTTGCCTGTCCTGAGCAAGATACTGGGCGTCTTAACTTGTTATGAAAGAGATAAATTCCCACAAGATGCAGCACATCAGCAGCTTGTGCTGTTCTGTCTAGTGGCCTTTTGTGGCCAGTCTTAAGGGTCTGGTGGGAGTGAGCATGCGTGGTAGGAGAGTGGCATATGGTGAGACAGACCCAGCAGTTAGTCATGGGAACATGGAACATCCTCTTGTGTGTGCAATGAAGTGTCATCCAGACAAGGGTGCCTTGGGTATCAAAAAATTGGAGAAATTCATTCTCAGCAGAACAAGCGGAATGATAGGACAGTTATACAGAGGAGGAAAGATGCTACAGAAATCTGAGGAGTTCTAACAGATTTTTGGAAACCTTATGGAGACTGATCACCATGTCTTTGTGTGTTAGTGTTCCCTACCTTCCAGCAGTGGAAGCAAAAACATTTAAAGTAATTAAATTATTTGCTCAAGTCACTTGCAGGGGAACTGGGAATAGGACTTGGTCTGTCCCTTCTGTGCTTCAGAACACATAGTGGACAGACATAGAAACACGTGGTATTGTTCAGTAGAATCATACCTGTACTATAAGAAATCAAAGCAGCACTCCAGGATTGCAGGTTTGTGTAATTTTTTGCTTTCCAAGGGAGAAACTGGAGAGGAAAATACATTGTACTCTAATTCACTTCACTCCTGCCATTGCCTTTCTTCCCCAGAAGTTCTCTGACCTAGCCTGTGTACAAGTGGATTTGTAGA
This sequence comes from Gymnorhina tibicen, assembly GCA_013399875.1. NCBI lineage: Eukaryota > Metazoa > Chordata > Aves > Passeriformes > Artamidae > Gymnorhina > Gymnorhina tibicen. The sequence goes on from VXAZ01009672.1 coordinate 730,472, forward strand.
TGTGTTCCAGTAAGTAGTTACTCAGTGTAGCTTTTTTTTATTACTGGACCCTTTGCTATTCCCTCCATGCAAGTGCACTCATAATGTCCCTTTGTAATTTGAGAACTGAGCAGACACATCCTGGGTTTCAGTTGCTCAGTTCAGCTATCCAGGGTACAGTTAGTACATGATGTTGCATGTTTGTATTACATTTTTATTTTGTGAGCTCCAGTTGTTTTGCATGCTGCCTGCTTCAACACAGTCAAAACATACTGTATTGTCTACCACAGTAATTATCTGGTGGTAATATGTGTTCATCTGACTGAGCAACCACAAAAGCAGAAAAAATAGATTACATATTCAAAAATATCTCATTTCATACATGAAATGCTGTACAGACCCCAGGAACAGTAAGTTTGTAAAGACTGCAGACCCTGGAAACACTGAGTTTGCGCCTGTAACCTCAAGGAATCTGAAACTCCGCCTAAGACTGGTTATTTAGCTGTCCGTAGTCAGGATCCACTATCAGTGGTACAAACCAAGGGTAGAAAAGATAAGGAAAAACCCCACCATTTCCACTTAATATGAGCGAGATGCACACCTTGCAGGCAGTTGCTTCCTCTATGGTGGCTGAACTGGGACTTCTTTCTAATCAGGATGATCTAAACTTGTCTTATGCATTTGTCTCATCAAGTTCCTAAAATAAATTTTAAGTGTTTTGTGTAGCATAGAGCCCAATGTGATAGGCTTACTGTCATTGCAAGGCTAGCTTGTATATTGCTTTATGCTTGTAGCTTCTTAGTTCTTTGTTTTTTTTATCCTTATTTTAGTAGTTTTGAATAGAGTTGCTTGGGCTGTGGAAGGGCTATCAGTGTGCTCCTCTCTGCTTCTCAGCAGTTACTCTGACTTCTCTGTAGCAGCTTTTCTATTACCAGACTGGCTGCTGTTCAAGAGTACTCCCCCTGTTCCTTGGGAAAGTGGCTCAGCTCTCTTCTGCACAAAGAGCTGGATAAAATATCTCTGGAAAGCTTGTGGCATAAATGAGCAAATACAGTACTAAATGCTTTTGTCAGATTTAGAGAATGACTCAACAAACTCGTTCTCATTAGGAGAAATAGTCTGGCTCTTCTGTGAGATGGACATACCAGCTGACTCAAATCTAAAGCTGGCTTCACATCAGATCAGAAAGAGAGACAGACCTGTGCTTTCTGGGTACTCAAAACCACTCTGGATAGTTTGTGGAAAAGCCTGATGTGAAATGAGTGTCTTCCTAAAGGTGGAGTGCATACTCGAGAAAAATGCCAGACTGATAAAATCTGGCAAAATAAAAATTAAAAAAATATGGATTTGTATACATGGATCTGGTTTTGGTTGTTGTTTTTAGTCTTATACTTACTGAGCTTTGTGGGTCAGAGACTATTTATTCAGTGCTCTAGACACTACCAGCCAGAGCAATATCCTATTCCAGGACAGTCCTAAATTCTCCTGTCTTGTAGGTAACAGACACTAAGGATGTCTCGGCCCCATGGCTTCAATTAACATTTCCTCACTGTGCTTATAAAATTTAAACCAAACTTACAGGAAACCTTTCCTAAGTATTTGACAGAGTTACAGCTTTGGGCAGATTCCCTGATGTATGTTTAAGCAAAGGAGTAAGACATGGCTGGCATTTCAGACGTGTTCTTCTACTTTGTTTCTATATCAGAGTTCATTCTTGTTTAGGCTGTGACATTTCAGCACAGCTGTAGTGGGAATCCTGCTGCTTTACGGTTGCAGGAAGGTGACAGTTCCTTACACATACCTTTCAGCCTTGAACCTAGCAGTCACAAGACAAGAAGTAACCAATTTCGCACAAGTCTAAGCTTTTCCCGTTAGGAACTATTTATGCAAGCTTGTGTCATAAACAACTTGATTTTTCCAAAAATCCTCCTAAGTAGTCTGTTTAAAAGCTGTGTCATTCAAATGTGTGAACAGCTGTGTGACTGAGGAAAATAGGGGTGCGGTGGTTTTTTGTTGTTTTGGGTTTTTTTTTTTTTTAGAATTTCCCCAAAAGTACATTTTGGGAAACAAAATGCCCATGCCAGGAAAACAGGGTAATTTATGCTCTGATCCCCATGCTTTCAAAATCTTGGAGTTAATTATTTAAGCAGATCTTCCATAGAAATTTGCTGGTGTAGCAACAGCTTTAGACTAACCAAGGGGTGAAAGATCTTAACAGCATCCGTTTTGGAGCTGCCCGTAAGGTCAGTTGTGCAGCAGGAGCTGTACAGCTGCACCTTTTCCTGTGCTGTTGTGGGGCAGCTGCTGCCCTTCCCCAAATCACAAAAACATGATTTAGTGACAATTTATCCACTAAATGTTCGTAGCATTCATTTCACATATTAAACCAATAAGACATCTGGAACAAGTCTCTTTTAGAGTGATTTACAGGTACAGATATGCCAGAAATATTTCTGAGAGAAACTGGCTCAAATGGCAGTATTTGAGAGGCAGTTGCACATCAACCGGAAATACTCTAGGTTCACACACACCTCCCTACTCTAGCTGCAGACTTTTCTACTCTGATTTTATAGAGATTTTTGGGTTTTTTATGTGTACACAAGGACCAAGCAGGAGCAATATCAAAGGTGACTAATTAGGTCAGCTAATTCTATGTCAATAAACCCCAACTGTTTACTCAGAACTGTCCTACTTTAGTCAAGGGATTTTTATCAGGAAAACATGTTTTTGCTGCTCTAGCCTTTGTTGGTGATATCATTATGCTACCAGCAGGTACAGTTCGCTTATCGAAAGCTTTAAAAGACTGGGACAACCCCCAAACAGGCATAATTTAAGATTGAAGGGAATTGACTACATTTATCTATCTTCCTTTACAGTAGGGATTTTACTAATGTTTACTAAGACAGGACATACATACGCTGAGCAAACAGTGAATGAACCAGAAGGAAGGAGAGGAAACAAAAAAAGCTGATGATGTGCATTTACAATGTTTAATTAATTTTGGGTATGTGGCATCAGTTAAAAACACCTCTAAAAGTCCCTACTGGCCGGACTCGTGTTTGTGGGAGCACAGACACTTGCTGATTGAATATGGTGATACTATATCACTGTATGCCTAAGCATTTCCATGTTTTACAGTGTCCTTTTGGTTACATTAATCAAAATCACTAGTACTCCTAAGTAATCTGAACAGACATCGGTCCACTTAAACTACTTCAGTTTGGTTTCCAAATTAGCAAATTAAATTAGTTCAACGGAAGTAAGCTTTAAAGCTTGCTTCTTTCCTACGTTTGGAGTGTGCATTTGTTAGATGAGATCTCTTCCATTAAACCTGCACAGCTTTTTCTAGCATGTGGTGGGTTGTAGTTCTCAAGTTTAGGAATGATTGTTAATGTCCCATCAGGGCATTCAGAGACTGTAAGTTTTAAAAAGAGAATAATTTTGGCTGGGGTTACTAAGTTAGCATTCTGATAGAGGTCTGCATTTACTGTAATATCACTTTAATGGGTGTTGTTATTTCTCCATCACGGGAAGATGGTTCTGTAAAGAAAATGTGCTTATTCATATCCTGTAAAAATCAGGAAAAGAGTGTGAACAGAAATTCTGCAATTCTGTTTTCCGCTGAAATCTGTTGTGCCCTGAAGTTGTTTCTCTTCAGAGTAAGAAATATATAATTAAAAAGAAAATATTCCTTAACCCAAAACCTCATCTCATAGTAAAGCAAGATTTAATAAAATTTTTGCAGAGATGAGATTGGTAAACAATACTTGCTTAAGTCAAGGACAGTCTTCAATGCCTAGTTGTGCAGGCTTGGTGCAGAACTAAGTGAAATTGGTGGAAATCCAACTCTTTTCTTCTGCTTGGCACACTTTGGATTTATCTGTCACTGCAGAAGGTTTTTATTTTAATTTTCTCACACAATGCAGAATGTTGCTGAGAACTTCATGTTAAATTTTATCTGTACCAAGTCTGAAGTAACTTCTAGTTTCTGTTTAAATAAGAAATCAAAATAGTTAATGAGGGAGAGATACTAATCATAGTCTCTATTATTAATGCAACTGCTCCTAATTAGAGAAAGACAATGAGCTCTGGTTTAACCTGTGCATTTCAGCTCTCTAGCAACCCTCAGTCTCTTATATTGGAATGCAATTTCTTTTGGACAATACCCTGCTTTTAGGTCTGAAAAGTTTTATTTCTTCTGGTCTCAAAGGTAAAATTTCTGCTATAGCTAGTAATGAAAATTTGCTTAATTTCAGGCAGATGTGTGCCATGCGTACCAGATTGTACACCGAAATGGAATTCCAGATGAGCAGATCATTGTCATGATGTATGATGACATTGCTGATAATGAGGAGTAAGTGATGAATCACAAACTGTATGGTTACTACAAACATGCCACAGTCACCAGTGTGTTCTGAGTTTGTAGTAGTTTTGAAAGAAAAGCCTTTAAAACCACCTGTGATATGCATAGAGACATTTCATCCATCAGCACAATAATGCTCCTTTGAAATATGCTCCTGAGCTTTCTAAGCCTTAGTCCACAGCTCAGCATCAGCTGTGGCTCTGAGGACTGCAGAGCTTCGTTGTTACGAGAGTAAGGGATCTTAACTCCCAGTCATAACAGCGTGCAGCAGATAAATAACCTAAACTCATGAACGCAGGGGAGCTCTGTGTATAACTTGCAGGGCTTTTTTGAAAGGATATTATCAGATTAATTCCCAGCATGTACATTCAGCGAAGATGGGTACAGGTCCCATTCTGGGTGACTGTCTAGAGCATATCATTGCTGTATGACACTGTATGAAACAGTTTATTTATTCAGCCTCTAATTCCAAAACAACTTCCCCCAAAATCAGCAGACATTACAGGCACAGCAGCACGGGGAGTGAACTGTTAAGGGGAATAAAGGCAAGACTGCAAGGAGAGAGATGATAGAGACCATCCACTTACATCTTTAGATTAATTGACATGATCTGAGGTAGAATACTTGAATGTACTCTGAGGGTAAGGACACCTGAGACAAGCATATGTGACTGACTGAAGTGCAAAGCCCTTTATATTCTGAGGTCGCTTAATGACATATGGTGCAAGTTCTCATACTCTCAGGCAAGCTGGCTCCTGGTTGTTCTATGGTCATTGTAGGGCACGTGGCTAATTATTCCTATTTATGTTTTATTTACCTTTCAGAAATCCAACAAAAGGCATTGTCATCAATAGACCTAATGGCTCAGATGTGTATGCTGGGGTGCCCAAGGACTATACAAAGGAGGTAGGAACAAAACCCCTTTCCCCGGGGAAGGTTCAGCATTATCCAATGTCTGAATAAATTCTTTTAGCCTGTAGCTTACACTCCAAAATGCACATAGTATAAAGTGTCAAGTTTATTCACCTGCATGGTTTGGCATGAAGTTTGGTGTTCATAAGATAAATATAAACAGTAGATTCTTTGAAGTGAAGCATTGGTCATAAAAGTGAACCTTTACACTGTTTCCGTGCTGACACATGAAATAAAAGGAAGAAAGGTCTTGGATTTGTAAATGTTGTAACTCAATCTAAAAAACAGCTATGTAAAACTAATAGTTTCATTAAATCAGTACAGTAATCCAGTCACTCAGTGATTTCATGATTGATCAGCCAAGTGAGTCATTAGATAAAGATGGATTGAAAAGGATGGCCAGCTAAATTTGCCTCCGATGCATAGATTCTGACTTTCAGAAGCCATCTTTCTAAATGAAGATTTTTGTTGTTGTTTGTATGATCAGATCTAACTTTAATCTTCTCAAATCCTTAGGATGTTACTCCAAAGAATTTTCTTGCAGTTCTCAGAGGAGACAGGGAAGCAGTGAAGGGGGTGGGATCAGGAAAAGTATTGAAAAGGTAAGAGTAGTTTAACTGAGAAAATAATTGCATGTGTAGTTGTAAATTGACACTGATTTCAACAAAAGAATAGGGTAAATTAGAGCAACTTGAGAATCCAGCAAAATTATTGACGGCAATTCCAGGTCCTTGACATTACAAATACAGTGGTTCTAGTTTCTTAAACTATGCATCAGGAGGAATCAACTGCTGATATTGGACTGATACAGAGTCCAGTGTAGATTAAGGTATAAAAGTTCTAGAGGATAGTATCAACTGTATTAAGATACTTGTTATTTAGACTATTGTCTTTTGCAAGAATGGCTATTTAAAGAGAGTATTGCTAAGCTTTGGAGACCTCTGGAAATGGTTTTCTAAGGCTTGTCTTAATGTACATGAACAGTTTTAATCAGCTGAAGACTTAGGTGAGACTCAGGTCAGACTTAGCAGTCAGTGGCAGAAGGACAGAGAGCTTAACCAGCTCATCAGCTGGAAGAATTGCATGTCTAATCCCAGCCTTGGTGTTTGTAGCACATGTACAGTTATTGAGGCTGAATATAAACCACAATTCCATTCCTAGTGAAATGGAATTATGGTTTATAATTAATGCAAAAAAACCTTTGTGATTGAAAAAGTAATATGAGCAGTTAAACTTGTAAGTGATGAATTATGCTTAAATTACTTGTAAACTAAGTTATACAAATGATTCTAAGTTTGGCAATATTCTAATATATGAAGAATAATAAATTATAGATTGGCTAAGTGGAATGTAAGATTTATAATTAATAGTAGGTTATAAAGGCTTATATAATTTAGATGATTCAAGAATGTAGTTAATATATTTGAGCGCCTAATAAGTCTTCTTGGAAGGATACTTAGTGTCAGTTATTCATCTTGCTTATATGGAGTTTGAGATGTGAAAGTACGATGCCTGCTTACTAAGATGTACTATATTTCTGACTGTTGGTAAAGAGCTATATCATACTATTATTTTTCTATAAACCCGATCTACTGTAAAACCTTTAAGAATTTAAATTTGACCATTTGGAAGGATGTTAAAGAGCCTAACCTTGTTAAAGAAAAACTGTGAAGTCTGTCTTCATCTGACAGTTGATTTAGAGGCATAGCAATGAAACAGAGCAGAAGAATCCCACCCTGGCACTGAGGAGAAGAATAAAAAAGAAGGAGCAAGACAGTAGTCAAATAAGTTACGGCTCTGAATTGTTTAAACTTCATCCTTAAAAGCTGAGGTTGAAAATTATATCTGCAACACATATAGGCAAAAAGTTAATAAATTATTGCACATTACCCGATTGTGCTCTTCTAGTATCTGGAATGAGTCAAGAGGTACTATAAAGCAACTTTTGTTTTAAAAAATGTACTTCTGAACACACCTCACCTGTGAAAGCTTGATGTTCCAATTCAAATAAGGGAGTAGCTATGCAGAGGGCCAAAGTCTCCAGGTGTACTCAGGAAGACAACTTGAACCCACAAATAAAAGTCCTAGTTGTTTACATTCCACCTTGGTCAAATTTTTTGCACTTAGGATCAAGAGCAGGAACCTGAAAAGCAACACTCAGTCCTTCTTTATTAGGCTGTGTTTGAATTTTCAAGTGGCCTGACTTTTGCTATTGGGTGGGACAAAGAACTCAATTATCCTTTCCCCAGGAGCCTTCCAGATGGACTTCCAGGTGGTGCCCCTAACCAGTAGGTTATTGGCCAGACAGAAGGCTGGCCACTGTTTGCTTGAGCTGCTGCTGTTGTATCTGTTTGCTGTGGGGAAAGACTAAAAGCAAATAAAGATTTCTGGACTCCGGTACAGAGGAACAGAGGAGGGCCTGGATGCTCCTGCTGATCTTTTTACATGTTTTATATTTAATTGTCCCTGAATACAGTTTAAAAGGAAAATGCCTATGCAGATCTGGCTGATAGGGCAAGACCTTTCTATCATGATCTTGTTTGATTTAGAGTGGAATCAGACTGTACAGCAAACTGTACTACACAGATGTGAGTGTGTCAAAGCCTGTGAGCATTTAGTGCTCAACTGACTGCAGAGCCACTGGTGCAAATGCCAGTCTGGCCTTATGGGGGTGCATGCATCAGTTCCTCATGGAGTTGTAGGCTGACACTGCTTTGTGATCTGTATGGCTGATTATGGCCATAGTAGTCCTTACACATACCTAAGGGTCTTAGCAAAGAGGTTTTTATGCTTTATGCCTGTGTTATTGGTGCCTTGGTATAACTTAGGTATAAAAGCATTCCTTTTTTACCAGATTTCTACAAATGCCCACAGTATAAAAAATTCTTCAGATAGCCATTAAAAACCAATTGTGTTTCCACCACACCTTACATAACAGCCCCGTCTCACCATTAATTTACAGTTTGGAACATGAAGTGTGGTTGCCATATTCCCTGTGCTTGAGAAACTAGCCTATATTCCTGTTTTCATTCCTTGTGTGTGCACTCTTCTCCTCTAATAAAGATCCAAAATAATATGCTTGCGAGAAAAAAATATTGCCAAGAGGAGGAGGTGCTTCAGCTCTATTATTTTCAGATACTGACATATCTTGGTACTGAGAAGCAGATGATTGTTGTTGAAATTAAGGTTACGTTGGAGTAGTTAAAAAGACTTTGTTTGCAATTTTTTCATTACAGTGGTCCCAAGGATCATGTGTTTGTTTATTTCACTGACCATGGAGCTCCAGGACTTCTGGCTTTTCCTGATGATGATGTAAGCATTTTGGAAAATATCATAAAACCCATCATTTTAGTGACATACTAAAATAATAACTAATAAATATAAAACATGACAACATTTAGTGCACTGCTATATTGAGAGGAGAGGCAGAAAAAGAGCAATATTCTTCTCATCATTGTGTTTTGGATTTTTCCAGTTAGAATCTGTAACACTCAGTTGAAACTTAGGTCATGTCATTCTGTATTTCACTGGACTTTGGTGGTCCAAGCTCGGTTTCACACAGGTGTGACTTGGCTTTCTGGTGCACCATATATATCGTTTGGGACCATTACTCATCTTTTCCAGAGTGGTAAAAATGAGAATGTTATACTTCAGAAGGGCAAAGGACTGGATAAATTTATTGGGGAAGTAGTGTACATATTCACAAGTTAGTATTTATTCTTAAGTGAATTGTGCGTCTGTTGAACATAAGCAGTTTTAATACAAGCCTTCTTATTTTACAGCTTCATGTGAAGGACTTGAATAAGACTATTTGGTACATGTATCATCACAAGAAATACCGGAAGGTAAACAAGCGTACCAGAAGTTCTGAAATTAAAAGAGCAGCTTGCATGGAAGAGAGATGTCTTCAGTTTGAGAGTTGTTCAAAGCGGGAAGCATCTGTTACATGCAGTTAAATTTGCATTAGGATTTTGCACTTAAAAGGGTTGATCTGCTCCAAATTTTCTCTTTCCATATTTGGTTTACTTGTTTTTGCAGTCAATGTTGAGATGTAATGTACCTGCTGTTTGCTAATGCTGCATATTCTGACTAGAAAAACAATATCCGTAACTGCTGCACCCCCGTAATCTGTACCTGACTCCTTCTTCCTGTGCTTTGTTCACTTCAGACTGTGCTGTTACTACAGGAAGTTTGTATATACCTTATGTTTTCCTTACAGTTACTTATATAGTTCAAAAGACTACCTCTTGTCAGAAAATTCTGTGCATTTATTTCATCGCATGTACTGTTAAGCAGAAAAATTAATATTTTGAACATTTTACTAGTGCTTTTTTTAAGCAGCTCTTTGTGGCAATGTCTGCTATGGCTGGCTGTGTTTAGGAACACAGATGGCATCAGTTCCAGAGATCCTACATTCAGTACTGAGACGATGCTGTGCCTATAGAGTGGCTGTGTATTTGATCTGTGCTTTGTACATTAGCCAGTAGATCCCTGTGGATTCTGTGGAGATATTTAATAATACCTTTTCATTATGATTCTTTCCCTTTTCCACATAGTTTGATTCCCAAAAATGAAAAACTGTCTTTTGTTTTGTAGCATTATGCATAGCTTTTGTTTCAGGAATAGCAGTATAGGCCAGCTAGCTACAGCTGAAAAGTACCAAACAACTTTTCTCCATTTCCTCATGTAAATTCTTATGGTGTCTGATTTATTTTTTTATTTTACAGATGGTGTTCTACATCGAAGCATGTGAGTCTGGATCTATGATGAATCATTTGGCTGATAATATCAATGGTGAGCAGTCAGTTAACTTAGTGGACTTAAATATCGCAACTTGTCACAGACCTAAACAAGTATTGACTGTGACAAGAATAGGTTCAAGGCACGTTGATGTAGAATTTTAGCAGGGGAGCACAAGAAAATAATACTTTTCATTTACAGGAAGTTCCTTTTAATAGAGTCTTACAAAAGACTGAAAATGGTTTCAGTTTCTTGGAAATGAGAAGTTGAAAAAGTCTCTCTTTTCAGGAATCAGGTGGTTGCCCTTGGCTGGTAGCAGTTAAGTTATACAGACATTTCTCAGCCTCAGCACTGCTAACAGCAGATGTGAAGTTCCCGCTCTCAGTTTCTTGAGTAATAAAGCAGTTGTGAGACACCACTGCCAGGCAATTTTGCTGCACATTTGCGCAATAACCCAGGACGTGGAACTCAGATTTTTCAGGGTTTCCAAGCTCTCTGCTGCAGAGCTGGAAGCTCAGCCTTGATTAGGGTGAGGAATCACAGCCTTTTGAAACACCTGTTCCATGGCTGGGAGACAAGTGCTCGCTTTTGTGATTTTGAAGATGTGATTGCAGAGAAGACCAGCCATGTGCCTGTCCATGACATCCCAGGTGTTTGGCCCTGGGTGTGCTTCCTGTCACCCACGAAGATTTCTTACAAACAGTTTTCCTTTCTTGTAGAAAGTTTCATGTTGACGGTTGTTCAAGACAAATGCTCAGTATTTTCAAAGTTTTTTCTAGCAGAAATTTCCAGTCTGAGGACTCTGGTTTTACAACCAGCTGTGTCACAGACTTGCAAAGGCAGAAAATTGGCAATTTATGTATTAGAGTACAAAGCTGTCTTTGCCAGCTTTCACTGATGAGCTAAGAAGTTTAACTGGTTACTTAGTAAGCATTTTGAAGGGTTCTAAGAGGAGCATTTTACTGCACAGACAAGATTGAAGATTTTTTTTTTGACTTTTGAGCTTTAGGTACATTCTGAGTAGAAACAACGCAATAGCTCTATAAAATCATGGAACACTTTCACTTTGAAAGTGTATTTTCCTTCAATTTGGATTTTCCTTCAATTACACAACTATGCTATGTATTGACTTTGGCAAAAAGCCAAAATAGCTTTTGTCTTGATACCTGTAAAAATGTGTTTACAGTATTTCTGCTGTGTTAGAGATGACTTACTGGGAGCACTGTGCTTGGGGCAGATTTATTTCTCTTTTCTCTCAGTGTAGCACATTATCCACCAAAGTATATTACTTAGAAGGTGGCATCTGGAAGAAAAGATGATTTTTAGGGGATTCACTTCAAGTTTGGAGAAAAGTTCTCATTATTGTAATAAAGAAAATGAATGTATAGATAGTTGTTAGTGCACAGTGCTCTCAGGCAGTTCTTGAATAGTAGATTTTTCCCTCAGGCATTCTTTTTAAACACCCCAGACCACATTTGGCAGCAAAGAAGAAACTCTTAAAACAGCACTGAGGGTGACTGAACAGAAAGACTAACAGGCTTCTTTCCTTCCTGCTATTTAGAAGTAAATGATTGAAAGGCAAAATACTTAGACAAATATATCATGTGCAGCTAAGTATTAAATCGTGGAGGGGGGAGGGGAGATTTAAAAAAAAAAGAAGAAAAAAAACCCCTTACTATTTGTATTACAGTTTATGCAACAACAGCTGCTAATCCCAAAGAGTCATCTTATGCCTGTTACTATGATGATGAAAGGCAGACTTATCTTGGGGACTGGTACAGTGTGAATTGGATGGAAGATTCAGATATGGTAAGTTACTTAAATGAATTTTCTCCATTTTCATCTATGAAAAAGATCACTAGGCTTTTTTAAACGTAGCTCTTTTACAGGATTTGTGAAAATATTTGGCTTTATGTGAGACCAAAATCAACAAATTAGGTTGGTAAAAGTATTTATCTACTACTCAGAGCCATATATATAATCTTTATTTGTTTGGGCCACTGAATTTACTTCCAATACCAACTTTCAGAAATATTGTTGTCTTTTGTTATTTATAAGATAGAAAATATCTAATTTCTAGTTCCAAATTCACATAATCTTTATTTACTAATCTGAGACCGCACCTCCAAATTGGGCAGTTCAGTATGTTGTATCTCTGCCTCAGGGGTCCTTAAATACTGAACTGTGGCTAAGCCACTTGTTAGTATAATGGAGAATAGCAATAATGAAACAAATCTGGGAATTGTATATTAGTCCACTCCTTTCTCGCCCATTTGCTCGGAGATTAGGAGATTACGAAAAGCAATATGACAATATGCTGTCAAGTCTTCTTTTCAGTTTTTACTTTCATGTCTTTCAAAGGTTGTATAGCTCCTGCCCTATACTTCCTTCTACCCACTGACAGCTAAGACACTTTTCAGCTTCCCTTGCATTTTTGGAATAGCTGAGTTTAAGTATCTTTGACCTCATGGAAGTTTCTTCATGCAGGAGGATCTAAGAAAAGAAACACTCCACAAGCAGTTTCAGCTGGTGAAGAAACGCACCAACACCAGCCATGTGATGCAGTATGGAAACAGAGTATGTATTTGAGAGGGCTTCCTGCTCAGATATATCGTCAAGCCTTTTGAACCCTATACTTTCATGCCTTAAACCAAACAAACCCAAACAAAAAGAGAGAGCAGGGTTGATTTAGTAATTTTTAGTCATGAGCTATTTCTCTTAGAAGACCTCTTAGCATTTAAGAGATTATGATCCTGATGCTAAGGGAAATCAGCCTTGCATATGCTTTAATCCAAGAAATCAGGGTACAACTTGTCCTCCAAGCTCTGCCAGTGATTTGACACTTCAGTAAAGTATAAGAAAGGTATGTACCGCTTCCAGGCATATTATGAATATTAGTGAAATGTTAAAAAGTACAATGATCCCTCAAATGGTAAGAGCTAAGAGGTGATACAACATTTATAATAGTCCCATTATGCAACAGATTAAATACTTGTTAAAAATAATGGGCAGTTACGTAACCTTGGCAGCCTTTTTCCTCCCAGTTAGTTTTGGAAATAAAAGTTCCCTGATTTTTGGCAGCCTTTACCTCATTGTATTAAAAACCCCAACATGTGCATGCACAGACACACACACCTACAACCCTGTGATCTCCTTTATTTTCTCTAATAAAACAAGTTTAGAGAGTTAGGTTTGCATGGCAGACAAAGACAGAACTACCTGTTGAGGCTGATTAACAGTTTCCATCTGCTTACTTTTTATCCTTCAGAGCATCTCCTCCATGAAAGTGATGCAGTTTCAGGGCACAGGGAAGAAAGCTATGCCCATTTCTTTGCCACCTGTAGAACAGTATGACCTGACGCCTAGTCCTGATGTGCCCTTTGCAATCATGAAACGAAAGCTGATGGCTACCAATGACATTTCTGAGGCTAAGAAGATTGCTGCAGAGATGAAAGCATACCTGGAGGTAAAAAAAGAAAAAATAAGTGTTCATCAGGCCAGATTAATTTCCATCCTAAGCAATGGCAGAAGTAAAATCCCTGAAAGTCAACAAAATTACTCTTCAGATGGTAACCTCTAGCTGATGGTTTACTCTTCGTTTAAAATTCAGGGATCTGTTCCACAAGGTGCATTCAGTAGTGATTATGTAGGCAACGGTAAGCTAGTGCAAAAGTCAGTCTCACAGCTTTTATTGACAGGATATTCCTCATCTGCATCCGTAGGGATTCTTGTGGGGAAGACTTAATCTTTGATGTTAGAGAAACTCGTGTTTCAGTAGAACTGAAACCTCCCAAATCAAATAGCTCCTGCAGAGTGGAAGTCAGTATTGGTGTTGGTGGTGCTTTCTTTCCCTGGCAGACTGGAAGGACAGTAAGTGATTTTGGGTTTTGGGAATCTTGACTTTCTGTCAGTTTTCATTTGAGTGTTAAGAGACAAGTCTAAGAGACTATGCTAAAAATAAATGGCAAAATTTGGTTCCCTAGAGAGCCCAGAAGTTAAAGGAGGTTTAAGAAAGAGAAATTTCATTCAAAGTCTTTAAATTAGATTTAGAAAAACCATGTTTTAAACTCTTTCTGTTTTATGTGCAGGTGAAAGAATTTATCCAAGAATCCATGCGAAAGATAGTCACCGTAGTAACAGGATCAGTGGAACAGACCAAGCAGATTCTGTCAGACAGACTGACCATCAGCAATTATGACTGCTACCAGTCAGCAGTGAACCACTTCAAAGCTCATTGCTTCAACTGGCACTTACCTGTGGTAAGTCACTCATTAGATGTTACCTGATAAAAAGGCCAGAACAGCTCGCACAATCATAGGCACATCTGCAGAAATCAGCTTTTATTAAAAAAGCTACCTTTGGGCAGTCATACTGATTAGTTTTGGACGAAGGGTAAGTAATGCATTTGGAAGCAGGAAACCACTTCTACTACACCTTTAGGTAAGCAAGAAGTTTACTAAAAACAATGCCAGAAATAATCTGTAATTTTTACTAGTTAGCGCTGTCGCTTCCATCAGTTCCCTCCCCAGAAATCCCAATGTTAAAAAAGTCATTTTGTATTTCTGCTTGAAACATATCTACTGACAAAACACGAGCACCACCACTCTGAATTCATAATCTCGGTGCATTGAGATTTCTGTATTATGATATAGTATTATGCATAATTCCTTGCAGTAGCCTCACTGCCGTTTCTATGGTCTTGCTGAATTCTTGAGAACCACTTCTTAGCTTAGGGGCTTTATTACTGTTTGCTCTTCCTGGGATCCCAGTTGAGGATCAAATCCTGTTGTTAGACCGTTTAGATAAGAATAAGACAGTCCTGATGTCAGGCAAGATAGCCTCTTCAGTGGAATTTTTGTTTTGTTTTGTGGGATTTTAAGAATGTAATGGGTTAGATGGTCTTGCCTGTGAGGCCATTGTGCAGCACAGCTGAATTTGCCTGAATTTCAAAGAGCAAAGTGAGCAGAACAAAGATCCATTTAGCCCAGTACTAGATCACCAATTGAATACCTTGAATATTAATAGCATCTCTAAATTATTTCCACCATTTAGTCTGGATAAACAATACCTGCTTTTCATCACTGAAATGATTAACAATGTTTGTTTATTTCAGTATGAGTATGCCCTGAGACAGCTGTATGCCTTGGTCAACCTTTGTGAAGGAGGATACCCCACTGACAGGTAATGAGGTTCCCAGATACACCCTATAGTTTCAATGGTGGCTGAAAGAACAAAAGGCAGATAAAGCTTAATCTTAAAAGCGTCTCACTTGTTCTGCTCTTGTTATCATTTTGTCAGTAAATCACTCTAAAGTTAGAAATGTTTATTTTGACAAACATCATTATTAGTTCTCTCCCACTCATAATGATCCATGTCCCCATAACCCTTTAATTTCCATACTGAGCCTCAGGGGAAATGACAGCCAGTCAGAGGATCCCACTGCACCACACAACATCAAACAAAACAGCATGACTGGTGCAAGGGCGTTGCCCTGTAACTCCTATATGAGCTTACACTGAAGCCATGTTGGAAACTGCTGTGTTTTCTGTGCTACCCCCTCAGCTGCTAGCTCAGAACACCACAGCACTGCTGGGTTCTGGTGATGAAAGGGAATATGGTGCTACGTCCTTCATGTGTTCGGTAGGAAAGCAGGGAAGTAATGGTCCAGGCTGACCCTTGTGGTGGTGCAGTAAAGCCAAGGGCAGCATGGTGTTGGCATTCTGTCTGAGAAGTTTGTGATAGAGGCTGGGATCCCAGCTTGTGAGTCATGCAAGAGGAGGAAAATAGAGAGAAGAAAGCAGGAGGGTGGAGAATGTGAGGATGGACTGGTAGTTCAGACAGTATGCACTTGCAACTCAGAAGGTGAAGAACTGCTGCCCCCATTCCTGCTGGCAGCCCACTGCAGTCAGTTTGGGAAATAGTTTGAGAGCAGAGTACCTGAAAAGTTACTCATCATTATTATTCTCTGTTGCAGAATATACCTGGCCATGAATCAAGTGTGCCTTGGGTATTGATGGAAACAGCAGTCCCGAATACAACCCTTACTACAAGTGATAACTTCTCATAGCTGTCATAATCCAGACTTTACGTGCATGCAACCTGGAGAGAGTCAGCCTCTGCACTGGAACTGTGCTGGGAGCTGAGGCACCAGACCAAGAGCAGTGCAGCACTTGCCAGTGCTCTCCCCTGCATCCCCTCCTGCTGACAGCCTGCTGCTTTGGGAGAGGCATTTTGGCAGACCACCTGGAGCTTTCAAGATGGATAATTTTTTTCTAAGCACAATGCTCTTAAGAATCTCTGGATGAACACTACAGGCCACCTATGTGATTGCTAAATCCATCCTAAATCTAAACATTGAGTCATTAATTCTGGATTTTTTAAAAAATACTCTTGCTAACTCTTAACTGTAAAAAAAAAAAGTTAATTAATTCTATTACAGTGACTAATTTGCAGTTTGGTTGAAGAGTTAAGAAACCAAAGCTTGTTCTTTAAGCTTTAACTCCTTAACAGTTTAAAGAAATGAGTTGCATTTGAGAGCTATTTGATGTGGACAGCACAGTTAAATGTTGAATAGTAAAAATCTTTGTGAGTAGAAAGCACTGTTTTCCAAAGAAAAACAGACATATCTAATGCTGTAAATTTATCACCAGTATGCTGTAATTAATTGTGTATACTCACAAACGTGTGGGAAGTCATAGAGTACAGGAATTGCCTGTGAATAAAAATAAAGTTGACAGTTTCATCTACCCACAGTGCAATAGTGTTGGACATGTTGTGTCTTGAAAATTAAGGAGAGCTAATTAATTTTATGATATGCCTTACAAGGTTAATCTGTCCCTGTAAGACTTTCATAAGGCAGGTCGTCTCAAAAAAACCCGCTGTACGTAACCAACAAAATTCAAAACAAACCCCGAAACTCCAGCCTAAAACCAACAACAACAACTATGTAAAGCCCCAATTCACACTTGAAAGTGCCACTCCTTAGGGGTGACTCAGTAAAGGACAAGCATGGCAAAATTAGAGTTTGTGAGGTGATCCACAGAAGTTTGAGGTTGTCCACACCTTTTTACAGGTGGAGACAGGATACAGAAATATTTCATAGTTATTTTCAAAAAGTGTGTTAAAATATGCAAAATTACCTCATCTCCACGTGAAAAGAATGAACTTTGACAAAAACTGAACCAACATCACCAGGAGGGAGAGAGTTCTGGATAGCCTCACACAGAGGAGAGGGGTTGTAGAGCTCTAACTGCTACTTTTATGTAAAGAAGAGCAGGAACATGAACAGCTTCATGAACACTGTCTGCTGAGAGAGATCTATCCCAGAGCACAGCTAGTGTCAGGATGAATGGAAAAGGTAAAACTCTATGGAATTAAGCTTTACTGAATTAATAAATTAAAGTTTGCACCTTGGGGGTTGTTAAAAGTTCGGATATGTGGTGCTCTTGAGTTGCTGCTTGTTTCTTCTCAGCTGTAAAGCTGGTGTTTTTTCAGCAGAAATCTAAAAATAAGATTATGAAATTGTGACTGCCTGAACGTGTTGCAGTTGTTTTCCCCAATGGCAGGAGGAAGGGCTGGCCCCACTGACAGCTTTTAGTGTCAGTCTGGCTGCTATCATGAAAGAGCATACCAAGAGCTCCCAAATACTTGGAAAGAACAGGAGAAATTACTCTTTCAAAAGCCCTGTTTGAATGTAAACATTGTCTGCTGTTTTACTCATCTCTACTTTTAGAGTCGTTCTCTGCCCTAGAAATCCAGGCTGCTTCTCAAGCACTTAGCATTATCAATTCATGGGTTTAATATTTTTTCACCCTTTATAAATGCCCATTTTCTCCTGAAGTATTCAGAAGAGGCTTCTGTTCTTTTGGATTTTCATATCTAGAATGCAGAGGTTAAAAAAAGAGGCCTCCAGTTCCTCATAGATGGTGTCGCTTTATGGCCAAGAGTCTCCAGCCATATGAAGTAGACCTCAAAAAGTAGTTAACAGATGAGAAATCAGCTGCTAGCACACATGTTTATTTTTACAGTTCACTGACACCCAGGTGGCACTTGTTACCATCACATGCCCTGGCCCTCCTGCAGACCCTTGTAGCCCTGAGGATGCAAAGCCAAAACATGAGAGTGGGGTTTTGTTCTGCTTTCCTCTTGCAAGTGATTTCCGAAGCTTCACCATCCTAAATGCCATTGTTACCCCTTCCCTCAGGTATGTTGCAAACTGAAAGACAGACACTGAGGATGTCACTGCACCCACAATGCTATCTGAGATAGAGCAGGTTCTCATCCGTGCCCTGAGTTTTCAGTTCATACCCAGAGACCCATTTCCTTTCCAGTCACTCAGGGAACAGCCCCACAGAAGAAAAAACCAATACCCTTCACCTGCACTGATCAATAAATTTGTTTTAAGGCCTCCAAATAGCATCCCACAGGTTTAGTGCCTGCATGGCAGGCTGTTTAGTTTGTGATGGTAATAGAATCTAATGAGAAGATCATTTTAGGATTGTGCAAGGTCAGTTTACGCCAGAGTACCTTGTGGTATATTGGGCAAGTACAGACACCCTCGCTCTTCCTGCAGGCATGCAGTTGCTCAGCCTCTCATTCCTAGAATGTTGGGATGCTGGAATGTAAACTATGGAAAACTGTCGGGTTTCCAGCAAGTTGTCACCACCAGGCAGAACAGGGCAAAGTTGAGGCTGCGTTATTTACAAAAATAGCAGAAGAGTTGCATATATCCGTAGTCCCTGGGAAGACTGTCATTCACAAGGTTTCCTGTCCTCCTCCTTCTCCTTGTTGCTAGGAAGGGAGTCCAAGGCCCTTTTCCCACCCGTGTGCCGAATCTGCTGTGTGTTTCTACCCAACATCCTGCTGCACAGAGCAGTTCACCGCCTTTCCTTGGCCTGGACCTGGAGGGCAGGTCCATGATCGGCCTCCACAGTACACTGTGTGCTGGCTGCTTCTGTATAATGCAAACTTAGATGGACACAGCTTTGTTCAGCGCACGGGTAACCACCCTCCCTTCCCTACCAGCAATAAAGCAGAAAGCAGTTCACCTGAGATAATGCACTTTTTTAGAGATTCCAGGAAGCAGTATTGTTTTAGCTCTCTTCAAAACAAGTTGCATCTTGTCTCCTCAGGACAGCTTAAGGTAAGTGCTGAGCAGCTGTGCCCATCTCAGGGCAGGAGGCTGAAGGCCTCTTGTTCTTGTGCTCAGCCTCTGGCTGTGAGAACAGGGATGGAGGGGCAGCAGAGGAAAGGAAGCTTAAGCTAAAGTGCTGACTTAAAGCAGCATTTTGTGCCAAGAGCTTGGGCAATTCTGAATCAGAGGCTGTTTCCTTCCTAGGGGTACGATACCCCAAAAGACGCAGAAGACAACAGGAGAACAGTCCTACAATTCTGTAAGCCTGGCACCACAGGCAGAGCTGGCCAGTATCCCACAGTAGCAGCACTCATCCAAGGAGGGGTGCTCATGGGACAGGCAAGGCCTGCACAGCAGCTGGATAGGAGGAAACCATTTTTCACAGTGCAAGGACTTGAAATGCTGGTCTAGGGCCCCAGGAAGGCTGCATGACCCTGGAGACTGCAGCATTGAAAGGATGTGGCTTCGAACAACCTTGGGAGGCAGGCCCATTTGAGCAGGGATTGGACTGGTGACCCCCAAGGGTCCCTGCCAGCCTCAGTCGCTCTACAAGCCCATAATAAAAAGCCAGTCTCATGCCAGGTTTCCAAGTACATTTGGTGACTGGAGCATGAGGACGCCCAAAAGCTCTTGAATTCAGCGTGGAAACTGCCTTTGATCTCAATGGCTTTTATTTTAGGATAAACTTGACCTGCCAGTGTAATTCTTCCAGTAAAATATTCACAGATTGTGTCACTGGGTGCAAACTGGCGTTAAATCATCTCTGTGCATGCAGTGGCCACGCAGGCTGGTTGTTTCTCTGCAGAAGTTGCAGGGTTCAGCAGGTCTCCCTGTTCCTCTCTCGCATACTGGGATCTTTTCCCTGTGAGTCAATGAGTGATCATTGCAAAACATTTCTCTGCAAATGAGTGTTTGAAGAGGCCTTGGCTGGATTGCACAACCCTACTTGGTCAAAACCTCCTGAAACATTCCTGTCTGCTGAGGGCTCACTTGAGGGCCAGCACGTGAGTCACAGTGTGACCATCTTGACTAAGCAGGGGAGGCCAGGATCACCAGGCTCACCAGAATCACCAGGCTGGGCTGCTTCCTCCTTTCCTGGGCTGCAGCATGAGGAAGCCCCATGGCAAAGCCAATTAATAAAATCACATGGAGCATTTAAAAATGCCTATTTCATTCCCACATTTGACTGCTTTTTCTCACACCATTGGAAATGTCAGATACCTGCCCGAAGCAGCGCAGGATCCTGGGCACCAAGGTCCAGAGGAAGGGACATGCTGAACTGCTCCAGTAATCTCCACACGAGAATCAGCGCTTTGCCAGGGTCACCAAAACAACGGCATGTTTGTTGCAGACAGGCTGTTTCTGCATGACCCTGGTGCAGGCAGAGCCTGAGTGCCACCGCTGAGCTGTGAGCTTGGAGAGGCAGCATCCTTCTCTGTTCTGGGTCACCCAAAATACCATCATAGGGGTCATCTCCCAGCTTATGTTCCCTGACAAGGGACAGCTGTGGCCACGTCACCCCCACACCTCAGAGATGGGTGTTTAGTGAAATGTTGCTGGTGGTTTATATGATGGGACCAAACAGGCCAGTTGCTCCACAGCCTCTGAGCAAGCTCCACTCTGCACCGAGCCCTATCACAGAGATTTCCTTCCAGGCAGCTTGCAGCCAGGCACAGTAATTCTCATTACTGTCAATAATCTCTGTGTTCGGGAGAGCCATGGCAACTCTTGCAAATCAAATCAGAGCTTTGCAGTTGTTATGCCAGAGGAAAATGTTGCATGTGCAATTTGAGAACCTTTGTAAAAGCCTACATAAATTCAAAGGTTCAAGGCACTCCTTGCATTTCAAAAACTGGAATCTGCAGGTCTGATTTCGGGTCTAGACATTGGTAAATTTAGGTCTGAGCCCATTTGGATTGCAGTGATTTAGCACTGTTTCCACAGGCTCCACTGATCAGCTCTATATCCCGTACTTCTCCCTAGCCCTAAGGTCCAGCTGGTGACTCAGATGTCCCAGAATGCTGTGAGGTGCTGGAATGCTTCGTTTCATCAATCAGTTACTTGACCCTGGCTGGTGCGAAGTCCAGTTGTTCTGCAGAAATATCCAGCAGAATATCAGTCCTAGCTCCTCTCCTTCCGTGTTTTCACTTTAACCTCTTACCCATCAGATTACTTTTAGGCTCATGGACTGTGAATGGTACAGTATAATGATAACTTTATCGGGCCAAGGATCAGGGAACCATCAGGGAAAGCCCCAGTCCTGGACATCCAGCAGCTCCCTGGGAATGGGGACAGGCTATGGGACAGGCTGAGGGCAGGCAGGGCAGGTGAGCTGGAGAACAGTCCTGCTGCAGCATCACTGGGACAGGGGCTGACAGCTCTGGGAGGCTGAAATGGGGTCCTGGGCCATGGGCAGGGTGGGAGGCACTGGGGAGGCACGGGGAGGCACTAGAGACAGCCATACCTGTGAGTGCCCTGGGGACCCTGAGACCAGCATCACCTCCCAGATTGGTACTTGAAATCTGTGTCTCAGGTTTAGCCCCGGCATTTCAAGTGCCACCCTGAGAGCAGCACAGGCTCCCAGCAGGAGCACACAGCCCTGCAGGAGGGTGATGGCAGCATGAGGGATGGGTTCAGCTCTGGCACCCTGCAGATGTGCTGCCCAGAGGCCAGGCGGAGGTGCCGACAGCTGCACATAGCAGAAATAACCGTGAATTTGGAGTCAGCTGTGGTGTCATGCACTGCAAGCTCTGCACATGATATCCTCAAAACCAAGACTGCTGTTATTCACTGTTCCTCATTCTTGGTTGTTGTCCCTTCCCAACAAGATGTGCACGCAGCCCACGCTGGCAGATGCACAGCACTGCTTTGCTATCCGTATGCAGGTTTGGCTATAGCTGGGGCACATAGACATGACGTTTATTTCAAGTCCCAGAGACTGAGACAGTGACCAGCTACATGTCCCTTTTATCCTTGGAGCTTCAGGAATAAGGCAGAGACCTTGGGCAACTTGGCCCAAGGTGCCCTAAATCTCTTTTGAATGTTATTGGGAGGAAATAATAGCAAGTTTGAGCAAAACCCAGCATAAAACACCTTTTCTTTGTAATCAGAGTTCTGCTAGGCCTGATTCCAAGTTGGTGTAGCTGCAGTGGAGGTTACTGTCCTCCTGCATGCAGACAACCCAGTATTTTGTGTTTGCAGTGGGAATCTTGCCTGTATGAAGGCACCCAGGCATGGACCTGTCTTGCAATTAAGGCTCCTGCTTCCATTACCCAACCCTGAAAAATTGTTTTCAAATTTAGTGAAATGCATTTTTGCATTGATTCAGTGTCTTCTGTGGGAATTTATTTGTTATGGGAAATTTAAGTCTGCAATGACTGAATGATTAAAAGCACACACAGAAAGGAGAATTAGAAAGTTGTGTCTGCAACAGCCTGAATTTATTAAAGTGATAACCTGGTGGGAATTATAGGTAGGATAACACTTGTGAAAATGACAGCCATGTAAAAAGGGATTGCTATTTAATTCTAGCTCCTTTTGACTTTCAAATTTTAATCTGGTTTGATACACCGGGCAAATTATTAAGTTCTTTACAAAGGCTTATTTTAAAATAATTGCACCATATTACACATTGAAATAAATATACAATTAAGCAGACACTATCAAACAACCAATGTGAATAAAACTGCTGTACATGTAAAACTGATGATGAAGACTTTCAATCTTTAGGAAAAATACATTGATGAAAATGCCTATGCTACCTGATTTCAGTGACAGATAGATGGCAGAAAACGTGTTCTTAGTGAAAGTTCAGGGTCATCTTGCATTGTTTGTAATTATGTGGATTTCAAAGGCAAAGATGTTGTTGACAGCAAGACAGAGATGGAGTTCTGCTACAGGTGGCAACCCTATGCCACTGAATACATCAGACAAGACCCAGCTTTATTGAAGCTGGGTGAACAGATACTGTAAGGCACAAATGCAATCTTACCTCCAAACAGATTGAGGTGTGTGCAGACCTTTCAAAGGCCCTGTGCACAGATGTGATTCACATCTGCCATCATTTATTATAGAGTAAATGTCCACGTTTTTGCAAGATCTCTGGATTTTCTCTACTGTTCCTTTATATTCTGCAGTGTCAGCTGGTTGCAACTGAGAGGTTCTGAGGCTTGATACTTCAAGTTTTCCAGAGGATGACTGTTCTCCTGAATGCTCCTTTTACTTCCACAAATGACCTCTGCCGAGAAATGCCGTGTGTTCAGACACCATCTACAATTAGCCCTGTGTTGAAGGCCACACTCCAGAGAACTTCTGAGGTCTGCAGACATCGGAGGATCTCACAAGGTAAATTATCCAGCTCTTCCAGGATGACAGCAAAGACAGAAGAAAAGCAGCATGACCCTTAGGAAAAGTCTGTCTCTTTGACAATTGGAACTGGTGGTGTTTTATGGTCTATTGGTTTATAAATAAAATGGAAATCTTTCTTGGTTTCGCTCTTCAGCAGGGAGGCTTTGATATGGTGAGGAAGGGCATCTTTGTCCAGCTGCAGCCACTGGTCATCAACATAAACAAAAAGTCTATAGTCCTTGGGCTGGGACACTTCAAACTTCTCAGCACACTGCTGGCTCAGCTGCTCAGCTGTGGTGTCGTGCCGGGAAGCAAGTGTCCTTGATTGACCACTGATTTCCAGAAAGGAGATACAAATGAAGTCCTGAAGAGAAACATGAGGAGAGACCTTGCAGTTAACACAGTAACCTAGGACTGAAGGAGGTAAAATTCAGTCACAAAGCTCTAACTGCCTAGAGTTCCCAAATATCCTCCATTCTCCAATGTCCGAGTTATTGTCTCCTTTCTTCCCTCTGACAGGCTCTGAATCAGCACAAACTTAAACAAGCACTTTACCAAATAATTAGCACCATAAAGACACTGAAGTTAAAGCACTTTTTTCTTGATTCACTTGATTTTAGTGAATATCCTTAGAAAACGATCTGCAATGGTTCATTCTCCCATCTTTTTACAGCTCCTGAAGAAACGGTTTGCAAAAAAGTGACAGACAAGAATAACAGACCACAAATGTCAGAGATCTGGCCTGAAAGCCTCCCATTTCCCAGAAAGAGGATAGGGCTGGCAGTGTAGTGACCTTGCAACTCCACAATCACCCAAACAGCACCTTGAGAGTGTGTCCTCTGGAGTTCCTTCCACCAGTAAGGAAATAGCAGAAGTTATGCTGAGAAGGCTGATTTACTTGTATCCTGTTTCAGGCAGTAACAACTGTTGTGACAACTTTCATCTTGCCAAACACATAAGGAACAGAATCTAGAGAGCTTTTGGTCTCAGTGGAACCTGTGTGTTTAATTTGCATCTCTGATGCTTCAGATGAAGATGCTTTGCATCTCTTGATGAACTTCAAAACAAATCCCAAACATTTTGTTCAGAAAATGATGAGGTTCCCCAGCAGAAGGGAAATTTCCAAATGTGTGGACTATGGGCTTCCAAACTACATTTAAGGAGTGTCACTGCAGTTGATTAAAGCAGGCAGAAGGATGGGCAGAGGCCTGCTGGACATATCAGCAAGCTGTTTACCTCTGCCATCATGGGCTTTCATGTCTCTGATACTACCCCTCATTCAAAGGGATGGGAAATGGCCCTTCAGCTGTTGGAGGTGGTGGGAATCTTTTGGGGAAATGTGTCATTTGCTTGCTCAGTTATTACGCTCCATGCTAGGTACTTCTATGAGCTACTGCCAGAGCAGCACTCAGGGCTGGATGGGTAT
Organism: Gymnorhina tibicen; assembly: GCA_013399875.1. NCBI lineage: Eukaryota > Metazoa > Chordata > Aves > Passeriformes > Artamidae > Gymnorhina > Gymnorhina tibicen. Next base: position 755,372 of record VXAZ01009672.1, read on the forward strand.
TTGCTGTATCTCAACCACCATTCACAGTTTCTGAGATCATCAGGGACTGGTTCGACTGCAACATGGGAAATCTGTTCAACTCCATGCTTTCACATGGCTACATGGACAACTCTCCACAACAGGAGACTTTCCCCTGGCTTTCTCCTCAGCATGCACAATTTTCAGTTCTGCACTGTGAAGGCGCTACAGAACCTGAGACGTGGCCTTTGCTGCCTCCCTGTGGGTGACAATTTGATCACAGGACATGGGGCTGGCAGGGCATCCTGCCTGCCTGGACCTGCACCCAGCCTCACCACAGCTGGAGGCACCCATAGGTCCTGGGGCCCTCTCCCACAGGTGCATGGAGAGATCTCTGCCAGGCCATGCACAGCATGGGCTTCAAAACTAACCAGACCTTGATGGGTCTTTCCTGCTGCTGGACAGGCTCTGGAAGATGCTTGACTGAGGCTCTTGGGATGTCTCAGATCCTCCTACAGCTTTACGCCATCTAGAAGCAGCCCTGCATAGCCTGCTCACATCTCAGTTTAGCCCGTGATTTCCTCAGGCATTAAGGGAGATGGATAAGAGGGGCTCCTGGGTCCCCATCGCAGCTCCCACATGCAAAGGTTCCTAGCACACCTCCTTTGAGAATGAACAACAAAATCACTCTGCAGTCATATTTAAAACTACAACATTATGAGGGTACTTCAAGGTTTCAAAATGTATTTTGTAAGTAGTATGTATTTCGAATGTGGTGGGGTTTTTTGAGATCTAGAAACCTTGCCCCAGATGTAGTCTTTTTTTTTAATAGTGATTTCAATTAATTTCGTTTTTAAATAATTACCATATTAAAAATTTCTAAGTATGGAGAAAGCATGCAGGCTTTTTCCCTAGAATATGCCAGCTACCTGCACTGACGAGCGGGAAGCCCGGGCCTTGTTCAGCGTTCTCCTTCGCTCCCAGCGGTGGATGGAGTCCTGAACCTCCACGCTCAGCTGCCGTGTGACAGTGATTTTGTCATAGTTCTTGATATGCTCCAGGACCCCGTAGGTGGTGGTTAAATAATAGGAGCCTGCAAAAGGTCAAAGTCTTGTATGAACATCACACTTTCATGGGCCATTCAGTCCCACTCCCACCCTGCCTGCTGAAGCCCACACTGGGGCAGCTGTCTGAGCCTTGCACTGCCTGTGCCTTGTGGAGGGGGTGCAGGGGTCACTGATGTTCACCAAATGAAGGACACCTAATGACCAGTGTCCTCCAACCCCTCCTGCTCCAAATCAGTGTTGCTGTCCAGACTGCTGAGGCTTTAGATGTCCTGCGAGGGAACACAGGCTGAAAGGAAAGAGATACAAAAGCTGCTTTCACAAACAAGCCCAAGCCACGGATGTTTATTCTTTGAGCCATGGCCATCTTTTTGTTGTGTTTGACAGGGCCCATGGAACAGGTCTGTAACTTGGGCTCCTGAGCAGTCTCCACAATGCAGGGAAATAAAAACAATCATAGAGTACTGCAGGAGAAGTGCAAGGCCTGGATCCAGCCCCCAGCTCCAGCCACACTAATCGAATGTTTGGACCCCGGCTCTCCTGTGGGCTCAACACTGTTGAAGGATGTTTCGGACCTGCAGGAAGAAGTCACCCTCTGTTCCCTCCATTCTCTATTGACTACACAGGCAGCCCAGGTGTTCACCTGTAATTCCTGGACTGTTCAGAGTTGCGGGATAAATCTTGGTAAAGCAGAGAAACAGGATAAAGTGGCAAAAGCCCTTTTCCCTCAGAACCTCCCCGCATTGCTTGCAGCGGGAAATAAATAACCAACTGCAGCCACAGGGTGGCAGCTGGGCCACGATAAAAGCCGGCCTCGTCCACAGAGGTGCAGCTAAGCGCTGAGAAGGACGGGGATGCTGCTCTGGTTGCAGCCCGAGCCAGGGCTGATGGAAGTGCTCTGTGCCCATACTTTCATACTTTCTCGGCTGAGAAGCGGGAGGCTCGGGCTCGGGCAGAGTCAGGCCGCGGAGCTGCCGAGCAGCAGCGCAGTGTCTCGGGGCGGCGGGGACACCCCGCGCTCGGGCCCCCGCATCCCGGTGCCTGGCAAACGGGAACAACTAACGACTGCCCGGGCGTCCCCGTTCCGGGGGAGTTCCGCACCCATTGCAGTGCCTCTAGACGGCACTCGCACACCACCCAACCCTCGCGGCAGCCCGCGGCTCCCGCTGGTTCCTCAGGCGCTGGTGAGCCCGCGGTCGGCGTGGCTGGCTGCCTCAGGGAGGCAAGATAGCACTTGATTTAAGAGCAGTATTTTTAGAGCACCATTAAAGTTTGGTGTAGGAGAGGAGAGACCAAGACGCTGCCGTTTGACTTTCTGTACTGTGGTGGATCGATGAGGAGTGTCCTACAGTTATGAAGGTGTGTGCCCGAAACACTCTCATTTTTCTTTACTGTCTCCCTCAAAGAGGTGCTGAGAATAGACTAAGAAGCCCAAAAGTGCTGCTTTTCTCCTATTAAATATAGTTACTACCCTCCTTTGTCTGTCATTCAATATTTATCCTGTTGTGGCTCTGTCAGAGGTAGCTGTGATGGGACCTGGGACAGGGTGTGTCCCTTCCCTCAGAATCCAGGGAAGAAGATCTCTGAGTCCCCCACAACAGGAATTCATTACAACTTTTTAAGAATTAAGTTTTTGCTCATTTCCAATTTCTTTATTTCCATCCATTTGTTCCATATAATCTGTCCTCTTTACCCCAGCAGTCAGCATCATCATTGCTATTAAATGAATTCGAAGTATATTTTTCATTTGGAGGCAAAATTAAAGTGATTTTGTATATGGACCTATGCAATTCCACAGTTTTCTCCTTTCTGCTTTACCTTTTTCCCTTTGATTTCTCTACCTGAATCATCTTTTGTTATTCAACTTTGAAAGGCCTAAGTCAAGTTAACTTTTGCCAGTTCCACACTTTGTGATCTCAGAGCTGTCTTCACTGAGATGTTCTTTTTTCTCCCATCCCTTGTGTCTGCAGTTACTTCCAGTGTCCTTTCTGATGTGATTATTCAGTCAGTTTAATCTGGAACTTCCTCACAAAATTTTCCCTTTTGACTGGGGTGCCCATTTCACACAGTCTTTGCGTGTTTGAGCTGAGAGAACTTCCAGCCAGCTTTGCTTTCAATACCCTGAGCTCTCCAACCCAGATGACTTCAGTAACCAGCCTTGTAGTGTGCCCCTTTGGAATGAAGAACCTGTGTGCAGTGTAGTCACCAAAAGCAGCGTGGTTGTGTCAACAAAATGCTGTGCTTCAGCTAACATTTTTTCTTCTTAGCAGAATTCTTCTTAGCAGAAAAACTAGCCTGTGCAGAAACACCTTACTAATATACTGTATTGCTACTAGTCATTCTATTAGTACTTACTTTTGTCCCACTCTGCACTGTGCTGGGATGACATGCTTAGTTTCAGACTTATATCTCCATTTAATATAAATAAAATTAGTCTGCTGTTGTTCATCCAGGACTCCTTTCTAGAACCTCAGTACTTACCAAAGTGAAGTCTAAAATAGACCCCATTTTACTGGTTTAGTGACTACTTGGTGATAAACGATCTGTATGCCTAATTCAGAGTGTGTAACTGTCACTTGGGAAGCATGTGCTTTCCAAGCTATATTTAAGAAACTAGAGGCCCACAGTTCACTGGGGTATTTACCTCTCTAATAACAGAGGTCTTTAGTCACTTCCAAACTCAATATTCCATTCTAATCTAACTTTATTTTCTCTGTCTCTCTATGATGCTCAGTCAGAGAACATTGTCAGAGGGTTCACTCAGATTTAAGAGTAGAGTGACCATGAGAATGATGTATAGCCTCAGGCATACAATGCAGTTTAAGAAATGTGCTCTTTTCTCATTGGAATAAATAAAAGTATCTCCATGATTTTTTGCAGCAGCTGTTTAATTTTAGCAAAGACTTTCCAGCTCTTCAGTATTTGGGCCAAGGAACACAAGATATCTCTATTTAGGCTGCTAATCCAGCACCTCAGTTATAATTTATGATGAGTCCCTGCCTTTCTAGTTTGTGTCTTAATGCTAAAAGGAGTTAAAGTGTTTGGCAATAATTTTAGAGCTTCAGATTTGAAAAGATTGGCCAAAGCATTATCCACAAAATCTAGCCAGAGCCCTGCTGCCCCACCTTCACTACCCTGAAGTGAGACAAATAATGGTTTCCAAAGTGAATATCCCATGAGCAAACTGTACTCTTACCTTCTCCTAGCTGCAGAGCAGGGTCCATGAGTTCCATCATATACTCCACGTTCAGAAGGACTTCAGTCAAGTTGCTGCGGGCCAACACATACATGAGCACAGGGAGGAAGTCATCTGCACCATAGGGCTTCCCTGAGCAAAGAGAAACATAGTATGGCCCCAACAACACCACAAAACCGTGTTCCCACACAACGGTGTCAAATTCTCAAACAGTGAGTACTTTGTAGACCTTAGCTTACGTTATCTGAAGAGTTAAAGCTCAAAAGCACCAGCAAAGAAAAAATGCTGAAAACAGAAAGTTAGATCACTTAAAAAAGTAAGTAAACTTGCTTCAAGTCCTAAATAGGATCTTATAAAGTAACTGGAGAAATATAAATTTAACTTCATTGATCACTGTGGCAAGTGGCAATTTTTGAAGAGTGCAAAGGCTTCCAGCTTGTCCCTCTGATTTGTTACTGACATCAAGACTGCAGTTCGGGTTGGCAATATTGGTAGGGAAGTTGTCTACATGCATTATGAGTATTTATTCTCTCAGGCTTACTACATGTGTGGGACCAAAAACCAGAAAATAGAATTTGAGGCAGTGGGTTTAGGACTGAGGACTTCTGCATTTATGTCCCTTCAGAAGGCAAAACATTGCATTACATATTCCTAATTAAAATAATCTCCCAAGAGCTACGATCTAAGAGGAATCACCTTTCTAACTATGGTGTCTAGCTAAGAAAACAGAAAGATTTTCACACTGGACTTAAAACTAGTTTTTGAAATTGGTGTGTAGCAGCTGCTCAATATTTCCTGTGCTTAAAACATTCATATCAACTAAGTTAACAAGTGATCTAATATGCAATCTGTAAGAGCTCTTTAGGATCTCTGAGGACAAAAAAAAGCATGCTAGCAGTCATCATTATACATAATTACTACTTAAAATAGAATCCAAACTGCAGCTTCCCTGCATAAACCACAAAGAACACAAGGATAACATTTCTCATTTGAAAGATGCTTTCACTTTCAACCAGCATGTCATAAATTCATAATGGAAAACACACAATAGCAAGTTTCTTACCAGACCTATCTTCCCAACATTCAGAGTTGATCTGACCTAATCTGCTTTCATTCTGAATGTCTTTCCTCAGACTGTGGGGAGTTTTTTCTCACCTGTGCACATGGGATATGTTGATTTCATGGGCTATGAATGTCTTGAGACTGCTTGTCTCACCTCAAGGAATCAAAGCTACCCTTGATGTAGTTTTGGTGAAATTATGCCCTAGCCATTTTTGGCCCAGAGAACACATGCTCTTCCATGGTAGGGCATACATTCCTATTTCTCAAATGTTCCCACTGACTTATTTCAAATATTTGCCATGAGTCAGATTTCTTTTTTTGTCATTCATAGTTGACGCAGATTCTCCACTGGCAAAGAAAGATATTCTTCTGAAGCCTCAAATAAACATGAGCTTAGCCCCTGATCAAAAAAAAAAAGTGTGGCTTTGAAATAAACCCAGTAATACATCTAGTGAACAGAGAGCTGATCCAGTTAAAACAAAGTGTTAGAGAATGAGAGATCATCAGGGCTGTAATTCAGTGCTTTTCTAACAGAGCCCACACACGCCACAACATAGACAATTTATTTAATGAAAGCTGGATTAACACTTTCAATTCTGATTGCTTTGTTATGGCTGCCTTTAGTTAAAAGACAGAGCCTTAGGTCTTCAACAAAACTATAAATGAACTTCATTGTTCCATGAACATCTGGATGGACATTTTTTTGTCTGTTGTTCCCTTGGCTTATGTCTCTGTGAAAGCTTTAACTCTGTGAAGGGTCCAATTCATTACTGTCATATACATTACCTTAATACAAGGCGCTTAGTATTGCAGCTGTTTAATATTTTCCAGGAAAAAAAAAGATGACAAAACTGAGACATGAATATGTAACAGAAAAACTTCACAGCAAAAAATCCCTATTCTCCTTTTGCAGCAAGTACACCAGAGGCCAACAGAGTTAGGTCTGTATAGAACTAGTATAAAGGAGTACAAAATACCAAAGATTTGTTAGGCTTATTTTTCCCTTTATTAAAAAATTTCTTCTTTATGATCTAGTAGTTACTGACTAGTGGCATGGATAGAATGATTCTAGTTTCCTGAAGGCCAAGGGATTTCCAGTGCAACACCAATAGCAGAATTTCCCTTACTTCTTCTCTTTCATGACTAATTCATGTTGTCTCTGACATGGCAACCAAGAAAGTTGCTGCTTCATAATATAAATTCCTATTCTCTGGAGAAAAAAAACCTGGGGTGTTTGTTGGTTGGTTGGTTGGTGGTTTTTAAAATGTCACCAAAATAGATCGTGAACAGAGAACAGACTGACCAACTAACGCAGCGTGGAAACAGCAGCTTGGAACTAAACAATTCCATGTCCCCATTCATCAACTTCTAGTGTCAACAGAAGTGAAAGTTAGAGGACAGTTCTCAAGAGTGCCTGCAGAATCTCTCTGTTTCTTTTTTGTTGTCTGAGAAGTGGTTGCACATACAATCAGGCATGGACTCAATTATTATTCATGCTGTCTATCTCATTTCTATAAGTTGATTCAGCTGCTCTGCCCTCCAGTCCTCAGTATAAACTTTTCTCGACTTTAAGACTTCATAGAAATATTATTGGACTCCCAGCTGTTTATAAGCCTTAAATATGAAAATCTGATACACAGTTTCTTTTTTGAGTAATAAATGCTGAGCAGGGATGTCTGACTCAAATAATGGAAAGAACACATGCTCCATATGCTGTATGCTCACAACCTGCATAAATTATTAGACACCACCTTAATCCACCTGGGGTTATACGATATCCAATTTTAAATACCGCCATCCATAGCGAAAGCTGAAGTCAGCAGGAGCAGAATGTTTCAACAAGAGAAAAGCAAAACTAATCACCAGTGATGTAGCTCTGACTCCATGTGTTGCCACAAACCTCCAGTGTGGCCAAGGGCAGGTCAGGCATGGTACATTGCCCCTTGTAGGCATCGCAATAGCATCTCTCCACTGACTGCACATGGAGCCAAGGAAAAGTGCCTGAGGGCAGGACTCTGAATCTCCCCTGTTCTCCTGGCTCCTGCAGGAACAGGGACTAGCTTTGGCATGTACAGCCATCAGTCCAAGCATGGCCCTGAGGTGCTCTGTATCTCAGTCCATCCATGGGGATAATAGGTGCTGTCAGAAACTCAAATATGACCAGAAGCAGGAGTCTACAAAGATAGATGAAATAATGCCTGTTAACCAAGATGCCTGATAGGTTGCTTCAGCACTGTATAACCCGTGTGCTTCCTGTGCCATGAAAGGCACCAGGGCACTAACCAGTGTCCATGTGGGAGCTGAAGCAAGGGTATTCTCTGTAGGTTGCTGCCTCCTCAGCTGTACTTTCAAGCTGGGCCTGAGCCGAATTCCTAAACCCGTGTGTCTTGCTCTGTCTGTGGTCTCTTACAGAGGGGTATTTTTGCAGCTGACAGAGTTAAATCTAGCTCTGACCCTGCCACTGCTCTCGGTGACAGTGAGACTGAGTTTGCCTATTCAAGGTGGTGGTGTCTTACTCCAGATATGACTTGCTTGCTTTATTTCCCCTTCTTCCCTGCAGGGTCAGGAAACATTTATTTCATAAATATCTCTAAGAAGCTTAAAATAAGCCTTCTCTTCTGCCACAAACTCATCCTATTATGCTTATAGCAAAGCAAATACAACGTCAGCTCCTGGCTGGGATGCAGCACTTGAATAGATGAGTATTAATTAAATACACAATTTAAAGCAACTGGAATTCTGCCCAAGCTTCCATAAAGAAATTACAGCCTATTTTAACACATTCATGCATTTCTTTTCTTTCTGTATATATTCTGAAAACCAGCAGACAGGAGCAATGCCCTGCACCTTGCTCTAATATTTTACAAACACTAGCTTGATGTCTAGAAGCAGATCTTCACAAAATATGAATTTCAGCCTCAGTTTGTAGCTGGGAAACCTGAGGTGCAGAAAGGTTAACTGGGATTTGTTCAAGATCATAAGAAAAGATTGTGACTTTCCTTCCACACATGAGCATATTGCTGTCTTTTGTCTATCCCATACTACTTTCAGCAAGGTTTAATTGGTGATATAGTGAATTAAGCGAGTTAATAGATGCAGACAGCATGAATCCACTTCAAAAATATATGGTTTAGAGATCAGAGGAATTTGTTCTCCATGAAAAATTTGAACCGGCTCTTTGATTCAAATGTAGAAATTGTGCTAGATGGCAGAAAACCCTAAATCTCTAGTCCATCGGTCTTCATTAAAAATAACTTAAATACAAACACCCTCTTCCAAAAGATGTCAAAGTAAACCTGTTATGTATAGCTTTTTTTTCCTTTTCAGAAGTGAGATATGATAATAAGCGGTGTAATGGGATTGCTCTGACAGCTTTAGGAGCTTCTAGCACAGGTTCTACACTGGCTGCTGAAGTATTGGAGTTCAGTTTCCTTTCCACAAGCTCAGCTATCCCACTGAAGACACATGGCTTTGCTTTCATCAACTGCAGAGACTTATAGGAGTGCATCAGGGCAGCTAATAGCTGGCTGCTCAGTTCTTTAGGGGTGACAAACTTCATTCTAAAAGCTAAAGAAGAGGAACATTCCAATGGAATATATGTCCTATCTCTCCTCTTTTTCCAAAAGCTGACTGTTCACATTAGCCATATAAAACTACGCAATAGAAATTATTAAATCAGTTGTTTTGGTCACCTAGCCAATTCCATCACTAGTACAAACTATAGTTTTGAACAATATACTCCAGCTGCCTGTGCAGTTCAAAGATGGTCCAAAAATGAAGCTTCATAATTTTAGGTAGTTCACAAGTTAGAAATGTTGCAGTAAGAAAATTGCACCTCCATTCTTCTTGAATCTGCTTTGAAAACAGTCTGCCCATCTTTCAAACTTCCAACCTGAACTTAAGAGTTTTCCATCCCTGATCTTCCTCACTCATGGTCTGACAAATTTGGCCTGTTTGTCTCACGGTTTTTCTTCATAAACCAATGCCTATTGCTGCTTTGTTTTTCTACCAGTTCTCTTCCACAGAGGCAACTCCCAGGCAGCACAAGGCTGGGTGACGCAGGCACACCACTGCCAGTACACACCACACATATTGCAGATTTGCATCATTTCTCACTCTACAGGTGTCACTTGTGTTTTTGATAAAAAACAGAGATTCTTGTTCTACTCATATCACACAACATACCTTTAAACTTTTGTCTGAGTAAAGGTATTTCTGAAAGATACATAATAAGGGTTTTTTTTCTACATAACATTACAGTGTTTCTACATAAATTAGCTATGTGCCCAGCTGTCCCTGTGCATATTGCAGCATGCCTTCCAAGTGTAAGATCTGCTTGACTCCTGTCTCTTACTTTTTCTAGTGTGAAAAAATGCCAGCCATTTTGTGGGGGGTGGGTTTCCAAAGTTTTTTTTTCCTATTTTTAAAACGCATTTTATTCTTAATAACCATTCCTAGTATTTTTAGCAGACAGGTTACATATTTTCAGATTGTAGATTTTATTCTTGGAGGCATATGTTTCTGTTATTTAAGTTTGCATAGGAGTTGGAAAAGCTCAGGGAGACACTCCAATGCTATCATAATTGTGCCTTTGGTGAGTATTCACTTACTAATATCACTGCCTACACAGTACATATGAGCATCTGAACCAGTGGCCCTTTATTTCTTTTATAGCCAGTAATGAATTAATCAATATTATCACTGGAGTTTGCTTTGAGTCATCTCGCCCGAAAGCAGAAACATATATGTAGCCAGATGAATCATCTGGACTCCATGGACTGGCTCCACAATGTGATGAGAAGCTGGGCACGATACCCCTCTGTGGCCACCTACAGCGAAATGTAGCCAGAGATTAGTCCTACTTCAACTCTATCATGGAGCTGTACTCAGTGGTCTCTTGAGAGAAAGGTGTATGACAAAGACTGTGAACTTGCCTTCCTAATTCCTTGCAATGAATCAGATCCACAAGCTGATTGCCTTCAGCTTGAGGAAGAAATGCTTGTTTAAACCAGTTGAGGATCTGACCCATTCAGTTCTTAGTCTTAAGTATCAGGGATTTCAACCACAGCCAATTTATCAGGCAGATTTTGTCATGTAGTATGAATTGTAATAAAACCAAAGATCTCCTCCTTTCTTAAAATGTCGATATACATGAAGTCAGTCAAGGTAGACTTCAAAGTTTCATGACTCTTTCAGCAGAGTCATAGAGGTAGACTGATTTTGGTCCTGCAGCAGAGGGAATGATAAGTTTTGTATTCCACCTGCTCTGATCTTGGAAGAGGAGGGAACTTTCTAATTCAGCAGTGAGGAAAAGGAGCTAAAAGGAGAAGAAGCTATTACACAGGAAGCTGAGCACGGCCTCTGCTCTTCCTGTGTGAAGAACACTGCGCTGCCTATTGCTGGCTGAAAGTAAAAGGGGCCCTGTGCTGCTGCTCTTGAGATGGTCAGAGAGCAGGAGGAGAATTTCCACCTGCTGAAATCTGCTCTGAGTAGCCCACAGCACGCTCTTCTGCATGCCACCAGCTGGAATTCCCTGTCAGAAAAATATTTCAGGTTGCTGAAAACTTGTCTTCACCAGTGGAAAATGCAAGTGATCTGGGTTCAGTTCATTCTGTGGAAGAGGTTTCACACATTTCACTTCTAAGTGGGTCTACAGTGCATTTCACTCAATTTCTCTCCAAGGCCGCTGTTTTCCAGGAGTTAGATACAGCATTCTTCTCCCCTTTGCCTCTTTTTCTGGTCTGAATTCATTGGGGTACATTTCCATATTTCCAGGCCAGTTTTCTTCTGGCCAAGCCCTGATATGCATCACTGATCATATGTAAGGGAGAGGGAACTGGATATAAGGGAGAGGCAACTGGATGCACAGGGGTGAAATCAGCTTCCAACCTACACCCTGCTGGCAGTAGTACTCAGGATGAGAAAACAGCTGAGCTGGCCAAAATGCAGTGCCTTGGTTAGCGCAGCAAACCGCAATGAAACCATCTGATTTCATTAATGTCAATATTTTAAACATGTAGGGGTTTTTGAATTATTTCCCTGACCCCTCATTTCTGTTACATAAAACGACACAACAGTATTTCCTTCAACAGAGAAATTCCAGCCCTGAGCTAGCTAAGGTGTGATGTATACGTAACATACCACCACCATCAGAAGAAGACTGTGTAGGTTTTAATGAGGCTTGCAAGTCCTTGATCTAAACCAAATTTATTCTAAAACTTCACACAACTGTTTTAACAAAGTTACAGCAAATTCCCCTACATATTTTCAAATCTTCTCATAATACCTGAAGACAGTGAGAGGTCCTTTCCACCCTGCAGCTAAGGCTCAGCCATGGGGTGGTTTCTTGCTCTGCTGTTAATGTGTCTAGACTGGTTGCTGAACCTCACCACTTACTGTCCAAGAGATCACCTTGAGGTGAGGTTCAGCAAGGACATAACCATCCCTGTATGAGTGCTCCAAGGCTGTTGCCAGTACAAAATAAAGCAGAACAGCTAAAAGCACCTTTGGTGACTGTGAGTTCTTGAACAACTGCAGGTTATTGCAAATTAATAACTGGCTCCTCTCCAGATTCAGGCATGGCTGGCTATCAGCTCACAGTATACAAAAAAAGCTCTTAAACTGGCAAGGCAGATTGCTGGAGGAAGGGACTTGGTGGTCTATCTGCAAAGATGCATCCTGTTCTGCATGCCAAGGGTTTAATTTCTGCATTAGTGGTTGGCCTGAGGCCCAAGTTGTGTTTATACTCAGAGCATATACTGCCTTACACTGAAGAAGTGGCTCTTAGAATTTACTGAAGCATCAGGAATTAGTAACAAACTACTAGCATTCTGCATCTCCTCCTCAGTTTAGGCAAAACTTTGTAAAGGCCAAATCAAGAGTCTTTTCCCAAAGACCCATTCCTAGAATTTACCATTACTGTGCTACAAGTTGGGACAGAGCCCTGAGGATATTTGGAGAGCTGTGTGAAGACCTGTGCAAAAAGGACATTATCCATAAAACACATACTTACAGGTAAGTAGTTTTTGGAGTTACAGAGCTTAAAGTTAACCAGGTAATATCTTATACCTGTTATTAGCACAGAGAACTTCAGTCACTAACCATGTCATTCTGAGCACAACCTGTGGACAGCTGATATCAAACACATCAACCATCACTGCTACCTCCAATGTGAATATTGCCACGCCAGCTGTATCATAAACCCTGTTCCTCTGATACATGGAGAAGGACCCATGGTGGATACCACTGCAGTAGGAGTGCTGTACCTGGATTTCCCTGAGCCATGGAGTCATAGATAAGTTTGCAGGTCTTCAGCAAGATGGCAATTTTCTTTTCTGGAGAGTAGGTCTTGTGCATGGTGGTGAACTTGTGAAGGATCTTTTCCAGCACAGGAGTTTCAGGCACACTGGTTGTGACACCCAGGTCAGTGGTAGTTGTGTTTTGTATCACAAGTTGGTTCTCTTTCAGCTGCTGTAAAGATCCATCTTTGTTGTGTATTTCTTTTAAGGAAGAATTAATGGCTTCCTTTAAAGGTTTCAGGACACATTTGTACAGAGCAGTCTCAGCAATCACTTCTGCATAGAGAAGGGAGAACAGAAAAGCGCATAATAAATAAGCAATACAGTAGTACAGGTGCACGTAAAAGTCCTAAGGAAGCATGTGGTTGGTTATTCAAGCACTACTACATACCTGTGAGAAGGGAACAGAAATTACATCTCAGAAAGTAAACATTTCATTACCAACACTATCCAGAAGTCCTAGATGGGCTTGAGATGAACATCAGTGTGTGGTCTCTGTCACTGGAGCTGTAGGAGACCTCCTGCTACCAGCAGTCCCTGCTCTCTTTGCCTGACTCCTGGCTGACCAGCATGGCATTGTCAGGCAGTAGGAAAGCCAACTCTGGGGAGAGAAGAGGAACCTCACCTAACTGTGATTTTTTTCACAGCCCTGCCCTTACAGATGCCCAGATGCAATTCATCTCATGTCCCTTCTGACCTCTCCTCCTGACTTGTTTGAGGTATTCACTTTGGGATGAAATTAAATGCATCCTCAAAGCACCCCTTTCTTCTCAGTGACTGAAAAGCAGCTGCAGCCACCAGCTCAAAGACAGACACCAATATTTGGTCAGAAGTTTCTCACCCTTACTGCTCAAGGGACTCCAAATTACTGATCCTATAAGACACCTATTACGCCACCTGTGGAGGAGGAAGTAGTATGTGTGGGTTGAGGATTTGCTTAATATTTGTCAGGAGATTAAAGGAAGCCTAAGAGACTGCGAGGAAGTCTGTTGTCTGACTCCTAGAAGCCAGGGGCAGAACTAGAGGGACTGCAAGAGATCCTCTTTTTGCACTGGGGCAAAAGGGTCATTGGCAAAAGAGTTCATCTGCTCAGGCACTAAGGAATGAACCAGAGGGCAGTAATATTTATGTATACAAAATGCAACTATTTTAAAGAATCCAGAGGACCAATCAGCCTGAAGCAGAGCAAATTCGAGTGGTAAATCTTACAGTGGGAATCCCTGTCCTCCACAGAAGACAGTCCTGTCAAGGTTGACTGGACCACATCATCCTGTTAAGGAACAGGGTTAGATATAACCAGGCATGTCTGTGTGAGGGTGGTGGGATACTTGCCCACATGCAGCTCTACCAAGCATAACAAGGACACTTCTTTCTTCCTCCTTTCCACTTCCACTAATCAACATTCAAGACAGACTTCTCTGTGCTGCCCCCACACTCCCTACCTTGAAGAAAGAGGTTATTGGGACAAAGATTGAAGGTGTTACACAAGGTGCATGGGAAGTGAAACTGTGGGTTCCCTCTCCTAGCTATGGCAGGGGCTGGCAGCAGGTCAGTTCTGCTGGGGAGTCTGCAGGATCATGTGAAGACTTTGCTGGGGGAGAAAGAAATCAGCAGAGCCTGCTGAGACTGACAATGGACTGCCTTTTGCTCCTGGCTCATCACTAAGTTGAGTCCCACCTCATACTGGAGCTGCAGGATCTCCTGGAATTCCTGGTCATTCCTGTGGTTCACTCCATAGTCTGGGTCTTCCAGCTCACAGCTTGTTTTAAGCTGACTTAGGGATCCATAAATAGCTCTGCATTGGTTCTCAGGTCCTCAAGAAACAATTTTAAGCTTTCAAAGGAGCATGTCAGTGCACGCATGCCGCTTTTTCTGGCTATACAGCTTTGACTACGATAAAAAGTCCTACAACTCTTTTTATATTCCCTCATGGATGTACATTAAACAGACTAGACCAGTCTTTAGAAAGGAGAGAAGGAGCACATTATTCCCTCACAGAATATGAATGAGAAGCAATGAAACACCTGTAAACAGTTACAAATAATATTTTTACTCCCCAAAGGCAAATTATGTCTGTGGCAAAGAGGTGAACACTTCATTTTGGAGCCGGCAGTAGTCTTGCAACAGCTTGCAATTTTGCAGCTCTTCTGCACCTCTGAGATCTGAGGAGCACAAAGTGGAATCAAGTGATTCCTTCAACTGCCACTCAAAATCATCATAGTCTTGTCCTTCCTCGTGAGACAGTGATTGACCCCTAAACTGTCTGCCACATGCAGGGAGATATCCATCCTTGTAGCAGAGCAGTGGAAGCCATGGGAATGCAGCTGTGGAGGGGAAAGTTGTCCTTCTGTGTTTCCAGTGAATTCAGCCCTGTGTGTGCATACCTATGTGTATACACACATATATATATATATACATACATGTATATCTCTCATACACACAAACACATGTCTCTTCTGCTTAAACTCTTCCCTTTAAAGCAGTCATAAAGGGATTTTTCCCCTCACTGGTCTCCAGGTTTTAGAACTGTTCCTCTAAGTGCTGGCAACCACAGAGAAGATTTCAATTCATGCCTCTCAGGTTTTAGGAGATGGTTTATAATTCTGTAAAGCAGAGCCTGTGTCTGCATAATTCTGTCTACCACCTCACCTTCCCAAACCATGCCCAGGGATGAATAAACCACATTTACTTACCTAACTGTTCCTCGGTGTAGGAGGCTGGGTCTATCAGAGATTTCAACTCGGTGCTCTGCACTAAGTAACTCTTCAGCTGTGTCATCATCAGCCGGATCTCTTGTAGCATCTCTGTGCTGGAGCTCTGCTTTGCCATCATCTCTAAACTGTACACTCTGTAGTCCCGCACCAGGTTGCCAAAATATGAATCCTTGTCCTGTGCCAGTTCCACTATCTTCTTCTGCAGCTTCCTGTCACTAGACAAAAAGACTGTGAAGACATTGGACAGGTTGGCCAAGGACAGCCTGTTTTTGGCCTTGGCCAAGATCACGGAGCGTGTCTTTTTACCAGATGAACTACTCAGCATCTCCAGGTCATCCTCTGTGCTGCTGGTGGAGTAGGAGTCCGGCTCAGATGTTGATGCCTGAGCCGTGGTGCTGCCTCCCAGGTCCTCCAGGGACAAGCGTGAACCTTCCAGTTCGGCTGAGCTGACAGATTTGTGGCCATGTCCCGGTTCAGTCTTGGTGTGTGTGCAAGTGGCACCACCCGCCACTGTAGCTGGGCTTGCCTTGCACACAGCCTGCCCTGTGGCCACAGCCGTCTCTCCCACTGTTCTTTGCTTCGGCTGGCAGGAGCTGGGGATCCTTGGTACCTGGGAAACCCTCTTCCTTCTTGGTGGTGGGATAGGGGGTGACTTTCCTTTCTCAGTGGCATTGCTTTTTATCTTAGGCATGTCCTCCTTCTTCTCTGCAGGTTCGGGCTTTGTCTCCTGAAGCTGTGATACAGCCCTTTTGGGAACCTCCCCAGGCATTTCTACAGCCTTTTTGCACAGCAACATTTTATCTCTGCTCGCTGTACTTGTATCTTGGTTTTCTTCTGTCCCTTCCCCTTTCAGCGTTTCACAACTTTTGGGGTTACCCACGCAGCTCTCCTCTGAGATCCTCTCACTCAGCCGCCTCCGCGGGGGAGCAGGGGGCTGGGAGCCCTTTTTGGGGCTCACTGCCAAGGGCTCACTGGCCGAGCAGCTCTGCTTCCTTTCTTCTTTATTGTCACCACCCGCAATTTTCATTTCCTCGATGCTCTTTCCTAGTGGCTTAATAAGTAGCTTGTTTTCTTCACAGGCAGTCATGGGGTCCTGTGGGAGCTTCAGGGAAGGTTTCTGAATGAGAGCTTGAGAAGGTGGAGGTGGAGGTGGCCGTCGAGGAGACCTCCTTTCAGTAAGGATGGTGGCAGGGGGGAGATCAATGCTCCCAGAGTGGCCTTTAGGAGAAGGTACATCTGAAGGACAAGGACTACTGCACTCTTCTATAAAAATAGGATTCACGAACCACAGCCTGTCATTTCCTATTGACAGCTCAATTTCACATGAGCAGTGGTTTGTGCTACTTGCAAAACACTGGGTAGATCTTAAACTGTCTGCCTGGGCAGTGCTGAAAGCAGAGTCTTTTGCAGGGTGGGATAAGTCCTGTCTTCTTCTGTGGTTTAAGTAGGAATCCCAGAAATCTGTAAAAAAAACAAACAAAAAAGAAAAATGAAAAAAATTATCTGAGAGAATTTTAGCTGCTAATGATATGTAGAAAATCCACTTATTGTTAAAAGAAATGGTACACAAATTTCAATGTCAAACTTCCAAACCTCTGCACAAAACAATGTGAAGAAAAGGTTGCCTGTTTTATGCATGTGAATTTCTTCAAGGGGATAAGCTCAGAAGCTTCACCAGAATTCTTTCCCCTGTCAATTTTAGGCCACTTACCTAGTGGAAGTTGTTAATGCTGTTCAGCATTTTCAGTAAAAGCAGGAAGGTACAAGTAACAAATACAAATGATTGTGAAAAGGGATCTATGCTTGTTTGGTGATCACTGCTCTCCAAATGCAAATAGCTGTGGATACCTGAGGTGAGGATGTGAAGACCCCAGGCAATTGTGTCTCCCTCTTTGTTCACAACAGTAAGGTGCAGGTCTGAGATAGACAGCCTGGATCCAACATTCACCATGAGACAACAGATGAAGATGACTCTACTATGCAGAAAGCTCATGTGGCAGTCTGTCCTACACAGAGGTCTGATCCTGCCTTGCAGTGTAATCAGTCCAGAAACACATGATTTTAAACACCTTCCCCAGATTAGTGTTACCATTAAAGTCTATAGCTCTGGATGACTGTTATCAATAGCCATGGCCACTCTGCCTTGCACCTTGCCTTGAGACTGTCTGCCTGCAGGTGTCAGAGAGGAAAGACTGTACACAGGAAGGATGTATGAGGAAAGACTAAGGAATAGTTAAGTACTTCAGTACCATCAACTATGACTGAAAAAGAAAGATGGTGTTTCACAGGCAAGTAGTCATTTCTGTCAGAAATCTCTTATTATAATTTGTCTTTTAACTGTTTTCTATAAATTAAAAAGCATTGGTACATTTTTTTTAATAGATTCAGTATCACATCTAACCTTTTTCCCATTCCCCGAAGGCGAGGTTTCAAACCTGCCTTACAAGTCTGGTTGCTTTCAATCAATATTAAAGCTGCTGACCCAGGGTCCACTACTGGAAGCATCAGGAAACAGGATCCAGCAAACCTCTTATGTTCTGACCAAGGAAAAGGGTATAAACCTCTGAGGGTATTCACTGATTGAGGACTGTATTGATGCCCACAGATTTAGGGATAAGGGGAAGATGGGAAATCCTGGAAACACAAGGATTCAGACAACTAAATAACTATTTTAGCGTGCTTGGTCCCTGAACACAGAGTTGACACTAATGGCACACTCTTCTATGTGAATTTCAGGGTACACAACAGGGCTGCCACACAGTGCCTGAACCTTCCCTGTGCTTGGTGTCAAGAGTGTCTCACTGCCGAAACATCACATGCCAAGCCCAAGAGGATGGATGGGGCTGCACATATGTGGGATGACCCTCAGTGCTGAGCATGGGGTACAGCTCTCAGGTCAAGAGGTAAGCTAAAAGATAGTCTATTCCCATCAGGATAAAATTGCCTGTTTGGCTTCTCACAGCCTAGGCTAGTATCCATGACAAATTCAGCTTTATAAACACGTCAGCATATTATCTTAGGGTGACTGACAATAGAACAGCTTTATTCCCTGATTTCTTACTGTAAGAGGGAGGAGAACAAAGAAACTTAAAATAAAAGTTTTTACTAGGAACAACAGCACTCTTGACAACAGAATTTGGGAGTAGATGTGCTGCACATACTAGCACCATGCTGCCAACCCTCACATCTGAGATGGCTGGGGTACCATTCTCCTTAAGCTCTCCAGCTCTACTAGGTATCAGCTAATGCCAGATGGTGGAAGTTGCTCTAAATCAGAATATAATGCTGTGAAGTCTCATGGGCTGCGGAAATTGTGAGTAAACCAATCTACACAGGGGAAGTTGGTCATTTTTCTCAGTAGTGGTCAGGATGAGGCACTGTGATGAAAATACAAAGCTCCACTGAGGCTGGGAAGGAACAGATGATGTGGTCCTACCAAGTAACAAGGCTGCTTCAGAGCAGACGTTTCCCAGCACAGCCACTCTGTTTCACACTGCCGAGAAGGCTGTTTGATCATGTCCCATTGCTGTCCTGGATCTTCCCTTATCTTGCACTCTGGGAGGGATAAGTAAGCAGTTCTTGGAGTCTTTGGCATGTCTGTGATGGTATGTGCTCTTTGTGCAGTGTAATCATGCTAATTCTCCTGCTAAAATAACTTCTGTACCAGCAAGATCAGAGCTAGAGGGCCTGCAGTACATCTTCTGTGACAACATCCAGAACAACCAGATCCTTTGTGGAACAATTCAGCTTGCAGATAGACATCTTACTTCTAACCCCTTGAAACACATACTACTTTGAAATAACTACAAAGCAACATAAGAGAATTTCAGACAACGCTGTGTTTCCTTTGGAAGTGCCGCTTTGGACAGCACTTATTGTTTGTCTACCCATTTGTATCCACAAAATTTTGTTCCAGGAAGCAATAAACAGCATCAGTCAGTAGTTGAGCCTGTTTGACTCCACTAAGACAGCACGGCACTACAGGAAGCTTCATTTCTCAGGAAGATGCACAAAACAGCAGGTTTTCTTCTGTTGTCAGAAACTTGCCTGGTGTGAAATACACCATGACAAATAAACTTCCAAGCCTCACTACTTTTATGACCACCAGTACAGGAGAGAAGGAAAAAGACTACAATCAATATTGCTTTGGTGCTGGTGCTTTAACTAACCTCTTCTTTCAGAAGTTGCTGGAAACTGTTGCCTGAATCAAGATAGCCTCTGATGGCTCAAATTAGACTGAAGGTTGCAGATTCATGATACACTTCCTACATTTTAATCCAAATTTTTAGACTTGTTATAAAAAATTAAGTTTGCAACTTGTTAACTCAAGTTGTAAAGTACCTTTTTGTAAGCAATAAGTGCTGGCTGGACACCCATATAAAAGGATGCTTTGACAAATTGGAACATACTCAAAATAGAGGATGCTGAAAGTGTTAGAGGCAAATCTGTTGGTCAAATTCAACAAAGCTGCCTGAACTGAAACCAGTGGGGTTTGCCCATGCCGTCTGGGAGGTATGATGCAGAATGATCCAAAAATAGATACCTAAAGGCTCAGAGTGCTCTGATAAGTATGTCTAAATGAACTAACTCTTCAATTTTCTCCATTGGTTGGCTGATTTCAACACCTGAAAGAAAACTGGAAAACCAAGGAGCATGAAAGTGGCTAACTGAAGTAGCTGTCTCAAGTGGAGTGTGTTAAATGGAAGGAAATAGAAAGGAGACCTCCTTTAGTTAACAGAACTGCTTTTCCTATCTCTGTAACTTCATACATTTCATCTAAAATTTGCTTGTTTGGTGCTGTCACTAAAAATAATGTTCCTTTTTGCATGTGATCAGTGTGAGGTGAGAGAACATGCTGGGACTGTGCACATTTCTCTACCAACTAGAAATCCTGCAGGGGGAAGCAGAAATATCAAAATGCAAAAATATCACACTTTCATTAGCATTGCCCCCACACATCAGAAGGAGAAGTTGCAAAGGTGTTTTCCATATAGCTCAGATGCCAGCTACTTCCAACATGTGTAAGTTATCCCGAGAGGCCGTGCTGCACTTTAGGTGGTGAAAGCTGCTGCTTACACAGACTGTAGGTACCACAGCCTGGACAGAGATCCAGATGGAGGTTTATGGCCACAGGGGCAAGTGCCCTTTTTGTCAGCAACCTTCTACGAACATAAAGATCAAGATCTTCTTGCATTCAGACCTCTTTAGCTATTCCAAAGACAATAGTTCATCTGTCTTCCAGTTGCATTATGTCTGTGCAAGGCACCATTGTTCTCACAAGTCCAAGTGAAAATCTGACTGCTTTGAGGGACTTACCTATCCCCAGACTAGAGATAATTTCAAGGTCTTGAAAGCTACTGGCTTCTAATATTGCTTGTGGCAGCTTCAGGGTAAAGGGCAGCAAATCCCTGTAGAGAAACAGAATGAAAAAACAGCAAAAGGATAAACTCCTCAATTGTTAGGAATTCCAGACTTCACTTGGTTTTAGTGATTTGATTGGCTCACAGTTTCAGCCCTGTTCTGCAAAGTCGTGGCTGGTAAGGAATCCTGGACATTGTGCTGGTCTGGGTTGCTCTGATTTCACAAAAGATCACCAGCTTCTGTGGTGATGCTTCATGCCATAGCACTGACTTAATCACTGTGTCTTGGCTCTGTCCTCTGAAAACAGAAGGAATGCCTCTCACCTCAGGGGAGGCCACAAGGGTTGAAATATCTTCCCATGAAAAGCGAGGTGCTGCAAATCGTAATTACTTTAATAACGTAGAAAATTTAATTGTAGAAAAAACAATCTTTTTGGTGTGGAAAGGATTTGAAGTCCTTTTTCTTTCTGTTTACCCCTCCCTCACTACTCCGCTTCCTCTTTTAAAAACCTCTGTAAGTGTAAGGCATGGGTACATGCCAAGGCACAGAGGGATTAGGGAAGGAAGACCCCACCTGGGGAAGGGTAACCCCTGGGTGAAGGGACAGAGAGTGAGGAAGTGCTGCACGACACTGAGAAAACACATATCCCTCTAACTCTCCACTCTCAGACTTCTGAGCACTTGGTTTCTGGGAAGATGCTGTATTTCTACTGAAAAAAGATGGAGTTTCTCAGAGGATGTTAGCTGGGTTTCACTGAAACACACCCTAGGTCTCACGCAATTTAACAGAGCACTTCGTCTGCCAGTGACCTGTTCAGGTTTGCCTCTTGCCCGGTGACAATTTGCTAAACCTGTTCTTGCCTCAATTCCCATTCTAACAAGGACTAGAAAAGCCAGTCCCTAAAAGACAGCAAAGAATGTTGCAGGACCATTTTACACATAAAAAGTTTTACAAAATATTCTACAAGCTACAAGGAATTATTATGGAAAAAACTGGCCTTATGAGTGGGAGGTCTCTGCTACACAAATGCACACCTCAAAATTGCACACAACTGCAGCCCTATCTGACAGATGAATGCAGGGGGCCTATTTCTGACCTTTCTAACAGATACATACCTTAATGATGTATTGTGTTCTCCATGGGTTCTCTGTGCACTGCTGAACACTCTGTTGTCACACTGACATAAACTGATGTGATCCCTGGCTTATTATTTTTTCATGGCAGATATGAGGTTTAAAAGAAGAAGAGGGTCCATGTACCTTCTGCTTTCTTTGTTATTTTGTATGCATGAATAGTTCCCTTACTTTTCTTTTTTTTTTTTTTTAGAAAAATACATTTTAAGATCAGAAAATATTAGGACATTGCCCTAATAGAAAAAAATCTGTTTTTATTGATGGGGAAGCAGCTTGCAGTCCAGTCACCAAGTCACCTGTTAGCTACAGGTAGGCAATATATCCAGGCCAAAATTTTTTTTTGAGAAGAGCCTGTCAGCCCTGAAAAGCTGTTCCCAGCTATTCATAGACAATTTACTACACCCCTGAGAACAGGCCTCTATGTTCACCATCACAGAGCTCCTACCAGCTGCCAGCAAATGGTAGGTCGGTGCCTTTTTATTACCTGCGTCTCTCAGAAAATTATTCCCTTTTTATCTTGTCTTTTGACAGTAGCCTGGAAAATCACATGAACCATCTGAATGTGTATTTGACACTCAGAAATAACATCTATAACAGGAGCTAATAGAAGAACTTTTACTTCTTTTTTTCTGAGACTCTTTCTCAAGCCATGATCCTTTTTGCAGGAAAGCAGAAGTGAGCATATTTTCTCTGTCACCAGCCATTTTACTAGAAATGCCCAATTCTATTTTGCATTTGGGCTATTCCTTGCTTTGGTAAGAAAGAAATCTTTATATGGGTCCAGGGGTTAATTTATGTCCGTTCTATAGGGTCTATACACATCTAGATGGCTAAATGTCTATTACATGATGAGGGTGAGGTGGAGCATGGTTTCTCGCATGCAGGTAGGAGTCATGTCCCAGCAGTGTTGAGTTCAGCTGGCTGCAGAAGCAGCCCTCAGAATAGTGGAAATGACTGGCTGGGTAAGCTATAGCACACTGTATCCTGCCCCAGAGAGACTGTTTCTACTGTGTGACCTAACCAAATGACTAATGTGACTACCTTGTAAACATATCCTGAATCTGCTTCCTCCTCTTAAAAGGAAATAACTACTCTAAGAGTCACGTAAGTTTATATAGAGGAAGTCAAAAGTCTCCAACCAACTCCCAACTAGGCCTGCTGCAGTAGAGTTGGGTAAGTAGGTGGTGGAGGTATTGCTGCAGTGTGCTAGGCACAAGGACACGGATTAGAGGAGGCTTCAGACATACGGGTTTAATTACACAGAGGGGCTCATCAGCTGCTGGTCAAACCTTGCACTAGTGAAAATGACATTACAGGTCTTTCCCATCTCTGTACCCATTATGTTTAGTATTTCTGTGCTGAGCAAACAAACACTTGGTTTTAATTTTAAATTTTAGCTAAAGAACATACATCGTTTCAGGGCTACTTTCCTTGACAGATTCCCCACAGGTGACTAAATGCTTTGAGTCTCCCACAGGCAACAGTCCCTTAGCAGGTTTGCTAAGTTGCTACCAGGTGGTGGTGGGGGGGGGTGTATGCTTAAAGCTGCTTTAAATAAATTGTTAACTTGGGCTCCTTCTTCCTCCCCGCCTTCCTAGCCTCAGTTCCGTGTCTCTGTTCTTTGTGGAAGCAGCCCTATGGACAAAGCTTCCAGCTGCAGGGACAGCTGTGCTTGTGGTGTGCCTGGCTAGAAACTGGGTGATCTGGCCCCACTGTAGATACAAGCATCTGAAACGCCTTCTGGTCTGGCAGGCTGGAGGGTAGTAGAGGAAACAGAAGGGTCTGTGCTGGGACCGGGGACTGGGGAAGGGCAGACCAGAGGGGAAGGCAAAATGACTGTGCCATGGAAGCAATGAATCCAACTCACCTGCTGACACAGTAGAAGGCAACCAGTTTGAAAACATCCTCAAATACAAGGACAGATCCTTCCAGGTACAGGACTGGTGAAAAACAGAAAAGACAGTCAGCAACTGTTTTCTTTGAGCTATATGACAAAAAATCAGCAGGTAGGTTTGGCTGGCACATCTTGTGTTCTGTGACTGTCCAGTAATTGCATGGACTAGTATGAAGAAGAGTAAAGAACTGGCTTCAGGTGGTCAAGTGCAACAAGATTCTTCAGCGAGACAGTAAAGAAGAAATATCTCAGCCTGGCTTTCGGAAAAGTTAGCTCAATATACCCAAGTGTTGTGACACTAAGAGAAACAATGGGAAGAAAAAAACCTCCCAGGTCACTTCCAAAGGGGTTGTTACAAGCCTATCTGTCTCTAAGGGTGTGCATATCCACAATACATATGGGGCTGACCTTGTGACTCTTCATGCTGGAATCTGGTTTGGTCTGGATGGACAAAGTGCTTTGAAGAAAAAAAAATAGAAATTACTGTTTCATTACTACGTGTGTGGGCTCTGACCTGGGTCACACAGGCAGTGTGAGCACAGCCTGTTTGTATCTCTTCTGTCTTCTCCTTCCCATGGTGTTATTCAGTGACTGCACTCTCCTTTAAGTGGAAAAATACGATCCACCATATTGCAGAGTTCTTCAAGATGACCTCCTTTGTAATGACATGCATTTGAGCATTGTGTAGCCCAAATCTCACGTTATTATAGAGGTTTTGGCTTTTAAACTAGAAAAAATTCACTGACCAGTGGAGAAAGTTTCACCAACCAATAACCCAAGGCAGAGAGAAAGACCTGGATCTACAGGAGAGAGGTGTCCATCTTTGCTTCAGCTTCATAGTCTCACAAATTGTCTATGCCTATTTGTGCACAACTCACCACCACAACAGGTATTGACAAGGGTAAGGAAATCTGCAGTGGATTCTCAGAAATGCCCACTTACTGGTGGTAAAGAACCACCCCCAGAGCTGCATTCCAGAGCTGCCACAGGAGCATGCCAGGAGTCCCCGGGGAGCAGAACCAGCTCCCACCCCCAGGGCACTGCACACAGAGGTTGTGCATCTTCCTTCACGCTACTCTAGGCCACAGGTCAGAGCTGTGGGCACAAAGCTCAGCTATTGTGATTCAGCTTCCTCAGTCAGCTGTGATTCACAGCCCTGTGAACAGTCCCCAAATTCCACTCATGCCTGCCTGGTGGCTGGTCTCCTGCAAAGCAGGCTCTCCAGCACCCGAGGGAAAGGAGACACCCACGAGGCTCTCCTCTCCCTCACCTCTGTGCCCTGGCTCTTGCTCTCCAGCCAGCAGATAATCTGACTGCAAGGAAATACTCAAGATTGTCTCTTGTTCAGGTTCATATCTCATTCCACAAACAAGGCATTTCCTCCTTTTACTTCTCCCTTTGTTCTAGCCCAGGCCCAGCAGGTTGCTATTTTGGGCTGAATACACCAATGTAGGCATTTTTTAAAGAGACAAAGGCCATGTAATTCTCAACAGTCATTCCTAGCATCAATTTATGTTGGATCAACACAAACAGTTTAACCTCAGTGTATGCACCCATACCAGACTGCAATGTGGAATTTAAAAAATTCCACTTCAAGCAAAACAATCCCTTCCCCTCACTTTTTTCTCACAACTGGAAGAATCATGTTTGGCGAGGTTTTTCTTCCTCCATAGTAAGAATCATGTTTCAGTCAGGGATCTTCATTAAACATCTACCATGAACAATTTCTGTAGTTTTAAACCCATCTGCTTTGCAGTCCTGATACAGGAAACAAAAATAAAGGCAAAACCCAGTCCTGTTCTGGAGAATGAACCAAAACCCAAAAGTCTGAATTCACTCGAATCTCCAGCAATTAAATAAAGCCCTTAGTACAGATGATGGTTTTAAGGGAGTTTTTTTTCTGTTAAGAACCACAGGTTCACTTTGGCATTCTGAGTTGCAGGTATCCATAAGAGAGCAGGCTGCACCTGTACATGGTCACATATATGAGCAAATTACTTAGATTGGGACTATTGATTGTTTCTGTGCCAGGAAGCTCTGCCATTTGGGAGCCTGAATGTTAGACAAAAAATTATTAGTCTGAATCCCTCTGTGTCAGGAGTTTCCACATGTAAGTGCCTTGCCACTGCACAGCTACTTCTCCTCACATATATAGTTAAATTGCATAAAACACCACAAATCACCAGGAATTACATAGCTAAAGAGGACTAGGTACAAAAAGCTGCTGAAGCTTAAGGACAGAAGTTTTCAGCAAGTGGTATATATAAATAGGACCGTCCCTGCTCTGGGAGGTCATAGAAGGCAACAAAACCAAGCATACTTCTCAGCAGGCTGGAATTCATCATACAGAGACCAACAGCTCTCCTGGGACATTTTTGGGCAGCCTGCAAACAAGTAAGAACAGATGGAAGAATAGTAAGACTAGTGCTTTAGATGGGTCATTACTCAAGGTACTAACACCATCAGGACCAATACTCAGCCCAAAATTTATTCTGAACAGTGGCCATGTCAAGCAGCCTGCACAGGGCTGCCATGGCTACTTGGATCTGCTCCCAGCACAGCACCTGTGGGGAAAGTGTTGCAAACTCCTGTGGGGAACATCTTCCTTGGGAGAAAATTTAATACTTTTCTCTTAACCTGTTTTTGTGTAGACACCTGCTGACACCAGCAGACATCACTGATAAGTAGTGCTTTTCTTTTGGATGGCAGATGACAGGTTCAGTACAGGAGCATCTCTTGTGGGAATGGTTGTCAGTCACCTGTGGAGACCATTATGTGCATTCTGCTGCATGTTTCTAAGTGTTGGAAAGACACAGAAAATAGGTATTTTGTACAGCTAAAAGGGCTCTGCTGACTGTTGGGGACAATATTTCTCTCCCCCAGAGCCATTTCTGCCTTCAAGGCACCCTGCTCTGAGAAGACAATCAGGAAGAGGTGATTTTCTCTGGCTGTGGGTGTGTTGTGGGTAGCTGGGGACATTTCACTGACATGAGAACTGCTGCTTAGGGAGGGATCGTGATGCTGCCATTTATAGGAACTCATGACTTTTGCAGAATCTACAAGCAGACATCTGCCAGACTGCTGTAATCCTAATAAAAACTGCAGAGACAAAATTCACCTTTCTTGGGCTTGTAAAACTAGATCCAGCACACCTGAAGAGCAGGGAAATATCTATATCTCACCATAACAGTGCCAGAATGTCAAGAATATGATCAAAAACAAGGGCAAAAAATAGGCTGGGTTCTCTGAGCTTCTGTGAGATAAACATATTGCCACAGCATACTGAGTTTTACCTGATATTTAGAAGCCCATTGAAAAATGACACCTTCAGGAAATAAAAGGGGAAATGTGTAGATCAGTGGGCAATTTTGAGTGGTCTGAAACAAAGAGATAAGAATTCATTTAATTTTTCTTATGGGTGACAGAAGCATTAGCCACATGAATTAGAGGTTCATTGATGACTATACTCTGTTTTTGTGTCCTTTGGCAACTCAGTAAGTGGACAGAACATGGTCAGGTTATGAACTGCTATATATATTTATGATTGTCTCATCTTCCCCTTTCAAACACCAGCATGCTCTGCAGAGTGTCATCTTTAGGCACTGACTGGAATCTGTATTCATGTTCCCTTTACTCTTTGGATCTCCCCATCATTTCTCCATCCAGATGCAGATGTCTTTGAGTCACACTCTCCCTGAGCATTCTGCCTTCTTTTCCTCTTTGATTTTTCCCCACAGAATTGTGTTTGCTAGTTCCATTGTTCTGATCACATGGACAAACCAAACCAGTTTCCATCTTATTGCTTACACAGGCTCATGGGACTCAATTACTTCAGCTTCTTCTTCTCTAGTGGCACTGTTAGTCCTATCCACTTGGTTTTTCATTTGTTTTTGGTATCTGTGTAATCCTTCAGAGACATCTGAATTCAAAGACATGAATTCCTTATTCTGCAGCAGTTATGTTGACAGAGGACTACTGAGAACACAACCATCCTCAGAAGCCCTGCTTGGATGTGCTTAGAGGTTCTCATTTTTCTAGGCTCTGGGAAACTGAGATTTATCAGTATGGGTGTGATTCCAGTTTTCTATTTCTATTTTCAGATTATAAATCCATAGTCTCCTAACAAGAGGTGTTTGTCTCCTTTGATATAAGTCTCTGGTTTGATACCACAGTCGCCATGACCTTTGCAGTAAGCAGCATAGGCCAGCTTTCCTGCTGGTCTGTTACTCTCAGTGAGTAAACCTCACTATGAAGATGGGATCCCTCCAAGGCAGAGGCTACCAAAATTCCTACTCGCAGGCACTAAAATTTCAAGCTGTTGTGGGTAGCAGGTTCCTGCCGCTGGGGAATGAGCCCTGGGTATTTTAATGGAGTGCTACAGTGACTGCTATAGCCCCAGTGCAGAGGCTGTTGTGTCTGTCACAGTACACTGTGCTTGTCCTACCTGCTGCGCTTTGCAGGAATGTGTGAGAGTGTGATGTAATTCCTTCAGGTTATTGTTTTAGTTCCCCAGTTCTGGCCCTTATTCATGCACTTGGCTCGTGGTGGTATTAAGAGAAAGAGCTTCAGCTGGAGGTTGCTAAAGAAGGGAAATTTAGACTTCATTGGTAGAAGTCCTTAGTGTGTTTATGGCACCTTTCTGCAACATCTCTGTTTGGAAGTTCCTAGTATCTGTCTCTAGCATTGTTTCTTGTGTTATTTCTTGATGACCTTGTGGACAGTACTGTATGGCCTTCTAGTGCTGTGTTCTCGTGAAACACTGCCACTGTTTATCTGTTTTCTCTTCTCAAGCCCTCTGTATTTATTCTGTAATCTGATGCCTCTGCTTCTTCCACATGATATCTAAGCCGTAGTTTCGGTTTTGGTTGCACAATTCTAGACTGTCCTGGTCATCCTACGTCTGTTTTGCCTTTCTTGTCTTTCCTAGTGATTATTTTCTTAACTGCCAGTTGTTTCAGGTTTTTTCCCTCATCAAGGAAGGGCTGAAACTTCCCTGGTTTGAACTTCTGGCTGAGTCTCCTGTTGTGCATCCAACTCAAGCTTTCTCAAAGGATTTCAATTTTATGGCTTCCTACAGAGTTTAATCTTTCTGGCAATGATGAAAAAAATCACTGCTCGTGGCAGTTCCTGGGAAATTTGAACTAATGAATTATAGAAGTGATAAAGTGTTAATGAGCTTGGTTCTAGAGTATAAGAGAAATCTATTTTTAAACTATGTTCTTCACTAAATATAATTATGTTGTGCTGAACAAAGTGTCGTTAAAGAAGATGCAAATCCCAGGCTTTTGTACTCTTCTCAGGCTGGGGCTGAGTAGAAAGGACACTCGGTAGAGATGATAGTTCCTTTCTACCCCGTGTGCATATTCTGCTGCTAAGATAAAGAATTGTCCTCATACCTAACAGCCACAGGGGTCTTGACCACTCCACTGTACTTTGGCTCATCCACATTCACCCAAGAAGATGGGCAGCACCTCGGTGTCCACTGAGATTTTATGCCTTTAATTCAGCATAAAATCCTGGTGCTGCCTGGTCTCGTTGTCTCTGCTACAGGATGCTTGAGCAGGAATGTGTTACAGGCATTTTGCTGCTCTGTTTCCTCCTCATTGCCATCAGTGTTTCAGAGGGGGTGAGAGGGTGCATCTCACAGGTACTTCAAGCACAGCCAACTCAGCTAAAAGAAAAGTGTCACAGCTCCTCAGTGTTTTCCTTAAAGGTATCCGTGTGGATAGCACTGTCAGCTATTTCAGGGATTAAGAGTAGAGCACATGCTGGAGTGCGGCTGTTCAGTTTCAAAGCCCTTGCCTTACTTGTTAGATCCTCAACTCCTTTCTATATCCCCTTTCCAGGTATGGAATAAACACCTTGAAGTCTGTGGAAATTCCAGTGTTTCTTCCCCAGAGACTGCGGAGATCTGGGCTTTCTTCTGAGGAGAATTCCCAGGACCAGATGTCAATATGAGATACAGCTGGAGTTTTAGATGTAGCCACAAAGGGTCTGATTTTGCAGGAATAAGGGAGGAAACAAGGCCTTTCTGAAATACTGAGGACTGAGAGGGCTCCCAGGGACACCCAGGGGAGTAGGATAAGACATGCAATCAATGTGGACCCTGCAGTAAGCAACTGAGCAAGAGTGGGGGTCATTGCTGGAGAAGTCACATTTTTGCAGGTCATTCAGCATCCACTCGTACATTACAATGGTAGTGCAAGATTTATGCTGCCCAGCTGCCCCTTCAAACTGTCAAGGCGGAGGCCCATGGCTGACAAGACAACTGGATATAGATAGTTGTAAGTTACTCTCAAAAGACAAATTTCTTTGGTAAAACTTTGTGAAGCAAACGAAGCATTCAGATATATAAAGGGTCTCCCCTGTGCCTCATGTAAGAAGAAACAGTGCTATGATTTGAAATTCTGGGGATTTAGTTCTTAGCAACAATCTCCAGGTCATATGGATAATCTTGAGAATCAATCGTTATGTGAAAATGTATGCTATCATACAGATGTATTTTATTAAAAACATTTTTCTCCATTTACTTTGGAGAAAATTTTATTTCTCTGGCTCTGAGATACATTGTGAAGTACCATAGTGCTGAGGTTAATCATACAGAAAAAAGAAGTTTACTGAGTGTTTTAAGGGCAGCCTTTCAGTATTCAGAATCACATTCTGAAGGAGAGACTTCCAGGAAGAAAGGCCTTTACAAACAGGACAATTTCCAAGGGTGAGTAATGAAAGGGAATAACCCACTCTGAAATGGCAGAGGTCAATAGGGTGGACAAAAAAGGGAAAAAAATTACACTTCTGCTTCTTAGAGCTGCAAACCCACCTAGATGCCAGCCTGGTGAAATAAGCTCTTCTGTTTCCTGTTTCTGAGTGGGATAGATTTCACTGTCACTGACTTTGAGGGTCCTACTCCCAGGTCAAAGTGTGAGATCCTTAATGCCCTCATTTCACTTCAAACAGTATCTTATTTACCTCACTTACAAATCTAAACTGTTGTTTATTAAGCTCTATAAGATCTTTAGATAGCAAACGCTGTCCAAGGACAAAAATTATTATTTGTTTCAATTTAGGCACTGAGATAAGGGCACTTGTATTATGGGTACTGATTTAGAGGAGCTGTTTTAAAGCCAGTAAGCTTTTTGGGTTGTGTTCAAGGTACTAAGCAGAGCAGGGTAAGACAATATTATCCTAGAACAGCACGCATAGTCTCTAGCTCTGATTACACACAGATTTTACATTATGCCTCTTGGGAGTGAAAAATAAGACAAAAAAAAAAGCCGAAGTAAGGATTAACAAAGCTAACAAGACCCCGAGGGCTTCTTTCCAACAGGCTTTCCCTACAATCCCATCGGTTTAAAGCTTAGAGTAAAAATGAAAGTGTGTGTATGGAGAGAGGGGAGGTAACTCTTCAGGATGAGAGCTTAAAAAAAAAAAAGAGAATAAAGCTACCTGCTATAAGTAACCAGAATGTTTCCAAAACAACTTGTAAACCACAGAGAAACCTGGCACTGTTACATCTTGAAAAAACAGCTGCACAAGTGTTTTATGTTTTAAAATAAGCAGTGTGTCAAAGTGATGTGGAAGTGAGCTCAAATGAGAAGGACTTGATGAGACTTTCTGCTTTTCTTGTGCATGTCTGCATTTAGGAGAGAAATGATGGACTTGCACAACAGGTTATAAAATGTGTCCTCATACCATGTTTTACAATATCCCCCAGGCCCATGGTCACTGTTCTTGCCAAACCAAAATTCTGGGCTCCTAGTTCAGAGTAGTCTCCTGAAGGGGAAGTCCTTGACTCTAACCCAGTTTTCAGGGTTAATAGAGACGTGGATAATGGAGAACTCATCCTTGGCAGACAGACCGATCTTGGGAAGATGTCTAGGTTAGACATCTTAGTTCATCCTTAGGGGACTAGAAATCATTCAGTGTCTTATCTCGAATCAAACCACAGACAGCAGACTAGACAAAGATAATGTCTCCTGTGTCCTTATTACAGCCCACGCAAAGGTGGCCTTTGGTCTGGTACTGCCTGTGGAGGCAGATGAGATCCAGCAGCAAAACAGGACTCCCAGAGCTGAAGGTCAGGGCTGGGGCAGAGCTGCCCAGCTATCCCATGCCATGGAGCCGACTTGCTCAGTGGGAGGTTTTTCATGCCATGAAGCTGCGTAGGTGATGGTAGACTTTTCTTGCTAATGAGAAACACGCATATACAGGGGAAATTAGCCCATGCAGAGCCCCGGGTGATGCAGGCAGATTGTTATCTGTGTCTGACAGAGGCTGTTCTGAAGATAACTAGGGTAGCTCTGCATCTAATCGGCAGCAACAGGAGCTGCATTAAGAGACAACATTCGTCAGTCTACTCTCCTTAATGGTATGGTGTCTGCCATGCTGAACAGAGTCCTTTACTCTGAGCAAAATAGGAGACAAGTTGTGTGCCCAGAGGCCTCCTTAAATGCAATTAAACTCCTTAAAATGTGAACCTGAAGGTTAACTGTATATTCAGCTTTTCCAGTCTCCCCTGCTAAAAATACACAAACTTTTAGTCACCAATTTGCTAATCCTTGAAAAAAAGTAGTCTTGGACAAGTTTTGCTGCTGAAATGTATGATTTGCTTAACTGAGATGGAATCAGACAGTTTTGGGGAAAGAAGGGAAGAGGGATCTTCTGTCCCAAGGGTGTTGATAACTTGTTATTTTTTCCAGCACACTTCTTCTTTTTTCAGGCTTGTCAGGCCCAGAGCTGACAACAGTTTCTTACTTTGCCTCAATCACACGCTCCATCATGCAACAATAAAGGAAAACATTCCTCTTAAGTAAATTGGAAAAATTGTCTCTCCACACAGTACAGCAGCAGAGCTGCCCATCAGGCTATACAAAAAGCATACAAAAGAAGTCTGAATAGCTGTGTTGATACCTCAGTGCTGAACACTGGCAAGAGCTTGGCAAATAAAAGGTCTCTCTGCAGCCCAGTAAATACGGTGCTGGCCAGGATGGGCTTGTTCAGGGCTGGTGATGCACAGATGGCTGAGTGCTTCAGCAACCTGTGCTTCAGCCCTCAGCCTGTAAAATTGGTGCCTTCCTTTGGAAAATCAGCTGACTTCAGCTTGGCAGGGAAGAGACAGGGAAGCTCCTCGTCCTGCTGCCAGCAATGCTCTCCCTCGGGAAGGTTGGCTGCTACGGGGCAATTGGACCACAGTTTTGCACCGACTTCTCACCCATCCAAAGAGTGCTTTTTCCCCGCCTGCAGCCTCCTCTCCTGGCACCATAAAGCAGCTCTGATGGGCTCCTGCCTCTGTGGTCAGCCTAGAGCATGCTGGAGGCTCACATGGTTATTCAGCACTACAGGATGTGACCCGCTGGTCACCTGCTGCCTCTTTCCAGCTTGTTCTCAGACCTCTCTCTCCAGTCTGCCACCAACCATTCTCAAAGTCACCCGTAGCCCCTCAGCCCTTTACCACTTTTTTCTCCTTTCCAGACTTTATTTCACATAACCCAGCACATGGTAACACCTCTAAGGCAGCATTGCCCCACCACACCGTCCTGCTTTCACATCCCTACATCCACATTGCCCACTCCTTCCCAGCCATAACCTGCGTGAGGCAGAGAAAGACAGGGACCAGAAGGGCTGGAGG
Organism: Gymnorhina tibicen; assembly: GCA_013399875.1. Lineage (NCBI taxonomy): Eukaryota > Metazoa > Chordata > Aves > Passeriformes > Artamidae > Gymnorhina > Gymnorhina tibicen. Next base: position 788,680 of record VXAZ01009672.1, read on the forward strand.
GAATGGACATGTGCTACTGACAGATGAGGAATGGCAAGAGCCCTTCTTGAGGGCTCTTGATGAGGAATGGCAAGAGCACTTCACTGGCAGCAGTGTCAGCACAAAGTTACAGCCTGAACTCACATAAAAACTGACTCTTTCCTCTCCTTGGTACAGGGCCCACATCCTTTTCCATCTACTTTACTTGTACTCACGAGGCTGCATTACCTTAACTACTAGTTGCTGGGACAACTGATGTTTTTGCCTTATATACATAAATATATATTCAGTAAAGTCATATTCTGTAGTGAACTTGAAGATGCTTAATGACCTTTCTGACTGGTAGACATGAACTCCAGGGCAGTTCATGAGGTGGCTGCCAAGTCAGTCCCCTCTTTGCTTTATCGCAGAATGGCAAGATTGGTTATCAAAAAACCCACACACAATCCAAAAACCAAAAAAAGCACCACCCTGATCTTTTCACTCCGCAATGATAGGTTCAGCTTCTCATCTATTCAGAGGAAATCAAAGCTATAAATAGTCCTACCCTGCTTTCATGCCTTAGTTTACAGAATTAAGAATTCTTCTTTCTGGTGTTGAACGCTGCAGGGCTTCCACTGAAGGAGGCCAACTGTTTTGTTTAAAGTGACCATTTAAAGAAAAATGGTGGTGCCATTACAGTGATAACAGAAGTAACCAAATACACTTTCTGATGGGCCCTTCTGCCTGCAGTCTGTTGAGCCAGAGATTGTTTTGAGAGGTTCGACTTGGGAAGGATGGAAAGTACATTTACTCCTTGGATTGTCCCAGACCAACTGAAAATTCCCTTTAACATCTGTGCAACAACAGTCCAGTAGCATTGCGGTGTTATTAATGGCACATGATGAAGTCTGTTTCAGCCTGCAGCAAGCTCAGCTCTCCAATGTGCATAGGGGCATATGATTACCTATATGGGGCATTACTGAGTTTTTTCAAGTACATTCAAGTACCTGATAAGAGTTAACTGCAAATCTGCACTGATTAAATAAACTGAGCAGATTGTATCTTTCCCTATACACGAAGGGCGAAAAAGGCAAAGAAAGGAATGTTATGGATTTTGGGGAGATCACAGGTGAGACGCTAATACAGAAAATATTTGTTTTATTTATTTTTTCACCACTATCCCTCTATGAATCTTAGCAGTATTTCTCCAAGAACCTGGCCCTTGGAAGTGCTTTTGCTGCTCTACTGAGATATCTTTTCTGAGAACTGCTGTCTGCCCTGAGCTTGCCCACAGCCTGACTCAGTATCACTTGTGGGACCCTCAGGCTGGCAGGGACAGCAGGAGGTCTCTAGCACAAAACCCTGCTAAAACCAGGGTGATCCATGAGGTCAAACCAAGTCACTCAAGGCTTCATCCAGCCCAGTCTTTAAAACCTCCTGTGAAAATCTGCAAGTGCTACCCAAATAAATGTCTTCATCTTAGATGTCAGGGTCAGGTGTTACCAGCACACACACCAGTTTATTAGCTATGAAGTGAAGGATCCCATCTTTCTGATCTCAGTCTGTACCACAGTATTTCCAAAATTTTAAGGTTTTTCTCTGCATTTGTGATTGTTATTTTTCTTTCTGGAAAAATATATTCTGTCTGTCTTCACTCTACTTCCTGATTCCAGGAGGCAGATAGCAAAAAGACTTGCAAAACTGAGGAAGCTATTGCAAGAGCTGTCAACACTTCCACAAAAATATTCATATCACAGAGTTCATCTGCACAACTGGCCACTCTCATTAAAGGAGCTAAATTGTGAGTAGGCTGCAGTAACTCAGCTATCCTCCTATTTTTTCCCATGACCTCATTTTTTCAGAACTTCAATGTAGTACACATGGGAAAATACCACCTGACTGTACTGTGACATGTTAGCAGCAAGTGCTTTAGCCTCTGAGATCATTAATCCAGTCTCAGCATTATGTATTAAAATAAACATTAACAAAATTAAACAGGGAAATCTGCCATAAATGACCGTATTTGGCCATGCTGGCTGGGGTGCCAGCAGAGTGCAATAGGCAAGTCCCTTGTCAGCATCTGAAGGTGCTTGAGCCAACAGAGAGCATCTACTGCGTTGTTCCTGCTCAATCTGCCACCTTTCCCTGCTCGGTGAGTGAGTGTCCTCACACAGCCCTGGGATGCACTGACCCAGGCAGGCACACAAACAGGAATTTGTCTCCTTCATGTCTGAGCTCTGCCATCATGCCAGGCTGTTGAGCTTTGCGATGGGACACCCTCCCTTTCGGCCGAAGGTGAAAGAGCAGAGAGAGCTGCTGTTCTGCTAAAGTTCTTTATTTTGTAGTTTCATAGTTTTCTGAAGGCAGAGTTCCGAGGGGTTACGTGATAGAGACAAGCAGCAACAGCAGCAGCAGCAGCAGGCTAACAGCAAGTAGTAAACAGTTTCTTCTTCTTGTTGTTGTTCCCCAAACTTACAGAAGTGTCCATTATATTTATTAATTAACCAATAGAATTAACACACGATTCTAGTTTTCCTTTTCTTAACCTATCCTGGTCTAATTCTAACAGTCGTAAGTCTTACACAAGACTTACATAGGTATTACACAGATTTGTGTATATTCATTCTATCAGCTCTTATTGTTTATGTGAACACTCTATCTAAAAAATGTGAACAGTATAGTTCCATCTATGTTTTGTCTAAAGTAGAGAAATTCTTTGAAAAGGTAACACTGCTGCAGTAAGAACTGTGTTTAAGGTCTCTTTGCTACAGCTTTTCAATGTTTAAGGCACTTAGCATATATTTCTACTAAAAGCTAAAAATCTGTATTTCTGTTTCATTTTGGTGTGACTTCATGTATCTCAGTTTATCCAAAGGTTTTAATTCAACCCCTGTGCTTTGGCTTTCCTCTGGGCCTGGGTCCAAAGGAGTTCTCACTCCAACACCAGGCATGCCCACAGCCCTCACCTCAGGCTGGCTGGGATGTAAAGACCAGGGCTTTCAGCAGCTTTGTTCAGAGCTAAGCCTGCAAAGATGAACAAAGTCCATCCCCCTGTTGCTCTAATGCCCCTCTGTAAACATGCTGCTGCCTGATTACTGTCGTTTAATTTCCATCTGTTACTGTTACAGGACAGTCAGAATGACTGCACATGTCCTTTTTATCTGTGCAAATGGCATTAGTCTATAATAAAAAACTGGGGGCTTTTTCCCATATGTGCCTGGGAAAAAGGAACGGCAGTGTTGAAGTGACTGAAGTGACTTTGTAATGATTGGCAAAGTTCACTTTGAGAGCTAAGCTTGATTTCACATCTTTAAACTGCACTTATTTGGGATCATTAAGGCAAGGAAGTATATTGTAAAATCTTAGCCCTTAAGTAATCTTTTCCTGTTGATTTTAAATTTCCTAACATCCAACATGGAAAGGAACACCCTTACTCATCTAAATTTCTGTTTGGCCTCCCCAGCAAGGCCTCCTTCCTGCTGCCTCGGTACCTTGTGTAACTCTTCTTTCTGTCCTGATGGACAGAGTTCGCTGGCAGATGTTCACTGGTGGATGTACAAAGTGGTCAGATCCTCACAAACTTTCAAGGCAAACAAGTAAAAGCAGTTAGAGGATTAACCAGGCAGGTTAAACTGGTGCTATGTGTTTTACTTGAGTTGTAATCCTTTCCTAAATCCCTACTGTCTCAAGCATTACATATCAAACTCCAGTCTGCACTTCCCAAGCTCAGTCTGACTTTAAGAAAGGTCAGATAAGGTGACCAGGGCAGACATTGGATTTCTTTATCAACATCGTTTTTGCTACCAGACTTGCAATTTTGCAGCAACACTCAGTGATTGCTCTTAAACTGCTTTGGAGTGCAGTAATTGCCTGCACTTTTTCTGTCAAGGTATATTGTGGGTCCTTACCAGGAGTTCATACCACATAGCCTGGAGTGCAGCTGCTGTCCATAAACCAGAAATTGAGTATAAGCTACCGCGTCCAATGGCACCGTGTCTCATCCTTCAAAGGAGGTATTAATCATGTTCTGGACATTTTTGTATTACTTGGAGATAATTTATTTTGGTTTTCCTATTTGATTTTGCTAAGGTTGTTTCAAGACCTCTGTTATACTCCAGCTTATTCAGAGTTGGTCTCCAGAAAAGCTGGGAGGGTCAGAGCACAGAGAGCTTTAATTTAAATCTAATAATTTTCCTCTAATAAATGAAAAAAACACACTACAGCCAAGGCTTCACTACAAACCTCTCCTTCAGCTGTGCACTCATCGATTTTGGGGGGCTCAACCCAGCCTTGGCCCCATGTGCTGTAAAAGATGCTTCTGAACAATTATGTCTGGTGGCAGATTGTCCTCCACAGGTACAGCTTAAGTAAGGAAAAAGGACAGCAACTCCACAACACAGGCTCACGTGGACTGCCTCCAGAAAATACACCTCCAAGTGAGCAAAGCCACTTGCAGCAATGGGGAGGCAGGAGCATGATTACAGGAGATGGGCAGCCATGGCAGGATCAGGCCAGCCTCAAACCCCTTAGGACACAAACCTGAAGAGTTCAGGACTGACTTAGCAAGTCAATTTCATTGTTATCTGTATTTTTAGAAATCTAATAATATGAACAATTTGTTCTTTATTCTGTGAAATTGCAGATACTTCTGTTTAGTGCCATTTTGCTTACTTGGAATCACATCCTCTTTTTTTTGGTATGGAAGAGCTTGGAAAACAATTACTACACGTCCCACACCGAAGCATACATAAAAGATTCCTGAGAAGTATGTGATCAACTCATGTGTTTCATGAAATCAAATTATTTTCAGCTATTATTCACAAAATTTCCCAGAAAAAAGGAAAGCATTAACTCAGTTTATGGTGCTAGAGCATTCATCTATTAAAGGATTTTACCCCTGTGGCAGGTGCCTTCATAACTCTTTGTGAAAGTAAAAGCTACTGTCACTACGTGCACCACATGGTCTATCATACTCAGATGCTTCTTCCAAGCTCTCAGTATATGCTACTTCATAAATGCACATTTACTTTAAACATCTGATTCTTTCCTTTTTCATACTGCTACAATGGAGCTGAGGTCAGCAGGATGACTTCTGACAGTATATACATGAAAAGGACAGGGAACTAGGGCCTGAGGTCACCACCAGTTTGCTGAGAAGAGCCAAGGGCAGGAGTCAGCTGAGGAAGGGGTGCTCAGTTTGTGAGGCTGGGGCTCCATCTCGGAATGAAGCAGAAGTAACGGGCAACTCTCAGAACAGAGGGTGCATAAAGTAGTCGAGAGTTTAGCAAAGATTGAGAGGTAGCTGCCAACAGTGCATCTCTAAATGGTAGAAATTTGTAAAAAGCTTTAGGTCTGGGAGATCCTTCAGGCCGAGTGCAAAGCCACTGAGATCTGAGGCTTTGACACTTGCCAGGTTTCTCAAATTTCTGGTGAACCATATGGTACCTGGGATCTGCTGTTTGGTCTCTACTATGGCTACTAATGCCACCAGGATTTAGCATTCTCATCTCTGGAGGAATTACAACCAAAAATAAGGAACCAGAAGAAAATTTTTAAAATCCATTATTGTGTTCTCTCTAAGGGCTACTTCACAGAAGAGGTGAAAATTTCCCACCAAAAAAAAAAANGGAAAGAGGTTCCATTTCTTGATTCTCTTACCTAGTGGGTTCTTTGGGGATTTCCATTTAAAAAGAGAAATCAAAGTTAAGTCCAGTCTTCCCATCAGAAAACTATACTTCCCTAAATATTTCACCAAATATCAACAAAGTTGATATGGGAAAAAGAAACAGTAAAATAATGAACCACTCTTATTTGGCAGTGTAATGCCAAGAAGATTCTGAGGGTTTTTTTTGTACTTCATTGAATGGCCATTTCTATATGGAACACAGGGGCTGGGCGACAACCTCTGTACCATCATCATCATACCAGGGAAAGCCTCCAAAGATCCTGTCTGAAAAGTAGGAAGGAATGAGAATGGGTCTACAAACAGCCAAGGACAAGAAGCATCTGGCAAGGTTATTCAAAATAGTAAGCTGGTTGCAACTTGAATTTTGCTGTGTTGCAACTTGAATTTTAACTGAATGAAGGCTCTCCATAAAATCAGAACTATATATGTCAAGGCAAATTCAGATTTCAGTTTACATCTGAATGCATCAACTGTGTGTAGTCTAACAAGTTGAACTGAGGTAATGAGAATAATTTGTTCCCACTTCTTCAAACCCTTTAGGAGGAGCCAGCTCTCAAAAAGGGACAAACAGCTCTCCGTGGGGCACGTCACACAGATCATTGCTTAAGTGTCAACTCAGAAAGGAAAGAGGGATTTTCTGAAGTTAAAGAATAGATGTTTGGAAAAACCCTGCCAGTCCAGAGTGGCCCTTGGGCTATGGAGCTGGGGTGTTTCACATATTTTCAGGAGTGGAACACCAAACTTCCAACTTGCATTCCACAGGAAGAGAACATCTCTTGGAGTGTTCAGAGGTCTCCTACCCTGACACTTACAGAATACCAGTGGTGAGTGAAGGGCACATCATTAATCTGAGTCAATCCAGACATACTAGGTTATATGCCAAGGAAGCTCAGGTTTTAAATTCTTTTAAATCATTTGGACAACTTCTAATTTTATTTCTGAAAAAAATTTAGAAAGCATTGGAGTAATGCAATTAAAAAGCTAAAGAACTAATTAATTACCTAAGGTATTAGATTACTCTGTGACACAGAAGATTTACCATCTCCCCTTGCAATAGGTACAGTCCTTTGGCTTTATTAACAAGAATTCATTCAATTTCTTTTAAACTTAAAAGCCAGGGTACCTACCCGAAATGAGAAAGGAAGCAAAGGCGTGACCACTTCTGTACCCAGCATGTTCTTGTCAAAAGAGTGCAGGACGGAGAACTGAGAGGTTTTCTACCAACTGACACTCAACACTGACAGAACTCAAGCTAAAAACAATGTGAATATCTGTAGATGCTGAAGGTTTGGTCGCGGAGAGATTTTCCAGCTCTCTGTCAGTGTCCGTGTGAAAGTCCTTGCTTTCACACAGATGCTGGCCGAAAACAGTCAGAGGTTTTTGTAAACCAGTCCCTTTATCTTGCAGGTGCAAAGTTGTTACGCAGTTTGTTGTGGTACTGACTAGAGAAATATTTTGAAATGGGTGTTGTAGAGTTTAACCAATCATTCTAAGAGGTGGATGGTCAAGAACCAATAACCTTATGCCATTCAAGTGAACTAAGATATATAAACCAGTCTGTAAATTAATAAATAATTCCATTTCTTCCTGGATCGGCTTATCTTGTTTCTTGCCATCCCTGGTACAGCAGCGACAAATATCCACCATAGGAATGCATGAGCCTCATGGCTGCTGGGATCACTGCACGTGATGGCAGCTCTCCTGCTTTATGAATGAGAGCTGAATTTTAATTGCCCTCCTCCACTTACTTTGCAACTTGTATGAAAGTGGTGGAAACGGATTTAATTCTTGTTTCTACCAGAAAGCTTGTCTCCCAATACATCTTTTGCATTAAATTAGTGATAAATTAGAAAAAGCAAGCAAGTCTGAAAGGCATGGCAGAAAAGTCTATCTAAACAGGCTAGCTCAGTGACATTTTTGTACTACATTTTACTTTGCCTGTCCTAAAAGAAATTAGATTTTACAGCAGAGGACATCAGTCAAGAAGTAACATTTCTATAAATGACATTTTTTAGGATGACATGATTTCTTAACTTTTATCCAAAGGAGAGCTTGAATCATCAAAAACCAATTCCCTACCATGCGAAATCTAAGTCCTAGGTCAAGTTAAAATAGCTAAATAAAGAAAAGGTTTCCCTACCCCGCAGCCAACCCTTGCCCTTGTATTCTTAATTGAGCACCTGAAGTTGTGGCAAAAGGTTTGCTGTTCCCGCCCTCACACAGGAGCACTGAACACTGAAAATCTCTGCAGCTGGGTGCTCCCAGGAGCAGGCAGATGAGAGGGACAACTTCCCAGGGGGATGCAGCAACCAGACAGGGAGCAGTGCTGTGACAGCCTGTGGTCTGGCCTTGAGATTAGAACAGTTTAAGAGATTCAGTTGTCCCCCTGGCTTTAAAGTCTATTTACAATGCAGAGGTATGCAAAGAAACATAGGAGAAGGGAAAACTTCATTTGAGTAACTGTCAAAATTCATTTGAACAAGGGGAAAGAAATTTTGCAACATTGATCTGCAGAAACACAAGTGTTTTAGCAGAGAATAAAACAGTTTCTCTGGGGAGCTGGCTTTGGGACAGAGCTCAGTGACAAAGGATTGAGATGTGTTCAGATAAATAAGTAGTGTGAAGTTATTTTTATGAACTCTTTTGAGTGCGTGTTTCTATGACTATCCTAAAATTCAGGTTTTTACAAATATTCCGTTGAAAGTGGAAATCGTATGCCTTACACATCCATTTACACAGAGGGCTGCTTTAGACGTGGCTGATTGTGAACTGGGTGAATTTTCACTTGCTCGTGGCAGACTTGGCTATCCAACCAGGAACAGCACCAATACCACCAGCCACAAAAGCCACCCACTTTCCAGTTAGGCTTTGAAAACAAACAGTTTAGGAGTAACTTGTTGTTCAGTGTGACTGTATGGGGTGCATGAAAAGGCAACATAGCAGATGTCAGGTGACTGGTGACCACCAATTTTGGGGGCTTTAATAGAGACAGAGTCAGTGAGTTAACAAGGCTTAGTCTGCCAGTGCTTTCCACCTTCCTCAGGACTCCCACCTGGTGAAAGGCAGCTCTCCTTGTTTGATCAAAGCACTGGCCTCCTCATCTGGAGGTGCTTTATTTCCCTATTGCAAGACTGTAAATGATAACAGAAGATGTACAACCACAGGGGAGCTGAGGTAAAGCAGCTGCAGGAAATATTAACCAAACTACATCATAAAAGCAAGATCTGCTGCTGGTCACAAGAGGAACTTGCTCAGTGCAAGTGAGATTACATAAATATTGGTGATCACAAGAGGACTCAGTACAATAACCAGAGCAAGACCAAAAAATGCAAAGACCTTACTTGATTTTTCTTCTTTAATGTTGTACTCCAGCACACCAGGAGCCTCGTTCTGCACCGGCAGGCGGACTGTGAGGACCATGTTGTTCACATTATCCTCTTTCCTAACTAAGAATATCTGAAAAGGGAGAAAAGAATCAAGAGCTCAGCTACATTATGTGAGCTTCTAAACTTTATTTTAGGTCATTGCCAATGTAGATTTTTATCAGTACAATCCACTTTTAAATAGCCTTATTTTAGCTTCGTTCCACTTAGTTAAGCTTTATACAACAAAAATAATGAAAAAAGGGACATTTCAACCGGGTGAAATTCAGACCTGCAAAGGAACTTGCGAAGTTTCTATGCATCACTGATGTCCCACTTACGCCTAAAGCAAACTATTTCACTAACTGAAGAGCTTAAAACTGCACTCACAATTTTTTAAATGATGATCCTCACATCAGTGCCCTAAATCACAGATGAGTCACCCTAGCATGTCCCAGTCCAGGTCTAAAGCAAGGGAATCACTTGTACGTTGAGTCAGTAAGGATTTGAGTGTTCATGAGTGGGACATAAGGCCAAAGGCTCTGGTGGCCACAGTGTCCATGGCAGAGCATTTTCATGGGACCAGAAGATCTTTCAGGTATCCTGGGAGGATTCTTCTCCTATCCCCTGGGTGAAGCCATGAGGCCAGACCAAGTTTCTCAGGACTTCATCTGTATGAGTCTGGAGAATGTCCAAAGCTGGAGACTGCACAGCCTCTCTTGGCAACCTGTCCCACCACTTATTGTCTTCACAGGGAGAAAATGCTTCCCTGTACCCAGTCTGAACCCCTCTGGTTTCAATGTACACTGTCACCTCTTGTCCTGCCACCCTGCAGTGCTGAGCACAGCCTGGCGTGCCACCTTCTCCATGACCTCCCTGTAAGTACCAGGGGTTGTTGTGTGGTCCCCCTGAAGTTGTCTTCTGGCTGAACAAGCCCTGGTCCCACAGCCTCTCCTCAGTGGGTCTGTGCCCAGCTCACTGTCCACCATCCCTACAGGACCTTTCCCACAGAGCTTCTCAGCCACATCACTGCCAGGGGTCTGCCTTTCCAGAGGCAAAACTTTGCTTTTGCCCTTTTTGAATTTGGGAACAAACCCTGTCCCCAAAAGCTTGTCTAAGATCTCTCAAGTGCTCATTCAAGTATGTTGAGTGGTCCTGAAATCGCAGAATCACAGTATCAATTAGGTTTGAAAAGACCTCTGACATCATCAAATCCAACTGACAATCGAACACCCCCGCCTCAACCAGACCATGGCACTGAGTGCACATCCAGTCCCTCCTTAAACACCTCCAGGAATGCTGACTCCACAGAGCTGATGTACTTGAAAGGAGGTCTGGAGATCATCTAGTCCAACCGCCTTGCTCAAAGAAGGATAAACTACAGCAAAAAAATTGGTCTGGCTCAATCCCATCAGGTATTCAAAAACATTGATAAGAGGCCCCTGAGTATTTAATTGGAACCAGTGGAACTACTGGACGCGTTGTGTCCCACCAATGACACCAGTGCAATAAAAAAAAAAAAAAAGATACGCGAAAGAAGAAAATGAGGAGAAAAGGTAAAAATGCCTCATTCTTTGTATTGTGTGAGATACTAAGTGTGTTTCCAATTAAAGCTCATTGTCAGGGATATTTTTAGCTTGTATCTTGAAGGTGCAGATACAAGGACAAAATAATCTTTTTTCACCTTCAGCTGTTCTTTGATAGTAAGCTTAGGCAGAAGAGAGTCAAGGTAATTTTAAAAAACTGATTTAAAAAATCAAGCTAATTTTGTAGCCTGGATATTAATATTAGAAAGAGAAGTGTGAGTTGATAAAATCATTAATCAACTGTAATGTATGGAAATCTATCAAAAAAACCATTAATTTCTTAGACAGAGGAATTTAAAATAAAGTTTGTCTACAAGCCAGGATCTTTCCCTGCATGAGTCCCAGTCATAAGGGCATCTCCAGTCACTTTGAAGCACCCATGCTGAACACACAGCTTTGGGGCAGCTTCAAAACCTCACACAGTGCTGTCATCTTGGCCTCTGTGTTCAGAAGAAGTGGAGCCCCAGCGGCTCATGTCCACCATCAGGGCAGAGATAATGCAAATAAATGCACAGGTGTATGCCCTAAACAGGCTGATTTCTAGCTCAGGGCAGCACCCACCTTCTATCACAGAAAGTGTCTGCAGGTAGAAGGCAGGTAATATCTGCAGGGAGAGGCTCTCCTTTGCCCAGGTCCTACCAGCCGCATGGCAGTGCTGTCCCTCTAACCATGACTGTCAGACAGCACCATCTCACATTGTTTCATCTGAAATTTAATCTAAGCAACCAGGCAAATGAAACCTGGAAATGAATCACTTCTTTTTTCCTGATCAGCACGCCTGGTTGCCATGGATCCAAAGGCTAAAATTGGACTATGGCTGTTCAGAGAAGTAGGAGGTGGGTTTTCTGAGCTGTACTTAACCCTACAGGTCAGGACCAGTATTGAAATCAGTCTCTTCTATTTTCACCACAGGTGGGAATGGTGCTGCCTCAGTTTCAGATGGGCTCAGAGTGGGCAGGAGATTCTGCCCTTGCCGTGGGACACCTCTGATGCACCACCTGCTCTCCTGCCTGCTTCTGACTGCAGCTGAAGACTGTGCCCAAGGACAGTGTGAGCAGGAGGAACAGAGGCAAGATGTTTCCCCAAAGCCACTCAGAGGTGGGGAACTCCCTGCCTGCAGAGAATGGATGATGGCTGAGGAGGCTTGGGGCCATACAAGGCTACATCGCAGACAGTCACGCACGTCCCCACTTACAGACAGAGCAGAAAAACACAGAGAATTATTTGCTCAATCTATTCAAGAAATCTGATTCAGGGTGAGGCACACTGCACCGCCCAGGCTGCTCAGGTGAACCCCACTGGAGGGTGTCACTTGGCTGTGCCAGCATTTAGCCGTGGGATAGACTGACTCTGCCAAAGGATGGGTCCAAACATCCTCAGAGCAGGTGTGCCCTGACATCAGGTCAGGTCATTTGCACCTGCCTTTCCCAAAGGATCCAGCCAGGACATCTACAGCCTGCTCACCTCTCAGACCTCAGGAAAAAGGAGCAGCTCCCTTTGCCACAGAGCTGTTTTCCTTAACCAAGCCCTGAGCTTTGCACAAATATATAATTTTCTAATACTCAGTTTATGCAGACTAGATACCAGTTGTTGCAATAAAAATGACTCCCAGCAGCTCCCTGAATTTAAGGGCCTTTTCTTCACAGATTTTTTTTCATTGGTCCAGATTAGGATAATAACCATACTTTTGGGTATGGTGGTGAATGGGAAGCTATCTCCATGAATCTACATGGTAAGCAAATAAAACCAGTGTCCTGGGTTACCATGTATTCTATTACCATGAGCTGTTGAAACCAGGTGTGCTGATGTTCCTTGCCTCCTCCCTCGGGACTAGCTTCTGTTAATAGGCCCAGCAATGCCTTGCCACATGACTCAGATAACCTGCACCTGGACTATCTCCTGTTAATGGGCCATCAGTGCCTTGCCCCATGACTCACCATCCCATTGTGAGATGCTCCACCCAGGGGGAAGGAACCAAGCACTCCCACCTGGATAAAATCTGGGGTTTGGAACAGCACAGGCAGCCTTACCTGCTGGGATCCCAGAGGACAAGGACTACACCACCACTGGATTTTTGGAGGAGGACCAGACTTCTTTTTTTCTACAAGATCACCTCTTCAACATGAACCATTTCAAAGAGAACTGCAGCTACCACTGCATTGGACTGCTACCAACACCCTGCCCGGCAGGGTGCCAGGTTGTACCCCTGACTCTGTCAGGCTTTAAACCAGTTTCTCTGTATTATTGTTTTGTTTTATGTATATATATATATATATGAGTAAAAACTGTTAAACTGTTATTCCCATTTCCTCATATCTTTGCCTGAAAGCCCCTTAACTTCAAATTTATAATAATTCAAAGGGAAGGGGGTTATATTTTCCATTCCAAGGGGGGCTCCTGCCTTCCTTAGCAGACACCTGTCTTTCAAACCGAGACAACCAGAGCTAAGATTCCTTGTTTTCCCAAAGCCAATATATCTGTCTTGTGCTGTTGAGAGAGGTAAAACATCAAATAGTAATGGAAACAGAGAGCAGTCTACTAAATACTTTTGCTTCCACATTAAAAAAAAGCACTGCTCTCCTAACCAAGGACAGGAAATGTGGTTGTCTGAACTGAAACTGCTTTGGACTCACCCCTGCTGTTTCTTTGCCAAGGATCGCCCCAGCCCTTTCCTGGCTCATGTTCAGCTGAAGCCAGACAGGACACGTCTTGATGAGTTTGTCAAGGATGCTGATCCCTGGAAGCTGGAGGCAATTTCGCAGAGCAATGGTCTGACAGAGATGTGTCTCTTTTCCCTCTTCACTGGTATCTCCGACAGGGCTGAAACACAGCAAGGGAGTCCCTGGTAAGCAGAACTGCAAATGGAAGACTGGGGGGAGTAAGGACTGTAAGTGCAAACAGAGAGGCAGACATCAGGAATGCCCCTTGAGGGGCATCAAACCACAGGCACATTGTTATGACAGCAGGCTGGCGGGGCGATTTGTGCTCAGCTCTGTTGGTTTTGGCTCACCTATCAATATTGCTGAATTACAGGTGCCCACAGACACAGGTAAGGGATGCACAGGGGTGGCCAGCACCACAGAGGGCTGAGCATGCCTGTGCCCTGGATGCCACCCTCCAGCTGAAGGGTCTGGGAGATGTTTCATGGCTTCAAAAGTAGTGATGCAGCAGAGGAGTCCCTGCAGTCTAATGGCAGACTAGTGTTAAATACTGGCTTCTAGCTATGGTGCTGATTTGACAAAGTATTTATACAGGTGCTTAGCACTGCAGGCAGTGGAAATACTTTTGCTGAAAGGTCTGGTCATGAAAGCTCCACTGGATAAGGCCGTGGACTCATGGGGATATGGGCTTGTCATTCATTTGATTAATGGATTTTACATTTAAAGAAAATGTAAGAGAACATACACAAAAAGTGTTTTGTTGCGCTAATTTTCTGCTTAGATGTCAGAACTGAGAACAGAAGGACTCTCACTTTTGATTTGGATCTTAAGGTATTACATTTCAAGTAAGGTCAGTCTTAAACTACTAAAAGAGAGTCATTTCAAAGGCCTAACCTAACACAGCAAGTCTGCCCCAAAAATCGGTTTGTGTAAAAATAGCCTTTCAAATCCCAAAAGCAACACAGAGATTTTATTTTTAGTATTTTCTTTTCTTTTGCAACCCTTCACAGACAGCTTTCTTACAAAATACAGGTGCCTCTGCAATTCCAGTTGTAGATGAAGGGTATTAGTTCACAGAATCTTGATTTTAATCAATCCTTTTTTAAGATCATAGTCAAGACAGTAGGAATGAGAGAACAGTGCTTAAAGATAAAAGCAAATTGAAATAAATGAAACTCTCTTTACTTGTGATAAAAGCCCAGCTTGTCACACAGGTGAGGGAATTTCTTTCAGATGTAACAGCATGTAATTTTAATCAATATCATCTGAACATATAGAGTAAAACAATGGAAGACAGCTTTTGGAAATTAATCAGGTTAATCTCTCGGGGTTTTTTTACAGAAAAAACAACCAAAAAAAAGCCTTGCAACCATATGAAAGAAAAACGTGTTGGATGGCAATATTCATACTCAGTAGTAGGAAAGAAGTAATGAGTTGAAGGGAAAGAAAGTTGAATTATAATGAAATGTTCCATAACAGCAAAAGTTACTCCCCTAATTAGTCACATAGACATGAACCTGATCACATCTGAATGATGTGTGAAACCTGAATCAAAAGGAGGTAAATGCTGATAATGTCCTGCTGTGGCACCAGAAGGTGACATGTATGGCCATAGCTCCTGTGATGCTGAATTTTGTTAGCCATTAATTATGTAAGGTGGGGCCAGCAAAGCACTGGCACTCAGGAATCCCACTGCCTGGGGGGAAATGAGGGTTATCAAAGTCAGGAAAGTACCACAAACCAGCTTGGACCTGGTGAGCATCAGGCACACAGTGACCCTGGCACAGGGTTCCCCACAGGGGGGTGCAGGCATCCATCCCTCTGCTCCCTCCCAAGGGCACACCATCTGGACTGAGCCTGGCTCACACCGCCAGCTGGGGTTTGGCAACAAGAACAGGCTGGTGAAGAAAAATAACAGAACTGACATTCCAACACATGTGGCTGCATGTAGGGTCTAAATTTTGGAGAATGGATAGAAAATAGAAAATAATTCCAAACTCAGACATACAAGAAGAAAAAGGAAGAGCCTGAAAATGCTTGTCTTAATGGAAAATTTCATTATTTGAGAATTTGGAGTCTTTCAGTGTAGCAAATTTAAGGCAGTGGATAAGGCTTTTTTTTGGCAGAACAGGAGTCAAATATTTTGGAGGCTCTCAGGGATGAGGTATTCTCCTCTCAAAAGCCAGACCAGCCTAGAAGGAACTAAGCAGGCTCTTGTACCTGTACAGAGGGAGGAAAGCACAGTTGAGTGAAAATGGGAGACTTTGGTAAAAGGAAAGGCAGGAAGAGTCATTAATGGGATCATATGGAATCAGGGGAAGGTTTGGTGAGATGTTTCCTATCAGTGAGTTATAAGAGATGATGGATGAATTCCCAAGAGAAGAGGAAGAGGATTGCATTGCCCAAATCTCTTAAAATGCCATGTTTGGAGCAGTAGCACACACTTTATTGAGTCAAATCTGTGCTGGCTAAGAAATAGGAGTAAATGACCTCCCAGACCTTTTACAGCTGTAATGCTGTGACCCATGACACACCAGTTGACGCAGTTATGGCACCGATGCTTGACTTCTGTCCTGGGCACAGCTGTCACAAAGATTTGGATGGGACTGTAGGAGTGCTTAATCCAGCAATTTAATCTGGCTCTGCAGTAGCTCTGTGGCTGCACAGAGAGGAGGGAGCCCAGGCAGCTCCTGGGTTCTTGCTCTGCTGCCAGCTGAAGGGATTTCCAGAGCCACCACGGTGAGCAGCTGGCCTTTCCTATTTTGCTTGCTCAGAATTCATGCGTCAGATGATTTCCAAACTCTCACTTTTCAAAAATGACATAAAACTCTGTTCTTTTCCCACAGTACTGCAAAACCCTTTGGCTGATAGGGACAGGTGCTCATTTTGCTAGGTGTGATGCAAAGCTGAAAAGCTGGCCCTAGAGATGCTTGCTTTTCTTTTCTTTTATTGAGTTCTTACTGCAAAGCACCTTTGAATCTTGCAGTGGCTCTGCTAAATTGGATTCAGCTGGGAAGCAGGGAGCTGTGTGCTGCATACTGACTGGCAGCAGAGGCTAATTAATTGCACAGTGATTACATTCACACACCTGCCCCGGGCTGGCAGAAGGTATCAGGCTGCTCGTTGGAGGCAATAATAATGACAATGGTGGTTTGCATTATTGCACAGTGACTGTATGCTGAAGTAATGACCACCATGACTCATTGCTTTAGAAACCAGTTGCCACACTTGCCAGCTGAATATTCCCAGAAGTCAGCAGAACAGCAAGGGGATATAATCCACTGAATTTTGTGCAGGTGAAGGCCTGAGCATACCTTTTCAAGGGGTTTCAAAAATATTGCCACAAACCTGCTGACACTAAGAGTTTCCTGGCTGGACTATATGTGGCTGGTCATTCTGAATTTCCCTGAGGCAGCTGAGACACACAGCAATTGTGTGAAACAGCAGCAGGGACTGCCAGATGATTAATTCTTCACTCCTGCGCATTTGCTCTGAGAAGGGACATAAGGAGTTTTTAAAACTAAATCTTAAATTGGAAATCAGATGCTCTGTAGTGCACTGATAAGTAATGACTGAGTGCCTTAGTATTGTTTAAATAGACCAGATGTAAGTTTTAGGAGCTAGTCTTTTATTATTATGTTTTACTGCTTTTACTTCTCCCTCTGAAAATGAGAAGACATCAAGAGAGAGCAAGGGCATGCTGTGCTGTCCTCAAGGAAAGAGATACAATGGTGTATATTTATATTAATAGCAGAGCAGGAACCCCAGGTCTCAAAATGTGTGCCAGCTGGCTTGATACTGAGGGAGAAAGACAGACAGTCACTAACTCCATGTGCCAGGTGATAGAGCAACTTTTTGCACCAAAGCTACCTGTTGCCTGAAGGGATACCACTTGGGACAAGCCAGATTGTGACTGAAGCTGACATGTGGAAACCCTTCAAGCACAGCAAAAGAGATTATAAGGAGTACCTGAAGCAGGAGGAAAAGATAGAAGCTCCTAAAGTCAACGCAGCAGTCCTGATGGAAGTTGACAGACAGTGCTGTTAATTTCTGTAGTTAAAAGAGACAGTTGGGAGCATGGAGCTTCATGCAGATGGGTGAGACTATGGTGCTGAGATTAACAGACTGACAGAAAACTCACAGGTCTCATTTACATCCTGGGTCACAACCAACCCGGTTGGACTTGGCTGCAGGGCTTTGTGCCACTGGCAATAGAGGCAGATCTCCATATCCTTTTTTTCATAGTCACCTTCTTTCCTTACAGGAATAATCAGAGTTACATGAGCAGCAGCTAAAGTACAAGGTTTCACCTATTGCAAGAGACAGAGCTGCCTATGCTTTCTTTGGTTTGGTATCACTTCTGATTAGACAGGTGTTGAGGAACATATTTAATGCAGGTAGCTTAATGTCCAAGCTGTGCAGACTCAGTAAAAATCTTTGTTCAGACATGTGAATTCATGTGCTGTTACTTTCAGTTCATTGGGAGGGAAGTTATGCAGTGCCACAGCTAAAGGACATCAAGCTTCATTTTGCCTCCATCTTAGAAATGGCCATTTTTTTGATACCATCTACTTACTCTCATAAGCCAGCCAATCTTTGATCACTTGATTACTGTGGTGGCTAAGTCCACATTACATCCCTGTGTTACTACGAAGTAGTCTCTCCCCACACCATGGTGCTAGAAAGTTCTCCCTTCATCAGGACCCCACTGGCCCCTGGTCCTCTCCACCCTCCCCTCTCCCATTGGCCCCTGTTATGTCACTCAACCTTGCCTCTACCCCCTAGCCCTCAGACTATTGGTTTCTGATGCTCTGCCCGCCCCAGGACCCTCCAGGATAAAACCACGTGCGGGCTTTTGTTCTTTGTTCTTTGCCTCTGTTTCCCTTCAAGCGTGCTGGTTCCAATAAATGTCTCGGAATTGCACGCAAAGAACCCCTCTCACCTTTTTGTCTCTGGTACGCACACAGACTGCGTGTGTGAGTGGCTGCTCGCGACTACCTGTGGGGTGAGACTGTGTGCACGCGTGGGTGCTGGCAGAGCACTGCCAAAGTGTCTCCATGAGGGATGCTGTGGGCAAAATGTGGCATCGGTCCATCGACACCACCACCGCAATACTTGATCAGTTCAGATCAAATTATTCCCAGATGGAGGAGAAGGATGCATTTACTCTCTGGACCTCGCTTTGGTCACCTTATTGGGTTCTTATTTCTTTCTTCCAACAGGTGGTGGAAGTGAGACCCTGAACTCAACCTAGCTGCAGGAAGAGCTGCACCGTCTTTGAAATTCTAGAGTTGTTTCATCATAAAACAGAGTATTAGGAAGATGGGAAGGCAGCAAAGTGATATATTGAAAAACCCATAGCACAAAAGCTAACTTCATGCACCAAATGTGAACCCTGACTTGCAGAAAATTCAGGTTTTAATAAGTGCTTTTTCATACAAGAGCCAAGGCATCTGGCAAAAGTCAAACCAACAAACAGAAATAAAATAACCAACAATGAAAAACCCAAAAGCAGAAAGAGAAGTTCTTGAGATCTTCAGGGATCACACCCAGCTAACTGTCACCCTCTAGTCAGAAATAAACAAGTTTCTTGTTGTCTGACAGGCAGAAAGAGAGGGAAGAGATGTAGAGTGTTAAGCAAATCATGGGAGCTTCCTGCATTATAAGGTTCTTGGATGAACAGAAAAATCGGATAATAGACATGATGTGAGCAGTTTTGTGTGTCCCATGAGGCAGGCTTTCCTGTCCAGTGTCTTTCCT
Organism: Gymnorhina tibicen; assembly: GCA_013399875.1. Taxonomy (NCBI): domain Eukaryota; kingdom Metazoa; phylum Chordata; class Aves; order Passeriformes; family Artamidae; genus Gymnorhina; species Gymnorhina tibicen. The sequence continues at coordinate 807,695 of VXAZ01009672.1, forward strand.
ACCTTGCAGAATGCTTGTGTTACTGGTCCACCCTGGTGACAAGTTTATAGCTCAGGAAGTTGTGCTTCTCAGCTTGTGGTTTGTGGAGAGCCTGTGGTTGGCAGAGCACTTCCTCCTGCTCTCTGGTCCCCTTGTTCCTACTCTACTTAAATGTCCACCCTTCGACTCTTTGGTCTTTGGTCCACAGTTGATGCTCTGCACATTCAGGAGTTTTGGCTCAGCCTGGGAAGGACCAAGCTTAATAGCCAAGGCAGCAGCTGTTCCAGCTGCCGAAAGGTAAGACAAACCAAGGGTCTCCTAAATACCCTGGCACCTCATAGCTCAGCAAAACTCTCCGTTTCCCACCTACTCCACTTTCTGTTAGAGCCACCATCAGTTTCAACAGTAAATTCCGCACTTTGCAATTGAAGTCACTCTTCGGTGAGCTTTTCTGTACCTGCCAGGGATTCCCAAATGCCCACTTCTGTGAAGGCTAGCAGGGGTTTGCATGCAGCTGGACCCTGTTTGCACATGGTCATAGAAGTTTGCCGAAGTGGAGTGAGTTATCACCCTGCCAGGGAGCTCCATTAATGGCACAGAGGAATCAGATGATCAGGTGTGGGAGAGCTCACCTACCCTTAAACCACTCACCAATTCACCAAGCCCTCACCTCCCTGGTGAAAACCAACAGACCAAGTTACAAAAATGAACAAGTTCTACTATACTTCTAGGGCAAAAAGGTGTCATGGCCACTTGTGGAAGAACTCGAATTCATGTGTCAATTTATTAAGTAACAAGTAGCCACAGAGTTTTCTGCTCACATATGACACCAGATTTGTGTCTTACACGGTACGTGGCTCGGCTTGAAGGTCTGATAGATCAGCAGCACGTTGGAGGAACTGTGTGCACTTGCACTGTTGCCCGCAGAGCACAACAAGGATTGCTGGGCTAGCTTGAAGTAGCTGAGCCTCAGGAGCAGGCTCTGCACAAACACATGGAGCTCGCTGGCAGAATGACCGAGCTTGTGCTAAGCCCTGGTGCCCTGGCTGCTGCCATTACCAGGTTTAAAGCTAACACATGTGTTTTCCTCATTGCTCCCATAATGCATGCAAAGGACGTGACTGCGTCTTATCTGCATTTGAACTGAGCAGAGTCTTGCCCTTGTTGAAAGGTCAGGAGTCAGGTCAGCTCTCCAGAAGCCTTGCTGGAGGAGAGCTACTGATGTTGTGAAGGACATGTAACCACTGTCCCTCATCAGAGCACAAACCTGGTGTTCAGGACCAGTGGTGGTTCTCTAAGGGCAGGAGCAGCAGGGCCAAGTAACTCAGGAACGGAGAAGTAGGGGGTGCCTGCAGTGCTTCCCCATAAACCCTTCAATGATTCTTTCTCCTAAATTAGTCAAGCTGAACTGTATGTGCCTATAGAGAAGCAGCAGCAACACCCCTGTCAGACCCTCTTGTCTGACCTTGTCAACAACCTTTCAGCAAACAGTGCTCTCAAGGAGTGGGGAGCTGCAACTAAACGTTTGTTTCCAGCTTCTCTGTGTTTCCTAGGTTCATTAGGTCTGTCCCTCCATTTAAATACACAAAGTCATGTATACTATAAAGAATTGCATATGCATAAAACCCCCAAAAAGTACAAGGTAATTCACATTACTGACAGTTCCCAGGTCAGCTCTACTAGCAAACAAGCCTTCTCACACTCACAGCTACAGCATGGACAGAAACGACATCAAAGACAAACATCCAAAAATTCCCTGAAGGAAGAGCCCTTCTTTCAAAGCCCCCCCTGGTTTTTTTTCCCTTCAGTCTAGCCATTTCCTGCATTCATGAACACTAATGGAATATGCTGCCTGTGGCCCCACTCTGGACCGGGGCTACTATATCCTATTGGGGTAACATGTCTTGGCTGGTATTCACAAACTGTACTGCTGCCTTTAATGTAACCTTGCACATATATATTTTGCACTCAACAATTTGTCTCACAAACATCAACTGTCTCTCTCTGTTTACTCAGTCAAAACGTACTTTGGCAAGTCAAAACCACTTTGCAGGTTTTATCAGCTCTACTCCCTTCCTAACACCCTTAATGATAAGTTATTCTCCCCCAAAATTATAATCAGAGATTTTCAGGGCATTTCTCCTTTGCCTATTTTTCAAACTCAAATTATTCTCTTAGGAATTTCAGTGTATGAGAAAAACTAAAGATTTTTATTTGTGTTCAGGCAACGAAGGATCGTTTATACTTCTGCAAGGCCCTTCTGTTCAGAGAAGAGAGCTGCTGAAACACCAGCCAAGGCAGGGTCAGAGTGGCTAGAGAACAGACATTTTCCTCAACAAAAAACTGCAAACATGTTTGCTGGATAATTCAGCTTCTCTGGAAAGGCTTGTGCAGTGCAGGAACCAGAAGCAAATGTTGTGAAGAAGAGAAAAAACTTCCTGAGCTTTAAGACCATAAAGAAACCCCAGATGTCCCTCACCCTCCCATGTCAGTGTTTGAGAGGGGCCCAGCTGAGCCACAACCTGGAGAGAAGGGCTTGTTCTCTGCCTTCCAAAACCACCTGAAATGTTGGAAGCCCAGAGCACCCCTGCTTTTACTGCAGGGTCAAGGTGATGGGCAGAGGTTTTGCCTCTTTCCAGCTCATCTGGACAGGAAGGAAGACAGCAATGGAAACCCAGGGAATGCTTTTCTACATTGTAATCACCTAACAAAGAGGGGAAAAGGAAACGGAAAATAAAGTGGAGGGACAAATTTCCAATTCAAACTTAAGAATAGACTGCAGTTTAGCTTTCATAAAGCCATTCTGTTTCAAACACTATATATTCAAAATTATTTGAAATCTGCATTATGTGTTAGAGCCAAAAGCCTGGGCAAAATATTTAGAGAAACATGAGACTAGTTATAAAAAGCTATGGCCTTACTCACCCTGTGAGTGGATTGAGTGCAGACATGAGAGGCTAACCACATAAACTTGCATAACGCTGAGCAGTTTTCCTCTGTACTAAGAAATATCTGAAAACGCTTATCTCAGTCATGATTTGCAACTAGAAATGGTCATTTTGCGAAGGGAAATAAATCCACTGGACTTTCATTCTGCAGGATCTGAAGGAGCACCGCACAGGACTTCTGAGGTCTCTCCTCTCATAAGGCACCACACAAAGCAGCTTACTTACACACAAATATTCATGGTTTGGGTAAGATTTCTGTCCAGTGTCAGTGTGAATGGATTTCAATATGCAGTGCTCTTAGTGAAAAAAGTAAAGTATCTAAATCTATGAACCTACTCTTTGTCTGTCCTCCGTAAGCCTTACTCCAGCAATTTCATATGCCTCTTTAACTTTGATTAGGCATTTGAGAAATGTGTTTATTTCTTGCTTTATTACTTGATAGGATCCCTGCCTGCATTCACACTGGGGCAAGTGAGATCTGCCTTCCTGAGGGAAGGAGAGGAAGAAGAAAAGGGCTTGTTTGGCTATTTCAGGAATACGGAAAGGTGGTGAAAGGACATGGTCCCTCACCACTTTCTAGTGGTGAACACCTCTAGAACACCTAGAAACAACTAGAAATTCAGGGTGTGAGAGGTGTTCTAGTTTGCTAAGTTGAGCAACCTGTCCTGTGGGTGGCCATGGCCCTCGTCAGCTTGTGCTGGTGGGACAGCCTGGGACCAAAGAGCTGGTTAGTGGAGCAGTGTCAGAAACTGCTAAAATGTCCCTGCAGTGACTGGCAGCTCAGCATGTGACTACAGAACCTGCCAAGCAGTAAGACAAACCTGTCAGCTCACCCAGACCCCACCAAACCACTGCTGGGACCTCAAGCTCGTTCATTTTACTGTGTTTATGGTCACTGGGTTGCCAGGGCTAAAGCGTAGCTAAGGCATGAGCCACAGACTTTGTGTTCATAGTAGCCTAAGACAACCCACAGCATGGCTGTCTTGGTCACGTCCTGCCCAAAACATCCGTGCTGCAGCCACCCCCACCTCCAGGGTGCTCTTGCTTGTCTGACACTGGGGCACTCACTCAGGGGGCCAGAGGAGGGAAGAAGTGCTGCACACAGCTCTCTAGCCTGGCTCCTTGCTCAGCTTGGTGAGGTATGAACAAATACAAGACTTGGATTCAGCCCACTGGCACCAATCACCCTGAATTAGTCCCTGGAGCTGCTGCTTCTCCAGTAAGACCAGAGATCACCATGGGTGCATAGGTTCCTAAACGGAACACAAGAATTAAACACCTAAAGTGAGGCAGGGTAAATCCAGCCTAGATCTAGACAGCTAGCTCTAATAGCAAAGGGAGATGGCAGAATGCCAGGCCAAGGGACTAACCCCCATCATCTATCCCTGTCTCAGGCTGCTCTTCACAGCACCCCTCCTGCAATCTCTACTGGTTTCCCAGCACTGAGGACCCATCTCTGCTGGGAGGGTAATGGTCATTTTCCCTTTTGGCTGGAAAGGTTATCAATGAGATCCAGCCTAAAACTAACTACTTTTTAGCCCTAAAAAAGGATTAGAATGGGAGTTCAGGACAGAATTAAACAAAAATGTTCTATATTACGTATTTGTCCCATGGACAGAAAGGAAAGTTGCCCGAAGCCAAGCTCTATCCTGTGTGTTGATTCAGCAGGAGAAGCTCTGAGCTTTGCCTGGTTTCTTGTTTTGTGGGGGGGTATCAGGAGTGACAAATTCCTTGAAGAGAACTCAAGGGGGCAAAAAAGGAAATAGAGAAGAGAAAGATTCTTGGCAGGCAAGATGAAAGGTTGGGCCATGTCCCAGGCTGTCATTTAGCCAAGTATGCACGACAACCTTTTTTTGCCTAGAAGTCTGCTAGCAATTTGCAGAACAATGATGCAGGTAGCCAGCAGTGCTGTCCGTCTCCAGACTCTGCTATTTGTTGGTCTCTCTCTGTTTCCTTGGTGAATTTTTCCAAGCAGCAGAAAATTTAATCCAGTTCACAAGGGGCTGCAGCTGCTTTCTGTTCGGCCCAACAGCTGCTTTTACAAGAGAGAGACTTCAAAAGGCTGGCTTTCTCCAGAGGGCCATGGGAGGGATGTACATGAGCTGTGTGGATTCCCTATGTTTGGCAAAGGTTTCCCAGCATCCAGAAGGTTGTCTGTACTCAGTTGCTTTCAACAAAGCACTTAAAATTCCCCAACAATTCATTAGCCTTGCAAAAGCAAAGAGAAAGTACTAATTAACATGGTCAGGAGATAATTTCGAGCAGTAAGACAGGTCTTCCTACCAGGAGCAGAGCTGATACACAGACCCAAACGAGTCACCTAGAGCAAATCCCAGCAGCCCCACCCAGGATTCCAGGCCTGCCTCAGAGAACAACTCTTAGGGTGGGGTTTTGTGCTCCTCCTTATCCAGAGCAATGGAGGGTACTTCAGAAAGAGCAGCACCTCCACACCCTCCCAACACACCACTTTTGCTTCAGCTGTAGAGGCTGTGTAAACACTGAGGAAGCTGGTTCAGCTCTATAATCCAGCAGGGAACTCATCCACCAGAAAGAAAAGGCTTTCTGAGAAATGAATTCTGCTCCTAGCATCATCCCAAATTTAAAGGATGGTCTGGGGAAGACCAGGGTTTCACTGCTTAACAAGGATCCAGGGGACTGAGCTACGAAGTAAGTGACTAAAATCAGCTCCATTAATTCATGCCTCAGTTTCCTTTCCTATAGTGACAGTACTTGCCTTCAGCTGGTTGTTGGGAGGCTTAATATCCACAAAACACCCAGAGATCCTTTCATACACACAAGGACTTTATTTTAATCACACAATGATTATAATGATTATAATTACTGAAAACACTTTGTCCCCTTTAAAGGTACCAGTAATACAGAAAGCAGAAATCCTTTACTCAGATGTAAATACATTCCCTGTTTAGCAAAAAGCTTACAGAAAGTCTGGAAAAGGCACACACATAGGCATGTATATATTAATCTATTTGAAAAGAGCTGCATTCCACAGCACTCCCTGGCTCGCGTGCATCTAACAGAATATCTATTTAGGAAAATGTGACTAGCACAACCAGCTATGCAATGCTCACATCTGCTAATCCTTCAGTGCTCAAGTAATCATCTTCACTTGCAAAAAGATTTATACTATTTTGGGTGCAGGCGAAGAGGAGCTAAGCACTTCAAAGCTCTTGCAACTGATAATCTTGAGGGAAGCACTGCCTTTATGTTCCCCTCCAGAGGAGCATAGAGGGATCTCATTTCTGGAGGTGGGTAGAATTACTTTAGATATCTCAGACAGGTACATAATGGACAGAGGAAAGGCTTGTGGCTACAGTATTTCCCATAGCGGGTGATGCTTGTAGCTCTATTTCATTTGCACAGGTTAAACAGCACTGCTCCCTCGACCACAGCCGCTTTGCAGTGCTGTGTTACCAGGTACTTTCACAGACACATCCCCCCCAAACGTCACGGTTAAAGGACACCAGCTGAAAGCTTGCCTTGCCTCTCTGAGATGCAAGCACATGACAGTCTGGGATGGATTCTGAACTCAGCCAGCTCCAACTCCAGAGAGTTACTCCAGACTGACATCAGAGCATGGCTCCAACTAAGCATGTGCATCTGTGTGGTTTAGGAATTCCCTTTGCCAGGGTGGGAGGAAGGGATTGGCACTTGTGTTCCTGCATTGTATGAGCACATCAGGGTTGCCAAACAGAGTGGTGGAGGGAGAGCGGAGTGCCAAAAAACTACAGCTTACACACAGGCAACCTTGCATACCAGCCCTGCCCTCCACGGCAGATGGGGTGCAGCCACTGCACAAGGACAACTCTCCTCTTCCTTTCAAACCACAGGCAGCCCTCTCTGGCTGGGAAGCATAGATATGGTTTGACAGATTTTGATCCTGTGCACCTTTTTTGGAGGATAGTTCTCCATGGATGCCTGCCTGCCTGTTCAGCTGTCTTCTCACCTTTGTGCAGATAGATCAGTGTCAGAGCCAGGATGTGCCCAGCACCTTTACATCTCCCACTTTGCAGTATAGAGGTGTCCCACCTAGTAACAATGAATTTCAGAGTACTCTACTGCTGGCTGGCTCTCCTGGAAAAGCACCCTTATTCAGGTGGTGTGTATGCAGGACAGGACTCAGTCATATATATCCCCTTCAGGCACTTTGCTCTTCAAATTCATGGGCGGACCCCACTGATTTCACCCCACAAGTGCCATACAATGTCCCCTGTGGCCCATGGCCAGTACTTCTGGTAACCTGACTGAGCTTTGAACAAGTTCTACAGCTCAGAGAACACAGTCAGGAACACAGGCCACGCCTACCAGGGCTGTGCAGGCACTCCCTCCTCTCATTCAGCAGCTTCTGGAGAAGAAAGCACCTTCACTAAACCTCTCATGTGCCTGTGCCTAGATTTTAAGAAAGACATTTTCTCATACAGACAGACAGGTAGGAATTATTTTAGAATATTAATGTTGGACTGTGTTTAACATTACAGAAGACCTAACAACCATTCCAGATGTCTCCAGCTCAGACATAATGATCAACGAATACTAAGTGGCAAAAAAAATTACTTACCTGTCCACATACAACCTCCCTTAAAGTTTGTAGAAATGTAACTGGGGAAACAAAAAAATTCGCAGATCTGTGATCTCCTCATCCTCAAATTAAACATGCCAGAAAGGCTATTTCTCCTAAAATATATATAACTGATTGACCAGCAGATTTTCTGTGACAGATCTTGGTGTACCTACCCAACTTGAACAGAAGAGTGGTTCTCAAGATCTTGTATTAACATCAGAATCATCTTGCCTTTGACACCTTAAAAACTCTGAACAAATTCTAATTAATCAATTCTTGTGTTGCACTGGTGATTCAAGTGCTGATACTAAGTTATTATTCATATCTGTGACAACCATGGTACAGGGAGTGTAAGGTCAGCAAGCACAAGGCCTTGACTTTTTGGATGACTTTTGAAAATAACCACTATTTACTTAGGGGTCTACTTACCTACTTATCTGCATTGCAATAGCATTCCCAGTCCTCCCTAAGGATAAGGGTATGTTCAGAGCTGGAGTGGGCCCCAACCTCCCTTACCTGAAACGGGTCCAGTAATGCAACCTGCAGGTGTGGCAAAAGGACATGGTCACAGCATCCCCAGTCCACCTGCCTTGGAGGCCAGCTCCGGTGTGAGATGCCAGCCAGTCAGAACGCCATGGATGAAGAAGATGGAGGGGGAGACAGGTGGATTTTGTATTTGGTTACCAGAAAAGTGACTCTGTAGGGACCTGTGAGAGGTCACAGGAGCTCCGTGGAGGTGGGTGTGTGGGGGTTGAATTAAAGACAGGGATTCTGTCTAGCTCCTACCTGGCTCCAGATGAGGACTCACTCTAGAGATTAATCTTTGTTACTCATCATGAAACACCTACCCAACACCACAGAAAAAAACTAATCTCAAAATCAGGATTAGGAAATAATGTAGGACACAGATGGAATTGCAGACCACTGCAAACCAATGCCTGCTTTGAGATACAAGAATTGCAACTTCATTCCCCTTCTAGCATGATTTTGCATTAACTGCTTCCACTGGTTCTAAGGCCTTCTTAAACTCTCTTCTACAGTGAAACATAGTCTCCTTTCATTCTTGTTTTCTCTGTTTTGATCTAGAGAAATCTGAAAGTCTTCTTTGGTAGTATGAATACTTTAAAACTAAATTTTTTTATAATGATCAAACATCTCAGCTTTGTAACTATTTCTGCTTTAATTCCTCAAAAGGATGTAAAGGCTCCAGGTCAGCAAAATGATCTATGATTCAGCTGCTGCTCTGAACACTGGGACTGCCAAGACCAGGTCCATCCCAGCACATCCCATCCCCTGTGACTTTAGGACCACCCAGAACTGATGACATTATAGAAAGAGGCATCATAGCCTCTCTTTGGTCTTCTACAGAACATGTGCTGAACATGCTTTCCCCTGGTTCTTTCGAATCCTAAATCTAATCACAAAGAATATGATGACATATTAAATACCTAAATTCATCATCATTAATTTGTAATTCCTCACAAAGGGCAACCGAAACAATCACAAACATACAGACACCCTTCCCTACACAGGGGGAATGCCTTTTGATACAGCTGGAAAAGTGTGATAGGCTTCTGGGACACCAAGGGCTTTTGATGACCATATCTACCCTCTACCCGCAGATCCATCTGTACTAGAATTTGACCAGTCATTCCAAACAGCTGCCTGTTCTTTCTAATTACCTTTCCAAAAAGCTATTTCTTTCTATTCCCAAATGCAAAAAACCTTCTCCCTTCAAAATTATAAAGGTTGAAGGTCTGTGATGCACAATATTTTGTCCAAATTTCACTAAGGCACTTTGGTTTCTGTGCTCTTTATCAATTGACCCAGACAGGCATTTAAAACTTTCCAGCTTTTTTCTTCCTAATGGATTTGGTTTAGGTATTGTCTTTTATGTCTATTATTCAGGTAATTTTGGAGATTTTTCTGAGTCTCACAATCCTATGTTGTTGATCTCAGAGAAACCATCTATATTTACTGATGAATGAGTGGAAATATGGTCCTACTGTCATTTGGAAATATGCTATAAAATAGTCTCTAAAGTATCTGGACCATGTACACATGGTTTGATAAGGGAGGGAGCCAGCCTAAATTTGTGCCAAGCAACCTTCCTAGCTGGTCTCCAGGACCCACTGCTGTACGTGAATACCTGTGCACATACAGCAAGGCAGATATGTGCAACTTATGTGTACATTTTTCAGCCTGTGTTGCCTCTAGGTTGGAAAGCCAACAATACAAACCAGCACATAGCCATTTAGGTCAGGAAGTGAAAAACTATATTTAGCTGAACCTGTAGTAGAACGTAAATGATCAGAATATTGCTTACATTTGTGCCCCCATTCCTGAGAGCACTGGTATAAGACTGTCTGCAGGGATGAGAAACTCCTGCTCAGGGACGATATTCCCAGTGTGGTCTGTGCTCCAGCAAACAATGGGACAGTTGCCCTCTTTGCTACCACCAGCAGCACTGCGCAATGTGCTCCAAGCATCCACTAAGTTTGGCAAGGACTCACTTACTGGAAGCGCTGGAAAAATAATGTAACAAGTCAGTGTGGTTGTAAAAAGCTTTTCAGTTAAATGAATTTCAGGAGATTTTTGTCTCCTCCCGTCCAAATTCAGGTAGCTCTGGAGAGCACCTCCTTCTTTGTATCTTTACAGTGATACCCCAACCTTGGTGCAATGCATCTTGAGCACAGAGATTTCCTTCCTGAGAAGCACCATCTCCTTCAACTGGAAAACGTATCCCTTATCAGAGCTTGACAGACAGCAGGGATTTAATAACAACGATTTGCTTCCAATTGCCTGAACTGCTCCTTCCCCATTTAAACACCACATCTCACAGATTCTGGGTGGAGGTTTTCTTTGAGGATCTAAGACTCTAAGACTTTGCACTGGATCTAAGACTTCCTGAGGCCAACGGGACTTTTTCCACTGATTCAAATAAGCTGAGATTAAGCCCTTTACAAAGGATGGCTCTTAAGGAGTTTTTAAGAACTTTATTCTCGGTTCAAGCCTGAACCTGATAAAAGTTGGTGTGAGATTTATTTACTGCACTGCAGAGATGTATGTGTAGCCTGGGTAGAAGAACCCCTTTATAATAAAGCTCTTGTGACTATCTAATAACACCAAGGTCATGGGTTTGATCTCTGTATGGGCTACTCACTCAAGAGTTGGACTCAACAATCCTTGTGGGATCACAGAATATTCCGTGACTCTGTGAAACTCCCATTCCAGCAGAAGTCATGGTTTTCATAGCATGCTTGGTAGGTTCTCTGGTCTGCTCTACACAGGAGATCAGACTAGACAATCAGAACATTCCCTTCTGAAGTTAAAATCTGTGAACCTATGAGAGTTGTTCAGTTTACAGGTTCCTCCAGTGCCTGACCTCTTCATGTCTACATTCATCACATGAAATCTGTCAACTGTGATGGTGGGTTTTTGCCAAAAAGACGTCACCAAAAACATGTACAATCATTACTGCCTTAGGTAACCTGGTGTCCCAGAAATAAGAACCACTGTAACCCACCCCAGCTACCTGAAACAGCCATTTTCTCAAAGATGTATTCAATATTTACTCATAACCTCTCTCTCTCAGCTGCTGTCTGCTCTACTCATCATACCCTCCACACATTTGCCAGATGTTGGAGTGAAGGCATATATCTTTACAAGAAACCGTGGTCACCATGGTCAAGCAGCTCACATTTCTCCAGCTGTTTTGTGATCTCACCACTTATTAATGTTCCTAGGAGTTAGCCTGACTCCAGGTGAGAATTAATGGTTAAATTTCCCTGCTTCTCTCCCATAGCATTTTGGAAGAATTTGATTAGTCTGATTTCTATCCAGTCCCTAGCTGCTCTTCTCCCTCATTCCTCTCTGAGTAGCTACTAATTCTGGAGGCAGATTTCTCCCCAGTGTCTTTCTGACATTTCACAGATATAAATCAGCAAAACTTCCTTATGGATTTACTACATGCAGAATAGACCCTAGTCCTTACTAGGAATGAATGCATGGGTATTTCCAAGTTGCTGGGGTACTTCCATGATAATTTGCACTGCCATAGTTTCTGTGCATGTGAGTAAGCTCTCCCTTTTAACCTTTTAACTAACATTAAAACTATGCTGAACAGAGGGGCAGTCTCAGTAATTGCTCATGCAATTTTTGTGCACAGAATTTTAAAATCAGGTCCAGACTCTCCATCAACACCTTGTGCTAGGTTACCATTTCTTTTGGAAGCTATAAACTCCAAATACTTTGTGTAATTTGTGCCTAATTCAGTGTAACCATAACAGGAAATCAGCTGAACACCATTTAGAAATGTTTCTAATTCTGTCATGTGTTGGAAGCCACAACGTATGCATGCTAAAAGTGTAATTTTGAGGATCTTCAGCAATATTATAGCACGTAAACAGAAAGAGTTAAAATAGATTTTAAAATACCCAAGTTCCTTTTTATGAGTGGGAGATAGATTGAAAATAAAGACAATCAGTTAATGAAATGAAAGGTCATTCTGTTAAATTGTTCAGATGCTCAAAAACCTATGAAGAATGCATGCAGCGTGCCTGTTGATGCTTCAATATTCCTCCAACCACTTGATTTACAGTCCAAATCTAGGGTGTATGGCTTGTTTACTTTCTCCTGCAACTCTAGACTGAAAACAAACCTTTGCAAGCATGTGGCTCCTTTTGGACAGTCTCAGAAAGAGATAAGCGAATGTATCTTCCAGTTTATCATACTTAACATCTTAACTGTCACAAATGCAGGGAATATCTGCAAAGTGCAAATTCTTTGGTTTACCATCCAGTAAGTTCCTCTTGCCAGTCTACAGGGGTTGGATGCTTTCATTTTTTCCTGATAGCTGTGTGATCTTTGTCCCTCAGTGTTTAACATTACATGGAACTGAGGAACTACACCTTGAAACAGGAGTGGCATTGTTCCACTTGCTGCAAACAACTGAACACGGCAAAAGCGGTGACAACTGCAGTGCAGGGTTCTGCCTCCATGCCCCCCACTCCATGTGTGTACTTGGGAACAGTGCTACAGTGAAACCATCACACACCGGCCCGTCAGCAGCAATTTCACCTCCTTTTTGACTGAGTGTGCTCTAAGTAGGGCAGCACCCACAGCAAATGGAAATGCAAGTATCCCGTATCTATCCACCCACCCACAGAGCTGCTTCTACTGGACCCATCACAGAAATATCTGGGAGCTTTTATTCATGGAAAACAGGCTGTGTGTCAGACAGATAAGAAAAAGTCTCAATATCTGGTATTACTATGGTTTTCCAAGCGGGGCGGGGGGGTGACTGACAGTTTCAGCAGCTATGTAATTTTCCCCTGATTGTTTACAACAGGAAGCAGAAATGCCCAGCTTCAGCATGGGCTTTATGATACAACCAAGCCTTAGAAGGATTCCAGCCTTATCCTGGAAGCCCAGTAGCTAGCTGACTGTCCTCCGAGTCAAAACCCATTTTCTCTCCCACTGTTTTCCTGGGGCTTGGTACTGCAAGGTGCAGTGTTTTGGCCAGGAGCAAGGGAAGCCTGTAGTCTTTTCCTGACAGAAAGTACATTTGAAGTCTCCTGGGAGTCTGGGGACAGGGTTCGTGTACACCTTAGCATGCAGGAACTGGAGTGACTGTCAGCTCGGAGCCCTTATCCACTTCTGCATTTGAGCAGAAACAAAGCAAGCCTCCCAGAAAAGCTTTGTCACATTTCCAAAACTAAAGAAGTCCTTTTTTCTGTCCTTTGCCCCAAACTGCAGCTTGGGATTCAGCCTTCTTCCTTAAATAGCTAAGGTTCAAGCTAAATAAAGGTATTGCAGTTTGTTTTTAGCTGGAACTTGTCAGTTAAAGGAAATACTGTAAATTACAACACAGTCATGCCACACCATTGTGACTGTGTAACTGGCAACTCAGCAGTCAGCTCACAAATGCAGCCGAGAACTCTTTGTTAAGAAGGAAAAGGAAAGCAACAGTTATTAGAAATGAACAGTCACTAAAGATTCAGGACTTACCCTGAGTCATCCCTGGCTCCCTTGTCTCCTGCTGATGTTTTCATCATTACAGCAAACTTTAAGGCACTTTCTGTATCACAGTGGCTTGAGAGTTCCTCGGTCAGAAAAGCAATTCCTTCCCATCGCTGAGCAGAACTTCCACATCCTCAGGTTTTGTACTGAAGATGGTATTTCAAGGGCATGAGGGGGAAGATGTTTAAAACCAGCTTCAGGCTCAGTAGTATCAGAGGGCAGAGGACTAAACAAGCACTGAAATGAAAGCAAACTACCAAGAAGATCCGATTTTAGCCTCTCTTATTTCTACTTCCTGTATTTATATGAACGGGGGATTTCAGGAAGAGGCAGTCTTTGGTGGTCAAGGGTGTGTGTGTGTGTGTGTGTGTGCGTGTGTGTTATAAAGCCATATTTAGTAGTGCAGGCAGGTTAACCTTATTAGAAAGAAGGGCCTGAGACTTTCAACTTATTTGTTTCTCTAACCTAAGTAAGTTTCAGAGGAAATCATTTTACAGACTACAGGTATATCAGAAGGCAACGGAGCATAGTGAACTTTGTAAAGGATTTTGTAAGCAGCAAAGCAGTAAGCCTCCGTCTGCAAATTCCTGAAGCATGTGTATTTCTACTGCTTGAGTAACTGGAACCAGATGGAGCTTGGAAACCTTTATATTTACACAAGACCTGAGAAAATGAAATGTCTAACACTGGCAGAGGACAGCTTCGCAAAAACATTCCCAGTTAAAGCGAAAGCTAATACAAGGTTGTGTGACTGCTGGTAAATGAATGGCTACCCACGCTGGGAAGCTCCAGTCAGGCTCAGCGCACGTTTGACCCGCAGTCACTGAAGTGATCGAGTGTTTGCTGTGCGGGAAACCCGAGTGAACACACACCAGCTGTGGAGGCTGGGGGCTGACAGATGTGCTGTCAGATAGGGCTGGTGGCGCTCCTGTTCGGCAGTCCCATTGCTCCAGAAATATTTGATGTTAGGAGAATACATCATGGAAAAAATAAGGCAGAAGTAGAAAGAAGAGATGGAGAAAAAGAATTGGATGGAATGCAGTGGGAGATGAAAGTAACTTTTTGCCCCTTTTATCTTTAGAAGGAGTTTCTCAGCCTTCTAAAAATAGACTGTGCCACAGAGTCCACAGCACAAATGCAAATGCCAGGGAGCTGTCAGTGTATTGGCAAGAGGGAAACTAGACTGCAGTGGAGAACACAGAGCCAATTCTGCTGGCACTGAGGTAGGGAGAGTCAGGGAGACTTTCACCGTCACCAAGTCACACTTTCAATGTAACACTAGATAAAAATTTTCCCAGTTTTTTTTTTTCTTTTAATAAAGACTGTAACTTCAGTTCACATTAGGAAATTTATCTTTTATCTTTCACAAGGATTTATCTTAGAAAGTCTATTATCTTAGAAAGAGCCTTACTGGAAGACTGCATAATGGAAAACTCACCAACCTTCTAAGTAAGGTATCTTAGTGCTTAATTGCTGATATTATTTAAATTCACACCTGATTTTTTGCCTTATCTAATTTTAAATTTTCAGCTACTGTATCTTGTAACACTCTTTTTCACTATATTAAGGATCTCCTTGCTCCAGGTCCTGGAGTCATTTTCAGGCAATGATGAACTCATTCAACGACAAATTTAGTCCTCTTAGACAAACTGGCTGGGATTCACTCATCCCTTACTGCAGACTTGTCAGATCTCAGCTCCAAATCCTTCTGTGGGTTCTGGGCTCAGAGGTCGAAGAAAAAAATGCCTTCTAGATTTGTTCACCAGCTGGGCACCTTTGAAATGCACCTCGGGTATTGGCATGAGAACAATCTCCTACAGGCGTCACACAAATTCTACTCTACCCCAGTTTCCACTTCCCTCCCCTGCAATTCAGCAGGGACCAGGCCCACTCAGCACTTGCCCTTGCTTTGCTGGAAAAAAAGGTTTGCTGAGACAAACACCTGCAAAGTTGTGCTGCTTGCATGGACCTGCCCACACGGAGAAAACTGTTCACACAAAGAGGCAGCCATCCTAGGCAAAGACCTCAGATTTTGCAAATGCAAAACACAAGAGAGTTAGACAATTCCAATGATATTTTTAGGGAAGAAGAAAAAAAAATTACTAGAACTATTAAAAAGATCCAGGAAAAAATGGAAAAAATGGCAAAAATACAGTGTACAAAATTCCAGTATTTTGGTGCTCAGTTTCACGTGATTTGAGTGAAATCTTTCACACTATTTCCAATGTAAAGAATGCAGTTTCAGAAATCTGAAGTTTTGAAATTTGTTTTGTTAAGGATATTGACCAAATTTAATTTAAAAAGGACTCATATTTTCTGCAAAATACCCAGTATTTCTGTAAAATATTTAAAATACAAAAATTAAGACTAATTTTGTCCAAGCTTTACTTAGGTGGTTTTTTGAGCCAGAGATTTGACAGATTTAGTATGTGACAATGTGTTCTAGTATTAGGCTTTGGAAGTAAACAATTATACAGAAGCTAATCACGAAATAATATCCAGTTACATCAAACTGGCATTCCTCTGTTATAAATCCAAGCCAAACGGGAGGAATTCATGTCTCTTCTAGGACTGATTCACCCTTTCCATCTTAAGCCACAGCACCCTGCAGCCCTTTTTTGTAGTTTAATGCAGCTGGGTTGGAAAGGTTTAAAAATGGCTTATGGGGGAAGCCATTAAGTACAATGAGCACTTGAGCTACAATAAAGGGCTTTCAGAATATGCCCAGATTACACGACAGTTCTGCTTTCCATACAGCAGGGAGCGGCTCCATCAATAATATGGCATGTGATAGGAGCCCTCAGGAACTGTCATTGTCACTAATCCATAGATTATGTGCCTTTTATAGAGCCTATTACATAACAGATCATGACGGGTCACCGTGTCAAGGATAGAAGGATTAAATGAAGAGGTACTTTTCACATTCAGACTCTGATTCTTAAAAGTTAATTCTGTGTATAAGAAGGAATCTTTTGCTTTCCCCAGCTTACAAAAATTTAGCCTAGCATACACTAAAGAATGAACTCGTATGCAAAAGTCAAAGAATGCAGAATATCCTTTTTCTCCACTACCGTAAGACTTTTCTGTAGATGCACAAAAGCCCACAGTGGCTAATGACAGGTTTATACAGCAGAAGGGATTCCAGTCTCATGCACAGTGCTTAAGAAAAAGAAGATCAAGCTTTGTTTTAACTTGCATCTCCTGGTAGTGAACTGGCTAGGAGTATTCATGAGAAGACTCTTGTCTAACGAAACTGTTAATAGATGAGGCCATGAGATGAAGTTAATAAACTCTTAGCTCCTCTTTTTCCAAGAACTGCATTTAAAGCTTTTCCTAAGCCCAGCACAGACTGTACCACAGACTATATACAATATACCAGGAGTCTCTGCAGACCCTGAGCTGGACTACAGGGATGCTGGAAATGGGCAATCAAGGGTAAGAAGGAGTATCTCCAGAGCCTAGGGAACTGGGAAAGGAAAACAGTACTGTGTGGCCTTTGGACCTTATTTCCAGCCTCTCATCAGCATGCAGTACTCAGTGTGAACCTGCTGGACTCCAATATACCACGGGATGAGGCAGCCAAAATGCAGGGGTTTTTCTGAGGTTGCCAGAATTGCTTCTTGATCAGTGCCTCAGTACAGCAAACTGTGTTCTCAGCAAACTGAATTCTCAGTTTTCTAGTCCCAAAAGAGCAAATTGCGTGTTTCTGATACACTTTACTCACTCCAAATAATGGCTCGATCCAGGCAATACTCCCTGGGATACACACATGGACCTTCCATCACTCAGTTCAGCAGGGTCCAGATTTCACCAAAAAAGTGTAGGCACATATCCTATCTGGGTCCTGAAATTTTAGATTTTCAACAATATACATGAGAATGTTTCACATCTACTAATCATCTGGGAAGAAAACCAGCAAACACTCTTGTTTATATAATTTATTGATAGTGTACATATTTTTATATAGTGCATTATAATACTGACTTCTATAATCTTTATAAATGCTGAGTTAACTATTTTTTTAAATTCTCACAACAAAAATAATCAAATATCATGCCAACATTTTGTAACAAATTATCACATTAAATCCATTTGGATTTCATGACATACTTATCTGTACAATGGACCCCATATCACAGAGCATTCACAGTGCATAAGGTCACAGTCATTGAAAAAATAAATAACGAGAGATTTCTGTTATTTACAGTTTACAAACCCATCCCTTTCTGTTTTCAAAGTACGCAGTTCTAGAAAGTTTTCATAATATTTAAAGAGGTGATGCACCTCTGAAGGGTGCACTGCAAATGCCTGCAAGTGTGAAACACAGGTTTTTAAAAGGTTCAGAAGTTATTTCAGTGACCATAAATGATTTCAAGTAATTTATTGCAACAGAGGAGATACCATGAGCCAAATTCTATTCTCAGTTCCACTGATACTAATTTGTGCCAAATACCAGGACATTAATGAGCACTGGCACCACTCCCAAGAATGTGAAGTCAAGAATTTGGTCATAACGTTGCTGCAGTAACAGCCATTTGAAACACAGGTGTTGCTGGGGATACAGAGTTACAAATTTTCTTTGCATCCATAACTGGTATGTGAATGAAGGCCATAATCTTTCTACAAAAACCCTCTGAAAGGAAGCATCTCACTTGTTTTTTATCTTTCTGGAGATTATATCTGTCTGGTTTTCATATACTTTGATACCTTTAGATTTTGTCACCATGCCAAGTGCTATAAACCAATCTTTATTTGTCTTTTATTTGTCATTCAAGTTTATCAAGACCTTCTCAGTGACAGGATGGCAATGATAGCCTACATTCTTTGAGCAAGTAAAAAAGAAAAATAAACGGGATTAAATTCCAACTGGCAATTCTTCTAAGAAAATACCCGAATTGCATTAATTTCCCATAATCATTCATTTCTTTCAGACAGTGCACTGTATGGTAGCAAGCAGAACCACATGATGAACAAATTGCCACAATAACTACACTTCTCAGCCTGTGGAGAAGCAGCTACACGCATCTCACCTGTCAGGACAGGCATGTACAGGATTACCCCCAGGATTTCTCTGGGTATAAACCATCAGGACCTCACACACGGGAGAATGTGAGAGAAGTGTATGCTCAAGTTATTCAGAAGGAGGCTTTTAAACATGTACACAGTAGGTCAGAAACTGGAATGCACACACCAGTTGAATGACATTTTCTTCTTCAGCAGGATATTGATCACTTGCATATAGACTTTTCCAAATGTTTCAAGGGAATAATAATGGGTTTGGTACAGAATTGCTGGAACTAAACACTGTCATTTGCCTGTGTAACCATCACATAAATCTCACCATCCCAAAAAATGAAAAATGTGGCATTCAGACTCATAGAAAGAAAATTGTGTAGCAAATGCATAAGCTGCAGAGACTTTCTTCTGAGTGTCTAAACACAACTGAGACATCTGAGGCTTGCAATGACAGAACATTATGCTCAAAGGTGATGTACTTCAATTAGGAAGATTCTTTGGTTTCACCTGGCTATCAGTTATTTTAGTGTCTGTTTCATATTACATAACATCTGATCTTTCCTTGGCATGAATAATCAGACAGTATTTCTACAGCTTAAAGAACTCTACCAAAACCAGCTAACAGTAGGACACAAGTAAATGGCATTACAATTGCAAGAAATCCAAGAAAGGAAGACAACAAAACTCATGAGGTATTTGTGCAACTAGAGCAAACACATAATAGAAACAAGTGTAATTAAAGCAGAGTCACAAGGGAAATCAAAGACAGAATAGAATCTTCTCCATGATTGCTAAGTATTAGATTAGTAAAGACCTTCACCATTTGTTTACATGTTGACAGAAAGTTCACAAATATAATCTAAACCCAGAAGCCAGTTTTGTTTGTTACACCTGCAGCAAGCATATAAAAACAAAATAAAATTGGCACGCCAATGGCTGAGCCAGGAGGAAGATGGCTGACTATGCTGTACCTGTTGGGAAGACTTAAGGTGTTCTTCTAGGCTAGACTTCAGCCCAGAGAGAAGTCCTTAGATCATCAGAGACATTAAGATAACCATATCTGTAGCTTCTTAGATTTAGACAAGCAGATCCTGAGCTTGAAATCTTTACTCAAGCAATACTTTATAATGCAGTACAATTGTTATGGTAAATAAATTGAATCAAACACTGCTGAACTCAGTGGAAACACTCCCAGTTCCTTGCTACAGACAGGATTACACCCCATGGGTCTGTGTGGGACTGTGCTACTCCACGGGAACTGCAGCACAAAAGAGCTGCTAAAAGCCCTCCTTGGCCAGCTGTAACTCAGTTTTGATCCTGCTCATACACAAGGGCAGATGCACAGTTTAGAAGTCCGAGACAAGGAACGAGTTCTCTTATTTACAAAAGAGTGGAAATCCAAAGTGGTATCAGCAGAGCAGAAGTCCACAGATTCTGGTCAAACCTTTTAATTTGAGAAAGAAATGAAATCTTTAGACTACAAAACCAATAGGACATGGAAAGAACTGAATAGGATAAAAAAACCAGAAACCGTGCTCCACTGACATCTTAGGACACAATCCAGCAAGGCACTTGGATAGATGCTTAGCTTTAAAATGCAATCAAACCTATTGAAGTTAAGCTTTGCTGGATATGGGATCTTTTTCTGAGTTCTGTGTTACTTTTCAGTGTCAGTATGCTGGCAAATTTCAGATCACACTAACAGTTTTCTCTCTCACATCCACCAGCTTTCTTTTCACTCTTGAGCTGAACATTAACTTTCAGAACATTGTGACATACATTCCAAACTCAGCCAGCTATCTTTTGCAATGGTTAATAAAACAAAATGACTACAAAATTTTATAGGTACAATCTGAACAGCTGCAGCATAGAACTGTGCTAAATGTGGAGAGCCAAGCACAAATGACTTCTTTTCTTGACTAGAAAATGGCAAAATTTATAATGGTTTCCTGACCACACAAGCTAATGTTTTCCTTTTTTTTTTCTTTCTGTATACACGTGAAAGGCACTAGTCTGTTATTACTCGGCAACAGCCTCCTGAATTACTGATGCATTCTGATGAGGGTTTATCTGAAATACAACAATTTGTCAGTCAGATCTTTCTTGGACCATTCAGTTTACCTGCACGGCTTAGTGTATAACTATTTATTTTCGCATATGGGTAAGGACTACTTAGGAACTTCTTAAACTACTTCATACAGTTACGTGTCATCAAGGCCCTAACACAGCATCTCATAATTCTTTGGCAAACAGTACATCCTTGCTCATGTGGAGGTGTCAAAGGAGAATCCTACTGATGTTATTGATAATGATAAGCATGGCATGATACCCGTCTCATAGCAGTAGATGCAGATGAGAACATCCCATGAAATGTAGCATTAGAATTCAATATAAATTGTCCTGAAGTGGGTCTGTGTTTCAGGGAGAGCTGTAGATGACAGGAACCAGCCACACGTTGTGAGGGTTGTTCTGGATTCTGAGACTGTTTCTTGCTAAAACATAGCACTGGTTTTCTGGAGCAGGTGATGCTCAGATTAGGCAGAGTAATTCTAAATGACGTGTGAAGGACTTAGGGAATTAGCAAACAAAATTCGTGCATATTTGGGCTGAGTCAGCCGCTACAGAAAAAATTGGTGCCCATACTCTTCTAAAGTTACCTGGCTCAGAAATACAAAGGTACAGTACAGTTTGCTGGATCTGGCACTATAAACTTTGATGCCCTCATCCCTGTCAACTCAGCTGATCACTAGGCATTCAAAACCAGACTTTGGAACTACCCTTTTATTATGTAAAGACAACTGAGCTGCCTGAACTGTACACAGGAGAGTGAATGTTTGGCTTGGAGATAGTTCTCCAAGACCACACAACAGCAGAATATAGGGAAAAAAACCATTTACTCAGCCTCTCTCTCTGCTCCTTTCAGTCTCATATCTAAGCCATCACCAGATTTTCAGCAGTAAACCATCTTCCTGAAAGACAGCAGGGGAGAGAGTAAGACTAGAGAGGGATGCTCCTACAGTGGTGCAGCAGAATTCACAGCCTTTCTGCAACAGAAGACTCAAAGATGAACATAAATTCCATCTCCTTAGCTTTATACTGCAGCAAAAATGTCGTGAATGCCTGGAAATGGGGTCATTGGCATACTTGAGATAAAATGTGTTTACTGCCGTTCTTGCCTATTCAATAAAGCATTTTAGTAATGCTGTATTTGTGCCCATCTTTAGTTCTCAGTTTAATGATGTAACTATTTAATTAAGGTAAGAAACCCTAAATGGATACTAATACTGACATTTGTAACAAAATGTAAAGCAAATAACAAATATGTTGCTCTTTTTTTCTTTATAATCACATTGAATGGACCCAATTCTTAAAAAAACCCCAGCAGCAGAATACACTGTAATTTATCCTAAAATAATTTTAAAAACAGTTTTAATTGTAAACTCATTGCCTGGTGTAAACAGTATTCTGCGTGTCACCTGGCTAAACACAATTATTTGTCATATATGTCAAAAGAAGGAACTTTCTGAGTAAGTGCTTATTTGCTAAGTTTTTATAGTATATTCTCTTTGACACAATTTTTTATATATAGTCTTAATGGAAAATATTGATATATTTAAAAATACATCAACTGTTAGTTGATAGGTTTGGTTTGGTTTATAAACATTAAAAAATTTAAAAAGTCTATGTATAAAGGTAACTGTGCTTCTTTAGAAACTTTATGTGATCATTCACATACAGCTTCAAAATATTTTTAAAGTTTAGTAGCAATTCAAAATATGCTGTCTCAGTGATTTACAATTATATCACTGCTAAAATGTGGAATGTTACCCACTATTTTAATACTTTGGGCTGGATCTTGCTGTCAATTATACCCAGAGTAATTCCTTATATCAGATTTATGCTGGTGGAAAGGATATCAGAACTTGGCTTCCACTTGGGGTTAAAAAGAAGTGTATCAAGCTTTGAAACTTGCATGCAATCAAATCAAGGACCACATTCTCTTGACAGACTTGCTTTTGTCAGGGTGATTCTTATCTGCACTGCTCCGTGTCAGACACTCGTCTTCATTAAGCTTCTGGGAATAAGAAAAAATGGTGAAGAATACACCAGCTTCTCAGCTGATGAAATAAGCTTCTTCCTCCCACCAATCAAACTGAATCAAACCAAATCATAATCAGGGAGGGGTTTGTTGTCAGAAAGTCTGGATTATGTTCAGCTACTACTCCCAGCTGATAACAATAACTGATAGTTATTGAGCACCCAGTTACATTTTATTTGTTTAGTTTCTTCTGAATTTACACAATGGGTTTACAATGGCCAATGCAAAGTTTTTCTTGTGGTGTAATATTCCACAATTGTCAGTTTATATTTATGTATACAGCATTCCTCATTAACAATAAAACATATTTTTCAAGTATGAATTTCTGCATGTAAATTCTCTTCTTCAGTATGCAGATACTCTGACTTCTAGTGTGCATCATCACAAGTGATACAATATACAGCCATTTCCTCTTCTTTCTCTGCCACATTGTTCATTGAACAGAGTGATAAATATCCAACACTGCCATCAAAAACTGTCAGTGCAGTTTCTCCATAAGCAGAGCACTTGAAGTGGGAAATGATGTCCTCAACAGTGCATGCCATGATATGTGCCTTGGACTTTCTGGTCCTGTAGTTTAAATATTCTGACTGAGCCAAGAAAGGTTCTGAACTTGCCTCTTATCCTTCCATGGAAAGTAAATGTCAAAACCAAAAGAATTATAAAGATTCTTCTCCCATCCTCTTGCTAACCTTGATGGTGGTGGTTGATTGTCTGCAAAAGGAGAATGAAAACCACTACAGAATGCCCAGAAATAGGTCCTTTTAGAGTTCTCTGTAAGATCCACGTAGCTTTATGACTGAGCAGCAATACCCAAAGGTGAGGAAAATGCTTTGGTTGCTTTCAGCTAGCATGTTAAAAGAAAGGTATGCTTTCCTTCCATATAGGTAAAAGTGCTTGTTAGCTGATGAAGCAGGAATGACACTCAAATTACTGATGGAAAGAAGGTAGAAATGTGAAATGCCTCCCATCATTTACAGCATGTGTAATCAGAAGAATTTCAGTCTCTCTCCTTGCTGTGGTTTAAAGCTCCTCTCGGCACATAGGGAAGTTGACAAAGGTGAAGACATTGAACTCTATCATTATAGATAAACACAGGAAAACAGCATAAAGAAGCAACACGTAGATGCCTAATTTCCTGTCAAGTTTCCACTTATTTATATGGATTCCAAACACCTGCAAGCAAACAGAGTGTCAGTTAATTAAGCTCTGAAGGAGACTTTTGGAAACAATCATCATAAGCTAAAAAGGAGAGTATTTTGAATTAGAGATCTTGTAGGAAGACAAAAATATATTCTCATTATTTTATAGATCAGGAAAGCAACATATGTTGTTGACCTTGTTCTGACTCTCAGTTGTCCTATGACTGTTTTACATACATACAGAATATATATGTAAATACATACGGAATTAAACTAAATGAATGTCCCTCCCTCAAGTGTTTTCCTCCGGATCCCTTATGTCCCAGTAGTACAGCAGCACCTAATGCCCATTCTTTCAACAGCTTCTGAAGAGGCGCTTTCCTTGCTGATTTGCTGGGCTGCAGAACTAAGGGGAGTTGTAAGTTACAGGTAGAAAAGCAATGAAGTCCTCATGAAGGCATCTATTTTCCATCGTGTTGAGCTCCTCTGAATTATTACTAATTTTGCTCAAAACTCTCCACTGGGTTTGCTGGGAGGATCTGTGCAAATTAGGGTACTCAGCAGAACGAATGAGACAGTAATAGATGCCTCAAACCCAGGTGATCTGGCTTCTACTATAAAAGACTCTTTTCAGAAAAGCATGAAGGGCTAGCACAGTAACACATCTGCATAATCCTCCCATTTTTTCCCAAAGTGCTGATTAACAATATGCATGCAGCAACACCAGATACAAATGTCTACAGAACATCTGTGTTGTTTCACAGGCACTGTGCAGTATGGCAGGCTGGGGATAAGAAAAGAAGAGAACACGGTCTCTCACACCTTACAGATCAGATACATTAGGAAGTTAGTAGCAGAGTGAACAGCCCTGGTCATTCTATCACTTAAATCATGCACAGGTGATATGAAGCTTTGTAAGACTTAGTCATGCAACAGTGTGAAATCTCCAGTGGTGATCCCCTCCTCTACAAAGCCTCTACAAAGCCTCCCCAGGCAATCAGTGAAAGACATTAGCATAAGTGGATATTTTTATACCTTTTTGATTCCTTATACCTGATTTGATTCTTCCTACAGAGCGTTCCCTGGGAGTCAAGCAGGATCAGACCTTAAGTACCAGCAAAATTGACTTTTCAAACAGAATTATTGTTTCACCTTAGAAGCCGTGTATTACAAGGGTGTCTTATGCTGAGTGACATTTAGCACGTCTATTCCAAGTCCTGGGGTTCACAGCCCTCACAGACTAGTCTTCATTAAGGGCTTAGGCTACAGCACTTGATTAGTCCAGGCTGGTTTTGGAAATCAGAGACAAGGGCAAAGGATGATGAAGCACATCAGGTCTTCTCTCAGCACAAAGTAGAGACAGGCCTAGGGTATGGACACAGGACCACAGAAGTACTATTGGATTCAACAGTTTCAACACTGCCACTGAAATCCATGGGACCTACACATATCCAGCATCTCTTGCACCAAATGCCAGATTTCTGTCCGCACTGAGGACAGTGGTAGCTCTTCAACTCATGGTATTGCTAGAAGAATGATACTTTACAAGCATCAATGCTAAATATTTCTATTTTATCCTTCTGTAACATGTAAATACCTAGTAAGTATTTTCAAATTGGAATACTTATAGATGCTCTAATACTTACGGTAAGTGCCACTGATCCTAGCAAAAGTGCAACTGAATAAACCAATCCTTTGCTGTTTATTTTAACCTGTGGAAATCAGAAAAGACTTTTAAAATGCTGACCACATAACTGTGCTTTGGAGATCAAAAATCAATTTACTGATTTAAAGTCCACCTTCTGCTTTGAATCGTGCCTTACATATTTTAAACTATGCAAATCCAGAACAGATGTATCCTAATGAAGAACAGGAAGATTAAGGAATCAAACCGAATGTAAAGTAATCCCATCTCCATTTAAAAAGAAGTGAGATTTATAATGGATTTTATGTTAAAAATCCTCAGAAGTGAGACACGCTGTTACTCTGATCTTAGTGACAAAAATACTAAGGTACATGCAGACAGGTTTACTGGAAGTTGTGCAGTAAGAAAATGATAGAGCCATGACAATGGCTTCATCCATGGCAATATTTTTCTGCTTCACAGTGTAAAGTACTCCAGCTGACAAACTGGAAACTATTGCAGCCTGTGGAAGAAGAATTGCTTCCTTAACTTTGGGTTCCTTGCCAAAGAAGGAATGCCATATTTAGCAACTAATAACATGCTCAACAGGTTGGTGTTTCTTTTAAATTTATTTTATTTGCATGCTTTCTTTTTAGGATTTTCAAAAAAGAGAAGTGCAAATTAAAGATTTGCCAAGTATACATACAGTTGATCCATAATCAATCGCTATGGTCTGCAAACCCCATGGAACGCCAAGTCCCACCAGAATGTCAAAGACATTGCTCCCTACTGTATTGGATACTGCCATGTCACCGAGGCCTGCAGATAAAAAAAACAAAAAACAACACTGATAAAATCAAAGTATATGGCCATTATGCTGCGTACTGGAGGAAACTAAAGGGGAATCATCTGCATTGATCCAATCCCCCCTGAACTGGCCAGAGTATCTGAGGTAGGGAGACAATTTCCATAATTCATGCAAAATTAATTTAGTGGGAAAGCGGCTTCATAATAATTCTGGAGGCTTTTTTGTACTGTTTTTGTGAGAATATTCTACACACAACAAGTAGCGCAACATGGAATATGATATACTTTAAATATGTAACACTTTTCAAGCAAGCAACATTTAACAGCACTACTCTCAAATTACAAAGGTGGGGCTTTTGAGTACTTAATTTATCACTGCAAAGCCCTTGTTATTTGCCCAATGATGTGTGCTGGAGACACATCACTGATAAAAAGAAAGGCTATGGGAATTGAAATAGTGGAAAAGAATAAAATTAGGTCCTTTTCTTATTCTACTGCCGTACAGAGGATCACACTGCCAGCTTTAATGTTTTTCAACAACAGGAAGGGATGTTGCTACCAGCATTTTACAAGTAAAAAAAGAAACAAAGAAACTTAATCAAAATTTAAAGATAAATGAGAAAGTCTTTGACAATTTCAAATGGGCAGCTGAGGAGGATGTAGCTGTCAGTAACCCAAAACTCTCTGCAGTGCAGCTATTCATATGTTCCAATGGGAAAGAGGCCTGCATTTGGATGAGAACTCTGCCTGGAGCAACATCACTTCTATCAGATCCTCTTAAAACACTTCACTTCCTTAGGTTTGAGAGGTCTTCTAGAAATCAGTACAAGTTTTACATGGAGAAGGGCTGGTCAGTATATATTCTTCAATGTAGTTTTTAATAGCTGATATTCTAGTTTTGTCTACAACTTTTATCTTTTTATCCTGACTGACACATACCCTGCATGGGACATCTGAGTGTTGATTTACCTTCTAGAATGCTAGAATGCCCAGTCCCAATAAGCAAAAGATAACTTTTTGGTTCACAATATTAGCAAAGTGTTTTGGCTTTTAATGAGGTGCTGAAACAGTAAAAATTAAAATGATAAAATTGCATTGAGAATTTATGTGTATGGAGGAAGCAAATCACAGAGCACAAATGTAAGACTGCAGTTATGCTTCAGCAGACACAGTACCTTGTCTTGCTACTATTAAGCTGGCCATGCAGTCTGGGACGCTTGTTCCCGCAGCCAGGAAAGTAATGCCCATGATCACATCTGGTATCCCAAGGGTGTAGCCAATCACAGTCACCTGAACAAGGAGGAAGGCAGATTAACTTATCATATTTAGAAAGTCTCCTCATTCCAATACAGTTGCAGCATACTCTTAACTTTGATTTCTGGTGTGGACCCTAACAGGAATAGGCTTAGAATACTTACCCATTTCTGCAAAAGTACTTGTGGAAAAACCAGCTTAAGACCAATGCTGAGCAAAGGAAAAAGACTTTGGGTCTCATTATTCAACATTCTATGAACAAACAACAACTCAATTTCCTGTTGTTCTAACATGACATACTGATGTTTTAAAGACACATAATCCAATCTGTGGGTTTGGGGTATTTTTGGTTTCCACAAATGGCAGGGTTCTCACTGGTTCTATTCTCAGAAGGACTGCAACCAATATTATGTTGTAATATAGTGGCAGAGATATAAAGAACTTACTATAACCTAACACATGAAGAAGGAACTAGTTTCTTGCATGACTTCTAATACAATCCCAAGTGAGCACGTCTGGTTATATTGTCCTCTGATATTCCAGATGCAGCTTTAAAACAGCTTAGGGAATCACTGAAGATTGCAGCAGAGCTCAATCAATTAGAAAGGACAGGGAACTGTATTTAGCTGGAACATCCAAAGAGGGCTGAAAAAATATCAAGAAAAGGCAGCTGAAAAGGAAATAGGCTTGTGAGAGTGAGGAGACTGAACCAGGGACAGACAGCTGCTTTCCTGCTGAGACTGCTAAGGATGGAAGTCTTCCAGGTTATGTGTTGTTTTCTTGAAATAGTTTGCCAGTCTATCACATGAGGAAAATTGGACCCTTCACTAAAGAAAAGGTGTATTTTAGGAACTCACTGACAAACCTCATCTTCAGGGGCAAGCAGAGACCCAGAAATAGGAGGGGGCATGATTCTCCTGCTGAGACTGGTAACAAGGTATTATGGTCCAGCTGCCTCTTAAAGTAGTATGTGTTGCAGCCTTAATGAGCACCTCTCTCATTTGTGAAGGGGATATCTACATATGGAGTCAAGGTACAGAGTATGACCTCCCAAAGGACATATAATATGATATCAATGTGTGGCTTTGGCTGGCATGTGAATTTTCTATACACAGTCTATGTAAGAGGATTGTTTTACAATGCAAAAATTGTATAGAAAGTTGCAAAATGTGTATAGAAAACACAATCCTTCATGACAGTAAACATAAAGTAGTGCCTGACGGGCATTTGAGAAAAGTAGAGATGTTCTCCAGTACCTTCCTGTACTGTATTGGGCCCTACACAGTAAAGGCCCAATTATTTCTACAGAAAAAAGGCAGCAGAAAGCTAAAATTATAATAATTACAGTATGAGCTGAAGAGACTGCACTACAATTACATGCCTTTCTTTAACAAATGCACAGAAGATTTTTACATACTTTGAGATGCACATTTCACTCAGTACCAAGTCCTGCTGCACACACTTACCATCCACACCATGAAGTAGGAGAACAAGGCAATCCAGAGAGTGGACAAGATGAATGTCAGCATAAAGCACTTCTCCCAGCGTGGTTTGCTGCAGTTTGGAATTGTGATAAAGAGCACGAATATCAATGGCCATGTCAAAAGCCATTTAATTTTGTTCATTTTTCCATCTGCAGGACAAAGAAAAGAAACAGTTTAGCTTTCCCATCACTATCCCAGGCTCAGTTACACCTCTCTGAGCACAGCAGATGATCCAAGAAGGATGTTTACAATTGTGCATGTCAGCTCATTTTCCAGGGTACCTTTCAACTATACTTGGCCGTGTCACTTTCAGCCCAGTTCTGCATGCACATCCAGAATCTTCTTATAGTTAAGCCTGCCAAGGTCTACCAAAATCCATGGAAGAATTACAATGATTTAAAATCACAGCTGATTTTAAAACCAAAATTAAATCAGGTTTGTTGCTCTTTCAAATGTATTACTACTGATCCAGAATTTTAAAAAAAACCCCAACAACAAAAGCAAACAACCAGAAAAACCCCACCCTCTCACCTTAAGAGGAATATTGAAATTTTCAAGTGGTGAAAATAACTTATACATTCTGTGCAGCAACAGAAAACAGCAGCACAAGACCCAACCTACGAACATGGCAATTCTTTTTCACATGTCTCATTGCTCTAACCTGGGCAGAAGTTTAAATAAACTGATACTTAGAAGATCTAGATTTGTTGTCTCTCCATCTGAATACAGCGCCACCTTGAGATGGTAAAAGAAAACTTCTGGAAAAGGAAACAAGGCAGTGACTTCCCTCGTACAGCTCTCCAAAATCACCTGGTGAGAAACAGCTGAGAACTGCCATCGCTGAAGACAGGTACACACCTTGTCATTTTTAAAAAATTTACAGTATTGCACATGTAATCTCAATACATAAAACAGAATTATTTTATAACTGGGCCATACGTAAATGGAGTACTATTTATACTGTTCATGAGGTATCCTTCAAGTAGGATAACACATTTGTCTCTCAGGCTAAGTGAGATTACCACAGCCAACATCATGGCCATTTGGCTTGGGCTTTCCTCACACTGTGTTAGAATTATGCTAGAATTAAGTAGGGGTTTCCATCATTAATCATAATCCTATGCTTGAGATCTACTAAAATATGCTGTTTTGAATAAAATCAATGATCACATTGAAGAAAATTATCAGGTACATCTTCCAGTGAAGTTATTGAGCTATATTATAAAGAACAGTTAATATCCAGCTCCTATCAATCTCACCAGTAATTTTCTTTCAGCAAAGACTTTGGGATTTAAGATTTGTTTAACAGGAATTTTTGCTAGTGCTTTTAATTGGATTGATCTCAGTCCTCTGGACCAATGCACCAGGATGCAATGAAATTTAATATTAAACATTTAAAAATTAATACTACTTTTATAATTTATGAGGCTACTTACTAGTCAAATTTAACTTGATGAGTCCAAAGGCAAGCCTTTATTCATTTACTTCTGTATATATTCTAGAACTAAATTTTCTTGCTCGAGTTATGAAACAGCTTCCTAACTTGAGATTTCCTTGTGAATTCTGAGATGCCATAAACTCACCACGAAATCTTAGACTAAGCTTTGCTCTTTATTCCCATTTATAGCTTGTGGCTATGGAACTTCTAATGCATAAAACTACTACTACTACTACTAAAAATGAAGTCTCCCAGGGTCATTTCTAATTCTAGAATCTTACATATCACTGAGGATCTATTACAGATTTTACAGGAAAAACCTTTTTCCCCTCTGGTTACACATACTGCTGCACATATTTTTTTAAAACAGTTATCTTTTACCTGTTCTGTCAAGAAAATGACACTTCTTGGCTCACTTCTCTCTTTAATTGTTAACAAGGTTGTAAATATTCTACGAAATATTCTATGGTAATTTATACCTGCTCCTGCTTAATTTGTTACAGTTTGGAATACTTAAAGATTCCTAGATAGTTAATTTTTATTCTTTGTCTACTCAAGTTGCTAAGCTTGGTTCATAGTCCAACAAGGCCTAGGCCAGTAATTTCCTCAGCACATAACTCCAAATGCAGGGTCAGTGGATGACTGACTGAAAAAATTATGGATCCACTTCAGATCTGTGTTGCTGTAACCTGACTGACTTTGGTGCTGCTACACATAGGCAGTCCCATTTCTATTTTCAGTAACATAAATAAAAGAAACAGAATTGCCTTAAGAACAAATAGAGAATAAATGTACTCAGCCTCTGCTGGGGAATATGCATCTTGTCTGGGATCCCATCTAGTACCCTGAATTACTCAAACAAATGCTTAACTGAGAATGCATAGTGCCTTACCACTGGCATAGGTATGCTTGTTCATTTCTAGGAAAACCTAAGTACTAGTGGCGGAGGACTTGCCTTTCCATTGTCTTTGGTGAGTTTGAATGTATGTGTGTCAGATTAAAATTCCTGGCTCTATTAGTGGTGATGCTTTACCCACACAACGTCTTAGTTGAAACTGCTTAGCTAGACGTTTTGTGGGAGTGACATCTGGCAACTAGGACTGAGACTTTGGGGAACAGCTGCGTGTAATTCTGGGGTTTGCCGGGTTAACAAGAGAAGCTGAGCGGCCATTTGCAGTTAGCCTGGAGTAGCTCAGAACCACCATGGCCAAAGCAGCTCACATAACAGATTCTACATTGGCTTCTCTTCTGTGTTTTGGTTTTCCAGCTTTTATAAACTTTTATATAAAGCCTTAAGTGTATCTGGCCTTGGTTTTGCCTCAGGCCTTTTTATTCAGCTCCTACTATGCTGAGTCATGGAACTTGTGTGGCACACAGTGCTAAAGAAGTCTACTCTTATGCTGTAACTTGGCGGCTTTTTAAGACTTTAAGTACATTTAGCAGCAACATCAATGAAGTGAGACTTTATTTCCTCAGGAAACTGATGACTTCATTCATTTCACATGGCTTAGATGAATGCACAATCAGTACACAGCTTGAAGATGGAATTTTTTTTGGTTTTTTAGTTCTTTTCAAAGTACTTCTGCTGCTGTTCTGTTGTTTTGGCTTTGACCACCCACTCTAAAATAATAATTAAAAAGATTTAATGATAAAGATGTTAAAGTGAAGTACGCTTATAGGTCATGACAAATTGTTTTACAACTGTTGAGCAGCTCCCTAGTACATCTGCAAGGAAAAAAATTATCATTCCCATTAAGGCCATTATTCAATACGCAGCTGTTCTGTCCCATTACAAGACCTCAGCACAGTTGTTCTAACAGTGGTACCACCCACTCCTGTGAGCCCTGGGTCTAAAGGCTCCTGCAGCAACCCATATAACTGAGGAAAGGTGTATTTTGTAACCCCCCCCAACAATAATGAAAGAATATTGCTTTATTACAGAAAACAACACTGGTCTATATTCTGTTCACATCACTCTGCTGTAAAACAAGAAGATGAGGGGTTTTTTGCAAGATGTTGTTTGCACTATTTCATACATCCATTTTTTCTGTTTCCACAGGTATTTGGAAGCCAAGCATGCCAAGTATTTCAGAGAGGTATCATAACAAAAGAGCTTGATTATAATGTTCCTGAAAACGAAATGGCAGCCCTACAACAAAGAGCTCTTTGCTAATTTTCAATACATTCCTGGACTAGTCATCTTTCCAGATGTTATGCTCACAATAATTACTTTCACATACAGATAGTGTCCTGGTTAACAAAGACAGCAACATACATCACAGCACTGAGAAGAAACAAGCATTTCCTTAAGGCGCTAAAGAAAGCACTTTTTACTGAAAAAATACAGTCCTATTTGCAACACTCACAGAGAGTTGAGAGGAGCTCAATATAAATTGTGAAACTATATTTGTGTTTACCTTTAGATCAGAAGTGTAGTCTTGAAGTAAAAGTGATGACTGACCCCACTTATTTTTTGGTTTGCAATTTACTCTGTTTTAGTCTGCAACACAGAGCAGCCTTGTATCACACCAGTGACATTCCCTTGGTATAAAGCTGAACCAGAGGCACAAAATTAGAAGTCTTCCAAGTAATAATGGGTGTTTAGTCCACAGGACCAAGCTAGAGCTAGTCTGAAACAGAACTTCCACAGGCATATGGTGCAGGCAGCCCATTACATGTCATAGTAAATAAACTGCAGAGAAAACACTTTTTCAAGTTTAAACTGAAAAAGAGTGGAGTCGGTAACTACACCATCAGGAATCACATCTAAGTTATTGTAGTTAGTTAAATTCGATAGCTTTTCCACTTAGTTTTCCCTTTAAAAGTGTGTCAGCCAAGCACAGATCTCAGCTCCATACATTAGTTACTTCAGAACTAAGCAGAAGTGCTTCCTTCCCAAGTGAAAGAAGCATCTCCTTACACAAAGCAATGATTAGCTGACTGATCTAAAAAAAATATAACATCTCTGAAAGGCATGAATCTAACTGGCACACAGGTTTTTCGTATGTTTATGAATTCATACAAATCTCTTACTCAAGGTAATTTGAAAACTGGGAAAGGTATTCTCTAACTGAAATGAAAGGCTTCCTGAAGTTTACTATCGATTGCTGTTTTTCTGGGGGTTTTTCTGTTGATGGTAAACTCAGAGGAAAAATGAGGCACATCCAGGCTTGCCTAAAAAGATTATTGCTGCAAATTTTTTCATGCCTCACTTAATAATTTTTAAACTTTTTAAATTCCTTTTTTATCTTTTTAAATCTCATTATCGTTTTTCATTTGGGAAGCAAAAAACCCAACCAACCAACCAAAAAAACCCAACCTGCTTTTTCTCCAATTAAAAATGATTTTCAAAACACCTGTCCCCTTGGTTCTAATTAAGCTTTATATTTACAAAGATGTATTTATACCCACATATTATTGTCAATATCAGTCCAATTCTCAATTTGAATAAGTGTAGAAGCAACACACATGCCTCTACACTAGGAGCTTTGTAATAACTAACACAGCAAGTAAATTTCTGTTAGAAAATGCTGTTCATCAGAGTTCAGACTGATTGGAAAACTTCAATATACGTAAATTAGACAATCTGAAAATTTCATTAATTTCTAGTCATTTGCAGTATCCAAAACACAACAGTGAAATACAAATTTTTCTCCCAAGTATGGTGCTCAATAAAGAAACAACTGAAACTGATATAACAAACTAGATCCATTGTGGATTTTCCATCAGAATTATTTTCCACAGAAAAACGTCTGTTGCAAAATAAAAAGAAATTGTTAGGAAATGGCTTTCAATTTGTCATTAGGAAAATTAACACTGATTTCGGTTCTGCAACTTCCCTTAAAACTTGTGGAGGCGAGAGACTGTATTACCACACTGGAAAAAGGCTGTGTGGTGTGTAAAACAGTATCCAAAGAGGCTCAGTCTTTGTCAGCCTTCCAAGTGGGCAGCAGACATATTAAAATATTTTTATTGCAATTCTCCTGCAACAGACCTTTGGAAACATTTTTTTTTCCTTTGGAAAATACCGAGGTTTTACTTCTCATCCTCATCCAAAACAGACTATTTTTCAACCTACTGATACTCTTCTCGGAGGTTTCATTTTCCAGAATACAAGTTCCAAATTCCAGACCATGAAATCTGTCCAAAACAACTCACATTTCTATTTTCAGCCTGTGCCTTTACCACACTTAGTATATTTGGATTTATGCCAGTAATTATCTCTTAAATACATATTTTTGGTGCAGTGGAAACTGGTCTACAAAAAAGAATTTGCTCCAGTGCACAGAAACAAGCTTTACTCTCAGAGTTACAATAGGTTTACACAGAACAACATTCAACAAAAATAAGATGTAACTGAACAGAGGTACTCCCCATATCTTGTTAGACTTGGCTGGATTTTGGCCTGATTTATTTTGTATGTTTTAACCTTGCTGTCTAACAAAGAGCTATAGCATCCTGAGTGTTCAAGTGAGGTACACTGGGTTTGCCTTGTCCACTGTGTTTCCAATAAAAGAAGACATTAAGTGAAGCTAGTAGGAGCCAGGTTCAAAGTAAGCAAAAAGTTCTTCACAAAATCATGAAACTCCTTCCCAAAGGATGTTGTGGGTGTTAAATGTTTGCAAAGATTCAATGAAAATTAGACATTAGGTTAATGAAGAAGAAACACACTAAAGAATTTTAAATCAAAATTTTGCACCCAGAGGAGGAAGTTCCCTGAGCTGAAATCAGCTGAACAACAACTTGTCCTGTCTCATTCTTCCCCAGGCTTCTTCATAAAATCATGGCTGGAGTCACAATATCGAGACACACATTTGTTTTGACCAAGTACAAACATTTTAGATGTTTTTAGTAGATACTGTTAATTTTTTTTGCTTCTATCCTACATGCTATCTTTTTATTTTGGATCTAAACAAAAATGGATAGAATTACTAATCTCCTTTATTGCCATCTCATTTTAGCTCTAGGAATTATTATTCCTGTTTTAGCTAACACCATCATGACTTATATAAAGCATCCATGCTCCAATCCTGTAAGAGAAGTAGTTCCTCATTCCTGTGAAATGATCAGGAGCTGAGATCACAGAGTATTTTAAAGGGTGCTGAACATGTGACAATGGAAGGGATTTAAGCATCCATTAAGAGCTGCACAGAAGTGCTTTTCTGAGCCTGGGCTCTAAAAGACCACTGAGCTATGCAGGGGCTTTAACGCACCATTTTGTTGTCAACATATGCCTGCCCAGTTTCATCCTATTTTAATCTGATCTGTGGGGTGTTTTCTTTTAAGACCTATTTTCAAACAACTGTAGAGTAATCAAATTATAAAGCTTCAAATGAGCCTTTCTCTTGGGAGATAATCATCACAGTCTAAAGGTTAGGTTAAGAAAGAAATTCCTCTTTTAAAGAGAATGTGTTTTTCCCACACAGAAACCAAAGGCAAAGGCTGATTGAATTATATCATACGCAGCTTCCACAAAAACTGTATGTTGTCTCCTGTTTCAGGATGGGCCTGAAGCACACCCACACCCAGGAGTGAATCTCCCTGGATGTTTGACAAAGGGGATATATGCTGAAACTGTTTGAAACTGTTTTCACGTAAAAACTGTATTCTCTATTTCTGCTTGCTAAAACACTACAGTTACTGCTGAGCATTCCTGTTGACAGACAATAAAAAAAGAACAAAATGCAAAAGATGCATTTTGAGATGGTAAGTAATTACTGTGAATCACTCAGAGATGAAACTTTGTACTTCGCTTACATTACTTCTGTTTCAGAAAAAATCCAAAGTTGTTCTTGCAAAAGTATCTAGAACTATGCAGTTTGAAGAAAGTAAGTCAAATCTCAAACTAGGCTAAAAAACGTGACAAAAAAAGGGGTTGGGCCAACTCACAGCCATTGCAGTTGCAGCTCCTAAAATACTAGAGTGGATTTTTCACTTAGGACACCGCAACCGGTTGAATTGTAAAGTCCTATTGAAAACTGAAAGCCTATTCTTCATAGAACACTTTACAGTACTGAAAAAATACATGAACTCCTGATCTTTAGAAAATGTATGTGCCTTATTCCTGGACTGAAAATATACCAAAGGAGACCAGAGGGGATTCTGGGAAACCGTCTGCAAACTACCTTTTCCCTGAAGCCAGTTTTAAATGTCAGGAGTTTTTTAGGCTACTGATTGTGCCACAGTATTTAACAACAAAGCATGATGCTGCGTCCTCACATTTTCGCCAAACTTATTAAAGTGGTGCTTTTGAAAGCAAAATAAAAGAATTCTCGCTCAGAATGTATGAGTTGAGCAACAAGAATCCAACCAATTGATAATCATCTCCAGACAACAGGAGTGACAAAACCTGAAGGTGATGATGAGGATTTTATAGAATTACTTTATCACTTTTACACAACTCCTTGAGTTCATGTTGAGCTTTTGCTCTGTTCAGTATCAATTGTATCACCAGTAGTTCCACTCTGGCCTGTTAAGCCTCACTTTAACTTTAAAGACTCTCTCAAAAATGCAGAAAAACTGCATTTAAAGAAGACCAGTGACATAACTAATAACTCCCTCTTTAGTTCAAAGCATTTTGTCTATTGTGAATGTCACGCATTTAGGAAGCTCTAATCTGAAATCTCTCTATGTTTTATTCATAAAAAAGCCATCTGGAATGTAAGAAGAAATGCATGACTGCACTACCCTAATCAAAACTTGTATCCAAAAACTTGTTAAAAACATCTCAGTTTAAAAGTCTTCTTTGCCAACCCATGCAAGGGTGCTCAAGGTTTGGAACAGAGTGCTCATGGAAGCAGTGGAATTGCTGTCTCTGGCAGCGTTCAAAAGAAGCACAGATGTGGTGCTTAGTAACATGGTTTAGCAGGGACATGGCAGCGTTGGGTTAATGGCTGGACTCAATAATCTCAGACATTTTTTCCAGCCTTACTGATTCTAGGATTCTATGATTTTTAGATGGTTTGGGGAGATATTTTCCCTTTTTAGAAGTTGTTTAACCGTTTCTGTTAGCATTAGTATTATTATTACTACTGTTGTCATTAACGTGCTCATGAGCACAAGCGTATTGCTGACTTGGATCCTTTAGTTCACCATACAATATAAGTATTTTTTTCCACTATCTCATGAATGATCAGAAGCCCATCTAATGGGCCTATCTTCAGTGAATTAGTCTGCTTCCATTCCTCACTCCAATCCATAACTGCTGACTGCAAAAGCTCCTGTGGGAACACAGTAACACATGAAAACATACAGGTTCATTTAGTCTTCACACAGTGCTTCAATGTTTGTTCAATCACAAACATCTCTTCTACAATGATAGCAACTGAAGCAATAGGATCTCTAAGAAATTAGATAAAACATGGAAAATCCTTCTTCCCTGCATGTGATATTTATCCATGCTGAGCAATACTTTTGTGTTAAACAGTAACTATGTGACAGACTACGTGTCTGTGAGGGCTGATCTAATCTCTGCTGTCTAATCTCCAAAGCATTTGGGCAAGAGTCAACCTGCAATGTGCCAAGGGCACCAGCACAAGAGGTTGGTTATACATAGCCCTTCACACCAAAGAATTTTAAAAAAAATTCAAAAGGTGAATACTACTGCATACAACTATTCTAACATTTTAAATACTCCCCTTAAATCTTTTTTTCCTTTTCATCCAAGATGCCTCCCCCGCTACAGTCACTGAATCAATTTATTATGTATTTATACACCAAGGTGCCTCTGGCCTAGCAATTTCCAGCAGGTCATTATTAACTGTTGACTTCAAAATTACTTGTAGTGCAGTGCTCATCAGGTCAGTCTGATGTGTTTCAATATAAACTTCCCTTTCCTGCTTTCCCTTCGCCTCTGGCAAATCACCACTGCCACCATGGTTGTCCATGATGACTGGAAAACCCTTTCCTAAGATCTGCTTTTAGCCATCCAGCCTCCAGCCCAGTTTTACTGTCAGCAGATCCATCCTTCAGACAGTCAAACCAATCCCCTCCCTCCTCTCTCCCCACATATGTTGTCCTTCTTACAACCCAGTGTTTGGCATTTAAATTATCTTCTCTTTCAGTGCTATAAATACCTAGAAAGTAAGCCTTACCGGGCACTGAAAATGGAGTTAAACTGTCCTGTTCATTTTCCTCCTCTTGGTTCCCCACAGGGATGTTTCCATTTTCGATATTCTCTTGTCTCCTGGTTTGAAGTGCTTTGCTTGAGCCATTCGCAGACTGGATTAACCGCTGACGCTGCAGTGTCAAAACACAAAACTGCCACAGTTCAGAAAGTATTTACTTTGTGAAATCTGAGTTTCGCTGTCTGTCCAGCCCCAGTCACATGAGCCATGAAGCTTCTCCTCAAAGCTTTCCTTTCAGTCAAAAACAAACCTGTCAGTGGCCTACCTGTCTTCATCAGACTTCACCAGGTTAACCATCCACTTCAAAATTACTGGCAGGAGTCTTTCAAGCCACGAGGGAGAATGTTGTAATATTTGTTCTTCCACACCATGTGTTAATCAATGTGGTTATTCTAAAGCACTTCTCACTCAACAGTTCCCACTCAAACCAGCAACAGCACCATAACCAAGTGGTAACACTCAAGACATCTCTGCACAATTAGAGTTGGCTCATGAATGACTCATTATCCAGGAACTCTCCTTCTTAGATACAACTCTTCTCCCTCCTTCTCATCTCCATTCACTGAGGTAAATTTAAACTTCCTAGTTTTAATTTCAAAAGCAAGACTAATCCCTGTTGCCCTTGTCCCCGTACAGGAAGCTCACAATTGGCCCTGCAGACATGTATATGAACTGCTGCAGTTCCAACAATGACAGCGATAGGTTTTAAACCTCAGTATATATACCCATTCATGCACTGGAGAATGTTAGATGCAACAGTAAGTTCTTACTTTTATTAAAAAAATAAATATTTTAAATTCATTAGATGAGGTAATGCAGGGTTGGTAAGTGTTCTCTTTTCATTACAAACTTGCAAATTCCTAAAAAGTGCTCTGAAATGCCTTGAAAAATAAAGTAATGCACAACATGCAAAAAATTTCTGAAAGAAGTATTAACATACTATAGTGAAAAATAGAGAAAAATCCTACCTGAACACTTTG
Organism: Gymnorhina tibicen; assembly: GCA_013399875.1. Classification (NCBI taxonomy): domain Eukaryota; kingdom Metazoa; phylum Chordata; class Aves; order Passeriformes; family Artamidae; genus Gymnorhina; species Gymnorhina tibicen. Next base: position 847,192 of record VXAZ01009672.1, read on the forward strand.
CAAAACTTGTGAATATATAAGTGAGAATACATAAGACGATAGATGCAAAATGCTCAAGTTTACAGAACTTTTTTTGCAGATGTTGAAAGGGTAAGTATCAACTTTCTATCCACACAGTCATTAAGAATTTTTCTCTGATCTATGAATTGACTTCAAGGATTAGAGTCAACTGCTGTCATGTGCCCTGTCTGATCTTCTACTCCTGACCATAACACCTTTCCCTATTTTACTGTTAAATTGGAATTTTGTTACAAATATATTAATGGTGCTATCTTTTATTGTGGTATTCCTAAGGCTGGCTAAACACATGAAATGTGTTATGATATTGAAAACTATTTACTTGCCAGAGTAAATACCTCTCGTATTTGATATTGTGGGAGCAAATTATAAAATCCTGCCTTCGTAACACCCAGGTTGGTAGGCCAAAGATTTCACCCTCAGTACTTCGCTCAAGTTCTGAACAGCCTCACTTGCCAAGCCCTGCCACTTCAGCTGCAGGGTATGAAACAAGCAATGCATAGTCATGACAATGCACCCAGTAAGAGGTAACTGAAACTGTCCAGGGCAAATTCCCCTTGTGAAAATATTTTGGTCTATTTTTATTTTGAGTTGAGGACTACAGTGAATACTAAAGAGGTAGGCAAATCTCTGAAGTGATCCTTAAGTGTTGATAATATAAGAGCAGTTCTTAAGAATTCTGGTTGCCCACTTCATCATCCTTTTTTAACCTGACCACTTTTGTAATAATCAAAACCAATCCTTCTGCTGCAAATAAAATGTAAATGTGCACATATGCACACACACACTGAAATAAATATCTTCTATCAGTGAGATAAGGCAGTCCCTCCTTTTTGACTGCCCTCCCATTAAACCAGGCAGCATCATCAGTTGGGAGTCAATCTTCAAATCTGTTCTCACATAGCTGCTGGAGAAAGACATAGCTCTATCCCATCTGTAGGAACATGGGAGAATCTAAATTCCAGAATCACTATGAACACAGCTCTTTGGTGACCCCTCTGCCTCATGGTCATTTACTGTTCTCCTAAAGAACATACCTCATTAATGATGAGTCGGCTTGCCATCCGCATTCTCGTGCGTGGTCCAAATTTATTCGTAATCATGATCCGTAATCCAGCTTCAGGGAACCGGTATTTGGGAGGACTGGAGCAGATGATCTCATCCACCATCATAACACTGTTTCTGCCATACTGCTGTATCCCCTTCACTAATGATCACAATGGACAGAGTTAGAAGTGTAATTGATCTCACCATGCGTCCCATCACACAGAGCCAGGTCTTTTCAGGCTCAGGTGGGGGCAATATTCCTCTGAATGCTTGAATTTATGAGTTACTTTCCTTCAATATTTCTGCAGCCTGGTGAATCTCCTCATCAGTTGGGCACTTTGTTTAGATCACATGCTGGAAAGGGATTTCACTCTGCTAAGGTAGCCACCAAGCCACTGTCAAGTTAGTGGGAGCAGTTTTTCCCCAGCTCCTCATGCTGTAGTACCAGTTTTCTTTGCTTATGTCCCACTAGGGTTTTGTACCCTTTCTCTAAAAGTGTTTGCACCGTGGCAGTGTAGACAACACTTCTAAAACCTCTAAAGCTATTCCACCGGATCAAGGTGCTGCACATCCAGAAGGCCCTAATGTTGTGCTCACACCTTCTGGAAATCTTCACTTTACCTTCAAAGAATATTACCAGTACCTCTCACATGAAAAGATTTGAAACGATGGAAAACATCAATTGTCAAGAACAAATCTATGCTAGCCTTTGTTAATATAAAGGAACCCATACTAAGGTTAAGATTACAAAGTTAACAAAGTTCTACGTGTTAAGAACATGCAGAGACAAAATTTTATTGGGAATCAACACAAGTACAGGCAAGGACTTTAGGAGCTTACCACCAAACCAATATTCTCACAAATGCTACAGGCTACACACAGCAAGCAGAGCAAGGCTCAGCAGACAGGAGACATACCCATGTGGTGTTAGAAAGCAGGGCAGGAAATACACACATGACTATAATAAATATCAATTATTACATATAATAATATGTACAGGAAAAAAAATTCTTTGCTGCTTGTTTTCTGCTTTGCTTAGCTTGGCCTCCCCCTCTCCCTCCCCTTTTGTGTTGTTACTTACATTAAGAAGAGGAGGAGAATTTAGGAGGTAGAAGTGAAAGATAATTAGTGCATGGGTCCAGTCAGGAAGCAAAGGACATCTAAGAAAACATTCAACTCAAACAAGGAATTAAAATGGACCTGTTCTAAACACATAAAAGCCTATATTGTTACTCTTTTGCATTGTTAAAGTGTTGAAATATCTTTGTTTTTCAGGAAGAAGACTGGATCCATGCATGCATCTAAGTCACATCATGCAATAAAGGCTTTGCTGTCTCAAGCATCTTCTAGCATATTTGCTCAAGAAATACATCCTCCATAATGATTCACCACGAAAAAGCTATTATTACCAATAAACATCTGTAACTTTTACCCTTCACCATTTGAGTGTCTTGCCTTGTTTCACTAAAATGGGTTCAGTGAGTACACTGGGGTCACCTGAAGTGTCATAAATACAAGATCTCTGGTTTCACAAAGACATGTGTCCTACTCAAAGAATCCACTCTGCAGTCTTGCTTGCAGCTTAACATCTCTAATACAGAACAGAACTAGTAGTAATTTTACATTTGCTAAATGTAAAGGAGCGATTATTCCCCTCCACCCCAACATCTAAACCAAATTAACCTCGCTGAGTACTGCGGCTGATGACGAAAATAAGGAGCACATCCACTCCAATGACTCGTAAGAGTATAGCAGCTTTTCTGTGAAGGAATATATAGCCAGACGAGCTTCCTAGGAATCAGTCCTCATAGAATAGGACTCAACCACATCAACTTAACATTTTCTTTAGTTAGAAAAAAGAAATAATTGACAGCAATCTTGGTAAGGCAAAAAAGCCAGGTATTAACAGTCTCGTCAGATTAACTGCTCCCAAGTGAGTTTCTCCAGAGAATTAACCAAAATGCTTCATCTTACAGTGTCATGAAAAACATGGAAGCAATGAAGTTACTCTGAAACTGTTTCTTAGAGCCCTGTGAAGACAGTGAGCACTCAGCTTTGAGAGAAGTACCATGATTAAAAACTCAGCACTGATGTAGGATAAATGCTAAATATATTTATAAGTAACTGCAGCTATTTTGACTTATTGCAGCACATTGCTCTTATTATTTTCATTATTTTCAGTCTGACTCCCTGTGCCTGTAAATATACATACCTTAGCTCCATATAGTATGGACTCCACTTAAAAGTTGTTTTAAAAAATGTGAAACAGAAAAACCTTTTGCACTTCTCCTTTGTGATAATCCTTAAAAAAAAAATCTGCTGGGAACAGCTTTTCTTTCCAACAAACTTACTGCTCACCACCAAATGTTCATCACCAACAACCCTGTCAAAATCAACAGAAATCTTCTTGATGACTTTAGCTCTGATCAGGCCCTCAGAAACCCACTTTTGTCCAAATTTCTGGCTTCAGGCAGGGGTCAAACCATACCACCTGGTGGAAATTTGGGTCAACATAATAAAAGTAAAGGTCAATACACGTTTGTACTTTGAAAATTGGAGCAATATTCACAAAGTACATCTATGTATATGTACTTTGTACATCTATTGTACAAATACATTAATATGTACAAAGTACATCTATTTTGCCTTTACCTGTGTGTGCAGAACTCACCCTTGAAATGGAATTTTTTTTTATGGTGAAAAGCTCTCCTTTTTCTTTCTAAAACTTGAGTGATGAAAGGTTTTATATTGTACCACAGGAAGCTCTTGAAAGTAATGAAACTTAGAAGCATAAAAGAGCTTTACAGTGTGTGAACCCACCATTTACCTACACCCTGAGCAACAGACTATCCTTGCTAGAACCAAAGTTCCTCACCCAAAGCAACTGTTCCTTTATGGGGAGTAGTCAGGCTTTCATCCTGTGGAAAATCAGATTAAGGTCAAACCTACACCTTGGTGAAGCCAAGGGAGGCTTTTTGGTGGATCCTGAAAGCTGCTAGCTAGTGGTTGAAGGCAAGGCAGAGGCCAGCCCTAGTCCTCTCCTTGCTATTAGCAGTGCTCCTTTCTGAAAGCTGCTGCTGGGAAAAATGCAGCTCAGCTTGTGAAGCCAGCATGTGTCAGCTAAGAGGGAGTCACTGATGGGTCATGGCATATTTTAAGAGAACAGGAGGGAAGAAGCAAGAGGCAGCCACGTGACAGTTTTCTAGGACAGCATCTTGATACATAAAGCAGCTAGGCTAACGCTGCCATCCTCCCCTCCCACTGCTCCAAATCCTAAATCTCTTCTTCCTGTACTTCCTCATCCCAGGCGTGTTCGCCTGTGACAGTACCTACTCTCTTTGAACAATTGTCCCTCCAATGCAGCGTGTATTTGTGTAATGGGTGCTGGAGAAGGCAAAGGGAATCTGACTGAAACTTCAATGTCAGGGCATCTTTGAGGGAAAATCAGAAAAGAAATCTGCTGTGGACAGTTGCCAGTGAAGCCTTCTTGCTTCTTTTCTGCATGTTCTTCACAAGCACTCAGTGATCTACAAATTTCCTTGAAAAGGAAACAGGTGGACAGGCAAGCACTCCGTGCTATCATACCTTTAGCACAGGGGCTAGGGAGCAGAGCCTGCTGGGAGACGGCATCAGAACACAACGAATGCCTCAAAAGTAAAAACCACTAATATCTGTGGTCTTTACTGGATTACCCTTTTCCCATGTCTCCACTTGAATACAGGAGGCACCTACAGAACCTCGCATGGACACATCCACATCAAAGCGACAGACCTCACTATAACATAGTCAATGCTCACAAAAGTTCATTATAAAATGAGATGAAAGTATTTACAAATCACCTTCATTTAATTATGCTATAATATCCTATGTGAAATAATTTTAAATGAGTATTGTCTAAACACCTTATCTAGGACCAGAATAGCAGTGTGCTGTCATTGAATAAACCAGTAGGTACCTATATCTACCTTAAAGAAATCCCAGCCTAAACACTAAAAGCAGAAAAGAGTGTGATTCTCTGAGTCTGCCCTAAATTCCTGTTTGGCATTATTTGTTATTATGTGAGGATCTTTCCAGTGCTACCGACACTGCTGACGAGCTCAGCCTCCCAGAATGGGAGATGTTTGCAAAGAACAAAGTGAGGAGACCTCACTTCTTAAGAACAGCCCAAGTACTCACTAAATTACATGGTTTGTGCTTTGAAAGTAGGAATGATTTTGCTCTACAGAGAAAAGAGAGAATGGAAGAGAAGAGGGATAAGACAAAGCTAAAAACAGGCTTAGAAAAAAAGCCAAAAATACCCAGGTATTTTTCCTTACTTTCAGTACCAGAAGCTGGATATCATCTTCTTTCCTTTATGACAAAGACACAAATAGCAAAGAACCCACATTTTTCAATGTTACATATGTGCCTCGTGATGTATACAGACTATTTAGGCATGTGAAAACCAGTCTTCTGAGGATCTGAACTCAACGTGTAATCCCTCTTGCCCACTGATCTACCCATGTCCTTTCCTTCAACATCCACATCTAAGCTGTTCATTCCACACCAGTTTTTGAAACGAAAATTGCCTTCTTCCTGGTAAAAAAAATGTATTTATTTCACAAAGTTGTAGCTCATCACCGAACAGGAGATAAAAAGGGAGCAAGATTGCCAATGTGCAAAGCAGCTTGTTTTCAGAATATTAAAAAAAAAAAATCTTTTTTTTTTATGTGGCAGTATGACTGGTGAATTATCAAGTTAACCCTGCTTACAACTGAATAGTAACACTGTTTTGATACGCATTAAAGAAATAAAAAGAATATCCTGTGAACTACTCTTTTTCCAAGTCCTGTCTGCTCAGCCTTACCTTTCCATAGTAATGGAATGGATGGGTTGTCACAACTAGAGGCATAATATTTATTACCATCTTCCAGCTCGTTGTTGACTGTGTCACCATTTCTAACATTCTTGCTTTTAAGCATGAAGAAATTTTGCATCCTCACGTTGTACCTGAAAGTGCAAACGAAAGGTCTGAAAAGGTTGGATTTTTGCATTTTCTTGGCAAACTTTTAAGCATTGGAGAACAACTTAAACAGGCGAGCAGTAAAGCCTAGATGCATGTTCTCTGACAAGTAACAGGAAGTGAAGAGAAAGGACTGTCCAATTCAGTGGCAAGCTGACAGGAAAGCAAGGACTGCACGTATCTTTCATGACATATAGCAAACTGCAAAAAGGCACTAGAGCAGATTTAGTGAAGGCAAAACGCTGGAGCTGTGCATTTTGGAGCCAGGACATTCACTATACAGCAGCTTCTTTCCTCCTGCATCAGCTCGCAATTCACCTCACTGTTTCAGTACTGTGTTCCCTGTGGGGAGGTTCCTGAGCATTTCTGGGACTGCCGACCACACCCTTCTGAAGACAGCATACCTCTATTTTAGCACTAGGGTGGGATCTAAGAGGGCTGTCAATGAACTCTGATAAGACTTGATGTAGGAGAAAAGGGAGTTCCAACAAGGTGATTTGTGAGGGGAAGGCACCAAGGGATGTAAGTCTAAGCAACTTGCAATAGAAGGGTGGACTCACATACACTTGCAGTAACAGTCAGACCTCTGACTCTCCTGTCAGAGGCAGTGACACAAGAGAAGAAGATGTCAGCATACAATCTGGTATGAGATGGTCTGAAGATAAATACATGCTTAGCACTCTGTCTAATGTTCCTTGACCTTGTTCTCCAGGGAGTACAAATTATGTGTAAGAGCTGACACAATGTGTCCTTACAATACAGAGTACACTGCAGATGTTTTATATACTTTTGTATAAATGACATTTTTCTCAACTTTTTCTGAACGCTACTTTACCTCTGTGCACTATGAAAAGAATGCATGAAAGTATTTGCTGCTGACTGAGCACAAATCTAGAATTAAACTGGCTAAGCACAAAAACCAATAGATCTTACACAGAAACATGACTGGCTGTACTGCCCTCAGGCAGGAAGGCCAAGGACAAAACAAGACCAAAAGAATGATGGTCAGTTAACACCTAAAGGGTTTAGCAAGGAGAAGTACTTACTTCATGATAAGTATGTAGAATGAATACATAATGATGAGCACAAGGCTTTCCCACCTCAAAAAGACAGAAAAAAGTGTTAGAAGGCCATTCAAACAGCTGTATGTTTTACAAATTTTATGCAGGAGTGTGCCTTAAACATCTGGTACAAGTCACATTTATGGACACAGGATTCATCATGAGATTAGATGGTGTCTCAGCAGAATGAGAGGGGAAGCAGACGCCCAAGTTTCAATAAACATGCAAACAAAACGGAATGCATATATTTCAGAAACGTGCTATGCAGACTGAAACCACAGCTACCCTCTGAGGATTGTAACACCCAGGCCTTTTGTCATTTCGGTGCTGAAGCACTGAAGCACAGGCCAGGCACTCAGAGCACTGTTAGAAGATGCTTACAGTCTTCCACTAGGATTCACATTGGGGTGTTCTTTGGAACACCTGGCACCCCCATAAATGTTAACAGTCAGAATCAGAGCAGAAGAGTTTTGGTTACCCTCTCTGCACATGGGAATCTTCAGGCCTTACATACAGCCTATGTACGTCCTTAATGTTTCCAGGTTCTTACATTTTCTTTTAGTTTTCCCCAACCATCATAAAAATTAAACCCAAAGGAAATACATAGGACTTCCTAAGTGTTCGATCCAGCTCATATTCTTGGTGTGTAGAATGAAAGTAAATTACACAACAACTCTGTTTACTGGTGAGCCTCATGGCAAATACAGGACTGTATGGAATAATTTTCACAACTTACCATTCTATTTTCTCATCATATATGAACTAGATGGAGGAGAAAAAGGAAACATGTAAATTGACCATTTCTCTGATCTATCTTGAAAAACAGTCAAATTTCTTTAGCAAATGTCAGCCATATCTAGCCAGACCTAATCAAGTTTTGACCCTTTCTAACCGGAACTTCCACTGTATGAATTGTGCCCCTCACAAAACACAAACCGTGTGAACAAGGCCTGGATCCCTGTCAGTGGCTGTTGTAAGTACTATTTAGTGAAATGGTGCAAGCATGTGAGAGACACACAGATGTGCACACATGTACCCACGTGCTGTGCTGTGCTTTTAGCAGAAGAGGCAGCCATTCTACTCCTCTTGGGCCAAGTGGTTATACACATTTTACTCCACCCTATGTAACTGCTGTTACACAGCTAGTGATCCACTTGTATTACAAAATACAGGCTAAGTGGATTCTTCCCTGCCTTGCCACCAGATGCATTAAATGTGTACATTCAGGAACTACCACACCACTCTAGATAAACAAAGTGGTATCTCACTTGCTCTCTATGTGGAAAAACCTACCCAGAATCTGAAACGAAATTACTGTGTAGAAGCAAGAAAGAACCACCTTCCCTATTTAAAATAGAAGTGTAGCTCAAAATTTTTCACCTCCACAACAAGCAGTCTCCTTGGTCAGAAGAGAGTGCTATCTGCACTGCATAACAGTAGCCTCCTAGCCTGCAGAACTTCACAAACCCTAGGTACAAAGTGAATGGACACTGATGGACTTGATGGGCACATATTCCATGAGGCTGTATGAAATTTTCATATTTATACAACATTGTGGAGCTCAACCCTCACTTCCAGATGCCACTAGAACTAGCCAGGAAAATAATTATTTGCCAGTGTGTATCAATGGTTAGCAGGCTGGTCCTCCAAAATTCAAGCAATGAAACACAATAGCTGGTAAGAGAACTACTTACAACAATAAGTATGATCACAGATATTGTGTAGTATACAGAATCCCGGAACACAGCCCACTGGGTGAGACGAACCACCTGAAAAATATCACACCTTCAGCCAACAAAAATATGCCATTTCAAAAACAAACAAACAAACAGGCCCCTATCTTAAAATAACTTAGGTGAGTGAGCAGAGTAATTATTATTTTTAGTAACAATTCTGAAACCAAATGCAGTTTTATGCTACAGTGAAGATGTATCAGTCTGTTAGACAACGAATCTATAATAAGCATTAATAATAAAAATCATACAGAAACTTCCATTAATGAAATGCATTTCTTACTAATGATACTTGATTTGGCCATAATTTCAATTGTAAAGTACAATTCATTGTACTGCAGCAAATCAGTTGTTCCTCGTTCCTTTTATTTGTGGATGTACTGGACTTACTACCTGAAAAAATATGATAAAAAGTTTAACCATCTATTGAGTAAATGGAGCAAATCTCATGCTTGTGTCCCAGATTCTTTGACTGTCATCAGTACCAGGAAGGATCAGCAGATGCCATTGATCAGCTGACTGTAAACACAGTATTGTGTGAAGAGCAACCAGTTTCCTCAGTATGCTACATGTTCAGAGTGCTGAAACCAGAGCTGAACTTTTCGGAAACATTTGCTATTTGTAAAGCATTTGTAAATTCTTTCCAATCCTTGACGTTTTTCACAATACCATTTTTGTCTGTGATTTTGTCTTTTTGTTTTTAATATTTGCTCATGGAAACCCTTAAATTGTAAGCAAAATTGAACTACGTAAAGACAAGTATCTTACTAACCTGTCCTGCAAACAGTCCACAGACACCAACAATGCAAAGGATGTTGAAAACTGCTGAACCAACAATGGTCCCAACTCCTACATCTCCGTGAGTGATAAATACACCTGCAGAGGGAGAAAAACACACATAATTACCTCTGTCATTTAATTTTAGGTCACTCGGAACATGTATTACTTGTAAAGTAGAGACTGTTTCAAAGATTAACCAAAACGTTTCATAATTAAGGCTCACTTCTCTGTGTAATAATTCGTGCTTTTAGTCTAGCTAGCAGCTACCCAGGTTTGGCTTAAAACCTCTACATATATACTTTTAGTAAATGATTTCATAATGAGTTAGTTCAACAATACTCTGTTTCACAGCTTAATGTGCTTAATGTGTTGTTAATGGTGCAATAATCTGTTCAAATGAGTATAAAACATTTCCAGTCACATTAGAAGCATGCAATTTATTTAAAGCACAGAAATCTTTCTCCAAGGTGAGGAACCACACAACTTTTGCTAAAGTTACTTGAACGCTAAAGGGAGCCTTAAATGCTTACACTCACTGCTTTTCAAGAAGTTGGATGTGAGGATATGGTGCATTCCTTTGGATAGTATTTCCTTAAAGTTTGTAAATACCTCAGTCAGGATAAAGCCTACAAAGGCTTTACTAAAGATTTATCAAATTTAAGCCATCATGCTGCTAGAAAGCTACAACCTAGTTGCATTACTGAAACTTGGCTGGACAAATCCCACGACTGGAGTGCTGCTATCAATGGCTACAGGCTGTTCGGAAGGGACAGCTGAGGACAGAGCAGTGGGGGTGGTTGCCTATGAGGAAAGGCTGAGAGAGTTGTATTTGTTCAGCCTGGAGAAGAGAAGGCTCTGAGGAGACCTTGTTACAGCCCCTCAATACTTAAAGGGATCTTACAGGAAAGATCAGGACAAACTTTTTAGGACCCCTAGGACAAGGGGTAATGGTTTTAAACTAAAAGAGGGTAGATTTAGACAAGATAAAAGGAATAAATTTTTTACAATGAGAGTGGTGAGATGCTGGCACAAAGATGACCCCACCACTGGAAACATTCAGGGTTAGGTTGGATGGAGCTCTGAGCAACCTGATCTAGTTGGAAATGTTGCTGCTCACTGCAGGGGTGGCTGAACTAGATGTCCTTTAAAGGTCTCTTCCTCTAGATGGCATCTCATAAGAGTAGACTAGAGGGGCAGAATCACCTCCCTCAGCCTGCTGGCCACACTGCTTTTGGTGCAGCCTGGGATACAGTTGGTTTTCCAGGCTGCAAGTGCACACTGGCAGCACATTGACAGATCATGATGGGCTTCTCAACATTCAACAACCCCAAGTCTTTCTCCTCAGGGCTGCTCTTAATGTTTTTCCAAATATATCAAATTACTTCTCAGAGGACTTCAACAAATCTCTTCATTTGCGTCCTGTGTTCGGAATCAGACATTCCTCTCTGTGTTTTGAGAGGAGACTCACAATTTCATGAGATATTTTGAGTGGTTAATTATACCATGAACCAGAGACTAGCTGACAGCTGCAATTGCTGATTATAAATTGACAGAAGAATGGGTACCTGTGCTTGATCTGCGGCTGATTTTTCAACAGCAGATCTCAAAAAAGCTTGTGTGTGGGCTCCATACCTATAACAGATGCAAACAGTTCTGGGGTGGAGCTCCCTGCTGCCATGAATGTGGCTCCAGCAACATCTTCACTCAAATGTAGTTTCTAGAAGAAAACAATTGGTAATTTCAGCACTGCTACTGTATTTACATTGTGGAGTTCTATAGTTATATATGTAAATGAATAGTCAATTGTGGCTTACGTGTAGCTGATTAAAGAAAAGTATCTCTGCAGATTCAAGAAGATTGTAAACATCTCAAATTGTTTTCATTAATTTACTTTTGGAACTCTAAACACAATCATTCAATTCCCCAACACTTAGGGCTTTTAAAATTTGAAAATAAAAATCCGTAACAGAAAAATATAACCTTTGTGAATAAATCCTACAAAGAGCAGGCTTGATTCTGGCTTCACTTTTCAACTGTGTAATCAACAGTGAGTCTGCTGACACAGAAAAAATTAGTCCAATTAGACACGGAGAGGCCTGTGTGTGGTAGAGAGATCTATTTTTATGACAGTGTCTCTTAAGCTCTAATAGGATATAGATAACTTAGAGTTCTCAGACCAGCATAAACATGTGCAGGTCCACAAGTGGGCTGCATCAATTTAGCAGTCTGAAGATCTTTCCCTTGAACTATAAGCACAGTTTTATGGAGGAGCTTTTTCCTTTTTGAGAGTCTCTAGGCTCATCTTTAGTACATTATTTTTCTTTCCAGGATAGAAAAGTAACTAGTGACAAAAGGAGAATAAAACAATCCTGTATTTTTCAAGCAGTTTGCCTGAAAACATCTCAAGCTGATGACAGTGGCATCCTACACGTCTTGACAAAACATAAAACACAAATATGATCTATTACCAGTCATACTGCTGCAGGAGCTCAAATCTAAGTGTGCTGTCTGAAATCTTAGCTGTTTAAATGTTCAGCAGAACATGAGACAAGATGTAAAGATTTTATGAAGGATCAGTAACCAGTAATTGGTACAACCAACTGGTATAACCTAAATATGGTGTCTAAGGTGCATGCTGAATACAGAACATCTGGAAAGGGACAGAAAAGATCCCAACTGAGTATTTTACTACTGCTGATCACCTCCCTTGTTTTTCTATTTGTTCTTCTACTGGTAAGAGTAAGTTTATAACTCATAGTAACACCAACATGTATTGTAATACATTTAGCCATAGGAAAACAGACTTTTTAGCTACAAAAACCCCCAGGAGTTTTTCAGGAAATGATCACTCTTATTTTTGTTTAAAAGCAAAGGAGATGAGATTTTCATTTTGCCTTTAGAAAGGAGTTAAAATCTACATTCGTATTACGTACTCATTTTGTTCACCAAAGTCACACTCAACACAACATTTACATGCCATGTATAAATTCTACCCTGTCACAATCAACTCAATTAGAATCCTACATGTAATTTTGCAAAGTCTTCTCAAAAATTATGTAAAGGCATTACATTTATTTACTTTTTTTTTTGCATATAAAGTAAGTATTCTCATTCCATATCCAAGGTGCATACTTTTCTCATGCATTTTCCCTTTTCTCCACTTTATGGTAGGACCACATACACTTCCTCTCTCCTTGCTGATACAGTGGTAGATGTGCAAAAAGATTTGCATAGCCAACACATTAATTTTTCTATCTGTGATATCTTTTCACAAGTTACTTTTAGAAAAATGAGTACAATAATAAACCCAACTCAGCCATAACCCATACTTCTCCTGGTTACGTGCTTCAGGTATTTAAGAGTGGGCTTTGCCATCTGATCTCATTAAATCTTTGATTTTTTTTCTGCTTGAGTGTGGCCAGAGGAACAAGTATGCACAGACCACTGGTTCATTTTTTGATGGAAGTTCAAATCATTTGAAAAGGATCAATGCCAAAAAGTTGACAGGAATGAACTCTAAACAATGATGACACAAAATTTTTGATTCTCTAAATAATATTCTCTAAATAAATTTCTAAAAGAGTAATAAAGTTCTTTAACATACCTCACAAATTTTCTCTAATGATGGAACAAAGAAGTCATCACATACTATGGCCAAAGCATAGAACATATATAGGGCCTGTAAAGAAAATAAATTCAGGGAATACTTCAGATTTCTCCTGTACATGAAAAGAGGAAAAAAGGCAATGCTACCTTTATTCAAATTAGCAGAAATATACAGCTTCAACTTTTATTCCATTCCAAATAAAAAATCTCCCTGTTGATAAATTTATGACTAAAAGCAGATTTTTGAATGTAAGATCTCATTTAGAACAAGATTGTTTGTCAGACCCTAAAATATGAAAGGTACCATACTTTGATAGAACAGGATGCCACAACAGATTTCATAAAATGAAAAGTAATGGGTAAAACTTACAAAGTTATGTAGTCATCCTCTATATTTTTAACTAATTATCAAACCAAGTAATTAAACAGAAAGTAAAACCAGGCTGATTAACAATATTCAGAAAATAATTACACCTGGAAATAAGTGGACCCTGGCTATGGATTACTCCACTAAAACTCTCAGGAATGATCCTTGTTCCCTGCATACACAATTCCCCCACTGTCTTATGCAGCTTTATGTGCTGTGCCCATGCAGTGGGCCTAATCCTGCTGTTGTCCATCAAAAACAGCTCCTTCTTACTTTACTTTCCCTGAGCTGGAAATGATAACCTGGAGCCTGCAGGCCCCACTTGCTTTGTTTTTACTACAATAGAAAATAAAACTCCACATGATATTTTCTATATTCTTCAGGATTGGTCTGGTTTTTTTTTTTTTAATTATAATTGCATCTATTGCATAGAGGCACAAAAGAAAATAAAAGAGACTCAAGAAACTTCCACATCATGCTCAATGTCATCAACAACGGAATCCCACACTGTCTATACAGCATGAAATACAAGTCATGTGACTCATTCTGCCAGGATTTATCTCCAAGAGGATGAATGAATAGGCACTGCATTCAGACTTGCATCATTTTCTTAAATCATAGTGTAACAGAATCATTTAGGTTGGAAAAGATCCTTAAGATATCAAGTCCAACTGTTCATCTGACAGCATCAAGTCCACCACTATACCATGTCCCTAAGGTGTTACCTTTTAAGAAATTGTACTCATATAAATGCATTAGAAATACTCAAAACAAAGTATTAAAAACTTGTTGATATATGCAGAACATTACTAAGGTCACTATGATGATTAACATCTTATTAAAAAAATAGAAAAAGTAACATAAAAGGAAAACAAAAATGAAGCACAGTAGAGGAAAACTTACAGCTATGATGTGAAGCAGAATTCCTCCTTGCTGACGTTCCTTATTTGTAAATATATCTTCAGGAAACTCATTAATGGCTGAAAGAAATATATACCCTTTTTTAAAAAAATGTACAGCGTGTATTAATGGAAGAATGAAAAACAAGGATGCATCTGTAGAAACATATGACCAAACATAAGTGTCTCTTTTGATGTGTTACATTACAGCTTGCCACTTCAGAATTTCTTTAGTGCTCTGTAGTTTTGAGACACTGTAATCACAGCTGATAGTCTTACTCTTACAGGAACACAGGGTAATTCACAAACTATTGGTCAAGATGCAGCAATCTGCAATGTTTTAATCTATTTAATATGTTGTATAAACAATTTAAGATGCCAACAGAAGCACACATGCATGTAACAGCCAAGTAGGTTCCTTGTAGTAATACACTGCTATATATAGTAATATAGCAATATCTAGTATAGTAAGACTTATTCCCTCCATGTAATATCACTCCCTCCATGAGAGTGGAATACTCTTCTGGAATAATACTGAAATACCATCAGCTTTAAGAACTTTTGTCAGTTTCATTAGCCGACAAAAGCAAAATTTTTCAGAGAAGTTATTCCCTACCACATGAAATAACATATGGTAAAAAATTAGTAAGCACACAAAGCATGGGGTTTTTAATAAATTCTGCCTATTAGAAAGTAATATTAACTGAAGTGATTAGTAATTGAATTAGCATTAAGGAAACTTCTCCTGTGGGAGGAAAGACCCAGATCTACAGCTGCTGGCATCTTACACAATATGGTTGTTCGTACATCACTGGTTAAAATACCATGCCCACATGGATGCATTCAGGACACACATACTACTTTCCTCATTGCAACCCCCAGTTTGTCCTCTGTCTCCTCCATTCAAGCTGTGGCTGTGAGAATTCACATAGGACAGCAAAGAACAGAGCCCTGGCCTGAGCCTCTAGCAATGATAACAGGACCCTGCACACGAGGTAGATCTTTTCACATAATCGGATGCAAAGGTGTGCAACTCCCACCACAGGTGTTTGTGCCAGAAGGGCCATCCCGTTACTGCCACCATACAGCAGAAGGAATATATCCTTGTCCCCTAACTTGGCAAAATGGATTTGTCATCTGGGAAGCTATTACCTACCCAGTAATCTCATTCAGCTGACTGTATACTATTTTACAGTACAACAGTAAAAATGGTGAATTATTAACTGAAGTTTCAAGAAGCATGAATAAAAATTACCATTTTTCTAATCTTTCTAAAGTGACTTTACTTATCTGAAGTTAATACCAAACAGGAAATCAGAAGTCCCAAGGACATCAAAGGTAAGAGCCAGAAAATAAAAATGAGCCTAAGCATCTGGTCACAAAACAAAAGCAAAGCAGCTTCACTGCAAACTGCCTTGCTTCAGAGACAGCAGTAACAGTATATTTTGGTGATAACAGTATTAGTAATAAATAACTACCTGTAATAAATACCTGCTTGTCTCACAGAGGTAGTATTACATGAATTAACATGAAGACAGCTTTTCTCAAAGATAATGCTCCTCTCTACAAAGAACTCATGGTGTGCAGTTGTTCTCACAAGGAGACAATTCAAGATCTTCTTTAAAAGTCAGGGAAATTAACCAAAGCTCTGGAGCTTGGTAGGCAAGATTTCTTCCTTAATGAAATCGCCACCTACCAGTGAGTTCTAAGGTACAGTATGGAAACATTTGCTGCCTTTATGGCTTTATTATCCAAATAACCATAGGTTTGGTCTACCTATAATCTATAAATTCTGTATACCTTATCTACATGCACTGTTCTTTATTTACTAGCTATATCGTGGCTTTAGTATTTTAAACCATTTGTTTTTCTTACCTACTGCTGGTTTCTCAGGAAAAAGCTATTTGGATTCCCTTGGGTCCTATCTCAGCCCTGGGAATTCAACAACATGTAACTGAAGGGGGCAGTGGCATTCCCTCATCTGTATAAGCTGACGGAAGGAACACAACATTATGAGTTCGAGAGAGCAGTCTGCCCTCATGGTACAATCTGCTGTGTGTGCACAGCAAGGCACTGCTCTGCGTCACACAGAGATATTTTCTCGTGTATGGGAGATGGAGTTATCTGGCTGCCTGAGTGGGAGCTGCATCTCCTTGGTTTCTACTGAAAAGAGACAGAACAGATGGGAGAAGGAGATGAAATGAAGAACAGTACATCTAATGGGGCTAACCTTTGCCAAAAAAAGGAGAGGAACATACACCCATCATCTTAAAACCAGATAGAAATACAGAAATATTTATCCTGCTGGTACTGTTGTAAATTCATGGCTCCTGCAGCTCATCTTATCCAGCAGAGATCTCAGGAGAAAGAGAGGGCACAAGAAAGCCAAGTCTATATTGAAACTGCCATCATTCTGTAGCTTGTTCCCTCTCTCCAACCATTAAATGAGTGGGGAAACAAAAGCAGCTTAATCCAGTTATGACTTGGAGGGGACATCACCACCTTTTTCTCTGAGTCATGGACATAAAAAAATCCTTCATTATGGCATGACAGAAAGGATGATTCACCTTTGATAAAAAGCTCTGGCTGAGCTCCCTGTGGCTAAAGAGCTATACAAGGCATGCAAACAGCATGCTTCAGAAGAGAATATAAGAGCAGCTGCACAGCATAAGCTGCCTGCACGGCTCTGGAGCAAAGACCTGGCACGAAGCAGCTGGGGCAAGCCCGGCATGCCAGTGACACCTGCCCTGACTTAGGCTGTTAGCAGATTAATTCTGGGTACCGTGGGAGCATTGTTTCCACGTGCCCTACCCATACTCCGACAGGCAGGCTGCCAACTGAAGTTAAGTTTCAGAATCCCCTAAGCCTGACAACCATCTCGACACCACGTGGATCTGTGGTTTTATAACCTGCCTTGACACGTGATTTCTTCACCTTATTAGCAGTTGATTTACTCACAACAAACATGCCAACTCTTAACACCTGCTAAGCATTCAAGCCTGCTACAACTCTTAACATTGTTCCTCACAGGGAAAATGGATCTCTAGATTGTTGAAGGCTGTGTGCAATCAGCTCTGCCTTTGCAGAAGATGGTTAGGCACAGGATGTACACAAAAGCTCACTGCCCCTTTTAATGCCTACATCTTGCTCCTCTGTCCCTTCAGGACGCGTTACAGCTACAGATTGCAATGCCTACCCCCTCACCCTGGCATTCAGGGATTGCTGATTGTCAGACTCACCCAGAGCAGAGGTGTAAGGGGATGAAGGATAGACAGAAGACAGAATTACATACTTCCCCTTTTATCCCTTAAATAATCATATTCACAAGCCAGCTTGAATAGTGCAAGTTTGTGTCATTTGTTTAAGCACTGCAAACAGCTTTAGGCACCTCTGCACGTAAGTGTATTTCTGCTTATGTGCAGTTCCCTTTTCACACTCCAGATCCTCATCTTGCCCGAGCCTGGGGTTGTGTTCATACACATGCAGTTGTGCCTCAGTGACAGAGAACAAACTCATCACTGTGTGCAGAAGTGAGTTTCTTTGTACCTGTCAAGCAAATGCATGCATCATTACCTGGTGTCAGCAGCAAAATGTCAACAGTTTTTGACAGGAGTTGAACTTGCAGCAGGCTTCACGGTACTGCAAACTGCACTAATTTATAATTCTGTACTACTAATCCGTTAGAAGATTTGCTTGAAATCCAAAAAATCATCACTCTTTCCAACAACATCTCCCTGAATGCAGGGGTCCTATATCAGCTGAGTTGCAATGAATAGGGTAAGTATGTCTTAGAACTACTCTTGCTTTTAAAACATTTGTGACTTTAGCCCATACTGCTCTTCAAAATCAGTGCAGTGGGAAGATTTTTACAGAAAGATGGTTAGCCACTTTGAAAGCATCCTCCCATATTGTCTTTACCATGAATGTCAAAAGGGTCAGTCCCCTGTCGTGTTTCACATATTAGCTCAGGTGCTGAAGTGGTATAGTCTCAGAAGGACAGTGGTGACCTCAGTACATGTAGGTAGTTTCAAGGAATGACATAATACACTCATCTGATCCTCCTGCACAATCTGTGCACTGTCAGTACTGTGATGGTAATTGTGTACTTGAGAAAAGAACAGCAGGTAGCTTTTGCTCATAGAAAAGTATTGACTTTAGTTATGTAATGTAGTGTTAATACCGGAAACAAAGTCAAACCCAAAGATCTTACCATCACAGTGAAACTAGTTTACTCAAATATAAAATGTGTCATATGAAAGTCCTCCTTTTTAATAATACTTCCCAAATTAGATATAATGGATGTGAATAGTCATTAGAAAATCACAAATGTTCCAGGATACACTAAAGGTATGTTTTTTTAAGAATTATAGGAAGCCTAAAATAATGAAAAACATAAACATAAATCTCAATTTTAAAAGAACTCTTCGTAAAATCACAAGCTAATACGCCCTTAACTAAATTTTCAGTGAAGAAAAATGGTACACTGAGCAAGTGCATTTAAACACGAAAGCAGGTAACATGTAAATCTTACAAGGACCAAGGAAGAAATAAAAACCAGTCCACTGATAGTGTTGGATGCCCTCTGGAAAAAAGTAAGAATTGCCAAGCTTTAAGCTCCCATTGCCATTAGACAGCTGTTTCCAGTTTTCTGTAGCAGGATGACTTGTGGATTTTCTCTCAAATGCTCAGTTCAGCTTCTGCTGGATACTCACCTAGGCAGCGGTATTACAGCAAATCAGGAACGGGTTATTCAAAGAAATACACATTTATTTGAAAAATTCTGCAAAGACGCTTCTGTAGAGATAATTCTTTAGTAAACTCGTCCCATGGATTATACTACCTGGGCAACAATAAGGCATCCAAATGAAGTGCAGTGAAATTATTTGAAACACCACCCAACTTCTTCAAGACGCATTTGTGCATCCATGTAAAACTATGTGATGCCGAAGATCAAGCTTTCTATTTGCAGGCAAAGTACCATCTGGCAGGAGGCACACTAAACATCCTCCTCCATACCTCTCACCTCATAAACAGTAGAATTATGAGCAAATTTTATCTCTCTGGTATATTAATTCAATTTGCATTACTCAACCAAAAGAGGACTCCCAAGTGCGATTATATGGGCAATGGTAAAGTGGCAGCTTATGAAGCAAATAACTGACTCAACTCTCAACCATTAAATCCATTTAATATATGATTGTAAAGAATGGTATATTTATGAAATAGCCTTGAAAAATCTCTTTCCATCAGTATGAAGTTATGAAAATACCTATACAAGACTGGATTAGCTACAATGAAAAGCAGAATTAATACCTTATTAAATCCTGGACTTATATTGAGTTTCTTTTATCTTTTATGAAAAAAGGAAAGTATTTGCACTCATTAAGTCGATGTCAAACAATGAAAAAACACGTTAAGATTTATCTGTGAACCAAAAAATTGAAGGCACGATGAAATCCCAGTTCCTGATCTAGGGAGTCAGTGGTGACATAAGGATACACATGTAGTGCAACATGCAGATATATCAGCCTATCAGAGAGCAGCGTTTAATGTATTAGCCTTTGTGTTAATGTTTTAATGTCCTCAAAATAACTCTAAAAGGTTCCCAAGGCTTGGGATCATGTTTTGTTTAGTTTTTTCTCCCTGGCCTCCAGATCATTCACACCATTTCTGAACTCTTCTGGCATCTTCTCTTATTATGACACTGGTTTTCCACAAAGCACGTGTGTATCCTTCAAAACCCCACCTATGGACACCAACCCTTTTATTTTACACCTCAGATTCCTAAACCAGGGTACTAAAATAATTTTCACCTTCTCCCCTTTTTTACTTACTGACTCATGCTGCCTCAGCTATGTTTACACTACTCTGAGCCAAGGCTGGCAAAGCAGTTCTAACACTGTCAGGGTCCAGCACTGGTGCAACTTTTTCAGATCTGACATGTCATTTCCCAGCTCTGGTGGAATAATTCTGGTTCTCAGAACTGAATGAACACTGGAATAATGTGAACAGATTTAAAATGTATTACCTCTTGACTGTTCTATGAATTAACTACAGACATCAGTTATCAGTAAAAAATTCTGTCTTCTATGTGGAATTTGCCTCTGGTTTCCCATTCTGAGCTTCATACATTTGACGTTCCCTCTCCACCTTTCTCTCATTTTTTTTCTTCCTGAAAGTCACTGGTTTCTATGGTCTACAGCATCTTGTTTCATTTGAGGGAGAGAGCTCTCTGGCTCTGCTGGGTTTTGGACTCAGTTTGGCTGTGTCCTTTTTAAATACAGATAGAAAGTGATGTCCCTGGCAAGATCACCTTTTGGAGAAAGGATAATGACTGGATTAACAATCAATACTGTGATTCACATAAAAAGGACAGTTATTAAAAGGTCAGGCAACTTTTCATCCCTACAGAAAAGAATCATTCCTTATGTTTTTCACAGGCAAGCTTTCCAGCTGCAAACAAGCTGGAGAATCAAACATCACACTATGAGGTTTCGGCATTATCAGCTCGAGCTCATTGAGGTCTTGTTTTGAATTTTTTTTACTCCCAGTCAGACTCAAAAACCTCTTCCAGAATAAAGGATGGAAAGTATTTATGCTAATTGTTCAGCCTAATCACTTATAAACTCAATTTGTTCACCTCACAATAATGCCAAGAAGAGGCTGCTTTGTCTGACATGTCAATAGCATCTTCAAGGGGATTTCACTACAGATCTATTCATAAACTATTGCCAGGGAAAAAATGACAACCTGGTTTCTGTAACAATGGGCTTTGAAAATCAACCAGATAAGTTGTAGCACTTCACTGAAAAGATTACAAAAAGTGTAACATAATTTTAAGACACTGTGGACTAGTGACCCCCTTTGAAATGACCCACTCCAAAAGGACACTTTTACATACACTGGGTATTAATCCCAGTTTTGTTACTGAGTATGCTCTTACATACACTGTTGCAATATGCCTAATGAATAGCTTGGAAATCATAGTAGTCCACTATCTCTTCCTTGGTTCCCAAAATTACTCTCTCAGCAGGTAGTGTACAAGGAACAACCACCACAGAAGCTGCCCTTGACAGATTTCCCCACACTACAGAATTCCACAGCAGGAAGAAAACCTTCCCTGTGCTGCTCGAATATGCAAGCAAGAGGGATCAGTTAAGTGAATTTAGTCCAAGGTAGAAATCTTCTTCTCTGAACATCTGAAGACCTCATTTGGCAGAGGGATGCATTATTAGTCCATTCCAACATTATTCCATGGATGCCACGTGAACAATGGGATCAAAACTGCCCTTCAAAAAGTAAAAGCTGGCTACCATTGCAGAGCTAATAAGGACAATTACATTTATGAACAGATATAAATGAAGTGACAGGAAATAACATCTTTCCTCATAAAATATCACTGACCCCGTTCCATGAACATCTCTACTTGCAAAATGATTACAAAAGTACTTTTCTGTACAACCAAGTTCCTTCTACCTGCCCCTCTTCAGTGAACAAAACAGGGTGGTTACTACCTCCTTACACACGCTGGAGATAGACCTCAAATAACACAGAACATGAGGCTATGTCCTGCCTCGTACACCCTCAGCAGAAGTGACAACCACATTCAAATGGCAAAATGACTGGCAAAATTGACTTGATCCAAGTCAGACCACAGATTAAGTTTGCATGGCTGGTAGCCAGAAAAGCTACCAGGTTACTTGAAAACTGAACAGATCACATGTAGAAAGCACTGAGAAGAAAGAAATAAGCAACCACAAGAGCTGCTACAGCAGCTATCATTCAGAACAGAAGTGCACTTTAAACGAAACTGTGCTATTGTGCCTTCAGTACAGTTAATGCATAATAATAGGCTTTTGAATCCCTTCTACTTTAGTAAAAGCTCCAGCATGGCTCATTTAAAAGCAGCTGTATTGGCACACACCATTCTTTTTCCCCAAATGCATGGAAAAGGAAACGAAATTTAATATTTAAAATATACCCATCCAAACAGGGATTTTAACCATCCAGTAAAATTGTGATATTCTCCAGATTGAAATAGCACAAAAACTATACATAGCTAAGATTCTGCCAGGCTAAGATTAAGTTAAACAAACTGCTTTTCAAGAAAGAAATGGACATGAGATAGCAGAGCAACAGCAAACTTTAAGTCAGGCATACTAAGACCAGAGAAAGGCATAAAATGAAATCAGGCATGGCATCATTTCCTTACTTAGAAGCTTCTCTTTCTAGATATAGAAGGAAAATCATGGAAGGCAGTTGTAAAAAGACCTACTCAAACGTTTATTCCACCCCTGCCAATTTAGGATTGTTTCCAACAGTGACTTTTCCTGTGCTTTGTCCAAAAAGCTCCTTTAACCAAGAGGGAACAGGTAAAATTCAAAAATGCTGCAATAATGCCTTAAGGCCTCTTTGGTGACCTTTCTGAGGCCAGAATATCCAAGAGAGTTCAGTACAGGCAAGCCAACATTTTCAAGGAACTCAGACGTCCTACACAGCCCTTATAAAAATCAGGCTGTTGATGCCACAAGCTGTGATCTGCTGGTTAATTCTCTAAATTTTGCTTTTATTTTGGAAGGAAGTTGTGTTTTGAAAAATTAATTCAAGTTGCACCTACTAAGCTCTCAAAAAAACCCTCCAACAGTGTTAAAAACCTCTGGATGAAGTCAGGCTTTGAAGTCAACCATTTATTATAATTTTTGGTCCCATGTACCCCTTGGTCAAGTCAAAGACTCATTTTCATATGGAAATTAGAAACACAACAGTTCTTCCATGTGAGCCATGCTCATGTGGAATAGCCAAGTCTCATTACGTCTTTGTAAAACATATATTTGCTTTTGACTTTTTCTGAAACCATGGTCCTGAAATCATGCAATTATGTAAGAACATCAGCTTTCACATAAAACAAAAAAATCTGCTTCAAGCCTTTGTGTTTGTAGAAGAGGGCCTGAGCCCAAAAATCTAAAAGATTTAGAAAACCCAGAAGACAAACAGAAAAGAGACCCAGACTTGTTGTTCATCTTTTAAACAAACATCACAATTTTGTGGGGCTAGGTTTACACTTTTTGAGCACTCAGGATTACTAGCATTACTCCTCAGTTCATATGCTTTAGCTCAAAGTCACAAATACATGAACATTCCAGCATGTGGTTTCTGCTCAATAATATAAAATGATGTCAGCATGTTTCTTATGCCACAGACTAACATCTCCTTCACCTTTTCCACGTAAGTAATCCCATCCAAGGCAACTAAGAGTTAAACCTCTAACTCCTATGTCACGATTCCTTTACTACACAGATATTTTTTCAAATGGCAGATTTGCACAGTCCTCCCCAGACAACATCCCTTGGAGCATTTTCTCATTAGTCTAGAAACTCAGTAAGAAGCTGTAAACAGTACTGCAGTACTTCAAGAACAATCTCCTTTAAGTTCTAGCCTCTACTACATACTTCAACAGGCTCACATTTGATACGAAATCTGGCAAGTAAAAACCAGCTTCTTAGAAGATCTGGAGACTTACACATACTAATAGCCTATTAAGCAGCACTAGAGATTTGAGGGAGGGAAACTGATTTATCTCCTAAATGCATAGTAATTATTCCACAATAAAAGTGATCTTGATGTAGAATAGAAGCAAACAGCAGCAGAGTCCACTGTTGGAAAGTAGTAAGATAAACACTACAATAATTTCACAATCCAAAATTACAGTCCTTTGTTGTAGTCCCCGAGCCACTAGCTGGGATGGCTGGGGAACCAGGAAGCAGCTCGGTGGTGGGTGAATTCAGAGATCTAACACCCCCCACAAGTCAGATAGCCAAATCCCCTCACCTGATCTTGTGACCTGTGTGAGGAGGGTCCCCCTGGTTGGTCAGCAGCCAGACAGTCACTCTAACCTTGGGTCACACCACATTGGCCCTCAGCTGTTGTCCCTCCCCTGTCTGTGTCCCTTGATAAAGAACTTGGCGGGCGGGGCCCACTCTCTTGCTACCTGGCCTGGCATGGGAGCTGGTCAGAATAAACATCGGATCCCTCGCAAGAGCCATCTCTGGACTCTTTACTTCTGATACCGCTCGAGCTAGCAAGCTCTGTGTGGGCTTGGCCGCGTGCCTCCATCGCACGGGTCAGAGAGAAGCTGTATGCGAGGTGCCCGGACACCGCCAGGAGTTCTTGAGCCAGGAATTCGTAGGGAAAAGCAACTGTTTCCTCCACCAGCCAGACCATACAGCAGCAGTCCTTCTCACACTGTCTTCAACCACATGGAATCCTATCCCATGACTATTTAGTACCTGTAAATAAATGTTG
Source organism: Gymnorhina tibicen (assembly GCA_013399875.1). Classification (NCBI taxonomy): domain Eukaryota; kingdom Metazoa; phylum Chordata; class Aves; order Passeriformes; family Artamidae; genus Gymnorhina; species Gymnorhina tibicen. The sequence goes on from VXAZ01009672.1 coordinate 872,007, forward strand.
CAATGAAGCTCATACCAATTCACAGAAAGGGGAGACAAACTCTACTTAGAGCAATGTTACACAAAGCTGAGTACAAGGCCAAAAGTCACTGAAGTGAAATGAGCAAAAGGAAAGAAATAAGGGGAAAAAAGGTACATCAATTTAGTAATGTCACAGATCTGTACAGGTTTTTTTTAGACTTTAGAAGTTAAGCGTAGAAGAAAGTACAGTTTAACACAACACACGTCTCTCTTTAATCCAGCCAGGTCAGACACCATTAACAAGGGAACTACTGTCACACAAGCTTCAGCTGATATGGCACAAGCCCAGCTGGAAGCCTGGATATATAGGTCATAGCTGGAGCTTCTGCTTCACTGCTGCTGGTACTATAAATAGCTCACCTACACTCACATATTTCTCTATTACATTACTGCAAAAATTCTCAAGCTGCAGGTTTGGAGTGTTGCTTTGTAAAACCAGGCATGCCAATCCTGTCACAATCCTGCATGCATGTACTGTCTGAAACCAAGTCAGAGGGCAGTGCTTCTCATGCCAAAGTAGCCATCAATATTGCAAACAATTTAAAGAGTGCTAGCAGATTTTATTTTAATTTCTTTCCAAACTTCACTGCCTGATAAATTAATGAGTTCTCTCCTGCTTATTCTGCACTGGTTTACTACTCAGTATGCATACAGACTATGAGGTAACACTCACCAGAAAATCCCGAATCAACACATCAAAAATATATTTCTACCTGATGGACGCTTCCAAAAGGCTTAACAGGCACCAAACTATATTGTCCAGCCTTGAGAAGCAAGAAAGGTACATTTACCTGGACCATCAGAAAGGCACCATGGGAAACAATCACTGTCTATAAATATCACTGAGGTAACCATAAAATAAAGACAGAGAATTATGGAACTCAGAACATGGTAGGAAAAGAATCAGCATCTGAAAGCTAAGGAAGGTGGAAAAAAATCAGTTAAGTATATGCACTAAATTCTCAACAAGAGGAGAAAATGACATATTCATCTAATCATACCAAATAGTAGCACATATTTAGGCCATATATTATAAAGCACTTTCTGAGACCATATACATCAAATTAAAAAAATCTCAGAACACCATCCAAAATTTCCTTAAGAAACGTCACACCAAGAGGATGCCCACAAAATACATGTACAAATAGCTCATTCAAATTATATTTTTGAGTCTGGTCTAAATGAGGCAAGACTCCAGTGTTACCCACATCACACTCTGCAGTGCCATTCAATGAACCTAAACATACAGCTGCAAAACAAACACAGTGCTTTCTCTTCTGCCCATATAGGAACAATACTGCATTACTGTTCTTCAAATAAGCTTGTATTAAAATAGGCTTGCATCATTTTCATCTCATTACATCAGGTGATTCAGAACCTGATTTTGCCCTCTTAGTACTAGTTTAGATCAATTGAAGAGGAAGCCCCAACTTTCTAACATATATTAGAAATAAACAGAACATATGTATATATACAGGTATTCTGTTCATATTCTCTCTATATGCATCTATTTAGATTTTCCTCAAACAGTTGGGTGAAAAAACCCCAACATGCACAAATAAGGTGGTTCCTTGTATTCCTGCTGTGCACCAGAAAACAGAGACAGTCATAACAAGAAATCTGATAGAATATGGCTGCAGAAGCAGAAGGTGGCTGGAAGAGTAGTCAGAAAATGAAGAAATGTGGACTAGGACAGTGAGTACTTAAAGACAGCAGAGCCTCACCACAAACTTCATCTGCTTTCGCCTGATGTAAGGAAAGCAGAGCCTTAAACTGCTGATCTGATCGACCATATCTCATCTGCCCAGAGACCCAGACCTAACATTTCAAAACTTCTTTATATGCCCATTTTGGATTACTAAGTTACTAACTTAATAGTGTCACTGTGTCATGTAATATCAATCTCTTTCACAGTCAGAGGGAAAACAAAATGTATGAAAATGCCTCATACTCTTTGTAACTCCTTTCACTGGCCTGAGACAATGTAGCTGATGAATACAGCAAGCTGACTGATCTGTTCGTGTATTTCAATTTACCTGGAATCAAGGCTTTGCAAACACCAAAGGACACTACCAGACGAGTACCATTTTTCCAGTCTTTCGTTCTGTGAAAATACTTCTTCTGGTACTTGGCAAACAACAAATACTGGGCATAAAATCTTGTACTTGGTCTGTGAAACAGTAAAGCCTGATAAACCTTTCTTGCCTTTTGGATTATGGATTAATAATCCTTATGGATTATGCCTTTTAAAATCCTTAACTTGAGCATAGCAGTGCTTTGATTCCAGTTGGCTAGCCTGTCAGAAAGCACTAGTTACTGCCTACTTCAGCACCTCTCATCAGCCACTAATACAATCACTGCAGTCATTCAATCACTGTGTGAAGCTCGTGCGTTATTTTCCAGTGCAGTTGCTCTCATCGATGTTAAATGAATTCAAGATAGATCATTCCAATTAATTTTGCAGAGAAGACACAAGCTGAATGATAGAACATGATTTCCCCAACTGCATGGTGTAATTAATGCCACAGTTGGGAATGATATGTACCAGTTTGATTTCCAGCAGTTGTTCCATCCACTAGACAAACATCTTCCCATTCTTACAGTGAAAGCCTATATTGTGGTTTAGTACAAGACTGGGCAGCTAACCAAGTAACAGCTTGTTTTTATCAGTTTAGCTTTTTTCTTCCTAAATTTAACAGTTGGGAGATTTTGAAATGTGTCTGCAGATGAATCAACAGCTTAAATGGTTCACTGAGCAAAATAATTGTATGGATTTTTTTTGGTCAACATGGGGATTTTAACATATTTGCACTTTGCAGACATAAATTAGAGTAAAACTCATTTCAATTTTGGTTCCCTTTAACTCTCATTTCTTAACCACATTTTTGCTGAAAAGCTAATATTGAAATTAAGAAGCACAGCTCTAAAGAAGTTAATGGAGCTTTGCTGATTTACATCGGTTTGAGATTCCAGCCCACATATTTTGCTTTAATTAGAAAGGTTCAGAGGCATAAACAGTGCAAACACTGTAAGTGCATGATGTTGCTCTCAAGTTTGAGTTTAGAACTAGACAAAAGAATTCTGAAGTAGAAAAAGTCTTTGGATGATACATTTCAAAAAAGATAGATAACGTTTTCATGATGTTTCATAACAACTACATGGCACAAATCAAGGACCAAGATTCCATAATGGGCTGAGTGCTCTGTCCAAGTAAGGTCATCAGCACAAATCCAGCCCACCAGTTACAGAAGTCCCTATTAATATTGTCTCATTTTAATTAAACAACTTCTTTTTAGAGTCAGGCACCTATTTAACTACTCTGATAAAGTTTCTGTGATGATCTTATCAAAAATAAAGCCGCCAAGCAAAGACATATTTGCCTTTGCAGTTTATTTCACTGAAGAGAGTTCCAGCTGTAACTAAACAGTAAAACTACATTCTGCTAGACTACAGCACTAGTTACACTGAGAAATAATTATACTTATATATTATACATTACATATATACCACTGGTAGGCAAAACAAAATTCTACATATTGAGAAACATATGTTGACAATTTAGCATTATACTCAATGGCACTGGTGCCCTTTTTCCAATGGATTCACACCATTAACAGTTCATGCAGCTACAACACCAGCACAGACTGTAGAATAAAGCTGAGCTAGTACACAGGCCATACTGTTCAAAGCCATAATGTTAAGGCTTTCTACACAAGTGATGGGGAAAAGCACAGAGACATCAATGTTAGACTGGACTCCTTATTCCAACCTTTAACCTGGACATTGTGGGCACCGTGCTCAGCTACCTGCATGGTGAAGCAGTGGCAGCCCTGGAATGCTCCAAATTACTTAGTCACTCTAATAAAATGTGATGTCTCACCCACGGCAAATGTCTCATAGAAAGCAGCTGGAATATGACCCCTTAAGGAAGCAAGGATAATGCCTGAGTATTAGAGAATTCCAGCCATACACAGTAACACACAGAGACAGCAGCCCAAGCTAGGTCTAACCTCTTTTACTCAAGGGATGCTGTGGTGCTTAGGAATGTGATTGCCAGACTGAAATAAACTCCATTATTTGTGGAAGTATTTGGAACACAGGAGATCATCAGAGGACTAAGATGCAAGCGGTGTTTCACACTGGAAGAGGCCTGCCCTGGCTTTTGGATGTGACACACCACACTAAACACTGGGCTGTGAATGGTGAAAATGCAAGGAAATGACAGATTCTGACACATACAGCAATAACTGTAGACCTTAACAAATACCAGCAACGTTAGTAATGACAGAAAAGGCTGCAGCCAAGGGAGAGTGATGGGGAGTCCACAGGGCTCCTCTGCCACCTCATCAAGCAGGAAGAAATTTGGTTGAAAACCTAAAGAAGGCACAGTTTCCAAGGAAAGGAGGATGGCACAGGTGTGCCAGCAGGCTGAGGAGGTGTCAGTGGCAGCTGGAAGAAGCTGAGGAGAGGGTGGTTATTGTCTAAAATTAACATGTAAAGAGGGAACACTGTACCATGAATAACTGACATGAACAATCAAAAGACGAGTAGAACCTTTTCTTAATAATGAATGCAGCCATATAAAGGAATCAGAACACTGAATAACCTTCCAAATAAAGCACTGGTAAAGGTATTAACAGCAAGAGTGCTGTAGGAAAATTAGATATAGGATACAAAACAATGTTAATGCCTACAGAAAAAAAAACCAAACAAAACCACCGTCTTTACAAAATCACAACTCTACATTTGATATGCAATCATACATTTATTTTCCCACAAAAAACCCAAACAAAACAAACCACACCAAAAAGAAACAAAAAAGTGCTCCAACCCCTTCCTTCTCCTCCCCCCCCTACCATCCAAAAAAGAAACAACCCCAAAAAAACACCCCACTGGCATAGGTCTAGATTAAGGGATATAGACTGCAGGAGGGAAGTGTTTAGAGGAGATTCCAAAAGCCAGTTTATATGCATTTGGCTTAAATGTCAGCTGCACTTTAAATAAGCCTTTAAATACTAACATACTGACATGCTAGAGACATGAAAGTGAGATCACAGGCCTGTATATATTAATCAATAAATAATCAAAATAGTAGCCTAATTTTGCAAAGAACTTCCTACTATTCAAGTCCAACAAAGCAGAGCTGCTGAACAATTCACACAAAAGTCATCTCATCATTATGGAATGCTCTCCTTGTTAAGAAAAGCTGAAGTAGCGGATTATCTTCGCAGCATTCTTAAAATTCATTATTCCAAATACACTATTTGTAAAACTCATGTACACAGTAACACAACTAAGCACAATAGTTAATGTCACAAAACCAAAAAGAAATCATAGAGAACACTATACAGGATTAAGAGATTATTGATAAAGTAATTGCTACATGAGTAAAAGGTTTTAACAAAAGAAAACAAAACCAAAAAAACCCCTATAAGAACCACAGAATATTCTGAGTTGAAAGGGACTCACAAGGACCACCAAGTCCAACTCCTGGCCCTGCACAGGACCATACCCAAGAGTCACACCATGTGTCTGAGAGCAGTGTCCAAACACTTCTTGGAACTCTGTCAGGCTGGTGCTGTGACCATTTCCCTGGGGAGCCTGTTCCAGTGCCCAGCCACCCTCTGGGTGAAGAACCTTTTCCAAATATCCAACCTAAACCTCCCCTGACAACTTCAGGCCATTCTCTCAGTCCTGTCACTGGTCACAAGAGTGAAGAGATCAGTGCCTGCCCCTCCTCTCCCCCTCACAGGAAGTTGTAACTGCAGTGGGGTCTCCCCTCAGTCTCCTCTTCTCCAGGCTGAACTGACCAAGTGACCTCAGCTGCTCCTTATACAGCTTCCCCTCAAGGCCCTTCACCATTTTTGTGGCCCTCCTTTGAACACTCCCAAACAGCTTGATGGCTTTTTTATATCGTGGCATCCAAAATGGCTCCCAGCACTCGAGGTGAGGCCGCCCCAGTGCAGAGCAGAGTGGGACAATCCCCTCCCTTGCCCAGCTGGCGATGCTGTGCCTGATGCCCTCAGGACACACTTGGCCCTCCTGACTCATGTTCAACTTGCCATTGACCCCCAGGTCCCTCTCCACAGTGTTTGCTCTCCAGCATCTCGTTCCTCCATCTGTATGTACATCCAGGGTTTTCAAAGAAGAAGAAACCAAAGACTTTTTATGAAGACACAAAGAGCTAAGAAAGAGAAGACTAAAACAAGTGCAGAGCATACAGAGAGAAGCATAGAAAACTAAATGAGGAGTGGGAAATTACACAAAACATGCACAGTAAGGAATAATTACTAAGAGGCAAAATGCTGTTTTTGACTAAACATTCAGGGATGTGCTAATGAGACACAAGGAAATCCAGGAAGAAAAGCCTGAAGATCTGAGAACAGAAAAATGTGTGAGAAACAGGCACAGATAACATACTTGGAAATTAACCATCAAAGAAGTGATGATTGAAACCAGCAGAGATGAAGATGTCATAAAGAAGGCAACAGAAGGAAGAAACACGAATTATGCCAAAAGTAAACTAAAATGGAGGGCAAGTAGACTGTGAGTAAAGTATAAGATATCCAACAGAGCATGACACCAAAGAAGACAAGAGAAAGGAATTAACAGAGTGACAATAGTTATCAGGAGAAATATACAGATAGATCAAGAACTGTCCCAGTGGTCTCCCTAAGGACACGAAAAGAAATCACAATTACCTCACATATTTCATTAGGAGTGAACCTATGGGAACCACATGTCGCTGCTGTACCGGGGATGGCAAGAAACAAGATAGGTCGATCCAGGAAGAAATGGAATTATTTATTAATTTACAGACTGGTTTATATATCTTAGTTCACTTGAATGGCATAAGGTCATTGGTCCTTGACCATCCACCTCTTAGAATGATTGGTTAAACTCTACAACACCCATTTCAAAATATTTCTCTAGTCAGTACCACAACAAACTGCGTAACAACTTTGCACCTGCAAGATAAAGGGACTGGTTTACAAAAACCTCTGACTGTTTTCGGCCAGCATCCGTGTGAAAGCAAGGACTTTCACACCGACACTGACAGAGAGCTGGAAAATCTCTCCGCGACCAAGGCTTCAGCATCTACAACCACAGATGTTAAAGATATTTTAACTAAAACACCTGAACTGTAACTCCCATCAAAGAACCCACACAAATAAAAGAACCCACACAAAAACATGTAAAGAGCCCGATCGAACAGTGTCAGTCAGGTAAAACTTGCAGTTCAAATCAGGTGATCAGAAAGACTTCAATAACTTGCAATAGTGATTTCTAAAACACAGTAAATTAGCAGTACTTACTTAAGCCCAATTATTTTCACAGTGGTTTTTCCCTGAAATATGATTGCACATTTTGGCCCAACCCATCATTTTTCTTTAGATTTTAAAATCTTTCCTCTGCCAAAATATAAATTACTTGTTGGCTGACTTTTGAACAGTATTAATTAATAAACTGTAACAGTTGGGCTACTATTGTGTCCTCAACTCAGGCAATACCCTGACATATAATCTTGAATAAACCGTTTTGATTCAGATCATTCAGATCACCCATTTCCCATCTCACCATTTTGTCACTTTTGATGACTGAGATGCAAAGAGGTTTTACAACTGAAGACTTGGTAAATAATAGCGTTTACATTAAAGGACAAGCTATGAAAACACCTTTCTTGTTATCAAACATAAACATGCCAGTAAGAGTAAGGAATACACTTTCAAGACATCTACTGAGATGTAGGAGATTAGATCGCTTAGACATTTGGGCTTGCTATTACTTTGACTTTTGTAAACGCTCAGTTAACACTACCAAACAGATGTGTGCTAGCTGTGTTTTTCTAGTTTTGATAAATGTGTCTATAACACTTATGTGCGTGTATTATTTAGGTGATTTTGATGAAAATATTTCAGACTTCAGTGGTACCAAACATTAACAGTCTCAAGATTTTGCCTCTTAAACAAAAATTCAGGAAAGAAAAAAAATGCACTCTGACATGAGTGTATGCTGTGCAGTCACAAAATAGCCATTGTGATCTCAGAGAAAATATTATTAGACAATGTTACATTTCATGCTTCGAAGGTTTAAACTCTCTCAAGTCCAAGACTATCTGATCCTGTTAGTATCTGCCTTTCCACCAGCAAAAAGAATCACTGAATTGCAGAGAAAGAAACAATACTGCTTTCTATCAGGTGCATTGAAGCAGACTGACTACACCAAGCAAAAAATGGGGTTGGATGAACTGGAAGCATCCTCTTCTACTTGGACTTCCCTGAGCTGCATAGCCAGGTAAAACAGCATGGCAGCTCTGGTTTGAATCACCTGTGCTACCACAAACAAGTAATCCCCTACTTAACTTGATATATTAATATACTTTGCCTCTCCCATTCTACCATATAAATTATATAAGCCTCCTGAAGAGTGTAAAATAACTTGCATTCTAGCTTTCATTAAAACATAAACAAGCAATATAATGGGGTGCCAGAGAATGTTAGAAGACTGTGCTGAATGACACATACTTAAAACAACTCCAGATCAAAATGAGAAAGAAACAATACATCATTAGGGGAGTGGTGAACACTTTTAATGACTATCAAATATCACTTCCAAAGTTCTAATTATTAGAAATCTTACAATTATATTTACAATGAAACAGCCAATAAGCCGCGTTTTACCTCCATTATAAAACTTCAGGGCTGGAGGTGTGTATGCTTGTTGTGCAGAAGATACTGTGAGTGTTTTAAGACCTGATTCTCCTATATGAGTGTTTGTTCCAGTTCTGTCCCAAAAACAAAGTCTAGATGACCCAAAACTTGACTTCCAGCCCTGTATTTCTGTGACTGGAGGTGCAGAAGGTTTATCTGACTAATTTATTCGAATGACGGTGCCCCAAATGAAGTCTGATTATCATGACCATAGATGCCTATTTCTGGGTAATTATCTAACCTGACCATTTGCTGTCAACTGAGCTCTCAGCTTCACATTTCCATCTTGTCACCCATGCCTATCTCAGCCTCCCACTCTATTTACACCAAACTTGCTCTCAGCCCTTTGTTAATTGCACTTCTAATTCACAGCCTTTCTGTCTCTCCAGCACTCGCAGGACCTTCTTTCATCTCAGTCACTTTCCTACATTTTATTTTAGACCCTAATCTTGGGAGCCACCTTAAAGCATGGTTAAACTTGCTTTCTTTAATAAGGGCAGACATTAACACATGTTATACAAAGCTGAAGTCTGGGGCTGTGCTTCATGTTGAAAGCTGGAGTAGGGCACAGGAATAAGTATCTCTCTAGGTATCCTGTTTACAGGTTTGTAAACTTACAGACCCCTAGAAGAAAAAAATCAGAGAACTATTTTCAGTTTGCTTTTAATTTACTGAACTAGAACATAATTGAAATTGGTTACGAAACACAGCTGCAAGAAAACAATAAAGAGACTGCATTTGGGGCTTGGTTTAGGGCTTTTTATTTTAAGAGATTGATGGCCAGAGCAAGGGTATATAAAATTTTCCTATATATTCTTCTTAGTCTTTTCAATATACAGCTCTCTTTTGTACTATAATATAGCCCCAGATATCTAATAATTCCCCCTTCTCCTTCTACTCCCACCTTTTAAAAGTTCTCAAAACCAGTAATCTTAAGTCTGGTCACAACAGGATACAGAAGAACTGAGATAAACAGCTTTCGTCCCCTAAAATAAAAAAAAAGCAATTAAGAAGCCAGAAGCATGATTCTTGCCATTACAAAACTGCAGGACAAAACAGGAAAGCTTAGTAGCAAAAGAATGAAGATGTAAGTTTTCAAAGATGACTGGAGGATTTAGTGCTATTTTCACTTTATTCAAATTGTGTATCCAAATCCCTTACTCGATTGCGCAAATTTCATCTGGGAAGTTCAGATTCCATGATACTAGAGGTAAAATGTCTAAAATTCTAATTTCCATGTGCACTGTAATGCAATGTAATGCAAGATACAACACTGTGGATCTAACAAGAAATTCCATTAAGACTATACTTCGACTGTTTTCAAGTAACATTTCTAACATGCCAAGTATCTCAGAATACAACTGAAAATGTCATGTAAAACAGAATAAATATCTCCAGCTAAAAAGCTGCCATACTGACAATCCAAGAGTTCAGCTCCCAGTATGGTATGTAAAGAATCAGAATCTCTGATACAAAAATCAAGGTTCAAGATTAGTCCCTTACTGATTCAGCTATTCTCTTTTGAGATAATCTGGAATAAAAAATAAAGTGCCAATATACAGTTTACCTTCCAAAGAAAGCATTAACTCACTAGGAATAAGAACTGCAAAGCTTATGTATTACAGCACCACCTGGTGTGGATTGCCATGGATACAGATTTTAAGCAGACAAAACCTACCAGGTCATCTAATTTACGTGTCAACCAGTGCAGAATATATCACTGTAACATACCTTTGGTGTTTTTAATTTTGCTTATCACTTGTTTTGGAAGACATAATTCATGTCTAATCAGATTTCTGAGCAGTATTCCATGCAGAACTAGCAAATAAAATTCCAGCCACAAGACTAACAGTTCAGTTTTAAGTAACAAATAAGCTGTTCGTACACGCCGAGACTTCCCACTTCATGATGACTGTCAAGCATGCAAGACAACATGCCACTATCTTCTTAGAACTAAGTGTTACAAGCAGAAAAACGTGAAATCTCAATGTGAGAACGTAAGGTGGATTAGCAAAGATCACGATACAAAGCAGCATGACCCCTCAAATCCTATGAGAGAAGGTCTTTCTATCAGGTGATGAGGGGGCATTCTGCTGAGATTACACAGAGGATTACACAGCACACTTAATTGCATTGTGCTTACCTGTTTACATGCTTAGCTGCTTGGCAAGTCATGAAAAAAATTAATTCTTTAGTTATTCTATCAATATTAGGATAGACAGCCTTAGCAAAGAAGGTCAGAAACACACTTAAGTATGTTTTAAGTATGTCTTAAGTTATCTGGTACACAGGCACCCAATGCATTGCTTTATAAAGTATTCCATTTCCCCTTAACTTTCTCTGCTAAAAAAGAAAAGTTAATGTATGACACACATAATCCAAAAAGCAAAAGGCCTCATTTATGTCTTCTGTTGTCATAAATGAAGAAGTGCATGAAATTCAACAGAATGTGAACTGCTGTAGTTTAGCAGAAAATCTGTCCCAAAAGCCTCTCTTCCAACAACCAGACCAGTCTCTTCTCAAAGACAAGAAGTGAGTTGGTGTGCTCAGCTACATCAATTCTCTTGTCCTGCACATATTTGAGTGCTTATGTTTATTTTTTGTTCCAGGCTACTGGCAGGGAGTTACATCTCTGGCTAGGTACGGTGCAAGCTGGCATCTGTCTAGTCAAACGAAAGTGCCAAAATTTAGTACAGAACACAAGTCTTATTAAATCTTGCCAAATCCTGGTGTCTAAATATTCTGTAAAATGGATTTTCCTGTACACAGTAATCCACTGTCCTCCGTTCTGCAAAGGGAAGGGCATTCTTGACAACAAATAGTAATACAACTTTCAGAAATAAGCTGGTATATCTCACTAGAGATACAAACAAAAGAAAAGGTGAAACTAACACTGAAGGACAGACACAGCTGCTTTCTAAAACACTCAACAGTAGCACTATCAGTAGTCTTGCTTTCATTGTCAAAAGCTTGAACAAAGGCCAAGCAACTTGCAGACAGGCCTTTCTTTACAACCAGAGGCTTGCTAAGTTTCTAATTACCTCTAAAATTCTGCCAGACACTTTTGGCAGTTTTTAAAGAGATTCTTTTGTAATTGCAATGCCATTACAAAAAGGAATCTAAACCTTCCATAGGTTCTGAGTCTATGAAAAAATCTTGTGCACGTACATCACCCACTGTCCTGTAAGATAACCCCTAAAAACAGACTGAGCATTAACACTGTTCCTCACACCGAAACAGCCTAAAGGAACCAGTAAATTTCCTTTATTACAGTTTTCATTTTGGAGATCTGTTACACAAAAAACACCACCTGCCAAGTTTTTCTAAAATACAGAGAAGCATGTTTCAAAGAAAGAAATATCATGAATGTTAGTCACAAATACACACTATGCTCAAGTGGCAATTAAAAAGTCATTTTGCTGTTTACTTATCCCCTTCATGTCTAATTTTATGTGTATATAACTCATTAAAGCTTCCCTTAGGACCAATCTATTCTTACTTTTTCAGCTTCCTTTCTTTGAGGTAGAAAGTATGTGGTGCCAGAACATCATCAACTGCCAGCAATTAAATTAGGTAAAAGAATATCAGGCAATTTTGAAAATAATTTTCAAAGAAACTACTCCTTCTGCAAGAAAATTAAGTGAGCAAAGTATCCATAAATCCTTGTCAGTATACTGAAAAAACAATTAAGTCTATGCTTTTGATAAAGTAAGCTGACAAGAACCTTTCACCTCTTCTGTAAGATGCAATTTGCCTTGGAAATTTCTAATTTCTCTTTTGATACACAAAGCAAAAAAAAGAAAAAGAGAAAATGAAAGATCAAGTGCTTTTGAACTTGCACTAATAAATAATGTATATCATTATCCCAACCATAGCATAAATCCTCTAAATCTAAGCTTACAGTTTATCAATCAAAATTATCATAAAAATAACTCAAGAATGCTTTTTTACCAAGAATAGTATAAACTGCCTGAAAAGTGGTTAAAATTACTTATCTATCAATAGATTATAAACATTTACCTAAAAGCATCAAGTATGTGCAAAAATAGGTTTAGAGAAGTCTCATGATTCTTGGGAACTGCATAGAAGGTGTCCAGCTTGCTGTGGTGGAATGTTTTGCCTACTGATTTAAAGTCATCTGTATGAAACACCTTAGTCACTCTTAGCACACAGGGATCTTGGAAAAACCTCTTCCAGCTTACCCATCACTACTTTTGATGTTAGAAGGGAGAAAGCAATCCATTTAATTTCATATTAGAATTACATGCTTCATTTGTGGGGAGTCCTGCTTCAGAAAGGCCAAAATCTTTTTAAAAAACCAAAAAACCTCAAATGTAGTTGTATGTCCAAGAATCTGAAAGACTCACAGTCTTCAAAAAGGAAGAGGCAGAGTGCCCATTTCTCAGTTACTCTTAATGTTTTTTTTTTCCAAACAATCAAGTTTCTAAATGCTAACTACTATTCTTCCAAAGAGCAGTTGGTGTGGTTTCTTTTAAATGGTTCCTTTGATAGGGGTTCATTTTTTCAGTACTCTCCTAGTGTTCAAATCAGAAATGCAGCATTGTTTGTTCTCTGAAAATTTCATATCAATTTATCAAATACATGCAAAAATCAGTGAGGTGATACGCTAGCACAAGTTTCCATCACAGCAAATGCTATTTTTTGTCCCTTTGCCAATTAGTTTTCATAGACTTGCACATTTTGAAGCCAGAAAGGACTTTTCTAATCAGATATATTAATCTCCAATTTAGTCTACAGTAGGATAAGTTATGCCAAGAAACCTCACATAATAATTTTTTTATTAATCCACTGGGGATTTAAAGACAATATATTACATCACTAAGTAATCTATTTTGAAGTTGGATTATGCTCATTGTTAAAACATTCATTTGCTTTTTACTGTGAAATTGTTACAGACTTGGTGGTAATTTCCATTTCCTGCCAGATGAAAATGCCAGTTTTTCAAAGACTTCAGGACAGTTATACTCGTTTCTATCAGGTAAGGATCTCATATCCCAGGGTATAGTTCTGCATCATTACTGCGTAAGACATGATGAGATATGAAACTGTAAGATTTTCAACAACTTATCAAAAAAATTATTTCAAATTTCTGATAAGCATATGGGCAATGAGGCATTCAGTTCTAGAAGGAAAAAAAAGGTGTTATTTTGGTCAGGTATGGGTATTCCTGTGTTCCTGAGTCACAGAGGCAGATACAAGCTTATCTCCATAAATAATTGTAAAAAGCAGGTTCTATTCCTCACAGAGGCTCTTGGTGGCTAATGTAGTGTATCTGCATATTATAGACACAAACAGCATTACATTTTAGCGCTATAAAATCATATTACACTAGAATAACTTTGTTCCAGGCCCATACTTAAGCATCACTGCACAAGCATAAAGCAATTACCAAATGCAGCGAATTAATTCACTTGTTTTTTAGGCAAGATAACAATTACCCAGGTCTTATATACATGAAGTAGATAATTTTTTCTGCATTCTTCTTCATTGTTTCAGAAGAGAAACTGCCAGGCTCATATGGCCATACCAGTATATTCTACACAGAGGTACATACCTGCTGCAACCTGTTCTGTGAAAGCAGCATCCCACACATCTTTTCAGAACACCCTGAAAACCTCAGCTGGACAACTGCTTCTGATTTGCAGTTCAGATATGGTGAGTAACCACAGTGAAATGGGTGCAGTGACTAAGACTGGAAAGAGCCCATGGCTTGCAGCTTCCCTTGCCAGGGAGTGCTGCTGCCTGCCACGTGATCCCTGTCGGGCTGCCACTGAGATGCTGAATGCCAGATACACCACTCAAGTGTCACAACTGCAAAACAGTTTATACTGCACTGAATCCATATCATGAAAAATGAAGAAAATAGCTGGATCCAAAGAACTTCTACAATCAGAGTCATCTCAGGCTGGTGTGATAATGGCACATTTTAAAAGATCTTATTTTTAATAAAATGTCAAATTCTGCCATCAAACAGAAATAGTTTTAATAAGGAAAATGCAGGCTACATTGTACATCATTAACAAACAAGAACACTTCAAAAGCGAGGATTTCAATGCCAAGAGAAAAAATATCTGAATTAGCTAATAGTAGCTAATTACTAGCCAATTAATAATATGCATATGAATCAAAAATATGCACATGTAACAGGTGACTGCTGGGTTTACATGTTTTAGCTGTTTTCCGTATCTGAATAAATGTGCTGAAAACAGTGCTGAAGTTGCAAGCATAAATGGTAACAAGCTCAGAAAGAGTACAGGAGGAATGAATATTGTGAATGAAAGAAAGGATAAAATATAACAATATCATGGAAATGGTCAGATTCAGCAACTCATCACTTGTACCTACATTAGTAGGGATATGAAAAGAGAGTGAAGAAAAGACTGGGGGGGGGTGGGGGAGAGGAGAGAGAGAAGAACCATAGATTTGCTGGAAAATGGGCCTTCCAAACACATTCATTGGCACGCTTACATTCCCCAAGCTCCATTTCTTATTGTTACCTAATAATAATATTAAGAAAGATGTGTTTGGCTACAGCCATATGAGACAAAGCAATAAGCTGTCTCTCTCCAGGTCTCACCAAAGGTGACAGCCTCAGTGAACAAAAGCGAAGTTTCCAACACTTTTGGAGAAGAGATAACTTAGGTGCAGCTTCATTTTGATGACAGGAAGCAACTCAAAAAGAAAGATATGAGAGTCACTGCCATGAAGATGGCAGTGAAGTAGTGAAGAAAAAAAAGAATACCAATGACAGACACCTGAAGGATCCCTAAGGATGACAGCAGTAACAAAGGACTTTAGAAAAAACCATTAATTAATAGTACTTCAAAACAGGCAAAAATGTCATTTACATGTTGTGAGAAATATGCATTTAAATATGCATTTAAAAGAGCAATAGGTGCAGAGACCCTGCTCTTCACTCCTCACGCACAGACACTCTTTCCAGTCTTTTCAGCTAGATGGCTGGATGTACAGGAATTCTCTTCAATAATTCCAGAGTGTTCAGTGAGAAATAGGCACTACTGTGAAGAGACCAGACTGAGAAGTACTTATGGGCCAGAGGGAGAAATACATAAGCTTGAACAGCTACTAGAACACCTAAACTAGGTACTTATAGATTTAAAAGAGTTAAGAGAGTTGAGCATCCATACAGCACTACGTCCAGGTTATTCTAGAGATTAAAAATACTTCTAACTGCAGAGAGAACATGTATCAAGTAGACCAGCATTAACTTCTTATCATTATTTCAGTACCAGCATTCTACTAAGATCAAGCTGTTTCCTTAAACAAAATGCTTATGCACATACCTCAGTTACCACATACAACCAAATAGCGAGAACCACAGCATGCCAACAATGGTAAAGCTAGTGATAAGACAACAAAATAAATCTGTAATGTTCCTTAGTAACAAAGTGAGTTTCATCTTAAAACTCCAACAACACCACCACCATTGTCCTAAGGTTTGAGGCATGAAACAAAAATCCACACAAAACCCTGGCTGAATGTAGCCAAAACGAAACTTGGATACAATATAAAATAGATGCAATTTCATAGACATGGAGTCCAACTTCTTTCTAAAAGGCAGGAAACAACCACAGACAGATCCCATCTAATGCTAAATTTACTGTACATAATTGTAACCCCTAGACATGTGGAGAGCAGAAAGAAGAGCTGTGTCTCACCTTTAATTCTTTGGTTCCAGTGGCTTTTAGTATATTGGATGCCAAGAAATGTTTGATTCATGAAACTGATTAGATTTCAAAACTTTTACTTAGATGGAGAAACGTTTGTCCACCGCAATATAAGAACCTGTATTTTACATGTAATCTGGCCAATAAAAGAAAGGAAACTAGAGTGGGTTTCCTCAGATAGAATGGCAATTTTGGTATTCTTAAGAGTCTCTGAAATGCACTGTCATTCCCCAGAAGACAAGCGTTATAATCAGTGTACCAATATATAGCAAAATTAAGAATTTTTTCTTACAAACTGTATAGAATGTTGAGCTAAATCAACAGAAGAAACAAATAATCTAGTAACAGTTTTCAGTGATAAAAAGTTGAGTACAGACACCTACATATAACTTTTATGCTTTCATTTCTTTATTACACCATTTCAACAAAGCACTAAAATGTGCAAATAACATTAGCTTAAATAATATCCAGAAACTTATTTCGGGCCCTAAGACAGTTTCTTTGAGTAGAGAACACCTGCACCTAGAATGAAAAGACAATTACACAGTAGACTACTTTTCAGACCAACTTGATCCTTAAGTTTGTTTTCAAAATGGCAACAATGGCCTCAACTAAATCACACACCTGCCTGTAGCACATCTACAAACTTTTCATTGTTAATATTCAGAGCTTCCTCATATTGTCTTGGAGCTATCTAAAGTAGAAAATTTTCATGTCACCAGAAAGAAATTATCTGCAGGACTACCGATTTTTTTTTATCATGGCACGGAAAGTAATTAATTGCTAACATCCACAAGAAAAGAACAGCTTTTCAAAGCTCTAGATTCTAGAGAAGAGTAAACAGAGTTTGCAAACTCTATTCACTAGGTAGCAGAAAAAAGAAAATAAAGTATCATAGTAATGTGGGATGAAACAGAAACAGCTCTGTTCTACTGTCCTAGGTACAGGGTCACTTGATAAACCTGCACTATTGTGTTTATCAGAGCTGTTGCAAGAATGTTTAACCTTAAAAAATACATCCTGAGTAAGAAACTGTTCATATTTGAAGTACTCCTGACTAAGGCAGTAAGAAAACTGAGGCTCATGACTACCATCCTGGCCTGCACATGTATACTCAGATTTCAAATTACAGTATTTGTCAGATCTACACAGTATCTACCCTCCTCCTAGGAAACTGAAGTCATTCTCATTTTCAATTACTCTGGATTTACACCTCAGAACAGAAAGTGTCCCTCAGTCCTTGGTTTATCTGGGGCAGGGAGGGAAGTATTATCCTGTTAGAGGAAGAACCACATACAGTCTTAGATTTTCTGGAAGTCCCAGAATCAGCAAAACGCTGCTGAGGACACACTGTGGGCATTTCACTATTGCACCTTCCAGCTTGGCAGGGCTAGAGAGTAGATTAGCCTTCCTAGGTGGTGCTGCACTACTGATGTAAATCCACATGCAATTAAAAAAGCCCACCAAGTCTCAGGTGGTGGCAAAGCTGGAGGAAGCAGTTCCTGTCTTGTATGTGCCCTGTCACACCATTTTTTCCTGCATTTTTCTCCCTACCATCCAAGCTGTGCATGCACCTCTACCTTGCGATACCTTCAAATAAGGACAGTTCTTTACCTAGAACTTTACCTGAGCTGCCTTACGGCACAACAAAGGTAACAGTAAATGGGAGTAACGAGTCATAAACAAGAGGTCAAAGGTTAGGACTTGTTAAGTCAGTTTTATCACTAGAGCCAGCATCTTGCAGAAGGAGCTGTAAGATTTCACCTGCTTCCAGGCCTATCCTACCCAGCTGCACTGCTACAGAAGCAGCAGCCTAGTGTACTACTCTTGCCTAAGGCCAGGTTCTTACAGATTCCCTGTATTGGCATATGGGAAGCTGTATAAATCCCCTTACTCACCCATACAGATACAAATGTTATAAAAATAAAAGTAGGCTCTGCTATAGATCTCCATATCTTCTTTAAAGGGGTTAGATGGATTTTCTTCTCTCACTCAGTTGTGTCATATGTCACGTGTGTGGGGTGTAATTGTGTAATGGATGTGTGACATCCATGCACGTGTATGCAATTGATGTGCATTTCAGTAATTGGGAACTCCATTTTCTTTCACTATCAGCACTTCTGCTGCAGATATGACCAGAAAGCACAATATGAACAGAATCAAAATACCCCCTTTATAAGCTGGGAAATACTATGTTGAGAACAAAATTCATCTAGGTGCTTTAACACTCTAAGACAGCACATCTAATAATCTGTAGTTGTAAAAAAGCAGCAGGCATTATCTTGCTTACAGTACAGCAGGTACGCTGTTTCAAGAGACATTTGGAAAATGGTTCACAATTACAATGGGGTTTAGATCAAAATGTACTCTGCAATTTCTTCTCTTTTAGCATGTGTTCACAGATGACTCAATTTTCTGACAAATACTTATTTAATACTTTTGCTTAATAAAAAGGTCACTGAGAAAAACAAAAATACTGATGGGGTGATCCCTAAAAAGGGTAAGGTACATACTCTCTCAACTTTTTTCTTTGCTTTCTGCAAGCTCCAAATGTTTGAGTTATTGTCTGCTGACCAGTTCTACAGATGCTACATGATCTGTACAAGGACTTGGCCAGGGGACCTGGGGATAGCTGGAATGAGATCAATAGCTCATGTACGAAGAAACCTTCAGCTTTGGCTGTAAACTCAGAACAGAAGAAATGGTGACATGATGTTCACTCCTTAAGATGAAAATCACTGCTCTATGCTAATCTTGAGCATAATTCAATATATGCATGGAATGCCTAATATTCACAAGATAGACTGCTTGTATAAGAACAAAATCTTTCTTTTCAAGAGTGTTGCTTCACCTTTCATTGGTTTGGGAAAGAGCATCCCTCTCCCACAGTAACATCAGTTCAAATACAAACTGATTTTTCTCCGAGGCCTCTGGTTAGGAGCACTCAAATTTTCTACCTCCAGCAGACCCTGTTAACAACATGCTTAAATGCTCTCCTGAATTAGGGCCATAATTTAATTACTATTGCATGAGATCAAGCCAGCAGTCGATTTTGAAATATTTCCTTAAAACATCCACAGATGTAGATTGATATAATTAAGCTCTTTTAGATTATTTAATGAGGTTGCAAAAATGTACTAATAGTAATTCATCACTTAGAAGCTTGTGCTGTTTGACTTATGGTTACTAAGGCTGCCTGCTTAGTAGAACATGGAGACAGTAAAATACATATTTGTGAAAAAAATACCACCTCCTAAACACTTAAGAGCAATTTTGCTTTAATATCTAGAGCAAACAAAAACAGAGTAGGATGCAGTATACCATACAGGCTTTATTTGTATCCACCTGGGATGACATCTATTACCCACTAGCAGATCCAAACATTGCAAACACTAACAAAATGTTCACATGACAAAACACAACTCCATATTCTGCTCCTGCTTGGATCACTCACCACACGCACACGTCGGTGATAGCAGGCATGTGACATACACCGCAGGATCTCCCAATTGGGCAAATTAGCCCTATGGGATTTTAGACAATTATGCCAGAGGAACATAGAATCATAGAATACTAGGCTAGAAGTGAACCCGAAGGATCACCTGGTCCAATCTTTCTTGGCAAAAGCACAGTCTAGATAAGATGTTCCAGCATCCTGTCCAGACAAATCTTAAGTGTCCAATATTTGGGATTTCACCACTTCCCTGGAGAGATTCCAGTGGCTGATTGCTCTCAATGTGAAATATATTCCTCTTGCATCCTATCAGCATCTCCTCAGAGGTAACTTGTACTCATTACCCTCATCTTTTCCACATGACTCCTTGTAAAAAGGGAATCTCCATCATCTTTCCAGCCACCCTTAAAATACTGGAACACGGTGATAAGGTGTTCCCTAAGCCTTCTTTTCTCAAGGCTGAACAAACCCAGTTCCCTCTGCCTTGGCTAATACGGTCAGCTTCCCAGTCCCTGGATCACCTTTGTGGCCCTTTTCTGGACCCTTTCCAACCTGTGCACAGCTTTTTTTTATTGTCGAGATCAAAACTGAACAAAGCATTCCACATGTTACCTGACAATTGCTGAGTAGAGTGGGATAATGACATCTTTATCTCTGCTGCTGATGCCCTTGTTGATGAAAACCAGCATCCTGTTGTCTTTACTTTTCCACAGCAGTGCACTGTTCACTCATACAGAACTTGTCCACCAGGATCCCCAGGTCCCTTTCCACAGAGTTGCTCCCCAGTTGGTTAGATCCCAACCTGTGCTGCACTCCTGGGATGATGTTTTCCCAGGTGTAAAAACCTAATACTCATCCTTGTAGAGCTTCCTAAGGTTCTTGTTAGCCCACTCTTCCAGCCAATCCAAGTCCCCCAGGAGGGTGGCTCTCCTTTCTGATGTGTCCACTTCCCCACTGCTTGGTATCATCAGCCATCTTCACCAGGGCGCACTTGATCCCATCTTCCAGATCACTTATGAAGATATTAAAGTGTTGTGCCCAAAATCCCAGGGGGACCTCACTTGTGACAGGCTGCTGGTTTGGAAAGGAGCTACTTAGCCCAGCCCTGGTGCTGCCAGCCAGCCAGTTCCCCACCCACCGCACAGAACACCTCTCTAGACCCCAATACACTGGCTTCTCTAGGAGGAGGCTGTGAAAAACCATAGTGAGAACCTTGGAGAAATCCAGGTAGACAACGCCCGCCTGTCGTGGTTTGATGCTGGCCCAGCGCCAGGCACCCAGGAGAGCTGCTTGCTCACTCCCCTGCTACAGCTGGGCAGAGGAGGGAAAAGGGAAAAAAAGTTAAAGGCTCCATGAGTGAGATTAGGACCAGAAGAAACACTTCAAGGGCGAAACACACTCAACTTAAGTTGTGAAGTGAATTTATTACTAACAGAATCAGAGGAGGATAATGAGAAGTAAAATAAGCCCTTAGAACACCTTCCCCTCCCAGCCCCTCCTTCCTTCCCACTGACAGCACAGGGAGAAAGGGCATAGGGGTTTGGTCAGTTCATCACCGAGATTTCCTTCCGCTGCTCNCTCACCTCCTCCTCTTCTCTGACTAGAATCCAAAATCTTGTGACTTTGTTTTGCCTTTCTTCTTAAATATGTCATCACAGAGGCGTTACCAGCCTCTCTTACTGGCCCAGTTCTGGCCAGCAGCATGTCCATCTCCAGAGCCATCAGCCACTGGCTCTGCCAGACACGGTGGGGAGCTCCCAGCAGCTTCTCACAGGAGCCATCTTTGCGGCCCCCCTGCTACCCAAAACCAGGCTGTGCCAAACAAATACACCGACGCCCGCCCCACATCAGCCAAGCAGGTTACTACTTTGTCATGAAAGATGATGGAGTTTGTAAAGCACAATTTGCCCTTGGTGAATCCATGCTGTCTTTTCCCAGGTGTGTGCTTCATCTGCCTTGACAGCCTCCAGGAGGATTCGTTCCATAATTCTCCCAAGGACTGAAGTAAAACTGATGTGTCTAAAATTTTGTGGATCCTCTTCTAAGCCCTTCTTGTAGATGGGGGTGACCTTCACCTTCTTCCAGTTTTCTGGGATGTCCCCTGATCTCCACAACTTCTCAAAGATTATGGAGAGTGGCCTCACAATGACATCAGCCAGCTCTTTCAACATCCTCAGGCAGATATTGTCAGGGCCCATCTATTTGTAGGGGTGAAGGAACACGGCTTGCTCTTGCAATCTTGTCTCTCAAGAGTTCAAAATACTGAGTTCTTTTCCTAAGAAATCTATATTTAACAAGTGCTTCAAGGCGTTTTTTTATTTACATACAATTTACATACAAGTGTCCAAAGTTGTAAAAATAATGCTGACCACTGAGTGTCTGAAAAGGACAGGCTTGGTTGCTGTTCCAAAGGTAAGAGGACATAATGGAAATGCTCTGCTATAGCAGAGGAACATGGCTATAAGCACTGTTCTTGAGTGTGCCTGCTCAGGTACTGTATGTTTCCTTTCTATTAGTTTGGCTGGTCAGATGAATTTCTACTTCCTGTGCTACAGTGCACCCACCTGACTGACATGAGGTGGACTTGCTTTTCACAGAGGGGGACAACAGAGAACATGGTAGGACTATAAAGACTATAAAAAATTGAATAATTTCAGCTTTTATGTGCAACAAACACATACACTTACATTAAAAAAAACCACCCACATTAATATTTGTTTTCTAGTCAAATACACTCAATCAGAACATCCATACTACTGAACAGACAGAACCATGCCAGTATTGATACACAGGTCTGGCAGGGGAGGGACATTCCCCTAAAAGGGATAAGATAAAAAAGTGAACACGAGGGGACAGCTGTAAGTGTAGCGAGAGAGACGCACAAATGGCACCACATCAATTTCTTGTGATGGACCAATTTCCTTAGATTTCCCATAAATATACTCCCTCAGTTCAACTCCTCTAATTAAAAAGAGATCCACACTACAGTAAGTGCCCCAAGTTTATTACAGTTTACATTCTTTGGAGGGAAGAAACATTACTATGTGTGCCTAAAAATTATGACATCTAATTACTACCTACTCAGCTGAAAGGTACTTTGCAAGTGAAACCAGTAAGTAATGAAACATGCAGAAAGCCTGCAGTCCACACATATTAGTGACGCTCCACACAAGAGTTAGTGATAATGTACAATGTTTAAATACATAATTCAAAAATATAGTATGAAGAAGATATATAATGCTGCTACTGAGAGATCATGTGTGCATGCTCAGAAGAACAAGAAATCACTAAAAAAAACCCACTCAAAAGTACACTGGTTAGAAGGTAACCAGTAAGATGATGGATGGTACAGTGTCTAAGGAGCAGTCTCAGCTTCTGTAGACTTGGCCTTCTGAAGAACTGAATCTTTTAGTGCAGGTTTCAATCACAAGTGAAGCGCACTGAGCTGCAGCCTGAGGCAGCAAGCAACAGCCGCACTGGTGGCTGGGCTACCTGACTAAAGGAACCTGCATGACAAATTTGGTGATGAGCAGCATCTGAGGAGGGAGTCAGCAATGCCTGCTTGGTGAGAAAAGTAGATTTGGAGCACTCTAAAGTAACAGTGCTTAGAAGATTAACTGCTACCCTAGAAGAGCAAGGAGGGAACAAGAGTCCTAAAGTATTTCTAGTGTCCAATGAGAGATCCAAATCCTGGCAGAAAGCATCAGCTGCCATTTTTAAATCACATTCTCCACGTGCAAATGGTGACAGTATGCACAATATCCTAATTCTTACTTTGTAAACTTCCTCCTTCTACTATATGTAATCAGTAAGAAATGAAAAAAGGAAATGTCCATACATTACATGTCTTGTCACTTGCTCTATGAGACAGACTAGTGATTGCTGCAGCAACACAAATGAGACAACAAAACATCATTCAAAGTCACAAATACACAAATCCTTCTAAAAACATAGAAGAATCTCTTGAAGAAAGCAACTCACAAAAACCTAAGACAAGTCAAAGCAAAATTAAAAGTCATGGGCAAAATGTAAAGGAATACAATGCAATAGCAAATTAAGAAAGAAGTTGGTCACATTTCTTTCCACCATCTTAGCTGGGCCATTACCAAAACTTACTTAGAACTCTGTCTCTGGAGACTGAATTTCACTCACATAATACATCAAGGATGCTTGTTTTAGAACAGAAAAGTAAGACACCAAATTCTTCTGACTATCAGTGTACAAGATATTTGGGATGCTCATCTCCACTGAGGATAAACATGGTCTACATGACTAACAGTCTCAATTTTAAATGGTTAATGTCACTTGCAAGCTACTCCCAACAACCAATATAATATGCACTACAGAGCAACAAACTTTTAATGGTAAGTGCTCACTACTGTCTAAAGAGTCAAATATTCAACAGGTAAAAAAAAAAAATCCAGCAACACTGTCATCACTGTTTCTGAACAGGTGAATATTATTTAAAAGTTGCAGCTAAAATAACTATAGCATAACATGTGGTATGTCATTGGAAAGGTCTGTAATTTTGTCATTAAGTATCTTCAGGGAGGAGTTATTTCAAATGCAATGTTCAATTTGAGAAACAATTTAAGTGTATCTTGGGTATAACATAACTGCCAAGTGTTAAGTATTCCGTGGTTATGACTGTCTTTCTGTTTGTAGTATTCTGCAGCTTCCATTACTGTAGCATAGCATTCCTGTCTAAAGCACAAAACTTCATTGTACATTTGTGAGACATAAAACTATTTTTAGTCAAAGTGCACAAATAAGGCCTGAAACATAGAGGATTAGATGAGAACTACCAAATTTTGCACTAAACCAGGATTAATACTGAATTTGAGTAAATAAATGATCCAGAAAGTTTGCATTAGCAGTTATCTATCCCTGGAGGAAGCATGAATACAGCACCTCCCTATTTATCTTGCAGGTTCCCTAGGCAATTTCACCTGCACAGAGCTACCTTCATGCGGGAAAAGAGACAACGGCATTCCACCTGAGCAACATTACGCTCCATCTGTTCCTTGTGTTTACTGTGAAAGATTCTGTAGTGAGGGCTACTCATCCACTTGTCAAAAGCTCATTTTGTGTTCTGAAGTCCTCACCAACTTTACTGGATGCACTGCAGGTATGATTCAGGTTTAGAGGCCTACATCATTTCAGAAAGAAAATACAGTTCTTCTAAAACATGGCAGAAACTTTTATTTAACTTTTCCCCTACCGCTGAAGTGCCAAGATGTCCAGGTACCTAAGCACGC
Source organism: Gymnorhina tibicen (assembly GCA_013399875.1). Classification (NCBI taxonomy): domain Eukaryota; kingdom Metazoa; phylum Chordata; class Aves; order Passeriformes; family Artamidae; genus Gymnorhina; species Gymnorhina tibicen. Next base: position 897,159 of record VXAZ01009672.1, read on the forward strand.
ACTTAGTGAGACTGCCAAAGACATCTAACTCCAATTGAGATCCAGAGAACTGAGCACATTTACTCTAAAGTCTTCACAGAATATCTGTCTATATCTAAGTATTGAGGTCCTTAAAATCCCATTCTACACCCCATTTCCCTTTCCTGTTCAATGGAATTTTCCTTACTGACTTTTATGAGAAGGGAATTAATTATTTTTCAGTAGTAAACCCAGTTATTTCACTGTCAGAGATACAATTTCTATGGACAAGGTTACAACTCACACTACAAGAACATTTTGCTTTATTACACTGCCAGTATCTGTTCCATAGCTTTGGATGCACAGAAATAGGTAAAGAAATTAAACTTTAAGGATGACACAGTGCTTTCAGACCACATAGAACACTTTCTACCGTCATCTGGCACTTTTCCACAGGCCAAGGACAACAAACAGCCTCAAACACAGGGATTTACAGTTTCTGCTTTACCACCCAAAGTCATCTACCAAGATTCAAGGTACTTCTGTGCACTAGACAGCACAGTGAGATCAGTTTTCATCATTTAAGAGGGAAACACTTCAAGCAATTGTTACTTTGCTTTCCACCAGACAAATTAGTTTCACTGTGATCTTTTTCAGATGTATAACCCATGAAATTTTAAGTTGGTTGTAAAAGTCCACAGAAATGCAATTTAGCATCTTCCATCTGTACAGATTTAAACACTCTTCTAGAACAGCAACTGTAATAGTTTTGAAATGTCCTTTCCCGTGGTTCTCTTCCTTCCTTCTCTATACACTGTTTAATAGTGTTGATGACAGGGATATTTCAGTACTTCGACAATGAAATTGAGCATGTCGGTGTTTTCACTGTATAATTAGTGGAAGAAATACAAACACCTGACAGTAACTATGATTTTGTCGGATTTAATATCAGAACAGTTTCACTGTTTAAAATTACAAATAACCCTCAGAGACTGCTATATAGTCCTATTGTGAAAGAAAAATGATTTAACAAAAAATTATGAGAAAACTTTAACTTTTTCTCTTTACAAGATGCATTAGTAACCTGAATCGAGAATAGTGTCTGAGAATGCCAAAATAAAGGATATTTCTCTCAGTGGAATTAAGATTTTAATACTTTGCCTTTGATCTGAATTACACAGTATTCTTTAAATCCAAGAGCACAAAATTCCAGACTTCCGTAAATAACCTGAAGCTTGCTAGCACAAATCTGCCAACTAACAAATCCCTCTTCATCCCTCCAAAGGCTGCATTTTTAAAGGTCGTTAGATGGTCAGCTCACACACTAGACTTACAGACCATGTAAATTTAATAGACAAAAGACATATAAAATGTCCATTCCCCATTTTGAGTAGCAGTGCTTCCTAAGAGCATATCATCTCTCATGTCAATCAGACAACCTGCATGCAGGTAATAATAGCAAGATCCTAACTTCCACTAGATAAAGCAGTCCAGTGCTGCATTTGCTGTGTTTGCAGGGGTCCTACTGATGTGAACAGCAGCTTAGGAAGAGTACAACACAAAAATACTCCTTTGAAGGAAAAAAACCCCCAACAAACTCAAAACCTTTGATTCCTGCCTGAGTCTACATCCCCGTTTTGTCTGAACACAGGCTGAAACATGAATGATCCCTCCCAATGGATACTCAAGGCATTGGGAAGGTCTCAGTTCACAAGATCAACAGCTTCAGGTCAGTTACATGTTCAGTGTTAAAGTTCTGCATAAATGCTGTACTAAATCTGAATATTGGCTCAAGTGAGCCAAGTGAAATCATGGATTAGATCCACCTTGAGTGTATTTAAAAATTTGCCCTTCAAACTGAAATGACCGCACTGTAGTATGGAGTGTTGTGACAAACTTCCAGCTCTAGACAGCTTGGTTCTGAGGCTGAAATGGTCCCTCCAGGTACTGCCATGTGTGTGCCAGTGCCTCAACTGCAACACTCCACAGTTTTTGTTTTCAAAAAGTAGATCAAGAAAATGTCAACCAAACAAAAAAATAATCAAAACACCTAAAGTAAATAAACACAAAACAAAGTAAATAAATACAAACCTCTAAATCGATACATACATCTACATTAACATTGCAAGACTGGACTATTCCTGTAATACTGAATTTGCATGGGTCATTTCACTTTAGCTGTGCCTCCAGCCTGTCCTCAACACTATGTGGGAGGTTTACACTAATCAGCTTTTTCTGAAGTTTAAATTGCAGCATCACATCAACAGCTGTTACACAACATTAAGAAATAGGAGCAGTGCTGATTTATGAAAGCCAACCTGGTGCTATTTTCAAGCCTCTGAATTAGCAGATATTTTTCCCCATAAAATAATTCAACATCATAAAGTTAAATATTTTAGTTAAGAACTAATAAATACAGTGATACATGATGTTCTAAAAAGCCAGAGCTATTTTACAGTTAGCATAAACTTACCAGCAATTAATACCTTACAACAGTATGATTCTTCTCACAACTTTAATTATGTATTTATAACTTCCTATATTGGAGAGTGAACATTTTCCCAAAAGGGAGAAAACATATACTACTTTCCCAAGTTTGTTTTAAAGAAAAATCAAATGATCCAAATTATCCTCTCGTAAAACGTAGGCCATACAGCTCAACAGCCAGCAAAGCCAAATTCCAAATTTCTATTCTTGGATTTTGCTACTCTGCAGCAGTAAAGGTGTCTGGCACTCACAGCAGCATCTGAAGGATCACCTATGGCATTTAAGCCTTTTACATTCTTTGAAAATCTTTCAGCTAACAGAATTTTTCTCTAAAGGAAAAATAGGGGAGAAAAAACCAAAAGAGAGAGAAAATAAAGTCAAACATATCCAGCCAAAGCACACACATATTCACGTATCAGTCTTCAAGAAGAATCAAAACAGTGTAACTCTTGTTAATCTCATAATTGCAAGAGGCTTTTACCCACGGCTGTTAAATAATACGATCCAAATGCCTCCTCAAGATTAAGTATATAAAGTCACTGTGCAACTAAAATAGCAAGACACCAAAGGGTATGCTACACCATTTGCATAAAGAAGAGAAAAATTACTATTGTTTCCTTCATTTTTAAGTATGTTTACTAGCAGAATATAAATGCATTCTTTGGGAACATAATGACTGTAATTTTGAATTTTTACTCCTGTAAATGCCTAATCTGATTACATTACTTTAAAACAAGCAATCCATTTGCTTTACCCATATAAAAGATCAACTTTACAGACAGAAAAGGAGGAAAGGTATTTTTGCAGAGGAAAAAAAGGAATAATCAGCAATGAACTGAATGATCTGAGGGCAAGAAACAGGCACCACATTGACAAGCTACATCATATTTACACTCATTCTAAATCAGAATTTATATTGTGGCACCAAAGTAGTTGCAAATCTATCACTGGGAAATCCAAGATCATCTTCACTCTCTATGGAGAACAAGGCTTACTATTATAAAGATGCTTTCCACGTTCAGAGCCCAATCTAAATATGTAATATTTGTAGAAGGAATAAAGAGATCAAGGTTCCCTGCTAGTGTTGAATTATAGTTTTGCTCCTTGGGGAATAAAAAAAAAGTATTTTTTCTGGAGTGAAGGAATATGGGGTAAAGTTCCAAAGAAATTCACTGCTGCAGGCACAGCTAGAACTGAGGATTTTCTGGTCCCCATATCACACTGAAACACTGGGTCTCAATCTCTTGCAGTAAAGATTGGTGTATAAGGTTATTATGCAGCCAAGTATGTTTCATGCCAATGTGCAGAATTACCAAACACAAATTTCTACACCTACTGTAATAAAATTGCCATAAAACAACAGACTTACAAAATATCTGTTACTTACAAAAAGAGATGCAAGATTTTGTTGTACAAAAACTCCAAACAAAAAGAACAAAAAACCTCTCTCCACTTAGTGACTGAACTTAGTCTTCTACACAAAACAGATGATAATCTGGTTTCTTATAATAATGCTCAAGATCTCACTTTGGAGTCATGTCTGTAGGCACTCCAGAATCAGGACATATCACCCCCTATTACAGTCTGAGCTCAGCGAGATGTCACAAGTCTTGGCACAGACAGGCACACAGCCAGTGTTGTCCAACACAGCCATTTTCCCCTTTACACTTTGGATACAGGAGGTTCTCATCTCTTCCACAGGTTACCAGATGTGCAGCCTCTCACAGCTGAAAACCGTTTGGAGGACTGAATTAACCCACAAAGTTGAGCCCCTGTCAGAAAGTATCCTCAGAGGTTCCTCAGAGCTGAACTGCACTGCTTAATTCATAGTCCAGCCTGGAGTCAGCAATGCAGTAGGATCAAAATATTTGGAATTGGTTACTGAATGGAAGAAAAGAATTTTAGTTGTGAGGATTACAATTTTATTTGTAAGAAGCATAGAGTACATGCATCATTATTCCCATCCCATCTGCAACTTTATCCCAGAATAATAGTAATGCTAGTGACATTTGTGTAGTATTCAATCCAGCAACGAGTAGAATGGGGGAGAAAACATCAAAGTTTGAAAGTGTTCAACAAAACCAAGAGATTCTGCAAATAATTTCATGCACTCCACCAAATATGAACAATTTCAAAAGCCACTGAGCTTACACAGAAATTTGTATAGTACTTTTTAAGACCCTGAAAAAGTTGTAGGATATGGGCAACTATCCTTTCTCAATATAAGATCTTTCTTACATGTGCAAATTCATTTTGTACCTATATCTAGGGAGCAACTGGTGAAACACTGAGTAAAAAGAATTTCACGAGTAGTTATTTAGCAGAGACTTAATCATTCTTTAGCCAGTCTGCATTTTTTTCTTTAAAGCAAATTAGAGTCCAGAGTGCAAAATGGGTATCGTGACTGTTTCAAAACCCACTATAAGTAGTCCTTTCAACCTAAGCAATTTGAGGTATTTTGCAACCTCCTAGACTACATGAAACATAATATTGACTTTCAAAACCCCCTAAGACAACAGAAAACTAAAACTGAGTTGGGTGACCAGGCTCAGTGCTATTCAGAAGATAGCACTGAACCAAGTTGACTAACTTCCCATCACCAGTTTGCTGTCTTGCAGAGAAAGCAGCCCAGCTCCAACCTTTAATTACCTAAGTAGTACTTACTAAACTTAGTTGCCCTAAATATCCACAGATTAAAGCAGTTCTGGAGATGATCCCAGATAGTCTTTCCAAGTAAGAACTCTCTCATCACGTGCTATTACTAAACAATCCTGTACAACCAAATAACTATAGTAAACACATACGGTATTGAAAAACACAATTGATTAACTGATTAACTTCAAATCTGAAGTACATATTCTGCACTCAAAAGTCAATTGGCCTAGATACACCCTCCCCTCACCCTCCATGAAATTAAAAAAAAAAAATTTTCAAAGAGCTTTGAGTCAGGCACAAGCACAGGTTTGTTCACACATGAGAAAATACTGCTGAACATTTTCTTTCCTTTTTCAGCCTGCAAGCAGCAAGGTCCTCATTTTATCCCTGGTATGTCAACAGAGTGTTGGCATTTTACACAGTCCCTCTCACACAGCAGTCCCAAAAAGCATTCCCCAGTGGTAGAAACATCACCACAGCAGAAACCTGCAACTTCCCTAGTCACAATTTTTCATCTCCATTCTCTGTGGAGAGCAGTTGGCCCAAAGATGGATCAGCCAGGAATGTATTCACCCCCTTCTAGGAAGCAACTAAAAAGATCTATACATTGCAAGGCTTCTTCTCCCTCTAAGTGGAGGACATGAAGAAATCACAGGTGCTCTGTAGTGTAGCATTGAGCTACCAGTTATAACTAGCTGGGAAGTGCTAACACTTTACTTATTGTGAAGAGTTGTATCTTTCATTTTAAGCACAATTTTAAAAGAGTCAAGTCATAAGCTGATCAGGAAGGAGGGCTGAGAGGTGATGGTGGCAGCAGCAACAGCTCCAGGCTCAATGAATTTAATATGGCTACAATTTATGATTATGTGGGGGGGAAATGGAGCTTAGCTACTGACGTTCTCTGCAGACTTTGGGTAAGTCACTTTGCTGTTTTTCGGTCCTCTTGCTTTTCCTTGTCCACTTTCATTAGGCACTCTTAGGGACTACCACTGCATCTCATAACAAGGACAGACAACACTACAGCTCTATAGGGACCTCCCACCCTCAACTAGCACAACATCACTGAAATAGGACTAATTAATCTGCTGGCTTTGACTTCTTCCCTGTCTAGCCAATCCTGGCTGGCCAATTTCTGAGAGCAGCATGATACTCATGGCTCATGAAGTGAGATTCAAGAAAGGAGGAGAGATGGATAATATTCCAGATAGTTTCTCTCACTTTCTGCTCCGGAAGGGTCTGCATAAAAATAACAAGAAAAGGTAAACGGACATTGGAAACATCTCAAAGTGTCAGTGCAGGTAAATAAAGCAGACAAAGGACAGCAGCAGTAAAAGCAGTAACAGGGAAGAGAAAGGCTTGTGAAAGGCTTCAGAAGGTAAGAAAAAGCCTTAAAATTTTAGGCAACAGCAGTCAAATATCCTATGGATCTTAGAAAAGCATGACATAATCAAGTAAAGAATGCAACCTTTACGAAAGCATGAAAAGTAAAGGGAGAAAATTCTCATCAAAGAACTAAACCAGAAGCAGCATCCCACCATCCAGCACTAAATCTGTAGGGCAGAGCCTCAGCTGCTGTAAACTGTCATGGCTATATTGATGTTTTGATGTCATGATGTATTGATGAGCACAGATATGCTCCCTGAGGCTCTGAAGAACAACTGCCTCTCTCAAAGAGTCGGTTTTGGTCTAGGAGCTCACAAAACTCAAAGCACAAGCTGATTCAAAGTAAATGGGGGGAGTGGGTAATAAATCTATTTTCCAAATTTCAGTCAATTTAAACTTCTAAACATAAATTTCATTCAGAAATTCCATTCCAGAAGTTTAAATGTTTCCCACCATCTGTGAATATCTTACATCTTGCTATTAAAAGGTTTGAATACCTTTGAATAGCGACAGATTCAATCATATTACCCTCAACCCACTAAACAACTGAGCGTATCATATGCAGGGGAAAAATAATTCATCAGGTTTAAGCAATCTCTGAGAATCTTCCAACAAGAATGTATGGAAACCGAACAGGCAGAGTCTAAATTATCTTCTTGCTTGCAGGAAGGCACATTTACCACTGTTCCTCACTATGGATAGATAGTGTCACCCTCAGCATCATTAATGCAGCACCTGTCATTAACATCAAACCATCAATCTCATGTTGCAAAAAAGAAACAATTGGCTGACAACATACACATGGTAACCTGCATTCCATCTGGAGTGTTTGCTCTGCTGTACTTCAACTTACCAGTAGAGTCCCAGCAGAAATTAATCTAACTCTGTTTTTAAAGCTATTACAGTTTCTACTAGAATGTCTTCAATGTCTGTCAACTTCAAAGAATAAAGAAAACCACCACTCTTTATTGCCTGAAAGTCTTGCCTCCCTGTAGATCAGGACTGATGCCAGTTGAATTGTCAGCAGGTTCATGGAATATTTTCAGCCTGCTTAGGTGGGTAACCACATCTATTCCATAAAACGTCATTGGCATAATGAATACAGAACTAAATATGTATAATAAGATTGTGTAATTTTGGAAAAAAACAATTATAAGGTTCTTATCAGAAATATTAGCAGAACAAAGTTTAAAACTAATTTACTGTAATTTACTAGATTTCTTGCCCAACCAAAACCAAACCTCTCTCTACATTTTGATTTTTCACTTTCTTTTATCATTTTCTCTGCTTACTACTTTCCAGGGTCTACCTCTTTGCCTTGTTATTCCCAAGATTCTCCCACGGTTCACTATCCAAATTCAGTCTTCCTTCACTCACATATCTCTTTCATCTATCCTCCAACTCCAGGATGCCTGACAGGATAATCTTAGCCTTTCTACCACACAATTCCAACCCCCAAATTTCTCCATCCCTCTTGAAGCTTCTGGTGACAATCTTCTATCTCTGGGTGCTTTTCAGAGTCTACTTCCCTGCAGCCCAGTTCTGTGCTTGTACAGTTTTGTCTGAATCCTCCACAGTGGTAGTCCAAGTTACACACTGATGAAACACTGACAGCACAGAGATGAAGAAATGAATCCAGTGTTTAAGCATCCGTCACGCGACCCAGTATCTCATGAAGACTGTGCTAGACCAACCCCTGGAGTAGGGATTGATGCTCACAGGCTGATTTACAAGGCCTTTTCAACCCACTTCCTACAAAAGCAAAGTCAGGTGCGGTAACAACTGCACATGATATAAGGCAAGACAGCCACGCTTTCAGTCTCAGCTGCAGTACAAGGCAACGTCACAGAACTGAAATCAAAATTGTCATGGACAGTGGGTACATTTAAACACACTTTTAATACCAACAGCACCATTTTCTGAATGGAAAATGGAGCACAAAATCTCAAAACAGTCTATTTCCACAGGCATACTAGAGAAGAATGTACCCAAATACACACACATCATCCCCACTAAAGGTGAGTCAGTCAGCAATACCATGGAGAGCTGCATGCCCAAGTCTCGCTACCTTTGATTTTGAAATCCCTGATTCAGGATTTCAAACATATCCTGAGTGAAATGTAATTCATTTGACTTCCATACCATATCACAGGACAACTCAGGTTGGATGGAACTTCAGGAGGTCATACTAGTCCAAACTTTTGTTCAAACATCATTTTTCCAGGAGCCCAAATCTAAACTGAGGTGTCTGGACTTGATTCTATGGCATATTCCCTCTTTGACCTCAGGCCAATAATTTACACAGCTGGTGTCTGGCTGAGCTGTCTGCAGTTACAGAAAAAGAGATGTTGGACTATTGCTACATTAACATCTGAGGAATGCTCAGGTAATGTGGTTTGAAATACAAGTAAATCAGGTATCTAAATACTAGAGCTGGGCTAATACAGGAAACTTGAGATCTTAGTCTAGCACTCCAGAGCATTCAACCTGGATGTTTCAAGTATGAACTTGTGTTCACAGACATTAAATTTAGTTCTGAAGTGGCTACATTTTAAAAATTCGAATTATTGTTTCAGGCCTGCTTCTTGGTTTCAAAGCAAAGACTTAGTTTATAAAAGTCCTTATCCACAGTGCTTCAACTGGACCCAGGCCAACTGTAAATAAACCTGAGTCATATGAAATAAAGATTATAGTAAGTAATATTTTTACTAGGTTTAAGAATATACAGTAACATAGGAAAATACTATTTAATACGTTTAATTTGCCTTTGTTTACTACATCTCTACATGACATTTTAGTCAGACCTTAATTTACTGTGTGTTAAGCTGCTTCCAGCAAACTTGACACCTAGACCTGGTGAAATGGATAAATTACCCTGGAGTTCATTTTCTGTTCTCAGCTCTCCAGGGGATGCTGATGGCAGACTGAGTCAAAGCACAGAGAGATGTTTGTCTCATTTCTTTCTAGTATTTTGGATGCCAGTATTAATACGCTGCTAGAAAACGAACAGCTCAGAAAGAAGGATGATTATTTTTCAAATTCTATGATCAATCAAAGCACATTTCCTACACTGGTTCACAGAAAAAACACAAACAAAACCAAAACAAAACAATAAACAAAAAACCACCACACCCAACACAACGAAAAACCCCACCACTTTTCCCAACTAACTTCAACTACACCTACCTGCATAACCATTTAATACCCACACTCACAGGCCACACAAAGATGTCAGAAGTTCAACCTCAACCCAGGTGTGAATTCTGATTTAGGAGACCTTGGCAGTCACATAAGAAAAACTTGTAATAAAGTGTTTGTCATTTGCCATCAACTACCCCACTAAAAGTAGTTCTGAATCGTCACACATGTATCTTCCCCAGAACCAGAAGCCATACAAATGAGATCACAATCAATAAAGTTTACCACTCAGCACCTACAGGGACAAGAGGGAGTCTGGAGTCACTGGGTGACGGCGAACAAACCAAAGCAAACCCAAAACAAATAAAAACCCACCATCATATGACAAGTGGCTACAGAAATAAGCTGCATGCTAGCTCATTAGTGTTTCAAGAGCATAAATAAATACACATTCACAGGACACTGCACCTATATGTTTTGTGAACACCATATGCATAAAGTAACTAAGAAATTTTTTCTTATACCTTTCTTCATTTTCATTTCCTTTTAGACCAATATAAAAATAGAATGTTTATGGCTGATAACTTTCCTAGTCTTTGAGGGCATAACACACTGCAGTGACAAAATATTTTAAATCCACATGCATGCACTATCAATAAATCTATCATACTACAATAGTTGCACATATTCTATGCATCGAGGCAGAGAACAAGTCTGACTAATATGCAAGTGGGGAATATCTGCAAATAACATAACGGAACACAGTAATTGCCTGTATTATCTCAATGAGATCATGATCTTTCTGTACTAGGTATTGTATGAATGCACAGTAAGAGCACATGCAGGTCATGCCGAGCTTACTAATTTTTAGGCTGTTCATGAAACAAAGGTTTACAGTGAAATTATTAATACCACATCCTTAAAAGTGGAGGTCTAAGGCATTTATCCCTGCTACAAAACGGAAGTTTGATCTAGGGAAGATCATGAGCATACTGTTTAAAAGAAATACATATTATCACATTGTTTAAAGAAAATTTACATCAGCACAAAATTATATATTCCACCAGCATTTCTTACACTAAGTTTATGATCTTATATATTAAGGTTTCTATAAGAATTAAGGAAAAAAAGGATACATCAATCCAGCATGTTAAGACTTATGCATTTAAATAAGCATTGTGTTTGTTAAATGAAACTAATGGAAATCAATAGTTCCTATAGTGTCTTTGCTACAAGTCTTTAAGAAGTAACTTTTTCTACACCTTTGGAAAATTGCTTGGAAGAGTCAGTCCTGTCTTCTCTAGTCATCATCGATTTTTGTAGCAAAAAATAACAGGCTCTTGTTCTCTCCATGGTACACTAACAAAACTGTCTAAGACTTCTGTAGTTTCTCTACAATGCATCATATCTTACATGAGTCCCCAAGGTTATAACAAACAGTGTAAAATATACACAGACTTTATGACTTTGATCCTGACTCAGAACTCAGTTGTACACATGCTACTGGGAAACACGCTTTCTTTACTGTAGGACTGATTCTTTCTCTCTCACTGCAAGAACAGAAAGCATTACTACAATGTGCCTTTTAATTGTAAACTTAAAAAGCAGCATGGCTCAGGAAGAAATGCTAACTGTCTTTCCCCCAGCCCAAAATTCATCTTTAGCCACTAGTAACAATGGGAGGAACACGCTTGAACCAAATCGCCAACTATTTAAAATCAGTGTAGCTCATGAACTGTCCATGGTTGACAAACCATTGGCAAGTAAATCCCACTGCCTTTCTGCTTCAAGGCTGCTCACTGACTAGCATCAGAAGACAATGGAAATATATTCCCATACATTTCTAATTCACAGAAAATAAAAAAAAATCTGTCCGTATACAGAGATAACTTGAAAATATTTGCAACAGCAGAGTCTGGATCAGTTGTTTAACAGCCTAACATGCTCCAGTGGAGCGAAGTGGTAAGAAACATCATAACACCCAGTCACCCCACCTTGTAAGTGCCCTGGAAACGCTACTTGGAGTTCTGGAGGACATGGAGTCATAGGAACACTTTGAAACAAGAGGCAAGCCATTGGAGCAGAGAAGCTACAAATCAGACTTGCTGGCCAGATGGCACTGTAAGCTAGCGAGCTGATGGCAGATGGAAGTGAGAGCTTGGATAAGGCAAAAAAATCAGTTGCAAACTAGTGAGATATGTTAAGATGCTAGAGTCAACTACTCCTCTTTTCTGATCTCTCTGCTTTAAGTGAGGGTAAGGTCAACTCCTCCTCCCACAGAAATCTACCCAGAGCCATAAAGAAAAGGTAGTTTGGTTTCCTTCCAAGAGGAATACCCACAGCAGCCATCCAGAGAGTTACTCAACACCAAATAAACGTTAGATTCATAATCCAAAAATCCTAGGCTCTCATGAAATTTCTGAAGTCCAGAGCCTTCTACATACAATCTATAAGCCCTTTAGCCTCCAGGACAATGTAAAGACCACTATATTATCATGGCAGAGGAGCTTTCAGCAATGGGGAAGTTTAAAGCCAGGAAGGACCTTCAATGGAAAAATACCACAGAACACGCTAACCATGGTGACGATTTGGTCTCAGTCCAGACTAGAACCAAGGCTGGCTTGGTGCTCACAAATGCTCCACCTCCTTCCTGCAGCTGACCTATAGTTCCCTTGCTGCTATGGGATAGAGAAAATCTGTAACTCTTCATGATTGCAGAATATTACTATCAGAAAAAATGTGGAGCATCTCTTGAGATACTCATGATTATCAATCCTCTGATAAAAAAACCCAGCTTTTCTCCTCTAGTTATATATACACACATACATATATTTTCTTTTCCTTTTTCAGATTTCTCTCGTTCTTTTTAAAAACAGCATTGCCAAGACTTCAGCATTTTTTCTCTTCTGATATAATGGCCCCAGAAACATTATCAATGTTTCCAGAAGAACACAATAAAAAATTATCTACTTCAGTAAATGAGACTAATCTCATACAGTGCAGATTATGTGAGCTTCTAGAAGATAGCAGCTCCCACAAGCTTCTAACATTACTTCAAGAAGCTTATGGAGTTTTTACCCCAAGATATATCACAAAGGGTGAGCCTTTCTTGCCAGTGTCATGAAGTGCAGGGATCTCATGGTCTTATAAACTTCTATAGCTGCCATTTATAACAATTAGGATTTTTATTTTTTTTACTTACAAGTAAATAAGAAAATTGGGTGAGGTGGTAAATATATTAACTTCATTGAAAGCCTTTGGAAAAAGGGAGGTAAAGCTGTAGATTTGTGTGGGAAGCTAATGAAAAGGGAGCACAGCAATGGCGCAGCAATGACACAAGGGATTAACAAGCTCTCAGCAAGAACCTGCATTTCTCAAGGTACTATGAAATTCTTGTACCCTAAACACACATAAACATCCACATAACAAAAGAAAACTGCTAGATACCATACACACAGCCATGCATTTGTACAGCCCCTCATGCTTAGAGCAGACACAGAAATGACACAGGTAAGAATAAGTACATCTTATAAAGGAGCCTACAGGGAACCATGTATTCATATTCCAACTGAAAATCCACACTCTCACCAATTTTCTATACCATCTCCATCAAGTCTCTTGACCTTTCCTGGGACTTCTCTCTCTGTAGTCATGTGATCACACAAGCTACATTCCCACAGAGATGAGCTATATTACTTGCTCCTTTTTGATAAGTGTTCGATCATTGCTACCTTCTCGTTACATGACAAATCTCAATCCCTGGCTACCAGACAAGAATGAAAAAAAAATAAATAGAAAAAAAGCAAGTCAACATCTCATACACTAAAAAACAAAAGAACAAAAAACAAAGCCAACAAAAAACCCTACCCCAAATCTACAGAAGTTGTTACTGAGCAACAACAATAATAGGTTCTTACGGACCCACTCTTGCCCAACAAACATCAATTTCAGCTATTTTCAGATGTTCCCTTTATTTGCAGCTTACATCTAGTCACTCTTGTAGCATCTCAATTCCCCCTTCAGCTGCAGAAGATACACAGTGATAAGCAGCACATAACTGCAGAATAACAGGAAGTGATTAAAAATGCTACAATTGCAATCCTGTGACAAATTTGATCTGGAAATCTGTGTTCTAACCAAAGAAGCACTTTTTTAAAAAAGGCTACTACCATCACTGTGAGTAGAAATTATTAATTTAATGCAAGTCCCGTGATATTTTTCTTAGAACTTCAGCATTCTGAAGCATATTTGGGCCTCCCTTGCGTCCATCTCTTGTGGTTACAGAGAAAAGTGCACCTCAGAGACCTGAATTTCAGCAAGCACATAAAAATGACTCAGCTGTATTTATCTATTCCAGTTGTTCTTAAACTAATCTTACAACTTTAGAAGAACGGAGGACGCTGAACTATTTGGAGGAAGTTGAACTAGTCTTTCTTGTTTGTGAACAACTTTGACATACAAATCAAGAGCATCCTAAGATTACAGATGCAGAACACAGCAAACTGACCCACAGAGTTCTTAACAAAAGCACACGGAAGCTCTTGGACATCAAGAAGATACAATTAAAACTTTTGGACCCACATACTTCGAGCAATGTTCTTCCACTCATCTCTCAGGAGTGTATAAGCACAGTAGTGATCCTCAATCTATACAACAGGCACCTCAGTATGACAACAAACACGTAAGTGAGGGCAGGAATAGTGCTCCAAACTCTCCTAGTGCCTGGGGCTGACAGTATCCTAGAACTCATGCTGACATTGTTGGCGAGAAGGCACAGACTCCATTGCTATCAAAGAGTTGATCAAAGAGTCACATTAAAAAAAAATAAATCTGAACTTTAAATTAACTTGGCTAGTGTCATTGGCAAAATGTCTCATCTCCCACACACCATAAACCAAAGAGAGGCAAAGAGAGAGAAAGGAAATATACACTGGAAAGACAGATGGGAAGATGAAAGCATTGTGGACTAATACTGATACTAAAATGCATCATCTATTCCTGCCCTCAATCAATTCTTTTTGCCTGGTCAAGATAGATATCCTAAAGTAAAATGGATTCCAGGGTTTCCATACCAATTATCTCATCATCCCCCTCCACACAACATAAATTCCTACTCTGAATACATAGTTTATCATTAAACTAGCAAAACATGATTAACTGTGTAATGGTAATGAACATAAATCACTGTGCTCAGATGTCATCTAAAACACTGCATGTTTAGCCACCCATAGTTTTAAGAGGAGCACAGCTGTCATGACTTGTGCAATATACACAGCATCAGCTGGACAGAAATGAATAATCACCGAAGGAACAAAACTACAGAAATCAAATTGTTAGCACTAGTCTCACAATGACCCCAAAACATTCCTCTAGCTGAACATTACCTCTTGCCTTTCATACATAAAATCATGTCATTACGTAGCACAAGAAACCTTATTTCTACACAGAACAGTCCTGGTTTTTTGGCGTTTTTTAAGTTTAACACTGATGTTTACACATCACTGCGGCTTGGTTGGTCATGACAAAACTACCCAACACATCTCAAGAGCTTACAGAACATTGCCAAGTTTTCCCATCTTACCTGGCTCTGTACAGTTCTCTTCTTGTGTCCCATTAGGTGATGCCATCAACCTTCTATTCCTCCACATTCCTGATACAATGCTCCTGTCTGGAATAGCTGATTCTTGGCCTATGTTAAATAAAAAGACGTTATGCCCACTAGCACAAATTTTTTCCTGCATCATCCCAACTGGACTACACACGCCCACTATCAAGGAGCATGGACAGACCATCAGAATGCAAATGGGGCAAAATCCGAGGTGTGACTGGAGCACACGATGACAGAAGTGTGCTAGGTGCCCCTAGCTCCAAAGGGTGCAACCAGGTGCCACATCCTAGCTGCTGGCATGTCCTGGCTATCACAACTATCAGAACACTTGGCTGTGACCCACAGCAGGAAAATATTCTGCAGCAAGCAAATGCTGAAGCCTGTACCTGTGAAAGTCAACACTTAGCAGTTCCTATAGATGAAACCAGCCCAGCTATGCTGACATGAGCAAAAATCACACTTCCATTTAGTCATCTGTACTTGCACATATTACATTACTGCTTTCACAAAAAAATAAAAATGCATATGGATATGTTCCAGTTACATTTTAGTTTATTCTGAACTTTTCAGTCTTGGGTACGCTTAATAATATCAAACCATTCATAACTTGTCAAAGAAAATGGAAATCACAGTGAATCCTCATAAGTCTTAAAAAACCAAACTTTTTTAGAAGTCAGTGGAGCTTTTGCCAAAACTCATATTCCAGAAGCATTCTCAACGAAACCTGTTATATAGAGTACAGGAGCACTTGTGAGATCATGTACCATATGCAATTATAATAATCAAAAAAGAATAGAGCCTCTTAATTAAATCACGTCCACCTCAATCTTATCTATTTCAAATGAACATATTATAATAACAACAAAAATTCTTCCTTGGCCAATTTTAGAGTTTATACAGTCATCACGTAATGCTTGTGTTTTCTTAGTGACTCTTGGAAAAAGAAAGCTTGTTTGGAAGTTAGTTTTTCAAGAGTAAAATATTCTGAACCACAATTATAAGAAACATAGACAACAGATGGTCGGTGTTTATGGATGATATGTACTGTAAATTAGCCAGCTGAAAAAAACCCCCTACCTGATGCAGCATACCATCAAAAATTAGGTTATGAGGGATTTAGTTGATAACCCAGGAGATTAAAAACTTTCATTAGTCATGACATTTTTCATGGAAACCTAAAAAAGTTCTGGAAAACAACAACTGCACCAAAAAAACCCTCAAGCTATGCAAACATAGTCATAACTCCATTACTTGTTTTCAAGTTGAAAAAACAAGTTGAAAGTTTTAAGATGAGCAATATGGTAATATGGTCTAAGACACCGAATTCTTATATGGATGGCTTGTTGCCATCATAGATACAGCTCAAACAAGCCAGGCAATAATTTGAGCACAAGAGCATTACAAACTATGACAAGTTCCAGCAGATATTTCTTCCCTAAAGCACAAGGAGATGACCCATCCTAATTGTGCTGAAATCTGAGTTTCTTACATTAAACGTAGATGCTTAGTGATGGGCTTAGTCGATTTTGTTCTTAAATCTTCAAGGACTGTTGGCAGCCCTACCTAGAGACCCAAGTGCTGTCCCAGGAACCCTACACTTTGTATTGGAGGGATGCGAAGTATATTGCAGGATGAGGACCAGAAACTGCACACTTACAGCCCAAACTGTGCCAACAGGCAGAAAAACAAGTGGAAATGATATGACTAATTATAAATGCATCGGTTTACCAATACAGCACTTGCACAAAGGATGCAAAAGACTGTATAATACTCTCTCTACAAAACGTAAGATTAGCACTGTTCCTAGACTAAAAGGCAGAATTTTCTGTCAAATCTATACTATAACGGGGGGAGAGGTGTTGGAGGTGCGTGTGAGATTGAGAAAAGAAGCAGCTATAGCTGATGTACTTTACAACCTAAGGACAAAACGGAAGGTAGCCCGAAGTTGCAGAGGGGACCACAGGCGGCTGGAGACAACTCTACTCTGATGCAACGGCAGGGGGGAAACTTCTTCAGGGCCATTCCCAGGCACGGAGCTGCCTCGTGATGCCCTGCAGGTTCCTGACCCGAGAGGCGCGGCGGGCTCGGGGCCGGGGAGCCGTGGACGAGCAGGCGCGAGGGGCACAGCTTGCCCTTCTCGCCGGGGCTGCGGCCGCGCATCTGCCCGGCGCCGGGCTTTCTCCCCAGGAACCCGCGCTGCTCCCCCGCCTCGCCCGCACGCCGGGGCATTTCCACTGGGAGACTCCAAACGGGAACAGCCACCGCCGCCTGACCCCGCCAAACCCCGGCCGCCCCGGGGCGGCTGCAGTCCCCGGGCCGCCCCAGCCGCCCGCCCGGCCCTGCCGGGGGCCGCCGGTCCCGCCGCCGCTGCCCCTCACCCGCTCTGGAGAGCCGGCTGNCGGCTTCCCGCGGACGGCTCCATATCGGTCGGGCTGCAGCGCGAAGAGAAGCCGATGCCCAGGGCCTCAGGTCGGCAGCGGCGCAGCGGAGGGAGAGGCAGGTGGCGGCGGGCGGGGAGGCGGCGGCAGCCCGGAGCGGGGGGGGCGAGGCGTCGCGCTCAGGGGCCGGGCTGAGCCCCGCGCCCCATGACCGGCGGCGGAGGAAGCGGCGCGGCGGCGCCCCGCGCTCCTCGGGCAGCGGCCGCCCCACAGCGCGCCGCGGGCTGCGAGTCAGAGCCGAGGGACGGACACATCCACGCGACTCCCTGCACGCCCGGCCAAGTTTGAAGTTTATCCCTTTCCCTCCTCCCTCCCTCCACAAGGCAGGTGGGCGACTCAGCCGCCGCGGCGAGAGCAGCTGCCCACGGGCTCTCAGCGTAGCGCCGGGCGGGCACTCAGCCCCGGCGGGCGGCTCAGCCCCTTCTCCCCGCCCCTCTCCCGCAACTTTCTGGGTGCTCCTCCGGCACCCATGGCAACGCGCATGTGCCCTCCCCCACCGCCGGGCCGGGGGGAAGGAATTAAGTGGCAAAATTAATCCTTTCCCCTAAACGGTGCAGCAATGACCCGCTCTCGGTGTCGCGCCTGGCGCCCTGGTGTGGGCCGGGGCCGGGTCCCCTGAGGGGCTGGAGCGGGCAGGAACTAAAGCAGCGCCCCGGGGCTGGCGGGGAGCGCTGATGGCTCAGGGCTCCTCCACCTGTCTGTAGGAGATGCGTTTCAAGATGGGCTTCCCTGGGGAGAATGGCGCTTCTGCGCGCAGTTTGCACTGCAACGAACGCGTGGTGTTCAAGGTGACGAACTAATGACCCATTTTGTGAAACGGTGGTTAGCTCCGGGCTGTGCCACAGCGATTTCATTTATTTTTTTAACTAAAATTATATGTTTACATTAATTAAGTGGTTACTGTTAGCTAACGAGTGGTGGGAACTTCCTCCTACAGCACACGTAGTGGTTTTGTATTCTTCCCAGAAACGCTGTGCATGTGAGAAAGCACATGTAGACAAAATGGGATTAACTCATTTGATCTTCTTTTCGATACAGCGTTTGGTTTAGGACAGAAGGCCTTTCAGGTGATTCCCTCTGGATCGTTGTCTGTATTCTTCAGAACATACAACACATATCTGGCATTGTTTCTCATGTTGTCATGATTATAATACAAATAGCCTACATAAACAACCATCACAAACAAAATACCACCAATCCTCTGTTTTCTGGTCATTGTTCAAATGTGGTTTTTAGTTTTGCTTGTGAATTCTATCCACTATAGTAAGATGCAGCAGCACAATGCTCAGGATGCTGTGGTACACACTGCATGTGAAATTGCTCTGGATTAATGCTGAAGACTGCCAGTTGTCTCAAGTGCAAAAGGCATTACTCAAGCTGGGGGACCAAAGAGAAACAGTTAACTTAACCTTGTTGCTTGTTTACATGCACGTAGCTACAGAAACTTGTGTGTCTTAACTGTCCAAGCTCCACAGGCACTTCGGCTCTGCTGGGCTTTTGACTTTCTGATTTACATTAAAGCAGGAAAACAACTGCATGTCAGAAGAATGGCACTGAGACATGCTCCAGTCTCCTCTCTTTCATTCCCTTTATAGCTGCTGAGAGAGGAAAAGTAACTCTGAGAGCTCTTGCCTACTAAAAAAAAGGTAGTAGAGAAGGTTATAAATCAGGTTATGTCCCTTGATTTCTCTCCATGGCCAGATAGGAAATCTCAAAGTTGAACCCAGAATGGTGAAAGCCATCCATGACCAAAAGAACTTACAGGCTAATCAGACACAGAGGCAATGGAAGCTGGATAAAGGCAATTGAAGGTCTTTAGATCAGCACCTTTATTTATAGTGAACTTGGTTTTTTTAATTGAAGACCTTTAAGCTCCAGTGAAAGGTATTGGTTGGTCTTGTCAGTAGAGATGCCACTTTATACCCTGTCAGCTGTTGTTAAGAGATGGGAGCTAATTCTTCATGTGGCTTTCCACCACCTCTTTCCTGGGACTAAAGCCTCCCCTTCCACTCAAAGTGGCAATGCAAACATTAGTCTGCCATCCCCTTCTTTTGTGTTTAATGAGAGTTGCAGTGCTGACAAAATTGTAGTTTTCCGTATGAAGATTTTAGTGAGCAGTAGAAGAGTGGTGACACTGGAGGGGATTGCAGAGATTTGTGTGGGTTTCAGTAAAATAAGTTTATAATCTGCTTAGAATAATAGAATCTTTAAGGTTGTAAGATCATCAAGTTCAACCATTAACCCAGCACTGACACATTCACCACTAAACCATGTACCCAAGTGCCACATCTACACATTTTTTGAACATTTCCAGGGTTCGTGATTCCACCACTTCCCAGGGCAGCTTGTTCCAATGCCTGGCCATTCTTCACTTATAAGGTCCATGGCTTCAAGGAGGCTGTTCTAATGGTTGTGTCTCTTCCCACAGCTGATGAATGTTACTTGTGATTTTTATGTTTACTGTGTTTATTCACTTACTTACTCTTTACACTGAAGACATTTTCAAAGCCATGGCACTCCTGATCTGAAGAGGTACCAATATTAAGACATGCAATGATAAGTTTGCCACAACTGAGGTAAATTTGTGTCTGGAGTTGAGGCTGTCACTCACAGATATTCCGTATTTGTGTCAATGTGTTGTTACACAAAGACCGTGGAAGTGAACCGTTGTTAGAGGTCCTGAGTTTCACGTGTGAGGGATTTTCATTAATTCTGTCGGATCCTATGAACATCACATGGATCAAACCAAAGCACATGGTTAGTAACAGGAATGCAATTATAATATTGCCTGTTTCGACATAGAGTCTTTTTTTCCTTTTTTTTGGCTGTTATAAAGTTGTCTGGTTTGGAGTTAACAATTAGTGACTATAGAAACCTTGAGGCCTTCCCTGTGAACCACTGAAAGCAAGAAACAAGAACCAAAACAGTGAAGGGTTCTTTTGTGAATTCCTTACAGAGGAGAAATCTGCTACCTATGAAAGCAGTTCTCAGCATGAAGGTGTGTGTCTCTCCCTTTCCTGTGTACACAAATGAGGCAGATCAAAGTTCAGACAGTACTAATCTCCTAATCATACAAGCTTCTGATTTTTAATCAGTCTGGTGATCACAGGGCAGCCTCAAAATTGTTCTTGAATACTAGACTTTCAGAAAAGAATTCCAAATCACTTTTATTTTGTTGGGGGCTTTTTGAGAAATGTGTCAAGTAACTAACTCTTTGTATAGGGTGTCTCAAAGCAAGAGGTGCACTGCAGAATTCAGCTCCAGTTACCTCTCACCAAGAGAGTCTGAGTACATTTCAGCCATTCACATGGAGGTTGTTACTGGAATGATGTCCCAACACTTACATCTGATATAAGACATCCATGCTGTGTGTGAGGGTGCGGTGCTACAGTGTTGAAGGCAAAAAAGAAGCAAATGCTTTCTGCATAAGGTGACATTAGAGAAATTTGCATTTATTTTTTAAATCTTAAATTATTGCTATCTCTTACTGCAACCAGAACAACTGTATATAAATTCAGTGAAGCCTTCCATTAATAGGCCCCCCCCAAAAAAAAAAAGGAGTAAGACACAACACGGTTTTCTGAGTGATGCTTTCACAGTGAGTGGTTTGGTGATACCTCAGATGTTCTGTTTCCAGTATAATCAGAACAAAATGTTTTCCAGACTGGGTCTAGGAATGCTGAAAGAATTAAATTTTGAAAATTAAAGGTATTTGGGAAATACCATCAAAACAAAGTGTAGAGGAAGAAAATATTAAATAGCACTTGTCTTTAAGCCAAACACAAGAAATAAATCTTCTTTCTTATTGCTGTGTTTATCATTGTGATAATTTAACTTTCGTGTATGTCCCACGCCAAAATGTCTCACTAGAAGCACATACTAATGTTAGTTTCATCTAGCACTGCCAAATGTGCTTGTTTTTCATCTCAAGCACAATTAGTATCTTGAACTGAGAAACAGCCAAAAGGCTTTGAATTAGGGAAGTGTCTCACAGGAGATCCATGAAAGCAGCTCATCTGAGAAGAAAATATTGATGCTGCTGAGAGTTGAAGGAAAAGTATGTTTGGATTAATTTTCTGTGGCACCCCCTAAAAGGAGCAGAAAAAGCAGCATCATGGCAGGGTTACTGGAAGCTGAGGCCCTGTTAGTTAGCCATGAAGACTGTTTCCAGCACAGAAGAGCTGGGAGTGCATCAGCTGAGAAGCCTGGATGATTAGAAGGTGATTGTTTGTGACAGGTACCCAACCAGCCCTAGGGGCCTTTTCAAGTCCAACTTTTCTAACTGATACAACCGGCATCCCAGTATCAACTCCTCTGTCCTGTCTGCAAGGTCAAGAGATAAAATCAGAGAAAAGCCAACAATGTTCCCTTAGAAAAAGACCCCAAAATCTCCCATAAGCCATAAAAATTTAACTGAGAGGAAAAGCGTTGGTGAGAAAAGAGACTGGGATCCTGCCTTTTCTATTTGGCCCAGGTGGTTCATATAAGGGAGCCATGGAGAGAACCTTAGCTTGGCACTGTCCGTAATTACCTGACTGTCAAGGAAGAAGCAATCCTGTCTTTATTTAGGACCTAGTCCCTCCCAAAGGAGGACACACAAATATGACTTGACAATACCAGCTCGCAGAAAGCAAATCAATATTCAAGTGTTGAACTGTAACTCCGGCCACCCGACCTCCTTAGGTGTATATATATACCCAGATGGTTCTTTAAGCACTGGTGAAAGGTGCTTTGCTGAACCATACCTGAAGTTTAGAAAGCAGATCCCTTGTTGGCATCAGCAGTGAGGGTTCAGCCAGAGCGGCATCAGCAGTGAGGGTTCAGCCAGAGCCTCTGTGATGGGTAAACCCTGAACTGGGACCACTGTATTACAGAGAAGCTCCAGCTGTAATACCCAGAACTCATCCTTGTGCTAAGATCCTCCATGACTTTCTATGCATTCTCAGATTTTTACCTCCCAGGGGAGTTGCCACTTGTGCTATCACATAGCACTTTTGCATGCTTCAGAGGCAGAAGTATTCCTTAATAAAGGGTTATTTCTGTAGTTTAACTCAGACCTTTGTTTTGCTTCCAAGGCTGTAAATAACTCAGCTGTGAACTGAAATTAAAATGCTATGAAGAAGTCAGTCTCACATTGTAATATGGAACCACATTTTCCTTTAACTCACCCAACTCCTCCCTTCTGTTTTATGCCATGCAGTTTTCCTACTGCTGATTTCTCTTTAATAATCTTAGGAAATGCTACTTTGTATTTCTGAGGAGCATCTGTGATTACACCCCACCTTCAACACTTAGCTAGGAGCCACATGCTCACCAAGACCTTACTTGGGAGTTTAACAACAGTCACTCAAAAATAATGGGATTCTCCCACAGTATGCAGAGGTGCTACAAGCAAGAGTTCCTCATACCCTTCTTGCCATGAACAACCTCACATAAGCCCAGGAAGGACGTCAAGCTGATGTAAATAATCTTCCTGCCATACAGTAAGAACAAATGGTACCAGCCAGATCTATACACTTGATGTCATCTTTAAACTGCAAGAAAATAAGATCAGTTGACTCGTGATCTCTCACATGTGCTGTTAATGCATTTTAGTTTAGGTACATTGGCTCTATTCATTTCTCCAAGACCACCAAAATGTCTTCTTGCTGGACAGAATGAGAGACATTATGCATATCAGTGGTATTCAAAGTGTTCTTCGGTTCATAAGGTTTCAATCAACATCTAGCTAAAAAAGGGATTTTGTTAGAAAAACCTCAGTATTTGCCCCCTTAAATCAATATTATCTAAGCCCTCCAAATTCATCACAGCATCTATGTTCAATGCCCTCTAGATTTCGCAGGGATATAGGCATCTGATTAAATGCTTGCCAGATTTGAAGAACTCATGCACATGCATAAGGCCGTACTGAAATGGAGGTTAAATTGCAGGGACGGTTACACAGCATATGCTCCCCCACACACATACTGTCTCTCTCAGTTTCTCAAGTTTGCTGTCTCCAGTGAATTCCAGTGTCAATTAATTTTACTATGTTTTCATTTTGCCAGTGATTTTCTATTCCTCTCTGCTCTCACAGTCACTTTCTCTTCTGCCTATTTCACTGCTTCCCTCGTGCTTTCCCTCTTGTTTGCTACATGACTTTGTTCCCCACTTCTTAATCTTCTAGGCCCAGTGCAAATTTTTCATGTCTTCCTTTCTCTGTAAACAGAATTCTTTTCTCCTCTTCAAATCTACACATGGGTTCAAGCTTAGTACTGATTCTAAGCTCTACTCCCAGAGGATTGGGGAAATTTGACTGTGCTTACCCTTAACTGTGAGGAATGAGGTTAGCTGACATCATGCTAAACACAAGGGACTGGGGCTAATCACAGCACTTTTTTCCATCAGTATACAACACATTTGTTTGCTCTTCATAATCTCATTCCACTCCCAGATAAAGAAACTAAATTCAGTTCCATAAAATGCTCTCCATTTGTTTTCTTTCTGGAAAGTTTTGGTATGTCTGAAATAAGTGAAATTCAAAACAGCTACTGAGGAGACATCTTCACACACCTCAGTCAACTACACTCTTATTCAGCTTTCATACCTACTGGGAATTTTTTCCAAAACCCTTCGCTAGTCCCTCAGAATGAGAAGGATCATTAACTAAGCAAAAATTGATTCATTACGGTGAGAAAAATTTTCAACAGCTATGTGTTTTTAGCCCAAGCCACAGGCTGCTGTGATCTTATGAATACACAGGAGGAAGCCGTGGAGAATTCCCTCACAAAAAAAGCCTCAGATGGTGTCAGTGTTTGAAAGCCTGAAGGCCAAAGAGGTCCAGTGAAAGTCCTGTTGGGGTAGCTGGGAGAGATTCAACAGGGCAGCTCCTTTCCCTCATTAGATTAGAAAGAGAAGAGCAAGTATTCGTCCTTAGTGACTATGGAAAAAACCAACTGCAAACTGCAAACGCTATATATACAAGTGCAGGAATATGTGTCCTGACAACTGATGTCCTTGAAACAACAATATTGGAAAGGTGAGAACTGTCTTTATTCAGTGACTTGTAGAACACATGGTTGAAGGAACCTGGGAAGGTCATCTTGTTCATTCCCTTTTCCTAAGGCAACACCAACTCTCCCTAATGTTGAGTGGGCTTGTTCTGAAACTTAATACCCATTTTTATACTGAAATTGCTGTTTGACTGCCTATCAAAGCTTTTAAAATAAAATGATGGTGAAAAATGTTAAGAAAATTTACACCTCCTACTTTGGCTGGCATCTTTTTTTAACACCGTTAGTGAGCAGAGCTTGGGGAGTTCTGGGACTTTTCCCCCTCATATGACCACAGATTTTCAAAAACATGTTTATTCTATTGAAAACCTATAATGTTAAAGCTAAAAGGAATTGTAACTGTCAGTCAGAGAAGGGGAAGAATATCCTTACCATTTATTTCTGTAAAGTTAGTAGAAATCAGGTTCTTTTATAGATAGTAGGAAGAAAACAACCTTGTCCTAGGAAGATAAATTCAGTGTATAAAATCATGTAAAATGATAGTCTAGAGGGAATGGCAGTCAGAGAAACCAAGTGAGTGGGAATAGCACTCAGTGGAGTGTTTAGTATGAGGCGTTTAGGGCATTTATTTCATTGTTGTTTCATGTTGTCTCATGTGGAAAAGATAAGAAAGGAGGATTAATTTGCTCCCCATTATGTTCAGACAAGAGGGGAGAGAACAGAGAAGGCTGGTTGGAAGTCCAGGTTCAGAACAGGAAGGAGAAAGGTATTTGTCTAAGGAGGCATTGAAGGGAAAGAAGGGAGAGCTTTGGTACACAAGAAAAGATGGTTCTAAGCAAGTAGGCTGGGCACAGTCATCGGTGGGAGCAGACAAAGGGAAACTGAATCAAAGTGGATCAGAAGGATGAGTGAAACAAACTAGACTGGGGAGATGAGCACCACTACATCCACTTTGAAGATCAAGTCTTGTACTGTGAATTTGAAAAGGGTTGGTGTAGCAGGAGAGAGGCATAACTATAGCTGCAGCACATTAAGAATTCTCCACAGAAGTTCCCCTTAAGTTTACAAAAATGACCACATCTTCAGCACGGCCCCCTCCAAACCCAGATAATTGATGTTGGTTACCATTAGTGAAAAGACACAGTCAAAGCAAATGTTGGTGTATTTTCAAATATTGGCAGGAATGCTTTTTACGGTATTTCCATGTTAACTTCCTAACAGACTTTACAGCAAAATACCAAGAAAATTTGTAGTTATTGCCAATTTTAACAAGAAATGTTTATCACTGGCAAATAATAAATACAACACTCTTGCGAATTAACTTCTTTGCTATTCCTAAGTCCTTGCAGAGGTTAGCAGCAGGATCTTTCAGCCAGTCTTGGTCATAAGTGTGCTCAGCTGCCTTTCAGCATCAGGATAGCCCAGGTTCAGGACAACTCCTAAGAGCTGGCTGCAGTTTTCAGCTTGTAGGAGGAGAACAGCAAAGGTAGCGCTACCCCATAGTCCAATTTAGTAGAAGATATTGTGGGTGTCACCTGCCTGTAATGTGTGACTCACTCCACCATTTTTCTGTTGTTTTCATTTAATATTTAAACACTCAAATATTCCAGCCACTTTATGTTTCATCTCCTCAGAAAGAAGCAATGTTTCAGAGGTGTTACCATGGAAACAATGGAGTGAGGAAGCAGCTAAACATAAAAGTAAGTAATCTATCAGTAAAACCAGAGACATGCTTTAGGGTAACTTGAAATTATAAAATAGATAATTAATTGAGCTGTTGCTGAGCATCTGTTTGTCCATATTGCTTTCTTCTAAGTGACAACAGGCCACCTTTTTGCATGTGACAAGAAAATAAAACTTCCCTGTACAAACTTTTCAGTAGCTGAAGTCCTTTCTGACACAAGAGATAATACCACCCTTTGGAGATGACCACTGGAATTACCTATCAGCAAGATCAGGCAACTGAAATGGTATTGTTAAGGGTCAGCAACACCAGCTTCCTCAAACAAATCAAAACTCCCTTCTGATAGCAGTGTGAGCATTGGAGAGTTGTGATACAAATTACTTGGAAAGTTTAATCAGATGATGGGAAAAAGAAGATTAGCATTACTGGAAGAGAAAATGCAGCTAGATGTGTCAAGCCCCTTCCAATTATGCAAATGAATACACAGAGTCATTCTCTCAGAAGTGGGTATTAAATTATACTTGTGGGTAAATACAAAAGTATACCTTTGTCCACCTGTCACTATATATCTGGAAATACCATAATTACCTCTCTCAAGCATGGGAAGGAACAAGTCATGGCTTTTGCCTGTACTCATATCATAAAATGTTTCCCTGTGGCTTTACTCAGCCTTAGCTTTACTGAACTATGTATTGCCTGTAGTGAAGGTAACACAGGAAAAATCCAATGTTTCAGCTATGTTCTGGGCAAGAAAACTCAAGTAAACCTCTGTAATGAATATCATACTCACTTCAGGCATCAGCAAATTGACCACAGAAACACTTAATACATTTAAATATTCCCCACAAAATGTTCTGTTCAGAACAGATTCAGAAACAAAGCATTGGAGACCCGAGCTTTATTTGATCTTTATAGCCTTTTAGATCATGTTTAAGACCATCATATTTTCACTTGTGGGCAAAGGAATTGTCCTGGGAGATGTCTAAAATCCCTTTCTAGTGCTGGAAAATGTCTTGATGATTAAAAGAAGAATCATTACTACCATCAGTGGCCACTAGAAAAATTTTGTAATTGTAGACTGTAGAGTGGGATGTACCTCTAGGAAACTGGCAGCTCTGGTCTGACTTGCACACTGAGCACCTGAGGTGCCAGGGTGGCCTAAAGGACCCACTCCAGAGCTGCCTTCCCCAGGAAAGGTGCCAGAACATGCTCAAAAACTCACCCCTGGTGTTGCCTGGCACCTAGTTATTTTACTGACTTTCAGTTCCTCCGAAGTCTTTCTCCTTGAAACAATGATCCACAAGGAAATGGAAGCATTACTGGTGGAGCTTCCTGGTCAGAGACTTCTGTTCAGGTAAACAGCTGCCACTGCACATTAGGAAAACTTTGAGGTGAAGGAGGGCAGACCAGATCCTACAAGGCTGAAACACTGATTTGACCATGCAGTATTGAGAGAGCCTTTCTCCTGGAGGGTTGCACAGAGGCTCAGATGGTAAATGAGATGTCCACACAGCCCACAACCTCAGTCAGCTGTGAGAGGAGCATGAGGGAACTGGTCTACTGAGGCTTGGAACACTGGCAAGACCTTGCTACCAGCAAACCCCGAAGAGCAGATCTTACCCATACCCAGCTGGCTTGGGAGCCCATGGAAGTGAACAGCCAGGCCAATTCACAACTGGCTGGCAGAGCACCGTGGCGTCAGACAGGTTGTAATGATCATCATAAAATATATTCACTCCACAGCTTTTGAAAAAAGATAATTTATACAATTCTTTCCATGCACACGCATATTCAATAATAGCATAAAAATACAGCTAAATAAATGTTTATCTGGAGAAAACTGATCTGCTGTCCCTTTCACAACAATTTTAAAAAGTTGAACTTAGCCTTGGGGCTGATGGAGTCTCACAGAATTGGTTATGTTGTTGGCACTGACGGTGAAAAAGACAAGAAGAGAGGTGGGGCTGTGTTTTATGCAATATTTTGTTCTTGCTGTTGGAAATCTATTGTAGTTTTCCTGTCCAAGCTATCAAGATGGTTGATAAGCTGGAAATACATTATTGAGGTGAATGTTTCATAGCAAGCTGTTGTGTAACTGAACTGTTTCCTATGTTAGCCTTCCAAACTCTAACAAATCAATTTTTAAAAAAAGGCAAGAATTCTGGAAGATTTAACTAGCTTTAAAATTTGTTTTCGGTTTTTAAATTAACCCTAATTAATGAATTTTTAATTATATGCAAAGCAAACCCACAAAATCTCCAGAGGCTTAGCTGTGCCATTGCCAAGAAAACCAAGTGAAAGGGCACAGCTTTGTTTTAGTTGTTTTTGTCCCCCCAGAACAGATCAGAAGCTTCTAGAGCGAGGCTGCCTCCTGCTTTCCCTTTGCTCCGTGCCTGGCACAGCCTACTGTGCCATGTGTCACGGCTGTGTTAGCTGCCATGGCAGACATCCTGTAACACCACTTGTTTGAGGTGGGAATGCAGCAAGGCCCAGCTTTCGGGATTTGCGCTGCTGCGCGGTTTGTGGTGGTTAGGAAGCTTATAAGCACAAATACCACTCTTTCCCTAGTGATGGACCCTGGACTAAGTCCTAAGGAAAAAAAAACTCTTCCAGCTCATTGTCAAGACTGAGCAAGCCGGTCAGCCAGAAAAAAATACTTAAAAGTCACACATACAAAATAATAATGTCCAGGGCCTGATACTTTTTCCACATTTGAACAGGCAAGTGAACCAATTTGTGTGAGTAGAGTTACATGAAATCCAGACCATTTTGCTGTCCCTGAGACAGTGCCCCTGACTCAGAACTTTGTGGAGGGCATTACACTGAGTTACTTGTGACCAACAGACAGCAAGCACTGGCATGCTCACCAGTGATGTTCAAATGCTAACTTACAACAGGTAAGTATCCTAACTGCTAGTTTTCTTACTTATAGGCTGTTCGAAAAGCCTCAACCAGAAATCATTGCAACAGAATCCAAAATGCTGAAAATCTTTTCCTTGCCTTGATAAAATATCTGGCTAGAATGAATACTCATGATTTCTGTGTTGAACTCAAAGGTACTAAGGCATCATCACACTCTTAAAAATTTAATGCTATTTAGCAAGTAAAATATTTTGCAGTCTCAGACTTCACTGAGAAGCAGACTTTGAGGGAGGGAGAGAAAATGTTTTAGCTCTAGCTCAGCAGTACTTTTAAACTTCTCAGTCATATCTCTTGCTACCTGAGGAATTTTAAAGAAGTGAAATCAAATGTCTGTCTGATCTTAGGTGATGTGCAATATTTGTTCTGAAGGCTCATGCAGCTTCTTTCACTCTTGAATTATTTACAACATGCACACAGTGTCATGTCTCAATAGATCACTCTATAACTCCATTAAGTAATATGAAAGCAATTGCACGTTTTATATATATATGTGTGTGTGTGTGTGTATGTTCAGGCTTAGTAAGAATCAGTATTAATGATCATCCATACACACAAAGGATTAAATAATTTACTGAAGATAGAGAGAGGCTTTGCTGATGAAAATGAATATAAAAGCCAGCTAGTCCACCACGTATCTTGAGCACCAATTAGTACTGGAGGTTGCAAAACAAGGTTGAAGAAATTGAGTCTCAACAAAAAGACTTGTTTTTAATGCCAGATAGCTGGCGACTAGTTTAAATGCTGATACTTGGAAGAGTTTGATCCTTCTGTAGGTTTTGTTTGTTTATGAGAAAGAAAGTATGAAGAAAGCATTAACCTTTTCTATCATCTTAATTCCCTTTGCTGGGCTAGGCTGGCTGTGCTAAAAAAAAGAAAAACAAAGAATAGCCTCAAGGCAGATGTATTAGTGTCTGCATCAGTATCAGTTTCTCTATTTCTCCAAAAGTGATTTCACAGTAGGAATTCCAGTAGGAATTAAAACACTTTCCTACAAAAGAAAAACAGAGAATGAGAGCTGTGTGCTGCAGAATACTGATGGGACTCATAGTCCCTAACAAGGCTGATAATTTTCTTTGGCCCATACCATTATGTATACGCAACCATAAAACCATAAAAAGCTCTCATTGACAGCAAAACACTGAAACTTTGAATGGCTCCCAGCCCTATAGTACAAAATTTTTGAAGAACATAAAAACTGAGGATTCACTTGTCAGTTAATCAACTATTACAGCTCTCAGCATTCAAACTGTTTTTGTATTGTATAATGCACTAATTGTTGTGATCAGGACCCTAACAAGGTTATGACTAAAATGGGGCACAGAACATGAATAAGGGCCTAGAGAAATCAATGTGATTTTTTTTCTTTTTTTAATAGGAATCAGATCTTTTCCTTACGCCATAGTGAGCCACAGAAAAGAGATGACCACGCAGAAAATAATAAGAATAATAAATGAATTCTGCCCAATCATCATTATTCAACTATTCCTTATAGTCATTCCAGCAATAGCTGCTTTGGGTCAATTTGGAAACTGCTGTCTCAGGACAAGCGAAGAGAGATGAAAGGAAAAACTCTGCAAACCTCAGTTGATGTTAACAGCTGTGGTGGATCCAGGCTTCTGCAATCACCATCTGATTAGATAAACTTGTGTGCAGGGCAACAGAAAAAATCAAAGGTAATATGCCTCACTAAGCCTTCCCAGAGCATTTTTTTGGCTTGTATAATGAGACTATTTCAGAGAAGTAAGAATTAAGGAAAACCTTTATGTAGAGTCCTGGGAACATATTTTTGGGTAATAACACAGTATTGAAATTTGATTTTTTATTTGGAGAAATCCCAGAAAAACCAATAGAGTGTGTATGGAGAGAAACTGCAGGGGTTTGTTCTCTTTGTACATCTGAGGAATTCCCAGACAAAGAGTTTTTTCATATCTGCATAAGAAGATACTGCTTGTTTATACAATGGGTTTCCCTATGTACCTCTCCAATGCTTGTTTCATACTTTATCTAAGAAAGCAAAAGTTTAATAAAGGTAATATTTCAGAAACAAAGAAATAGAAATCACATTGAGATAAGCTTAGCTACAAAGGGACCAAAACAACTGCTACAGAGCTTACACAGTAGGGATAGAAAGTCATATAATCCTGGCAAAGTTAAATGGAAAAAGGTGCTTAAACCAAACAGTGATATCACTGCAGCCACTATTGTGAATTATTTACAAAATGAATTGAATTTTTTAATGCAAAAAAAGAGTAGTAAAGAACAAGCTAGGACACTTACAACATAAGTCTGTGTGTTAGAAGGAGCCTCAAAGGAAATGTAGCAATTCCCCTGAAAACTGGGTCTCGTTTATGGGATATGCCACTACGTCAGCAATTACGATGCATGAGGAGAACATGACTTTCCCAGTTGTGTATATATAAACAGTAAGAGAGAAGGAATTCTCTTTGGAAGGCACATCAGTTTCTGTTATGTTTCTCCATTCCAGCAAGAGTTATTAAAAGAGTAAGAGAAAGATATATTTTAAAACTCTAGAAAATAATCAGCAGGCACCAGTGTGCTCAGCAGTGCAGAAAACACTTGACAATTCTCCAATTACCCAGGCACGCCTAACACGTTAACCTTTTGTATTCACATGCTGACTACCAGGCAGTAGGTAGGTCCATGGAAATATGGGTTGTATGATTACAAAGTGAGAACAGTGTACCATCTGTCTATCTAATACTGTCCATGCGGCAAGCACATCATTATTTTAAGCCTCAAACTTCTCAGTACCGAGGAGGCAAAAGACAAGTGTTGCCATTACCTTGTAGTTATATTTATGATGTGTGTATATTTTGCCTGGGACTGAAAATCCAAGACTAGCAGCCAAAAATATTTGGAGAGTTATCACAGTACTGGTGCATTTGAATTTTCACTACACCAGATGATACTTCATTGTCGCAGAAAGAGCTAAATTGTTACCTAAAGCTGGCATATTTACAAAATGTAAAATACAGAAAAATTCTTTTCTGTGTCTATGAAGACTGAGTTAAAGAAGAAACGTCAGTAAGAACAGCCCAGTGGCTAAATGTCATCTGCATAAGAAGCCAGAAAGCAACCCCCTATCAGCTGTCACCAAACAGTCTGCTGGTTTGCTAAGAGTATCCAGTGCTCAAAAGTAGAGAAGGAACATCTCCCCACACTGTAATCAAGAATGGCACTTACTAGAATGTAAACAGCAAAACTGAATCTGAGGATCGTGTCAATGAAAGGAGTTATCAATTCATGTAGCGATCATTCCATGAATGTGCATCATGAGGCATATTCTGTACTCATATATATGTGTATCCGCTATGAAAAAAGTGATGAGTTAACTAAGCCCTGACTTCCCTTAGCAACAGAGAATGTTTTCCTCTTAGCTTAGAACAGTAGGTCTTTCATGCTTTATTACCATGTAGTCTTCCAGAGAAGTTAACTTGTGGCAAGAGTGCATGTGTCCAGGAAATGCAGGACATCGCTGGCAGCTGGTCCTGCCACTGCAGTTCAGGTTTGAGTGCTCCCTCCAACAGCTGTTGTTAGATCTATGTCGTTTCTAAGAGCTGATGCTCAAATCTCAAGATTTGAATATTTCATCATCTTTCATCACTGTGATTTTTCTTCATATTTGTACTGACTGTACATATTCATGTCCCCATGAAATAAAAGTCTGCGCTTTTGCCCCAGAACAGTTAGATCCTTATATGACCCCACAGTACTCAGAGTTCTTGAGTCTGCTGATTGACAAGTGTTTCTCTTCCATTTTTGTGAGCTGGAGTAGTGCTGGTACTGCAAAGCCAGCTACAGTATCAGATATTGTGACAGGTTACTTTTGCCAAGAACTATTCAAAATATTCTATCTGGGAACAACTAATTGTCCATTTTCTTTGCTTTTTGCAGACCTCTTTTAAAATCTTAGCAATT
Organism: Gymnorhina tibicen; assembly: GCA_013399875.1. NCBI lineage: Eukaryota > Metazoa > Chordata > Aves > Passeriformes > Artamidae > Gymnorhina > Gymnorhina tibicen. Next base: position 930,363 of record VXAZ01009672.1, read on the forward strand.
TTATCTGTCTGTTCAGCTTTCACCATTCTTGTAAGAGGTTTTTTTTCTGATTCATCTTTTGCAATTAAAAAGAAGCCTTAATATTGTGTCAGATATCCATAACTAGCTTGTTAGATCTCTGCTGTTGGTCTGTGCTCATCTTGCTTCAGTTAAGAACTTCCCTCTTTTTCCAGGCACCATTGTACCAATGTACCTGGAAAATTGATAATCAAATTTTCTAAGTATCAATGTTTGAGTGATTTGGAGGTATATTTGAAAGAATGACCTGGGTGTGAATAGTCAGCTGTATTTGTACAGATGTTGTGCTTGTCTCACTGGTTCATTGATGTTTCACAAGAAAGTGGTGTCTGTATTGTTTGCATAGTTTATTTTCTGTTGCTGCCTTTTTATACTAGAAGGCTGCTTCTAGATAAGGCAACAGTTGTCTGTCTGCCCCCCGTCATTCTCTTTCTTGTAATGCAGAGCAGATTTGCACTTTACCAAAAATATTTTGGGTTCCCCATGGCAACACTGAAGGGCTTTGAATTGCTCCCCATCCTTAGATTTTTGTATCTAAGTCCTTCCATGTCCTTACAGTCCTTACATTATTGCAGGACACCCTCCACTGTGTCAAGGGTGTTTTTATTCTGTTGGCAAAACAGAACCTGATGTCTACCTCTTTCTGCTGAGATCACATGAGATTCTGAGCATTCCTAAGAGACTGCTTTTACTTGACTTTGATGTGAAAGCTGCCTATCTTTATTGTGGTTCAAAATCTATTGCACTCGGTTCTCTCTGTTACGTGACTCATTTTTGCTGGGTGACAGATCCAGTTTCTCCTCTTGATCATAAAGGAACTGTTCACTCTCTTTTGATGTTACACTACTTTTACTTATGTATCACTGTCTGACCTCTGCAGTTACGGCCAGTCAGATGTTTGAAAACTATTAATCTTCTATCATGTCATAGGCATATCAAATCTCACATTTGAAGTTGCTGCTTTTTTTTTAGTATAGTGCTATTTATTTTTCATTTTATTTATTTGTAAATTCTGCAACAATCGTTGCACGTGACCAAACACAAAACATTTTCCACTCTCCATCACTCTCCATCATATCTTCATATTTTCCTTTATATTCAGTTTGTTGCCTCGGCCATTTGCATTGGCACAAGTATTGGTGTATTTTGCATGCTTTTCATGAGCAATTAATTACATCAGTCTCTTCACCACTTATGTCCCATATTTGCAGATGAATATGTTCACATGTGTATGTCTATGGCTGTTAGTAGTTAATGTGAGCTCCCTGAACAGTGTTAGTAAAGCATATTTGTCTTGTTCCTATAATTTCTGACACTTTCACCTCTTTACAAATGACAATGCAGGAGCTGACTGTTTTGTGATATGCTGGTTTATTGTTTTTCCAGAGCTTTTCTCACAAAGAAACCTTTTATTTATGACATCTTTTTAAAGATTAAATTATTTTTAAACCATCACTGGGATTTTACTGTTTGTCTTGTTTTGATGTTCCTGCTAACATATGTAGCTGTTTTTACCAGTTGCAGCTGCTGGTGTGGCTGAGTTTACTCTGATTTGCATTATGTCTATAGACAAGTGCTACTAAACTGATCCTCCCTTAAGTCCAGCACTGCAAGGGTAGAGAATGAACAGCATTGCTATAACTATGTTTCTTTGATTTTATTTGTTTCTTCTTTTCCTGTATGCTATTTAGTATTATGAAAGACAGACGTCCCACACCATGCAACAGACAAGTCCTTTCTCCAGTTACTCTGTCCACACAGCTAGCACTTCCAGAAAGTAGAATTCCTTTAACTTGGAGGTATAGTCATTCAACAGCTTCGCCTATATGGAATAATGTGTACTAAAAACCACAGGTCAGTACCCTTCACAGTTCTACGCTTCCTGCATGACCTTTGAGGGTTCACTCATCTTGTCCAAGATGACTAAATATTTAATTGTTGCTTTTATGTCAAAAAAGACTGGTCTATAACAATACAAATGCACAGGGACCATTATAAGGTCAATAAAGCTTGCAGCAGAAAAGTCACCAGTATCTTGCCCCTCAAGCTGAAACAGATCCATTGCAGGACAGAAAAAACCTTCCCATTTTTTCCCGTTCTTCCTCCTCATGGTTACACAGAGATCAAGCCAGTTTTGCTCTCTATTATGCTAAAGGTATTTTCAAAACAATCTTAATAAAACTTCAATCATGCTAGGATGCAATCCCTGTGTGTATATATATAAGAATGCTCCATACGTATGGGATTATGTTGGCACACTGTGTGCTCTTACTTGGCTGAAGATGCCAACATTAACATTGCAGCCCTTGCCTTCCTCTTCAGTAAAAACACTTCTTCCTTGAACTGTAACCACTCTGAAGTAATGACATGAAAATAACCTCTCTGCAGACGAGGTATGGGCTCCTGTCTTGGCAAGATCAATGAAGAATGACAAAGAGAGGTGACACTGTAAATGTTTGGTCCAGAATCCAGGTCTACACATGAACTGCCATCCCAAAACAGAATGAGGGTATAGGGTCACCTATAGCTTCAAGTGTCAGACCAGTTTTTGTGGGATGAGCTGTTTTTCTCTATTGTAGGCTTAGTTTTATATGAAAGAACTTGATTGGCCACATTCAAGGAATTTTCCCCTGGCCAGTATGCATGTTCAGGATTTAACTATAAGCAATGCACAGACATCTTGAGCAAAACCATGCACCAATTTGTCCTTGCAAGTCTTTTCTAGTACCAGCAGGGATAAACAATGTACAAGAACTTTCCAAGCAGCCAAATACACAAGGAGCTCTCTTTCCCCTGGCAGCTTTACAAACCTAAGCTAACTTAAATCTAGTGGAAAAACTGACAGGTTTTAGGCATTTTTGTGGGATTTGTAGCAATCTCAGAAGAATCACAGCCTGATGGGATGAGGATCAACTCATACTCAGTCATCCAGATAATCATGATCCACATGGAAAGTCATTTCATTAACCAGCCAAGTAGAACTCAAGAGAATTTTTTTTTTCTCAGAGGGAAAAGCAATTCTGTTTTATAGAACACTTTCTTAAATATGCTTGAGAAGTCGAAAGGCACTGAAAATGTAGTTTTTGGTGACATGCAGCTTGTATGTCACATTTAATTTTAAAGTGAGTAGCAAACACAATCCTGTCTGCAGATGATGTTAACAGTGTTAACCAGACCTACAATTCTCTATCCTGTTACCTTTAGATTGCCTAAATTCAATCAGGATTTGTGCTCTGATGCACACTCTCATCCAGCTGATTTACTAGATATGAGTTGAATTACCTCCAAGTTCGTATCCGAAGATTTGCTGGCCCTTAGCCATTAGAGAGAGAAAGCTACCACCCAAATGAAAGCTCAAGTTAGCAGCACTGTACAGAAGCACATTGCACAGATGAAGGGCACATGACATTTGTTTGTTCAGTGACACAACAATGACATCAATATTGCTTCAAATGCTGGCCTCTACATCTGGGTATGTGGCTCAGGGATCACAAAAACCAGTGTCCTGGGTTACAATGTATTCTATTACCATGAGCTGTTGAGACCAGGTGTAGCAATGTTCCTTGCCTCCTCCCTCTGGACTATCTCCTGTTAATGGGCCCATCAATGCCTTGCCCTATGACTGACCATCCCATTGTGAGATGCTCCGCCCAGGGGGGAAGGAACCAAGCATTCCCACCAGGATAAAAATCTGGGGCCTAGAACAGCAGAGGCAGACTTACCTACTGGGATTCCAGAGGACAAGATCTACACCACTGGACTTTCCGAGGAAGACCAGACCCTCCTACAACACTGCTGGACCTTCAGAGGAAGACCAGACCCTTCAACAGAACCATGACTCCAGGAGGACTGCAGTTCACCATCTAATTGGACTGTTACCAACCCCCCGATTATCAGGGGGTCAGGTTTGTGCTCTGACCTTGTCAGTGGGTTGGGGTTTTTTTGTGCTACTGCATTTATTTTATTTTTCCTATTGAATTGTATTTCTGACTTGGACTCTCTCACTAGTTTGCTTTCAAACTAGTACAAACAGTTAAATTGGACTGAGAAGAGACGAGGAGATTTTAGACAGAAGAACAAGTCTCAGGTGGCAGGTAAATGGGACCCTGTCAGAACTGCAGAATGATGACACCTTCAACTATACAGATTCCCACCAAGAAACCAAATGGGTGCATCAGAGAGATAATGCACATGGACAGTAGGGTCACTGTTGGAATAAGAGCCACAAAATAAAGAGCATGTCACCTTTCCTGAGAGATTTATATTCATGTGGCTCTCTGTAATGGTAATTTTTTACTGACAATAGCTCTTTCATATGTTCCAGACAGTTGTTTCACTGAGACCATCAGCAGTAAAGAATCTTTGTCCTTCATTAACTTCTCATGCAAGCATTAATTATCCCACAGATTCTAGTAATAATAGGCTTATGAAACTGATGTTTGAATGTACCAGTAACCTCTGCTGTGAGCTGTCCCATCCATCAGCAAATCCAGGAAAGTAACTGGGATGGGAATATATACTTAGAGAGTTTCTACAAAGATCTCTTTGCCTCCTTTCAGGGCAGTTGGAAAATAGAATGAGGAAGCCTGCTTTCATTTTCTAAGCTCGTCTTTTCATTCAGTACCTTCTAATCACTGTGAAACTTAGTTGTTAATGTCTCTGAAGTCAGACACTTCAGATATATATTTCAGACTCTGGATATTTGGTGTATATTGCTATACAGTTCTTCTGAAACAGCACCAAGCACAGAAGGTGCACTGTTCCCACCTGCCTGTTTCTGTTACTTCTGTTAATCTGTGGTAAGACTGTGCTGGAGCCTGTGGTGTTGGGCACTATTAAACACTGACCATCAAAGCTGCATGCCCCTAGGAGCCAGAACAAGACAGCAGGAGAGACACATGCAGGGAGCAGAGTACAGGCACCACTAAAGCAGCAGGAGTTAGTATGACAAGCACTGATTTTGGCAGATGAGCAGTCCCAACTCCCAGACTGATTACTGATGGCCCTGGTCCTTGGAAAATGTTCTGCATGTCTGGATGCTGCATGTACAAGGTGGGCACTGATCCTGCTGGAGCCGTTTGCAGACTCCGTGGTTTTCCCACAGGGAGCACCTTTCAAGGTCAGGTCCTGTGAAAGCATAAAAATGCAGAAAATCTCTCCAGTCTCCCCATGAGCTTGAAGTAGCACATTGTCATGTAGTTAAAGGAGATATTTCCTTGGAGTAGGGTCGGGAGGGTGCTAAGGGTGCTTATGTTCTGTGATTGCACCCTTGGCTAGGTGTCTTAGCCTGCAGTGCCTGTTTTCCAGCAGTCCCTCAGGCCTCAAGCCATGCCCCCTGTAGCTGGAAAACTTGCCCGCATGCACGTTCTAGAAAGAGAAGTCCAGCAGAGTGTTCAGCAAATCAATCCTCCCCACGTGGGTATTTATTACAGTGGCTGTTAGATGCCATAAGCTTGAAAGAGCAGCACCTTATGCTGTGAACTGTGGATTTACGTGCAGTCCTTTATGCCAGCTCTCCTATTTCTAAAACTCTTACCATAACACAAGTTAAAAATTCCTGAAGTACCAGGGCTTGTCTAATTTTCTGTATGAGAAGCAAGTTCTCTGTCAGCACCATGCAACAATGAAACCTGCATTGTACTTCCTTTAGTGTGCTTCCTGGTCTTCTGTGATACAGACACTAATGAACTGTAACCTGGGAAACCACTGCAAGTCTCTTGGCTTAATGTATGTGAGACGTTTGGCTAGATTAAGGTGTCTTTCAGAATGAAAACTGAAGAGATCTTCAGCCCCCACAACTTCATGGTCTTCAAGGCTGCTCCTTTAGAGTAGCAAAGTTTCTTGAAACTCGTGGACCTAGTTTTGGTGGGGCTTTTCTTCTACCTGCAAGGAAGCAAGGGCAGGTGTCTGGAAGTCACCAAAGTAACCTGTGAAAGAAAGAATGTATTTTCTATATTGGGGTAAATAATATTTTGCACTTTGATAACAGAGTCATGCAGAGGTTTCTGAGCAATATGCCTGTATCTATTAAATCTCATACCATCCAATTAACACTACCCTTACCTTATACAGGTAGCTGAATGACAGGGAGTGTAGAGGAGGGTAAGACATTCACTCAAACTCACTATGAACTGGATTTGGACTAAAACTAAGAGTCCCCAACCTCTTCTGGCCTTCTGTCCATAAAAATGCTGCCCTCCCTCACCTGGGCCTGCCTTTCACTTGTGTGCAAATCTGTGTCTGATAGCTCCTTATACGTGTGTGATCTCTAACACAGAGCCAACAGGGCTACCATCTGTCCCACCATCTCTCCTTTCTTTTCTCCAGCTCACTTAGGAGACATTGCCATCCTTTCACCCCTGCCATTCTGTGTCTCATCTTCTGTCTCCATGGCTAGGAGACACCTCAGCCTGACAGGTTGTCTTTACCAGTATCCCTGCTATCTATTTGTCTCATTCAAAATCCTTCTAGAAAATAATTTTCCTGTGCTGCTATTTGGATCCTTCACTTTATCCTCTCCTTGCATTGCATTAATGTCTTTTTTTCTCATCTTTTCACTCCCAGCTCTTCAAACCCCTACCCCTGTCTAGCTCTTGTCTTCTAGTCATTCTACAGGGATTAAAATATGCTTCTAAACAGACTGTGGCAAGACCCACTTATTTGGAGTCCTAAAACATGTCATCTTTCTTTATCTTGCCCTCACACAACGTAAGTGGTCAATGAAGTTCCACAGACGTGCTTATGTGTACCCTCAAACATTTCTCAAAATCTCTTTAGCCATGATGTCACCAAAATGTTACCAGCTAGCCAGGCTGCTGGTAGCAGGAGCAACCTACCCCTGACAGCAAGCACAGTGTCTCTGCTGGATCCCCCATACTCCTACTATGCTGTCTGCATCCTGCTGTGGTGTATCTGATTCTTAGGTGGCAGGCTTGGGTTTAGAGGCAGAAATTGCCTTTTTGTTCTGTGTTTGCAGAGTACCTACCACACTGGGAAGTGAGTCCATCATTCCTGAGTCCTTGACGTTAAGGTGATAAATAAGAAATTAGTCACAGAATTGTCACAAGGAACAAGTGGCAGCACTGACAACAGAGCAGCAGTATCCTGTCTCCCCTTCTTGCTGTTCGTGCCTCACTCTTCATTGCAGTACCTCTGTGATTCTGCACCTGCACACGTGCAGCTGCTGGAGCAGTAGGATTTGTCACTATCTAGAAGTCTCCTGCGAATTAGATGAGTAAGATCACATGGCTTTCTGCCAGCCAAATAGCTGTAAGCTCTTCATTTACAAGAAGCTTTCACTTGAACTTAGCCACCACAATCCAATTTGCTCAGTTTCAGTAAGGTTTAAATTGTTCTCCCTGCTTTCTACACTAGCAGCCTCAGAACAGTATGTTAAGAAGATATAGATAACATGTCTGGGAGAGATTTTCAATTGGATGTTAAAATCTCTTTTTTTGCCCCTAAAAATGTCCTAGCAAGAGAAAATTACTAGTTGCAGACACGTGTTTCTGTCATATTTATTAGCAACCAAGATAAGCTGATTTGCAGCCTTGGACACTAACCATCACTCTACTTTCACGTTGCTGAGGACTTGATTTATAAAAGTGCCAAAAGCTAGGATGCTCCCAAAATAGAATATGCTTCAGGATTCAGCATAGTTAAATCAGAACATTAAGGTGAAAAAGCAAAGAGTTGATTCTTATTTAGAGTGGAATGTAACAGCACACTCAAAAGAAAGTAAGTCACCTCAATGTTGTATAAGAGGAGATCACTTGGATTTAGTGAAGATGAGGGGCAGAGGGAGAGGCAGAACTGAGAGTTAACTGATTGTGTAGAGGATAGGAAAACAAAGTGTGTTTTTCCCAGCTTGAAGGCTGTGCCATAGGTGTTAAATGGCCTCTCAAGCCTAAGCAGACTTTAGGTATAAAGAATATTTTGTTTTGATGTTTCTTCATGTAGGGCCCTGGCCATCATAAACCTCTTAAATTTCAAGTGCTATTTTTGTGGCCTCTGTATGATTGGAGTAACCTCACTTTAAGGATTACAGGGGTTACTTCATGTCTTTGTAGCCAAATGCATTCTGGTAAAGATCAGATTGATCTGAAGTCAGCTGTTATCTTTAGCTTTGATTGTTAATCATTCCCAAGATCTTTGTTCTTTGATTGTCACTAGGGAATCCTAAGTGCAGGGTATGTTAATTAGTACCTGGCTTATCAGCAAATGTGTATCATTAAATACAAGAAATATATCCCTGATATTGTTAGGAAAAGTACCTGAAAGTAAGTTTAAGATAATATTATTCACCTGATGATTCCCACAATATTTTGCTGGTTTGACTTCAGTGTTTGCAACTGTTTTATAGCTGAGGTATTTAAAAGGGAAGGCAAGCAGTGTGCTCTGTTTTGAAAGGGATGATTGCTCTTTAAGTAAAAGAATTCACAGCCTAGATTGAAGCATTTATACAAAGTCAAATTAACAGTTTAATATATTTGTGAGGTTATTCAGTGTCAATCTACAGTAGAAATGATGCATACACTGCTTTCATATTCAATAGCACACTCCATCCAGCTGATCATCACAAACATCAGAAAACACAGTAGTGATTGATTACAGTCTTGTTCTAAAGCTTAATAGAGCTTCTTAATGAAAAATACAACTATGCAGAGTATACTTTGAAAAGCACAGTCCAAGTACTGTGTGATGAGACCTTTCATAGTGTAAGGAACTACTTCGTGTCTGTGTACAGCTCAGCTCTCTGTGACGCTGCCTCTCCTGCCTCAGCACCTTGTTGTACCTGGGCCTGCCTGCTCACCAGCTGCCTCAGAGTTACCTTTTGCTGAATTGCTTCATACCTTTTACTTTTGAAGAAGGATGCAAGATCCCCAGTGCTGTTTTCATGTTGCCCAAGCCAAAAGGCGTATCCAGAGGAAGTTGTGGGTGGCAAAGGAGGGCCCTGAATGCTGTGTAATTTGGCACCCAGATATGCTCAGGTTCACCTGCCACATCAATTTTTGGAAATTCTTCCTGTGGGTCCTTCCTTTAATCCCAAAGGTCTCAGAGAAAGGATCAATTTAATACACTCTAGCTCAAGCTATTTGATTTCAGAAAAGAATTTCACAAAGAAATTGTTCTTATATATTACATTAGCCACAGCAAAGACACTCGGTATTAAATTTGAGTGACAAGGTCATCCTCTGCCTTACAGTCTGTAACAGGAAAAGATCACAGAATCATAAAATGATTGAGGTTGGAAGGGACCTCTGGAGGTCCTCTAGTCCAACCCTCTGCTTAAGCAGGGTCACCTAGAACAAGTTGCAGAGGACTGTATCCAGACAACTCTTGAGTATCTCCAAGGAGGGAGACTCCACAGTATCTCTGGGCAACCTGTGCCAGTGCTCAGTCATTCTCACATGGAGAGGTGTCTTCTGATGTTCAGAGGGAACCTTCTGTGTTTCAGCTTGTGCCCATCTACCTCTGGTGGACTGGACACAGTGCTCCAGGTATGGCCTCACCAGTGGTGAGCAGAGGACCAGGATCAACTTCCTCAACCTGCTGGCAAGGCTTTGCCTAATGGGTCCCAGGATACCATTAGCCCTTCTTTCCAAGGGCACATTGCTGGCTCCTGTTCAACTTAGCATCCACCAGGATGCCGAGGTCCTTTTCTTCCAAGCTGCTTTCCAGCTGGGGGGTTGTATACACTGGTTCCTACAAAGGTCCCTTTGGATGACAGCATAACCCTCTGTTATATCAGCCACCCTTCCCAGTTTGCTGAGGGTATACTCTGCCCTACCATCTATTAATGAAAAAGTCAAATGGTAATGGATGAATACTGCTTTCCATCTTGAGGCTAATGCTAATGCCAGTGCCAGTCATTGCCTTCTTCCCTGGCATTCCAGATCAGTGGTGCAATTTGAAAAGTAAATTAACTTGTTAACACCAGGAGCTTGGATATAACTGGAGCTTTATGTTTTAAGGAATAGGAAGAATTCCAGAAATGTAGCCCTGGTATGTGAAAGCTCTGTGAAATGGCCTGAGCACATGCACCAACTTACTGCTTCATTTTGGACTGGGCAGTGTTAAGTGAAAAAAGTAAGAAACTGAAATATTCCACACTGGATACCAAGAGCTGGGTAAGCTCTGCTTAGAAGTGAATAAAATTCTGCTTCTCTGCTGTTTACCCTCAGCTCCAGGAAGGTCTCCAAGGTGTAATTATTCAGGCCTTTCTCATGTAAGCTGAACAGACTAAAGCTGCTCAAGCTCCCAGAGTGGGAAAAGCAGGCACATACCCACCATGTGATGAGACAGGACAGGGACCAAACGGGACAGGGACCAAGGGAGGCTGAGACATGAAGCACAGAGCAGTGCCAGCAGGCACAGGCTCATAGCACAAAGATCTGGCTACAACCCCTTCATTTAGTCAAAGCAATTCCTCTTCTCCTTATTAAGCTGATTAGAATTGATTGCTTTTTAACAAAGTTATTGCTTTGATCTTAGGCTCAATACAAAGGAAATAAAATAGCAGAATAGTTGTTATGAGATAAAATACAAGATTGGAGCTCAGTGAAAATGTAAAGGCTTCTTTCTCCTGGTGTTTAATTAGGGGTTGTTTCAAACAGAGGTTCCTACATAAACAGTACACTGGGAGTCAATAAGATAGTCAGTGTATCTATTTAAATAATGAATTTAAATCATCCTGATTCTGCACTCTCCAGGTCCTCAGGCTGTGTTTACAAGGTGTCACTGAAGAGCAGAGAACGAGGGCTCCTGGTTTCCTGTTGTAAGCAGTATGAGAACCAACAATCCCCAGCCTCAGTTCAAAACCCATTAGCTCTGCTTGGTTAGACAGTACTTGGGCACAGCTGTGCACCCTCATGGCCTTTCTCTGCCTCTTACTCACCGCGCCTTCTCTATGGCAGCCACACTGGAGTTCTCCACTGCAGGTTTGCCATTGGTTATTTCGGGTAAAAGCATTTCCTTGAGTGGTGAGAACTAAATCTCTGACATCCAAGAACAGCATTTAAGAAATAATGCTTAAATCAGAACAAGATTTAATACAGTCTTTTTAAGATATAGGTAAAATTGGAAAGAAGTTTATGTACGCATATGTAAGGTGTATGTGGTTAGACAAGGTGGACAACATTGTCACAGGCTTAATGTCTTAGAGGAAATTCCAGTCTCTAGAGGCTTCACTCTGCCATTTGATATATAATTACTGTTACAGCCTAAGGAACAGTAAACAACTGTTTAACAACAGTAACAACAGTAAACAGCAGTAAACAACATCCACAAGCTTCATGTGGATATCCCAAAGAAATCTTCAATCTACTGAAACTTGCAGACCAATAGCAGAAGTTTTCAACCAAGCCAGAGACGGAGAGGATGGAAGAGAAATATTAGTATCATTTGAATCAAATCTGTATTTCCACAAGATAGCTATAAGTCTTACTTTCTTGGTATCAACTAAAGATGCAGTGGGTCTAAGTTATCTTCAAGGAAGGTACAGCCAAACAAAATAAATATAAGCAAAGTATTTCAGCTATGAAGTTTCAATTCCAGTTTATTTCTGTCCTCAAGATAATTCAACTTAAACGAAAGTTTAATTCACCAAGTTAATGCCGCAGAGGATTTGGTTTTCTCTGAAATTAGAAGAGAAGAGGACTTTGAGCTAACCGTCTGGAAGGGGGGTGTTTGCTTATGCAGGAGCACATGTGCCTGATCAGAGTAAAGCAAAGGAGCACAATGACCTCAGAACAGGTATACAGACCATCAGGACAGTTTAGGATGCAGGAAAGATGACTAGATTCATTGGGAAAAATTAGCTCCATTACTCAACACTGCACATTCCCGGCAAGACAGACTGAAGCCATACTCAAAACCTGAGAACAGAGTTTTCAGTAAGATGTAGTACTGCTGAGAAAGAACAACCGCAGAGATGGACCAGCTGCTTGGGCCTATCTGATCAGTCACCAGTGACTGAAAAGTAATGGTTTTTGCACTGGTTTTCATCCAGTCTTTCTAGATTTATAGGTACAGAGAGCCATTGCTGCTGAAAGAACAGAGAATTCAAAACTAAAATATATTTTATGACATCTTTTAGTATCTGAATAATCTCTAATTTCTAAAAAGACAGTTTGAAAAATTAATCTGAAGAGGCCATAAGTAGCACCTGGAACTCTGATTATTTTTTCTAGCAGCATTTCCAGCAATGGTAGCTGCTCTTCTGTCCAATACTTCATGACTCAGAAGATAAGTCACAGAAAATAGACACTTATTTCTCCAACTAATGGTCTACAAGTAACAACTATACCAGACTAAGGAACTTGGAACTAAGGCAGGAAGAAGTTAAAAAAATCACCTGAAAAACCCAAACAAGCCTTTCAGGTGGAACATGACCACATCCTTGCCAGACTTGGCTTCACATCTGATCAAAGATGAAACTGGGATCATAACAGCCCACACTGTAGAGCTTCACAGAAACTCATGATTTATATCCTCAAAGGGCTACTGCTGGGCTTGTCTGTCTGGAGAGGAAAACAGCCACATATGGCTGCTCTGCAGGAAGAACTTACCCAGTTTAACCCTTCCACATACAATACAGCCTTTTCCCAAACCAAGTGCTTCTCTATATGTGATTGTGAGTAAATGTTATAATCCATTGAGCTAATTAAGTAGAGGTATTTCCCATTATAGCCATGGCAAAAGTAGTTTATTAGCATACTTTGTCTCCAGGGGAGGTTTAGACTGAAAATTCAGAAGCATTTCTTTACAAGAGGGTGGTCAAACATTGAAACAGACTTCCTAGAGAGGGGTCGATGCCTCCAGTCAGTGTTTAAGAACCATTCAGACAATTCCCTTATTAACATGCCATGAAGTGGTCAAACAGTTGGACTAGATAATCATTGGAATTCCCTTCCAATTGAAATAATTTTATTCTATGTTTTATTTCCCAGGCGTGATGGTAATACAAGAAAAATCCACCGTTTCTCCATGAGAACACAATTGATCAGATAGTGCCCAGAGTATTGAAATGCAGCAAGGTTAGCAGTGTCTTGTTGGGATTATGAAGAGCAGAAGCCTCTTTTTTAAAAGAGGGTGTTTGGATTACCACAGGAAGAGAGGACTCGAGGGAATGCTAAGAATGCTGTTAGATCTCTGAAGAAGCTTGTCTCAGATTTGTTTAGCTCAGAGATGCAGTCTCCGACCTGCCCCTGTGCGATATGCAAAGTTAGAGGATACAACACACTAACGTTTCAGCTTTCTAGAGGCCTTTTTTAAAAATTAGGATCAATCACAAATTCAATACTTTGGCCTGAAAGCTAAATCCAAGGGGAACCTGAATTTGTCAGAATCTGAGAGAGCTCACAGATCTGGGTAGGGTGTTTGGGGCTCTCCAGGGAATGCCACGGGGCAGTAGAAAGGGGAGCTGGCTTCACTGGAAATGGGCACACCAAGCAAAGGGCTGCCTGAGCCAAGCCAACAGGGAAGGCCACCAAGGAGAACATGCAGCTGTGTCTGCTTAGAAATGTCAGCTGTGAGCCCATTTCTGAAACTGGCTGTTTAAAGCCAGAGAGAAACAGGTCCGGCTAACAGTTAGATAATTCCAGATCATCACTTTTGGCTGATTTGGAGCAAGGAATTGAACTCCATGATGCAAGCCTTCATGATCCATTTGAGCTCTGGAGACCTGCTGCATGCTGAAGATACTTTAGGAAATGCTAGTCCCTAGAAGACAGAGTCCTTTTTCACCAAATAATTTCCCTGCACTACTCGCTCTCAAACTAAAGACTGACATCCTTGAATCCCCCAGAGACAAAAGGCGAGTCCAACTCTTTGATCCTCCAGATCCTGATTCCTACTCCATGGGCTGTTTATCCATTTCCCCCAACAGAATATGCACATTAAACAGTTGGTCAGGACAGCAGCCAGCACCAGCCTGTCAAGTCAGTGCACCACTTACTCTTCCCTACTATCTCTGTTCCAGCCAACACTTAATCTTTTTTTTTTTCCAAATCACAGCTATAATAGGGAAGGAAAAAGCCAGAGCAGTACACAGCCAACAGGGCAGGGTGGTAAAAATTTGACTCCTTTTCAGCAAAGAAAGGAGCTGAAAGTGTGTAATAGGCAAACACTCCACACAAGAGCAGTAATTTTGGAAGAAACATGTTCTATGTTTGTATTTTAAATGTGCTTCAAGGATGCTACCTCTGGTGGGTTAGCCTTGGCTGACAGTCATCTCCCACCCAGCAGCTCACCCTCCACCCTCACACACCCAATAGGATGGGGTAGAAAACAGGAAAAAAACCCAGGAATAAGAAAGCTCATGTGTTGAGACAAAGACAGGGAGATCACTTAGCAATTCCTGTATTTGGCAAAACAGATTCCACTCGAGGTAAGAAATGGAAAATGGACACAGAAATTTTCAGGGGGCTGAGAGAGTTGGGGTCGTTCAACCTGGAGAGACCCCATTGCAGCTTTTTATAAAGGGGGCTTATACAAGAGAGGGAGAAATGCTTTTTACCAGAGCCTGTAGTGACAGGATGAGGAGCAACAGTTTTAAAATAGAAAAGGTTAGATTTAGATTAGCTATAAGAAAAAAACTACTTATGATGAGGGTGGCGAGACACTGGAACAAGTTGCCTGGAGAACTTGCAGATGCCCCATTCCTGGAGGTGTTCAAGACCAGTCTGGAAATGGCTCTAAGCAAACTGACTTAGTGGAAAGATGTCCTTGCCCTGCATGACTCTGTAGATAGAGCGCTAAGTCATCAGTGAATGTTTGTCTAAATGCAATAAAACTTCACGCTGTGGCATTTGCTATCCCAGCAAAGGTTAGGGCAGAAGTTCTTGCAGGTGAGGCTCAAAAATGATGGCAGAACTGAGGGAGGGAAGAGTAGCTGAGTTCTGCTTGGCCTCATGCAGTGCACCCTGCACTGGTAGAAGGGAACCAGAGCATCCAACAAACTCCCTGCTCCTGCCCAGGGCTTCCACACTGGGAAGCTGCAGTGCTGGACCAGGAGGCTTTGGTACAGTGTTTGAGCAACAGAAGGGCCATGTCTGCATTCCATGCGTAACCCCAATGTCCTGTGGAAACCTCTGCTTCTTACAGTCCTTTCTGAGAGCTTGCAAAGCTTTGTGGCTGTTAGTAAAACCTAGAGAGAAAGGTTGTCAATGTGCAAAAGTCTAACTAAAAATGAAACTTCATCCTTCTTTGTGGGTGAAATGGAAAGCTATTACTTTCTGTGCTGCTGGAGGATGCATTTTGGAAAAGATCTGCATTGTCTTAAAGGCTTGCAAATAAATTGCTCCATTTCAGGTTTTATTATAGTCCTGAGGGTCAGTAGGAAGCTACTAAAATATTTGAGTAGTGTTGATTAAACCTACTGAGTGAACCTAGAGGACTTCAGAGTCCAAATGAACGTCACATAAATATTACTTTCAGTTTCATAAAACAAGTCAAAGAAGGGCACTGGCTTCTGCTTGGACATTATGGCCCATATTCAGAGGGAATGAACTGCTGCTGTATCTAGACAATGAAGAATGCAGGGCACATCAGAGCGCTCTGCTGAGCCTGCCGCTGGGCTGACTGTAAACCCTCGCAGAATCAGCTAGCAGAGGATACTCGGCACAGGAATAGAGGTGTCATTGAAGGCTATCTCCTACAGCCCTTCCCACCTGGATCCCTTTAGAGGAATGCCACACACAAGGAGAAGGGGAGGACAAGCAGGCCATTGCAAAACAAGAATAAAGAAAAGGCTTGCTCAGCCTGTGGGCAAGCAACCATATCTCCAAGTTATAATCTGGTTCTCCTCATCAGTGGATCTTTTCTGCAAACATGATCACCCACTGTCATGTACTGGAGACAAGGAAATGGAGTTCAAAAAGTTAAATTAGTTACAGAAGGACCTTTATGGCTGCCCAGCATTGCAGTATTAGCATTCAGTGAGCTGCTAACTCTGCATTCATTAGTTGATAACACCCTTCATATTTTCCAGCTGTTAGAGCCTACAGATAGTGGCTTACTGAAAATTCCAGATTCATGCCTCCTAGTGAGCCTTAGGAAATGCAGACACTGGGTTTTGGTACAGGTTGTGATCTACAGATGTCATGTCTGGCTTACTTGTAAAACCTGTCACCTCAGATTTGCTGTTAACACACTGCAAAACAAGCACCCAGCTCTTGACAGCATTACCAGGTACACCACAGCTTAGTGCATGAGCCTGACTTCAGTAGCTGTTTTCAAAACATTGAAAGTTTGAAGTATTACACTATTGTGTCCCTTCCGCTTTTATTGCACCATTTATATCTAAGTTCTAAAAATTGCAATAGAAAACAGTAATCACTTGTTGCTAGTCAGCAACTGCAGTTATAAGGAGCACAAACCACAGAATTTAGAGGACATGTCTGACCAAAAAGTACTTCCCATTTTCTATTTCTGAGGGAAAAAAAGCCTTGCAGACTTGCATGAAGGTAAATTATCAGAAATAGCTGTCTCTTTTTTTGTGATTCTGACAGATTCTGATATCTGATAGATAAATTCACATCTGTTATTGAGTTCATTCACCCTAGCTTTGTTCTAGTAGTCAGTGCCAGACCTCAGAGAGGTGTCAAATGTGCAGAAGTTCCCAATGGGCACAACTTCTTCTGCATTTAACTCTGGTACCAAATAGCATTGTCAGGAAAAAAAGAAAAAAAATCCAAAACAGACTTAGTCTGTCAACTTTCCCCAGAAGCCCCAGCCCAAAGGGGAGAGTCATTCATCCATGTTTGGTTATCTACCTGATTTCAGGGTGTGCTTTATTTACTAGGATTTAAACATCTTTTAGAAACCTAAAATGGGACACATAAATAATGTGACTTTTGCCCTAGACTATTGGCTGGAGACCTGGACAAACAGATCAATCAGAACAGATAAATCCCAACAGACAGTGGCTGTTTCAACCTTCTTTTCAGGACACTTTTTGGCTGCACTATCAGCTCTCCTAAATCCCAAAATGACATTACTTTTGGCCCAAAAAAGAGCCTTTTGTCAGTGTTCTGTGTTGCAGATGTCTCTTCCCCATTTTTCCTAAACACCAGGAGCTCCCTCAGATCCAGGTCTTACAGTCAGCACCCCTGTCATTTGCCCTTCCCACACAGAGTTACCTGGCTGCAGACCTCCAGCCTCTCTGCCTATGGCTGTGCTGCTGAATAACAACAGGACCGAGTCTGGGGCCAGGTGAACCACAGTGGGTCATAGAATCATTGAGAATGGTTTGGGTTGGAAGGGACCTTAAAGATGATCTCATTCCATCTCTCCTGCCATGAGCCACAGCTTCCACTAGACCAGGCTGCTCAAAGCTCCATCCAACCTGGCCTTGAATGCTTTCAGGGATGGGGCATCCACAGCTTCTCTGAACAACCTGTGCCAGGGCCTCACCACGCTCACAATAAAGAATATCTTCCTAATATCTAATCCAAAACTGCCCCCCTACAGTTTGAAGCCATTCCCCCCCTGTCACTATATGGCCTTACAAAAAGTCCCTCTCCACCATTCTTGAGCCCCATTAGGTACTGGAAGGTGCCTTCTCTTCTCCTGGCTGAACATCCTCAATTCTCTCAGCCTGCCTGCATGGGAGAGTTGTTTCAGCCTTCTGCTCATCTTCACATCCACAGTACATAGACCTGGCTGTAAATGTCCTCTGCAGCCTTTGTAATGCTTTGTATCCTTAAGAACTGGGACAGGGGATGGTGTTTAATTCAAAATGCCTGAAATAACATGACTTAAACACATTATGTGATTTCAGCAGAGTGATAATTTTATAGCAAGTGCAGGTGAAATATCTGTGCCACGCAGCAGGGCATAAGGGCATACAGGAGTGCTGGAGGAAGCAAGGCTTGCTGGAGCCTGTCAGGGGACAGAGGAGGGGTCAGACCCTGCACAGTATTTTCCATCCTGCCTGTGAGGGATGTTCTCTGGAGCATCATCTTCCCTTAGCCATGCCAACTGCCAACTGGTGTAGGCTGGCCACAGAAGGCAGTAACCTGCCAAATAAGTGACATGGATAATTACTGTCCAGGGCTTAAGCTCACTACCAGATGTTGGTTTATTTAGCTATATGGTCACAGAGTCTTATACCTAAACACCCTCCCAGAAAAGGACTGTATGTCAGCAAAAGAGGGACTAACTCTAAAAGCACAGATAACCAAGAGCCCAAATCTTACAAATATTTTTGCCCTTTCTCCCTCCCTCAACTTCCTATCGGCAAAAAGCAAATAATAGCAAATCAGGGATGAAACAATCAATTCACTGCAGTCCACAGAGCATGGAGAGGGCAATAAGCACTAGGAAAAAGCCTGTCCAGAAAACACCAGTTCTGCTTTCAGAGGGGACTCAAAGAGCACACAGGAAATCCTGCTGCAAAGCCTACTGTGAATAACAAGAGCAGCCTCCAACACGAGACTGAGTCCTGTGGTCCACAATGCTGTTTTTAACTCCAGTACAGATGGACAAAGGGCAAGGGGCAGTAACCTGGATTCATTCCACCACGCTTTTGTATTCAGACATGTAACTTTAGTCAAACAAGTTAGAAGCTCTGCCACCCCTGGATTCTACTGCTAACAGAGAGAAATGAGATACAATTTTGTAAGATCCCACTAAAACCTCAGTTAGGTTAGTTATCTACAGTGGAGAAGGATGAATCTACAAGTGAGGGGTTGATTTTGCAGTGGGAATTATCTCTTCAGGATGTTTTCTGAGAAGGGCCATAGCTGAATTATGCAGAGCCAGAAGCATGCTGTACATAAATGCACCAGTGTGTATGGCCCTGTAAAGAAATGAGGCTGCAGAGAGGCTGTTTCAAAACTTTTTTTAATTGATCAGATTTTTTTTCTAAGCAAAATTTAAAAGCTGATCAGAGAAAAGGAAGTGAAAGTTTCTTACACAGTCACATTTTTTGTAATTTGAAGAACTATTAGCAATTTTAGGCAAGTAAGGCATTTACAAAACCCAACACTGTCTCTTTAATTAAAAAAAAGAAAGTTACTGAATAGCTTTTGCAAAGGTTTGAGCAGTCCTTTACTTAGAACTACAAAGTAGAGCTAAGTAGGTTGCTCTGTTGCAGGTTGGCACAGATTCCTTCACCTGGTGTCACTTATAAAAAGACCAAAAGAGGGTATTGGTATTAACCGTGAATAACACATGTGGATGTTCCCCGTCATCTTTTTGATACTGTTCATACAAAAAGGTTTCTAGAGAACAACAGAAATCTTTTCAGATGCCATCTCCACTGAACTGGGGCACTGAGGAGCTAATGGCTGTGAGAATGATCAGGGAGGCAGAGCAGTGCTTTGGGTGTGAAGGCTTTTTACATTTTTCTTTTGCTCCAAATGTTCTCAACAGATTTGTGATTGATTAAAGAAATGATTTACCACAAGATGCTGTGGGAAGAAGAATAAAACAATTACTTCAATTACCATAAAGAAGCCATCATTTGTTAGGAAAAATATCTAGCTACTAAATTCATTTCAAAATATATGTAAATGTCTTCAGGGTGTTTGTTAGAGGATCTGCTCATCTACTCAAAGATCAGCTGCAGAAAAGGCCCTTGTTTGAGATCAGTGATGCAAGACCTTCATCACCAGCGACATCACAGCTCAACAAAGACAGGATTGCTCGTTGAGATACCATAAGCTAAATGTGTCCTTTCACTCTAAGTCACATAATACAAACATTAAATAGCTCACTAAAGAGAGAAGCTGACCTCATGGCTCTCTTACTGACTTCCTCTAGACTAGATTGAGTCAAAATAGTGCCCATGCACAGCTCCAGGAACACAAAGACGCCACAAACGTGTTCCAAGAAGCAGGTACACGTTGTCTCTGCATGAAGAAATAAATCTTCAGGTAGTGTTGAGAAGACAAGACAAACTCTGTGCACTGTTAATGCCCAGGGTACAAGCCCTGCAGAGAGAAATCGCCTGCAGAAGGGCCCCGGGGAAATCTAACCAGGGTAAACGTGCTGCCAAGCCAAGTTGAGGGCTGCTTTAACACTTGCCAGGAGAACATCAACACCCTGGGAATCACAAAGCTGTGCTGGGCTCTCTTTATGCATGTGTGATCCCTGAACCGAGCACAAGGCAGCCTGATGCCTGGGCTGTAAGTTTTCATCCTCCCAGGCAGCCTGCTTGCCTTTGGAGAGGCAGCACTTGCAGCACCAGCTATATACAGCACAGGAGAAGTGCTCTGGTTACATGCAAAGCTGCCACACGCCAGGAACTACCAAGTCAAAAATATTCAGTGAAAAAGCAGCAACTTTCAGAAACGCTGGAGGAAGGTCATTTGCAGCATGACTATACTCTACATTCCACTTGATTTGAGGCTGCAGACCAGCTGCAGTGCTGAGTACAAAGACTGAGGCTGGCCAGAAATTTTATTCCAAAACTTATTCAACAGAGAGTATACACTTGATACGAGAGATTTATATGATCTGAAGAGAAACTAGAGCATATTTCAGCCAAATACTTTTCTGAGTAAAACTCTTTTTTAAAAAATACATTTTTCTTTTGGAAAGCAAAAATATAGATAAACTTGGATAAGGTGAAAAACTGAGTTTCCTGGAGTTCATTTGCTGAGAATGGAAAAAAAACCAAACCACTGATGTTTATTAATTTTATTTTTAATTAGCATTTTCCATGTAGAGAAAATAAGATTTCACCACATCTAAATTGGCATTTGCTTATCCAGCAGCCTTCTGGTCCTGTTCTCCCCAGTATAGCCCCTCTTTCTCTTTGCCTTCCACAGCTCAAGTTGTCACATAAACTTCTAGAGAGTAGAGACCAGTAAGAGACTTAAGTGGGGGCTTTCCTCTGAGAAGCCATGTGTGACCAAAAGTAATACTGAAAATAGCAAGAATAATGGGAAAAGAAGGAAAAGTACTTGCTTTGGTCCACATTTCTTACATGCCTCTCTGTTATCAAGAATCACCATGCTAAACTTTCCTAGGCCATGTATCTATTTAGAGCTAGAAACATTGCAGGTTCCTGGTGCATACATCTAACTTCCATTTCTATAATTACCATTTTCAGGATCTGTGAAGGCATTCTGGCACAGCTTCAGCTCTCAAAAGTGTAAGTACAGGGAACACGTCAAATATTTTTTCAAGGATTTTAACAGTGAAAGCCATATTAAATAGGAAAGATTTAAAATTCTGCAGCAGTTGAAAATATGCAGAAAGTTAAAAAGTGCCAATGGGGCTAAATATTGTTCAGATGACAAAACACATGTACAGCAGTTTACCTAGTTTGAAAAAATATACTCTGATTTTGTAAAAACAATATAATAACATACAGCATGACCTCTTTTCCTGTTTCATGGGGCTGAGCAAGCAGATCGCTTTTGAAACACTACACAAATCTCATGATCTTTCAAGTGGTCATTCTTTCAGCAGCATCTGCAGTACCACATCCTGACTGAGGTCAGGTCCCCAGGGACATGCTCTTCCTTGCTCTTTCTCTAGAAAAGCATCTTCCATCTGATGCTAAACTGTGAAAGAAAAAGTGAGCACTTTCTCAGTGGCACTAGTGAAGAGGAAAAACACTTGCTCATGACCTGGGTCTTGAAAAGTTAAACCAGATGAATCCTATGAGACAAGTCCTCTCCCTTGGGAGCAGGGTGAAACACATGCAGGGTTAAAGGCTGTTCCTGCTGCCTGCAGCTTGGGTTAGACCCATGGCATTGTAGATTACTCTTAGGCAGCAATATTGAGGAGGGATAAAGCTCTAAAGCACAGCATCAGAGTGGTAACATTTGGTACTACCCTCCCCACAGAATTCATTACACAAGGTCCAAGACAAATCTCAGCCCTGAACATATTAATGATCATTTTTTCAACAAGATTTTATTATTCTGATTTTCCAAAGTCTGCATTTTTTTTCAGTTGTGGTTTTCTGTATCATGGAGCAGAGTGAAAAGCAAGACTATCTTTTTCCATCACTTAGAAGATACCTATACCTTTGAATGTGCTTTCATTTAATTCTCATACATAGCACTACTAGAAGAATTACCTAGCTTAGTATCAGGAAGGTGCTGTATCAGACTGCAAGGTGTTATTAAACCCACCCAATAGCAACAGTGGGATGAAACTCATCAGTTCCCAATTCACAGTGGCAGAACATCAAATGGAAACCAGCCAGCGAAGATGAAAGCCCATTTAGGGTGATGAGGTTCCAGTTAAAAGATGTTGAGGCTCAGCAATGATACAATCTGAAAAGATTTATGCAGCCTCTAAGCACATAACTGAAAAAGGTACACAGCACGCAGGGACTAGCAGGAGCTTTGGGGCACTAAAATAAATTTCCTTTACTTGATCATGTGAGAATCCGGAGACCATCCTGTGACTTAAAAGCTATGACACAGCATTCATCACTGAAAAACAACAAAAAATAACTCAAAGCAACAAAAATCTGACTGAATCTGTACGTTTGAAAGTAATTGCACACACAGAGCACAGACTTGGAATAGAGAAGGTGAAAAAACAAAATCGCAAATAGCTATTTATCCCCTAGATTACAGTTTCTCAGTTACAAATATTATTGATAAATATTTTGACAGCTCATCAGTATAATAGATTTCAAAGGGGAGACAGCAAGTGCCTGTCATAAGTATCAGATCAGCCAGAGCTCACAAACAAGGCAGCAGAGTCAGCAAGTGATACCATAGAAAGCTCATGGGCCAACTTCCACACTTTATGACAGCAGTCGCAGTGCTAAGAGATTCCAGCAACTGATTTCCACAGTCACAAGATGAAAAGTCCCTTGGAAGATCTGTACCGGGAACACTGCTCTAACCTTCCTTCCCCTTCTCTCTTTTTCTGATGGAGAAAAAAAAGAATGAAAAGAGTTAAAAAAAAAAAAATCAAGCAGATATAACTAGATCTAGAGTGAAGGCTGGCGATGAGAACCTGCAAGAACCTCCTGGTGAAGAGATTTAAGATATCTATTAAACAGAAGAGGAGGATAACAGAGAAGTAAAAAGAAGTTTGAGGTGTGAAAATCCGCATGTCTCTATATTTATATAGATGATATTAGTAAGATCTAAAAGGAAAGAGCGGAAGCTGGAAAATCCTGCACACATTTCAGAATACGGCACCTTCCCAAACATTATACTGCGTGTGAGGTTTTGACACCTTTAGCATTTTCAGCAGGAAAGAAATTTGCCGTAAGTGTTGGAATCTGCTGAAGATCTAGTCAACTGACTAAGAGCAAATGACAGCTGGTTTTCTTATCAAACATTATGTAAAACATTAACACATAGGTCTGCCATGTTAAATCCTCCCTTAGGGTACTTGGCCTCACATGTGTAAGCCTAAAGCAGCTTTTGCTGGAAGCAAATGAAGCTAGCAAATCTATCCCACAACTACGTCCAAAAGCTAAAACACTAATGAGGCTCCAACAGATGCTGCAATCAGCTACAGCAATCATTTGGCTGCTTGGCCCCTCTTCCACTCAGGATATGTTCTGGATGTAATGAATTTATGTGACTGGGAAAAGGTGTCAGGAAAAGCTCAAGGCACTTGTCTGCAGCAGCTCTAGTTTTCTGAAGAAAGAGTCCTGCTGCAGTGGAGATTCAGCAAGGGGGGTAGTATCGGGATGCCTCCCATCCTGCACAGGTCTGGAGCTGACAGAGGGGGAAGAAGGAAAACAAGTAGCAATCTCAGGTGCTCAGGAGGTGAGAACAGTGCTAGGAGACTCACTGCAGTGAAAGGGAAGAAGGTGAGAGGAATATTCCAGCTCATTTCTTGGAGCAGAAGGAAAATACAGAGGTTAAAGCCAGGTATTGAGGGAGGGAGCAGCAATGTGCTTTCCACACATTAACAGGAAAACGGTGATCCCAATCACCTCTGGAGGTACTGGGGAGGAGGGCACAGGTCCCTTCTGGGAAACACCTATGAAGGGTCAGGATAACCTGCCCCAGACAACCCACTGGAATACTGTGGGGTCTCCAGTCATTCCTTTGAGAATTAGGGGGGTCTTACCCCGATTCCTCCTTTGCTACAACAGTGTTTATGCAGGGCCACAAATACCAGCAGCAGAGGTAGAACAGAGCCTCACTCTCCCATTTGAAATCCTCATCTTAAACCATAACAGTCAGATTATTAATTTGCATGTTTTTCATCAACAAATCTCAAACCATCTTTTCTCAGTTCACAGATACAACCATGAATTGGTCAGAGACTTTCCAGAGAGGAAGTGAGGAGACTGCAGATGAGACCTCTTTGGGGACTGCCACCCTTCCTCTTCAGCTGGGGAGGAGGGCACAACTCAAGAAAAGAAGCCCCCTCTTCCACTTCTGTTTTCAGGCCAGTTTGCATATCAGAAGTGACTAAATGTGGCAAGAAGAAGCCAAATTAAGCCTAAATTGGTTTTGATATCAATGATACACCTTTTGCAGTGAACTCATGCTACTGCTTTGCTGATTAAATATTTGAATGGAGAGGAACCAATTGGCAAGTGTCATGTGTTATTTGCAAGTGAATACACCAGATCTTTTACTGCACTGAGAAAACAAATAATCAGACCCCCAAATTCATGTACCTTCCCTTCAGCAAGAGCCACATTGTGTTGTTACATCAGCAACTGAAGTATGACAGGGTGCTTGTGTTTATACTCAGAGAAGTCATATACAGATTCCATCTGTTCAACATTTGGAGCAAATTTGCAGTGATTACTCAGGCTGAAAATTGCTTTGGAGTTTTGTCTGTTGTGCTTGATTTGAAATAAATCAGGGATACGGTGCCTCACTTCTGAACACAGACACACATGTCAAAGTGACAGGACAGCAGATGAACTTTGGCTGTTCTGACTTGCAAGACATTCAGGTGCTGTTGACTCTCACACTGGGGTTTTCTCAAATATAGACTTTGGGGAAATCCAGGAAGAACTAAAGCTGCTGCTGAGGTGAGGAATTAATATCCTGGAGCTTTGCCTCTGCAAACTACGAGTCATTCCCCCTTGGACAAAGTCCATCCAGTGTCATGGGTTCTGGGACAGAGCCATCAATAGCCAATGTCACATCCCAGAGTTGCAGCTGCACTACTCAAAGCAGTTGCCCAGGAGTCTGATAGAGGTATCAGTTAAACTGAGGCACAGATGATTCCCAGCTATTTGAACTCATCAGATCCAGACTTAGATCCAAGCTTTGAAGCAGCAGTCTCTTGCTGAACAGGACAGCCAAGACTCTGGATCACCCCAATATCAAGAAGAATTAAGAAACTTTGGAGTTTCCTACAGCTTTGCTGATTGGGCTCTAAGTCAAGGCACTAGAGAGATGAATTTCAAACTCAATCCTTGATATGACCAAAGATGAAACCAAAAAAGAGAAAAATTAATTTCAGTCATTCAAATGTAGTTGAATATGCTCAGCTGCAACTTCAGGGAGAAATCAGAGAGGAAGAATTTAGCTGATTGTGTTGTAGTCCCCGAGCCACTAGCTGGGATGGCTGGGGAACCAGGGGGCTCAGCAGCTCAGTGGTGGGTGAATTCAGAGATCTAACACCACCCACAAGACAGCTGGCCAGGATCCCCTCACCTGGTCTTGTGACCTGTGTGAGGAGGGTCCCCCTGGTTGGTCAGCAGCCAGACAGTCACTCTAACCTTGGGTCACACCACACTGGCCCTCAGCTGTTGTCCCTCCCCTGTCTGTGCCCCTTGATAAAGAACTTGGTGGGCGGGGCCCGTTCTCTTGCTACCTGGCCAGCCTGCGTGCCGGTCAGAAATAAAACATCGGATCCCTCGCAAGAGCCATCTCTGGACTCTTTACTTCTGATACCGCTCGAGCTAGCAAGCTCTGTGTGGGCTTGGCCGCGTGCCTCCATCGCACGGTGAGGGAGAAGCTGTATGCGAGGTGCCCGGACACCGCCAGGAGTTCCTGAGCCAGGAATTCTTAGGGAAAAGCAACAGTTTCCTCCACCAGCCAGGCCACACAGCAGCAGATTGGATTTTGAACCAGAAACAACTCCCACTAAAGTGCCAGATGTTCAACAGTAGTCACAAATAATAAGGGTTAAGCCCTACATCACCATTATCCAATCCTTCAGAATCCTTGACTGATGGGAGGCTTTTTATGTGAAGCTAGGCTATTCTTCCAGCCCTGCATAGCTTGTGAGATCAAGTGGAGTAAAGCAAAAGGACTGGCTACCCCAGCTAACAAATTAGTAGGATGAGAGAGTGAAAGCATGTGCTGCTCTGAGAATCAGGCTAACTATGTGGGTGGCGAAGAGATGGGAAATGGGTTGGAGGGAGTCAGTATGTATTACCAGCCCCTGATCCTCTGAAAAACTTGTTGACAATGGTGCTGCAGCCAGGGAGCTTTGGAAGATGAACAGCTTGGCTGGTGGAAAAACCTGTTCTCTGGCCACCCACGCCATGGAAACCAGCAAGCAGTTGGCTTCAGAGGGATAAAAGGTTAATGCTATGGATGAAACACACTCAACAATTAAGGGTAAAGTGGCAAAGTTAGGCATCAAGTGAGCCCTAGCTAACACCCGGTGACTGCAGCATGACTTGTGAGACACTGACACCATGACACCATCTGTTTATGATTTATGCTGAACAGACTGCATATAGAAACAGATGGGAGGTGTCAGCTCTGATCAGAATTGTTATGCTGGTGATTCCACAGCACATTATATAGCCGACAGCCTTACTTTCCCACATACTTCTATAAAGAGCAAAGTGTTTATATTCATGTTAGTCAGGGAATCATTCTTGCTGAATCCCCCACTGGACAGAACCCTAAAGTTATACAGCTGGGACATCTTTATTATTGTATTGGATGTCACTTTGTCTTTTCAATAATCCTAAAAAAAGGTCCCAAAGTATCTTTTTCAGTCTAGTTCTCAAGGTTAAGTCAGAAACTTGCTGAGACTGCCTTCAAGTTTGTTATGAAGTGACTCTCAGGCCCCATCCCTGCTATTTCAAAGGTTTCCTTTATGATTTCATGTAGTTGTAAAAGTTGAGTTTTCATGACTGTGGAAAAAGATTATAACTGTAATTCAGATTCAAAGTAACAGAAACCTCCATTAGGAGAAGACTCCTGGACTGTCTAATCTCTCCCTTGAAGGAGGATTGTTTCCAGCACTGGAACAGGTCAGCCATGTCTTTGTTGAGTTGGAGCTTGAAAACCTCCAGATTAAAAGACTGTATAACTTCCCTGGGCAGCATGTTCAGAAGTCAAAATCCAGATATAAAAAAACCAAACCCTGTGTTCTCCAAGACTGATGTATGATTTTTAACACAAACACCTGGCATGGATACCTTCAAGATGATTTGTCTAATATAGATAATAGACCATAAGGCACATTTTCTGCATTATCACTGTCTGTGGACTTCCCTTCATTATTAGGAGATTTGAGTCAATAAATATTAGATCAAAATAGCAAAAAGGAATACTACAGGTGAAGGCAACTGTTAAAAACAAAATTGATTCAAAACTTAAATTCTGTAGGAGTGCAGAGGCTTTCTAATATTTCCAGTTAGCCAAACTGGAAAGATATGGTTATGGGAGACTTTCCATCAGTGCTCAGAAGATTTTTTTACCTGATTATCCAGAGGTGTTCTCTAAGAAACAGTGCATTCACAACTAATTTCAAATAATAGCAATAGTAGTAGTAGTAATAATAATAATAATAATAATAATAATAATAATAATAAACTATGCCCTGAAATGACCAGGCCACAAAACTACTGTGAGAAACCACACCAATGGGCGGTGTGGTGCTGTGCATGGTCTGCCATTGCTTTCCATTTCTGATCTGGGCACAAATGTCACTGAGTGATGTGGAGCAGAACGTAAGTTCCCATGTCCACTCACACTCAAATCTGGGGTAGTCACAAATCTGGTAGTGCCACAACCAGAGGCACTGAATTTACGTAAAATGGGTGCAAGAGTGAGACCAGCCCTCTCATCTCACTCCCACTGATCACTGAGAATGTAAAATGTCTGTCTGTGGCTACCAACATCTTTATGCACCTTTTTGCCAGTCAGAATAAAACAGCTTTCACTGATTCCAAGGGACCCAAGCCGATTGACATCAGCAGGGTGCTGTTCACTATATTTTTAAGCATGAATGAGTGTGCCAGACCCTCAAAGTACAGGTAAGTAATACAGATATGGATTGTGTAGGACAGAGAAATCTGGCCACCTTTCCCTGGAAGCAAGCGGATCCTGCTAATGCTGCTCCAGGGCATAGGACCACTGGTGTTTAGCTGCAGGTCATACTGCTACTGTGAAAGCAGGCACCTGAGCTGCTGGCTATCTGAGTGGCACCCAAGAATAAAAAGCAGCAGATGGCACAGCAAGTCGTTATAGAAACAAACAAAAAATCTTTTTTACTTCTTCCTTAAACTAATCAGGTTTTCTGAAACTATGGCAAAATGGACCATTGTACCACTCTGAGCTAGGACATCCTTCCTGGATACTGTGCCCTGGGGCAGTGCTGCAGTGGGAGTCATCTGTGCTGCACGTAGCAGCCACCACACTTCCAGGACACCAGCAGACACAGGGATTGTTTCAGGGATTGTTTGCAATTATATAGATAAGAAAGAATGGATTAAGAAGCAGCCACATTTAGGCTGAAGGAGCTTTCCACAATTTTCCTCAGGCCCTGGAGAAAAAAAGCACTAATTCCCACATACGTGACTTCTCACAGTCTGTCCTGCCTTACCTATCTGGCATTATCAGAGCTGATCCTGCCAGATCAATCGCATTAACCTCCCTGGGCAAGATCCAATTTTGCTCGGTAAAGATGCAGAACCCAGCTGGCCTGAAGGCAGACAGGTATGATGGAAGCACAGGGTCTGGCAAGAAGGACACTCAGTAAGCTCTCTAGGAGATGCTGCTTAGTCAGCACAGTGGATGGCTTACAACTAGGAACAGAGCCATGGTAAGAAGCTACTGGCAGGGAAAGTTTCCTCATGTGTTTAAGGCAGAGGAGGGAGGCTGTGACTTTGGAAAGATGCCCTCCCTCTGTCCTGCTTCTGTGCTTGGTGCTGCTGCTAGATTGATTTCCTCTGCTCAGCCACAAGACTCCTTGTGCTGGTGGGCTTGGAAAAGAGTCATGTCCAGTGCTCTCACTGGACAGAGCTGGGGTGTGGGGTTATGGTAGCACACCCAGTTTGTGGTTCAGGGAGCAAAGCAAGCTGACCTTTTTCCAGCATCATCCAGTCCCCTCAGTGCAGCTTTACAGGGCCTATAAGCAGGCATATAGGTACAGCACAGTCCCTGGACACTTAACACAAGCACAGCCAGCATTACACTGCAAGAACTTTCCCCAGCCTCATCTACACCTGTCAGGCATCTTGCAGGCAGGTCAGCAGAGCGGGGACTCAACTAGGAAGGATTTCAGACTTGGCCAAGTGTTCGAGTAGAGGGGAAATGCTTTCATTTCTTAACTTTCCCTTAAAATAATGCGCACGATCTGTTCTGGGAACACCCACCCAGTGAAAATCCCTCTGGAGACTGCCTGCCAAAGCCTGTGAAAATCCCTTCTGGGAGCCGTGTCCGCTATTTCAGACACAGCCTGTTCATAGGAACATAAATCTGCTGTCCTCACTGATGAAGATTATTCGAGCTGGATTTAATGTGCCTAGGCACATCTTTCTTAACTTAGCTCAGATAACCACCTGCTACTTCACGTGCATTTGTTGTTCAGTACAGATCTCTAACAGAGACCCCCTGCTGCCCACAGCTGCCTTGGGCTGCACACTCACCTTTTCCCCACTACCTGGCACAGTCTAAGCAAAACTGGCGCTAGGGAGGAAGTCACTGGTCTCTGCTCTGCTCAAATATTTTATCTTGGGGTTCTCTTCTATGGCAGTATTTTGCCAACATGTCAAAAGTGGAGCAGAGAATACTTGGTGTTTAGGAAAGAAAGTAAAAGAGTATAGCACAACTCCCTAAAAACGTAATAGAGATGACACTTATGGAAACTTAACAATATCTGTAAAAATTTCCCTATATATGATTTACAAGAAAGTGGGTTTCTTTGTTGGACCTCTGACTGGAAGACCATATGGGAGATGTTTTGCCACTAAAATTTCACTTGGGGGTCAAAACCGCTGAAGGAGGATTCTGAATTCTGTAGGTGATCTCTCTCCATTACAGTAATTCCTGTAGTAAAGAAGGGAGGTGGGGAGAGAGGAATAAACCACATATTTCAGCACTTCTGCTGGCAGCTTGTTGAATTGTTTAAAATCAAAGGAATCCCCACATTCTTTTGAGACGTCAGAACATTGGCACACAGAGACCTTTGCAAGATTTGGCATAAGACAACACTGTTTTTACCCATGAGTAGTTCGTACTGCCAGCCACTCCAAGCACACTTCCATCTCAACATGCTGCTGGCACCAACTCCACCTGCTGGAAACAACCTCACGTCCCAGCTGGATTCAAGTTCTCTGAATGCAATTGTCACATTCGAGAACTTGACTCTGCTAACATCCGTGGTGATTTCTCAGTATTAAAACCTCCAGAATCAACAAGGGCTTGGTGCTTTCATATCTTTCTGAATTAACTGATCAGAAGTCAATCCTCATTCTAATGCAAGGGTTTAACTCTACGTTCTTTATAATTCACCCCTTTATCCATGTATATCGGGAAATTAAATGTAAGAAACAAAGTTTATCCCATGCTTTCATTTTTTAGATAACTTACATACAATCAATTCAAGCTGATTTAGTTTATCTAGTTTGATATAAAGTAGATGAAATAATCACAATGAAAGATAATTTGTGTCTCTTATCCAAGGCTCCTGGAACACACTACAAGCATTAGGCATCAGACATCATGTTCACAGATCCCTCCTCAGGGATGATCAGACACCCACCATCATCTTATGCACACATACTGAGAACAGAGGATTTCACATGGCTGGTCCAGTTCTGAATCCACTATTTATAAGGCTCAGAACTTTGAGATGAAGCAAGCCTTCATAAGACTTTCACCTTCAATTTGAAATTCTGCCCAGTGGGGAAACTACCCTGTCAGCTGCTGTTGCACTCAGTTGTTAATCACCTTCACTGTTAACGCTTTGTTTCTTATCTCCAGTGTCATTTCATTTCCCAAAGATGATGGGTTTTTATCATCCCTTTGGCTGACAAGCAAAGCACACTCTATTAGTGTAATGTCACAATGTGGATGTTTATCAGCTGAATAAATTATTGCTTAACTTTTCCTTTAAGACAGCCTTATTTTTATTACTCTTGCATTCCTATTTTCCAGTTGATAAAGAGGAAAGAGGAATATAGCTGATATCTACACAAGGCAATAAAGTCAAGCATACCTTGCAGGATCTTGATACTCAAACCTCTGTCCCTGATGCTTTCCTCTACCTGACATTTCTGCTTCTCTCCTAATACTATTTGACAGCAGCACAAGCTGATGTGCTGGAAAATCCAAGCATACAGATTGCAAGGTGGCACAATACATGCATTATAAAAACAGTATTTTAAAGAGCTAGAGATCTGTTCACTCAGATGAACTAATACAAATCCTGTGACTCAAGGGATAGGAAATTGTCATTATGAGTTTTACTGAATATTATGGTCAAGTCAAAATTAATTATTTGCAAAAAAGTTTGATTCATTTAATCTGGGAATCAGCAGTAACATTGGGATTTTTTAAAAATCACCCTGTGTGCTAAATCCACAATTTTCTAGGTTTCCTACACATTTGTAAAATCAAACACATTGAATTCTTGGAAATATCTGGAAAATACCTAACTTTATTTTTTTGTTCAGAACTTTTCAAAATAATCTAAATGAACAGTCGATGCTCAGATATGCCCAGATATAAACAGCCACAGGAAAGTCCATGTAATGCTGTGTTACTGAGTTCACAATATCGCTGGCATTTTTCCCAGTAATTTAGTGATTTTATTATCCTAGTATACTTTTTTGTAATAGGCAGATTAAACTCATACTTTCTGAAGATACATCAAAACACCTTCATTAAAATTCTGTATGATTCGAAGTTTTCACATGAGTATATAGTATTCTACTGGAGTAGTTATGATGGTCTAATAACACCAGAGATAAAATTTGTTGGCAAAACTAGAATCTATTACTAGAAAAAAAGAAGTATTTATGAAAATATTTGTATTTTAAAAATATGTCACCTAATCTAATAAAAGAGTTGCTTTCTTTCTACCAAATTTTGAAAATGTCTTGAGTCAATTTTGGGTTATTCAAATACCACTGAAAGATCACTGAAATATCATTCAAATATCAAAAATATAAAATATATTTTTTTTGCTATAGCAAAACAAAAAGGTAGTTGCAAACATAGTCCTCACAACATTTTTACTTCTATTTACATCAAACGTTGCCTTCAAAATTATGTGGAAGTTCCTCTAATCTTATACTGCTTTCAGTGTAATTTTTCCTAGAAGACAGAGGCTGTAAGTTTGACTCCATACTAGGAATGATTATCTACAGTTGTAGTGCTCTTTCATCAACAGTCAATATGTCATCCATTTACTATGTGAGCGGAACAACTAGCTTTTTTTTATTTAAAAAACCCCCAAAAAACAAAACCCAGAAATCTTCCAAGAAGAGCTTTAAAAAATAAATTTCCTTTTGATTAGTCTGTCACTTCTGGAAAGGCATTTAATCATTATCAAAGTGTGTCAAGTGATAATCTCAGATGTGGCAATCAACTGCAGGCACAACTTTGATGCAACACCTCATATGCACAGCAAAACATCTTTCTGGAGTTTGTTCCAACAATTAAAATCTTCAGCCTTTTGCAGGGGCTGAACTGCTGTGTAAGCTCAGAAGGACATAAAGACTCAGATGAAAATGCACTTGAGATCTTCAGTGAGCTTCCTCAGGTTTTACATCAAGTCAAGACTGTCCAGCCTATGGTTTTGGTGAGAGCATTGTACCAACTCTTGCTATGGCAGAGCCTCTGTTACTGCTTCTCTCTCAGAGTGGGCATGAAATAATGCTTCAGACTGACTGCTGGGACTTCTGCCATCTCTGGAGTCTTATCAATACTGAGAAAATGTTGACAATTTGATAATGAACCATTATCATTTGGGAAAAATGAGAGAGAAATTGAAAGCAAACATCTGGTAAATAGAATTAAACATACTCTCTTATCACACATTAGATGTGCTCAAATCACAGAGTATCTGCTGCAGGTCTGCTGCTCAGCATACACATTTACATCATGGATTACAAAACTTTTTTCTCCTTTTATATCAGCATTTATTCTGATGCAACTCTGATAACTGCTCCAAAACTGCTTGCTTACCAGCCACTGCAATACTGCATCATGAGCATGTAAAAATTGTAACATCCTGTGGCACTGGGCGCCTTCATACTTTTTAACCTCAATATCCTTCCCCCTCCCTGCAGTGCTCACCTAGTGACTTTTGTTTACAACTCCAGCACCAATTCCTCCCCCTAGGTAGGCCAAGATCTTGAGCATAATGAGCCATACTTTGTGACTGTGGAAATTCTGTCATCTTATTCATACCACACCTACTAAAATCAGTCTGCAACAATGCATGAGGACACAAGAATAGGCATTTGTTGAAAAGACTTTAAAGTACCTATTTTTGCACCTGACCATCACACCAAATTCTTTCATACCAAAAAGATTAGGTTTTGTAGTCCTCTTCTGTTATCAACATTATCTGCTAGTTAAGCAGAAAAGGGCTACGTAATTTTTCAAACAGCTGTTTTTTGCCAAGCAATGTACTCGGTGAGTTTTAAGTTAGTTTATTTATGGAACTATCATGAAGTATCCACTCACTTCTTAAAGAAGTCCTTAAAAATCCCTCAAACAAACAACAAATAACAGAAGGCAGAAAATTTACATTTTTTTGCCTTCCTTTATTCCAGAGGTAACCTACCTGATAATAAGCTTCCATTAAATGTTAATAAAACAAAGGTTACATAATTCACTACCCAGCAAGGACTAAGCAGGATAAATCCAGATACTAATGATGGTTTGTTTGGGATTAATGGTAAGCATTGGATTAGTTGAGAGCTTCTTGGTATCTGCATTGCCCAGCTCACAACAAGAACTCCAACAGCAAAAGGCTAGTGCCACCTTTGGATGAAAATTCAAATTAGATCCCTCAGTCAATCTGATTTTGTGTTCTGCTATTTGATTAGATACTTTGTCGTGCTTTCAGAAAGTTAAGTAAGATTTAATCAGAAAGTTGTTTTTTTTCTTCTCTCTCACCTCCCTTTTTCCTTCTTTCTCCCACTCAACTTTAATTTTTAAGCAATAGAGAGAGAGTTCTTCCCTCTTCTCAGTGCTCGTATGATAGCTCTTTGGAGTTTATTTTTGGAAATCTATCAGAATGTCCATTAATTGCCATGATACTTGATTAAAGTCCATTTGTAAGATATTTCCACAAAAATGTTAAGCATTTGAGGGAGAAGAAAAAAAAAACAGTGAAACTTTTAACCTAAGTTTAGGTAAAGGTTTACATAACTTTGATTCTTATTTTGGTACGTCACCCATTTCCAGACTTATCCTTATTTTACCTTGCTTCAGATAGCCAGAAATATCCTCATCAGTCATCAGACCTGCAGCACTTCATTCATCTAACTAAGAAAGGACTGCTTCATTTTGAAAGGCTGTATCCAAATGTGTTATACAGGCTCTGGCTGAAATGGAGTTCACTTTCTTCACAGGGGACCATGCCCTGCTGTGTCCTGAGTTTGTGACTAGAACAGCGTTGCTTAACACCCCAGTGGTTTTGGCTACTGCTGAACAGTGCTTGCACAACATCAAAGCTTTCTTGTTAGTCACTCTGGGGGTGGGCAAGGATTTGGGAGGGAACAGAGGTGGGACAGCTGACACAGACCGGCTGAAGGGATATTCCATACCGTGTATCCTCATGCTCAGAGATGAAGATCTTGGGGTAGGGGATGGAACATCTTCCAGTATAGTCATTGCTCAGAGTCTGGCTGGACATCGGTCTGATCATGAAAGGTGGCGAGTGCAGCACTTTCCCTCTACCCTCCTTCCTTCACTTTTGAACTGTCTTTACCTTGACCCGGGCACTTTCTTGCTTTTGTTCTTCCCATTGTGTCCCCACCCCACCACAGGAGGCGTGAGCAAGCAGCTGTGTGGGTGCTTAACTGCTGGGTCAACCCAGCACACCAGGGTTTGCAAAACTTGTGTCTCTGCAATAGGCACATGGCAGCATCCAGCCTCTTATTCCTTAAGGCAAAATAGTATAGCATTACTGACAATCAAATCTAAAGTCGTGGTTGGTATTAACAAAAAGTGGAGACTGTAAGCAAAAATCCCAGAGAGGCAAATTATATCATTTGCTAATTGGCTTTGGCTTTCCATCTCTGTGTGGGTTTTACAATTACATGTGAGCTTTATTTGATTTCAAGGGCTCTGCATTTATTTCTAATAGTAGTACTTTCCAGTTTTTATTGGATGATCCCCTGGAGACCTTGTACTAGGGAAAAAATGTGATTAACCAAAAACTTCACTTCCTATGTTCAGGTGTACTTCTACGGCAACATGAAACAGATGCCATTTAACCTACCACACACACAGGCAAGTGACAACTTGAGAAAGACTGGAGTGAGTCAAATCAGAAGAGGGGACTTTTCCCAGTGCAACCAATTAAGTCCACTCCCTGCACACCATGTGGCCTTGTTCTTCGATTTTTTATTATTTCTTTTTCCTTAACAATTCCCCTTATCCCCTTAGGGGATAAAAGGGCAAGTGTTTGCTTTCAACAGAGGAAATGCTCTGACATCAATGCCCCTCTATGGCCATTCTATTTCTAAAGCTTCTGATTGCAAAGCTGAGCAAAGTTTGGCCAGCTGACTTCTTTTACTCTCTGCAAGCACCTCCTGCACTTGAGGAGAAAATTCAGGATCATCTCAAAAAAGGTTACACACATGACACATCAACACATAACTGAAGTGATTTCACTATTACCATGTGAGTCATTACACAAGCATTTACTGGAGAAAAGGCTCATGTGTCCAGTTTTTTCATATGCCCCTGCCACTAATGCCTGAGTGCCTGTACCTCACTTACCACTTGAGTCAAGGTCAGGTGAATATAAGAATGGTGTAGGTCAGAAGATTCCTGAACTCCTGACATGCTAGGAAGATTTAAAGAGTACCTAAAATCCTATCTTGTATAACAGCATTTCTTATTCATGTTTTATTTAAGTGAAAGTCAGTCAGTGAAGTAAAGTGCACATGCAACTCTACCACTAACTCTTAACTTCCTACCATTTTTATCCAGATGAATTTAGTATATATCCTAAAGGGAACTCTGGAGCTGCCAGCATGTCTGTGTACATTTAATAAAATGAAAGTAAACCAAAGTAGATAAAACCTACCAAAACAAAGAGTAAATGCTGCTCTTTTCTCAGTTCAATCCATGTTTCTTGGCCCATCTGGCACTTAAAGCCTCCTTTATGCTTCCACAAACCCAAGGCCATACGAACAAGATTATATCCCAAGATAAAAATGCACATCTCCGGAGTGTGAGAGCTAGATTAAACCATTTGACATGTTCATCCCTGTACTGCCAACATAAAATGCAGCAGCAAGTGGGCCCTTTCTGCCAGTACAACCCATTTTTTCTATCACTAACCCACCACATGTCTGCAGTCCCTGTCCAGGTTGCTTACATTGAGGCTGACATTCACTCAGACCTTGATCATACCCAGCTTTAACATCATGGGAGACATTCAGTGACTGAGAGCTGACCACTTTAGTATTCACAGAGTGTGGACCATCACTAGGTTTTACTTTGACGACTACAGTCAACTAGTTTTAAAAGTATTTACCTGGTACCCAAGTCAGGATTTTAATACAGAACATAAATCCCAGCAGATGCCGGAAAAATGCATCCAAAAAGCTGGGTAAATATTAGGCCAGAGGATCCAACCTCCCAGGCTGGCCAGTTTAAAACATCAGCTGCAGCAAGAGAAGAATAATTTGCAGATTCTCATGAAGTAATTCATCAGAATATGTAGCTCACATCTAATAAGCAACACTCTGCTAGACTTACCATACCTCAAGCCTAAGCACACATGATTCCAAAACAATGAGCTTTTGGCCATATCACGATATCTAAATTTCTGTACTACCTTGCCCACAAAGGCTGGCTCCATCCCCCCTAGCCAAGATGCTAACATGGGCAGAAGCCAATAGGCTGACAGTGAGTCTTGCCCCTCTTTTCTTTCCCTGATCAGATGGGAGCCTTCCCTTTCTTCAGCAAGCAGCAAGAACTGATGTGAGTGCTCTGATCTGAGAAAAGGTAAAGAAGGAATTCTGTTCAGACCAGAGGTGTGGGGGGACACTGTCACAGCCAGCACCATCTCACCTTGCAGTCTCCCTGGGGCAGACTCTGGCTTTCCAGCAGCCAGATTAATACCTCCTTACCCACATTAACCTACACATTCCCTCATCCACCACCCCAGGAAACTACTAGGCCCTTGTCCAACACATTTAAAAGTGGCACAGCTGCAAAAGGTACAATGATACCAACGAGAAACATCAGTATCATGAAAGATAAAAGTAATTGTAGATAAATGTATTCCGAAGTTTAATAACACAGTAGGAAGTACAACTCTAAATAGTCAGTTAAGGCACACTGTAATAAAAAGTTAGGGACACAGAAATGCAAGTTGACTCCTTATGTGTGAGGCTGTACATACCACCTGAAACAGAAAAAGACTTTCTCTTGTAATGCTATCAGAAATCCCATGTTGCCCAAAACTTCAGCACTAACCCCCAACTTCCAGTGCTTTGTTTTAACAGCTTACCCAGCCAGGCCCTCCCCATGTGCCTCCTCCAGAGCAGACAGTGCCTTGCAGTGCTCAGCTCAACAAGAGCAACAAGAAAGTCACGACTGACACCATAAAGGTGTTTGTTCCACATATGGTTGCAGCTCACGCTTCATTAGTGCCTGTTCCTAAACGACAAGTTTAGCTGCTGCTCTGACGCTGGCTGGCTCACGCCTGCCTAACCATACTGCAGGCAACACGACTAACCCAACAGCACTTTGGTTCCAAGAAATTCCATGTTCCATGTAATTTACTTATCTAGTGAAAAATCATATGCTGGCAAAACCCTTTCAAAGGCATTCATAGCAAATGGGATATCTCATGAGATTTGTAATATTGCTAACCACTAGTGGCTGACACCATTGGCTGTTTACCCAAACCTGGAAGTCACCCTCCCACTTGCCGGGTCAGTGGGCCCAAAGGGACACTCTCAGGGTGGGCAGTCGCAGGCTTCTCACGGGCAGAACACCCTGGGAACTCAGGCATTTTTTTCCTACTGTAATTTATTGCCAGTTTACATCAACTTCTGATTGCTCATCTGAGTGCTGGGGAGTGGGTGGGAAAGCATAAACACCTCCAGGAACAGCTCTCCTCCCCTTTTCTAATCTCAGCTTCTCATGGGTCAAAGA
This sequence comes from Gymnorhina tibicen, assembly GCA_013399875.1. Lineage (NCBI taxonomy): Eukaryota > Metazoa > Chordata > Aves > Passeriformes > Artamidae > Gymnorhina > Gymnorhina tibicen. Next base: position 968,834 of record VXAZ01009672.1, read on the forward strand.
CCAGTTACAGTCAGCCCATGCTGAGGCAGGGGCTTGGGGTTGCATGGTAAGTCTCACCTGCTGCTCTTTCCTTCTTACTGTTTTTCCATTGTCTCTCCATGTCTTTGTGTTTCCAGCTCAGTGTGCCCACAGTCACTGTTCCTTGGATGGGTCCTCACCCTGGTGTGAGGTGCCCAGAGCCACCGTCCCTCAACGGATCCCTCCTTTGGTGTGGGTCACCTTCCAAGAGCAGCCATCCTGACAGCATGGTGCCTCTGGCCCCTCGCAGCTGCCATTCCTGCTCAAAGGCATCAGTGCTGGTGGCCACAGGCTGCCCACGCCACGAGCTGCCCGTTCCAGTCGGCAGCACCACGGGGCCGGCGATGGCCGCCTGCCAGGCAGGGCAGCCCGCAGCCCCCACTGCCCACACACAGCACACGGCCATGCAGCGCTCGGCTGCGCTGCATCACACAGCTTAAAAGTGTTAGAGACAAACTATTAAGGAAAAAAAAAAAAGAAAAAGAAAAAAAAAGCAACCTCAGTCTACCCTTGCTCTTACACCACTAGATAAGTCAAAATATTGAAATAATATTAGAGTAGAACAGCACTAATACTTTAGCAGACTTTGACATGAAATTGTGGAAAATCCTCTCATGATTTACTTTGGATTTGTTTATCTGTTCTAGATTTGGGGTATTTTCTCCCCCTGCAGATTTCCATTTGTTTTAGCATATATACCAAAACCGGGCTGCTATTGCTATGCAAATTGTTTAATTCAGATTTCTTTTTATAGTAGCTTTTGTTTCAAAGGCTTGCATAACTTGCTAAGGAACTCATGCTTTAAAAATATACATACTGAAAACAAATTAACATTTTCTGCAGGAGGTTTCAAATAACTGTACAAAGGGGAGCTAAAAAGGAAAAAAATCAATTATCCTTTTAAGTGGGGTATCAGAAGTGAGACTTTTTAAGTTACTTGAAGGTTATAATGGATGAGCTTGTTCAGACACAGAATACAATTTCAAACACAATGCAATTTCAGAAGCAAGTTTCCTTGGTTCCAATAATGTACCTCCCTGAAAAGAGACTTTATTTGGACCAGAGACACACAAACATCCCACTTTTCCAAAGAAGCCTCCTTAACGTCCACAGTGAACTGCATCATCAATGTCTTTTGGCCTTCAAAGCTCCAGCTTCAGACCACCCTGAGACATAGCCTGTGCCCTGTGGCCACAAGCACAGACTTTGAGTCTTCATGGTGCTGAATGTTCTACAGCACAGAACCTGGAACTGGGCAGGTGAACGTGGCAGGCAAGACAACACACAAACACACGGCATAGACACATGAGTTGGGTTTGTAGGACGAAGGATTGGTCTTCACTAATATTACCATACCAGGTTTGATTTCTGGCCAACTTGTATCACAAACTCTGCCTTTTCTTCTTTTTTGGTTTGGCTTTTTGTGTATTCAAAATGACTTGCACTTGCATTCATATTGGGAATTCTTTTCAAACACATGACAGGCACAGAGCAGGTGTTCACACTGAAATTCTTTGCTTACTTTCATCTGACCATTGCAGGAGAATGTACTTTTCATCTCTGAACTGCAATGCATTCTACCATGTTCCTTTAATGATGTAGCTAGTAGTAACTAGCCAAGAGGATTCTGAAATTAGTTCTTTCTACAGTTTCTGGATATGATGAAAAGCACTCAAAAATATCTAGAATCTCCTTGATATTTTACCATTCAAGACAGCATTATTATCTTCAGGAATGCAATATTCTGAAAAGACAGTTCTGCCCATCAAATTTCACCAAAAGTCATGGAAAATTAGACATGTTTTTTATTTGTAGAAGAATAGAACCAAGGAAAAAACTTCATGCTTCAAGCAGTGACTGACAGTCTTTGTAACTTCCACACATTTTGTGACTGTATTATTGAGATGTCTATTCCATGAATTGCACAAGTTTAATCAGACAGTAAAGAACAAGCAGCAATACAGGGGCAGACAATTTCTATTAGGCTAATATCCCAATTCTTGACTGAAGCATTGAAACCAAGGACAGCCTTGCCTCATACAGGCATCCACACATCCCCAAAGAACAGCAACTCCTCTCTCAATAAACAGTCAATACGCCACAAGTGTTATGAGATAACCCCCAAGCTTTCTGAGCGACTGAGACTCTACATCCTAATTTTGGCTTGATTTCAGAACTGCCACTGGCACAAGCTGAAAAGACTAGAAAAGCAGAAACAACAAAGCATTGAGCTGACTAAAAGAGTTCACAGAAAAAAAAACCCCAGAACTTCTGACTGTCCCAAGAGAACCGAGGTGTCTGAAAGAACCAGAATGTATGAAACTGTAAACTGGAGTAAGAAATTAAAGGATGCTGCTTTAATGTACTCTTCTCTCAAGCTTAGTCTCCTTAATTAAAAAACAAATAAATAAAAAAGGGCTTTTGAGACAACCATCCATCCACTGTATCCATGAATAAACAGAGACTTCTAAGGGGAAGAAATGCACAGAGAACTCTGGAGACATGGTGCAGAAACCCAGATGATATTAAAGGAAGATCTCAACTTGTCATGTTCTGGATCACATCCTCCACTTTCCATAGGCAGCAAGGGAGCACTAGATTTCTATTCACCTACATGATATACCTGGTGTTAGTAAAAGAGTAAGTGCTCTTCTATCCACACACTGTAGCAGATTGTACAGTAGAAGATTTCTACCCATCCAACTAAGAGACAAAAGCCCAGAGGAGGTAGTTATGCTAAAGCAGAGTATTATAAACATATATCCCAAATAGGCTGAAGCTGACAATCCAGAAAATCTTAAGTATATGCCACAGGAGTATAATTAGACAGCCAAGCAAGAATCTGCCTGTCTTCACCATTTCCATCTTTTCCCCTTGTCTTCCCTGAAGCATACCATTTATCAGCGTACAGAGATGCTCAATCAGATTAGATATTAGAGGTGTCTTGCTACTAAATTTTAGCTGCTTGCATAGTGATGCAAGCTACTTACCAACTCCAGGGCTACAGACTTGCTAGGCAATCAAAAAAAGAAACCTTGGAGTCAAAACCAAGCAATTGACTTGACAGTTTTCAAAATAATGTAAATGATGCTACATTTCAGCAGTTCTCATCAGTCATGCAAAAGAAGCCAAAGCTCTGTGCAATAAACAGTGTGTGGCACTATTACGAGAGAGATTTTACACTTGTACATACATCAGTAGCCAGCAGACTTTCAAAGTGTAATACCCCATTCAGAGATTTCCCTGCATCTGCCCTCTTAGAGCCACAATACACAGAAGATGCAGCAGGGCATTTGCAATCAGAAATCAAGGCTTACAGAAGTATACACTTAGGAAATTAGCACTGTTTTAAACACTACTTCAGAAAGCTCACAGAATTTTTAAGAAGGCAATATCATAATGAAAAGTCATTTAAGACTAGGAAGATTTTTCAGTATTGAGCAGCCCAACTATAAAAATTCCCTCCAGTTCTGGATTTCATAGAATTACAATGCATATGATTGAACTATCTAATGAATAATTAAGTGGCAGAATGGTATAATCAATATAATGAAATAAAAAGCAGAAGTAAATATCGGTTAGTCCAACAAGTTACACAAAGCTGTGTATTCAAAACCATACAGACCAACACTTTGACTGGTGACAGAGCACTGTATTTTTTAAAACTTAATGAATAGGTAAGAAATAAAGTCTTGTAACTTTTTGTTGTTGGTATCAACCCAGTATCAGTTGATAAGGCAGAAGTTTCCAAGAACACCCATGATTTGCCTTTAGTGCTCTTCCCCATCTGTATCACTGATACCAAGTCTCATTTTTGCTTCTCTCACCATGAGACTGTACAAAATTTCCATTTGTAACCTGGTGCCTCTAACCCTGCCCTTAGCCATAACCTGAACTATGAACACCCAGCACAGAACACTTCATAAGCAACTTGCAGCCATCAAACCTAGACCTGCAGACTCTGCTGTGTGATCAATGAATTCAATTCCTTATGATGCTGTTCATAATCCTAACCTAATCTCATCCTGGAAAAAACCATATACCATTATCTTCTGACATGACAGGCTTGCAGAAGCTGAAAAATTAGCCACTAAAACCTTCCAATGTTTAAACTCATGCTTAAGTCTATGGGGAATAATTGACAAGACAATAACTCTTTCAAGCAAAACAGAACACCATCTCCCTACAAAACTCACCACAGTTTTGGTTATTTCTCCTTCCTTCCATGTTGCCTAAAGCTGTTTCTTCACTCCATCCATACTGTATTCCCAAACCAAGAATACCAAGGCAGATATCCTTTCCCAGTCTCAAAGAAATACTCAACTTTAAAGAAAACATATTGCCCCCTGACCAGATGAGCTATTTTAGAACCATTTCAGCATCGTTAAAGCCTGTGTTCTGACAAGCAAAGGAAAATCCCATTCACAGATCAAAAAATAACTGTATAATTTGGAAACTATTTGTTTCTTAGAAAACAATCAGGTTTTTTCGGCAGGAACAATGTCCTGCCAAAGTAGGAGTAAAATTACCAGAAGCACTCGAGTGCTGTACTCTTAGGTATGTAACTATTGACTTGTTTATACAGCTCACAATGCAGTCTCTAGCTGTTTCTGAGATCATGCACACATGCATTAGAAATACAATCTTCAATTTTGTGTTTAAAAAAAAATAATGTAAATTACCCATTTCCATACATGAGCTTAAAGGCACTCGTTTTCGTATATATATAGCAGGAAGGCTACTATTCAAATGTTCAAAATGTTCAGTCTTTCCAACAGGCTCTTTGAACACAGAGCTATGATTTCCTTCACTGGATATTCTAATACCTCTAACACCAGCAGTCTTTTTTTCTTTTTTTAAGCTGGCTTTTTGCATCAAGTTGTCATCTATGACACAAAACTCGTGTACATGTGAAATTAAGACCACATATTGTAACTGGCCAAAGGCAGTGTATGGGGAGAGCTAAGAAGCACATGGCAGCACAAAGGAGCCCATGGCGGCACAGACCCTGGGGGGAGGAGGTGTCACGCAGCAGACCCCAGCAGAGGAGCCTGCCAGAAGCTGACGGGCGGGGGAGCAGCGCATGATCACCCCACAGAAGGACATTTAGAAGGTGCGCTGCTGACGTGGCAACATAGGATAGGTCACGTAGTGAGAATTGCCATGTAAGGAAATACTGTGCCCTGAAGAAGTGTATAAAACCAGCTAGTTTCCTTCGAATAAAGGATCCAGATTCAGATTCCCACCCAGAGAAGTCCGTGTTTCAAACACTGACAGCAGTGCACAATATTGCAGGAAATAAAATCAGCAATACGTGATGGCACGACTTTGTTGCTTTTTCATAAAAATTAGGTTCTTCAGTTAGACCAGACTACACAGAATGGACAATTAAGTGTGGTTTTGCAGGATGAGACTGTCATGCAGGCATTTTACAGCTATTCAGCTTGGAAGGTATGGGCTACATCCATGCTATCTAACTTCTTCCAGCTTAACAATTCTTTTTCTTTTTGTCTCTCCATACAAGAACCAGAAGAATTTTACATGAGGACAAATATTAACAGTCCTGTCCTTCCAACCAATGGAGCAGTAACCTATGGGCTACTCAAATCACTTTTTAAAAATTCAAGAATTAAAAAAAAACAATGCCCAGAAGTAAATAAAATCATATTTCACACAACAACAACAGTAGTATTCTGACACTCCTGGAAGAGAAATCAGAACTACGAAAAGTCACTAGTGAATTTCTACAATAAACACAATGTTAACTATTCAAGTCATTAGTACACAAACACAAAAGCTGTGCTGAAAAACTGTTACCATCGACTCTAAAAGGAAGTAGATTAGGATCACGGTTTGCAATATCAGTGTTTTTTGACTGCAACAGAAACTAAATTTAGACCCAGTTACATAAAAAATACTAATAGCCTTAACACTTTTAATCAGCATAAGAGGTTTAGAGATACACAAATGATTTAAAGTCTGTTGACTAGTTTTATACTGCTTTTGCAATATTGTGCATTAGTAAAGTCAGGGAGATTATGAAAGAAATACTAAAGCATAATAAAATTACGTAAAACATGAAACATGAACATGAAAAGCAGGCTATACAGAGGTTTGAAACATTGATGCTAAGAGAAATTTTACCAGAGAACGTCAAAAACATAACTCCTCTGTAGATTCTTGCAGCATGGAAGTTAATCTAACCAGGTATTGCAAACCAAGTACCTGGTAGGTTCAGAAAATAGGCTGTACTCTTTATAAATGCAGAATTAACTTGTGTGATTCTACAAAGGGAAAAGAATAAAACACTTACTATCTTCATACTGTTGCAAACTGCTGATCCATGACTAGCACAACAGCACGAAGCAATCTGGCAGCCTTTCAAATGCCAAGTCTGGCACGGTGACGGGCAATATGCTCCGCCAGCTGTGCAACTCCTTCAGGAGCTGCAAAACAGCAGAAAAAGTAATTCCCTGATGATTTTTCAGAGCAGTTCATTACTATGTCTTGCAGAGCACCTGCCAATAATTTACGAGGTATTGCTGACGTCATGTTCAGAGGTTTTTGCTCCATGAGAGTTGAACGAGTTCTCTGAAAACAACCAAATATACAATAATATTGTCCTAACAGAAATAATTACTTGGATATGCTATACCTGTTGCCCCAGACGTGGCAAAATTACAAAATGATTGGCAATGTTATCACACCCAATCTCACACTTTTTGATATGTAAACCACACCATGAAAATATTTTCAGGTTCACATCATGAAGCGTATGCAACAAGCTAGTTAGGTAAATGTGGGTAACCTTTTTTTTTTTTGCTGACCATTTTTTCTTTATTTGACCAGTTCATTGCAGTGGCATCAGAGAACATTCCTTAGAAGCCTGTTCCTATCACCGCATCCTAGGCAGATACAGAAATTAAATGGCTGCCAGTCCTACTAAGTTTTGGTGATGATTAAGTTGTAACTACATCACATTTTTTCCTTTCAAGGATCTTTCAAAATCCTCTTGTACAATTTCACTACAAAATTTGAGTGTTACCGCTGATAGACGTATTACCTACCTGCTTCAGAATTATTTCTGAGAAACTTAGGTAATAACAGCTGAGATGAGCACACTATAAAACTTACACAGATGGACTTAAAAGATTAAACACCCCACACTTCGAAACAACTACTGTAAAATAAGCTGTACTGGAAAATAAAGTATGATACCTGTGTGGTCAGTCACATTTTTGCTCTTTCTACAAAAATATAAACAGCTGGAAAGGGAGCAGTTCTCCGGATTAGTTTAACTGCAACGGTATTACATAAAACTACAACCTTAAACCCCAATAAAAGGTTATCTTTCAACCTCTAGACTATTAATAATTTTTTTTTCTTTGCTAGAACTCAGTGATCTAAACTGCCTCACTCCAAATTAGAGTTCTTGTTCTGATTTACCAAACTGAAAGCAGTTGAGTAAATGACTGCGTATCACAACATGGTTCAGAACTGGTGAGACAACTAAACAAGACTTCTTGCAGACAAGGCAACTGAGTTAAGTGACAACTTGAAGACGGTATCAGTGAAACCACCTCTTGAGAAATCGATCACTTCAAGAGTTCTTGCTTAACAACTCTGTTGTTAAAGAGTTCATTCTTCACACCTATATATTCCTATAAACTAATAAGCCACAAACAAAGGGAAAAAGTAATTTTGGTTACATCTAAAAATAAAAACCCTCAACATTTTGAAGATGGAATTTTTATTTACTTGCAAAAGTTCTGACGCTCTTATTGACATTAAATGTTATGCTTTATTTTCTACATCTTAAATACCAGCAAGGGCATAGTGGCCACTACCACACAACATGATGAATTCTCTCCATTGGTTTCCCATGCAATTTTCCAGAGTCAGTTTTACAAAAGCCGGTATCAGCCTTAGGCCAAGTTCAACAGAAAGCTTGTTGTTTGGGCTGTATTATTTTTTAACTGAAATGACCACCATTGCAAATTTCTTTAGAATCATTTGTCAAAAATATTTAGAGAAGAACTTTTAGAGAAGTTTTTATCACTTCCAAAAAGCTGCACTGAAAATGAAAAATATTTAAGAAAAGCCTGCACAACTGAAATAATGTATTTTCTCATTACCTAAATTGGTGACTGCCAGATTGCAGTTACAAACTATACTTTTTGGCAGATGTTTAGTTCGTTATCATTCAGCTGTTGAATCACAGATCCAGCTTGCATCACCTAAGAGGATTATGCAACAACAGGCAGGTTTTTACTGCTAAAAGCTCGTACAGCAAACCTGCTTCTTCTAACCTTTAGAGTTTGTATGGATCCTTCTCTTTCAGGAAAACAGTTACAGGGCTTACTGGAAGTTCTACTAAATAATGCAGGAGTGAAGTTGTTTTTTTGACTTTTACTTTTTATCACAGTGGTAATACATAAACTATCAAAGAGAGTAAAATTTGAAGGTCGCTGCATGAAACAATCTTGTTTTCCCACACACTTGTAACTCTATTCCTCTTCTACCACTGTGAGGAAGTGTTATTGAGCTGAAAGGAAGGATCAGTTCCCTTACCACGGAACTGCAACCACTCCTCAGAGTTCCTCTGCCAGAAAACACTAAGACATCCTTTACAACACAGAATTAAGAATTTTATTAATGTAATTAGTGTAGTTGATCTGAAACATGTTCTTTCATCCCTTGGTTAATACTGGTCAAGCAGTATGATGTACATTAACAGTTCACAACATATACTGCTTATCATGCAATTTTAAATCATCCAAACCATTCAATGAAATATTGTCCTTCCAATACCCTTCATGGAAATGAGTTTCTACAAAAGCTTGTGTTATAATGGAAGCTTTCAACTTCACTAGAAATAAAAAAAGTACTCTTAAAGATGGTTACTGCTCACTTCAACTTCGGCTAACCACCCTGGTCTGTACTTGCAGGAAACAAGCCATGCAAAAAGACTCCCAAAAGAAACGCTGATGATGCAGGATGGACATGATCTGGCAATGTGCTCTTGCAGCCCAGAGAGCCAATTGTATCCTGGACTGCAAAGAAAGAAGCGTGGGCAGCAGAGTGAGGGAAGGGATTCTGCCCTCTACTCCACTCTGGTGAGATCCCACCTGAAACACTGCATCCAGATCTGGGGTCCCCAGCACAGGAAGGACATGGACCTGGTGGAGCGACTGCAGAGGAGGGCCACGAAGATGATCAGGGGGCTGGAGCACCTCTCCCATGAAGACAGGCTGAGAGAGTTGGGGTGGTCTAGACTGGAAAAGAGAAACCTCTGGGGAAACCTTACAGCACCTTCCAGTACTTAAAGGGGTCCTACAGGAGAGCTGGAGAGAGACTTTTTACAAGGCTGTAAGTGAAAGGACAAGAGGGAATGGCTTTAAACTGAAAGAGAGTAGGTTTAGATTAGGTACTAGAAGAAATTCTTCACTGTGAGTGGGGGTGACATACTGGCACAGGCTGCCCAGAGAAGTAGTGGATGGCTTATTTCTGGAAGTGCTCAAGGCCAGGCTGGAAAGGGCTTTGAGCAACCTGGTCTAGTGGAAGGTGTCCACGCCCGTGGCAGCGCACTGAAACAAGATGATCTTTAAGGCCCCTTCCAAACCAAACCATTCTATGATTCTATGAAATTTTGATCTTTGTACTATATCTCTTATCCAATAAAAAAGAGTCTCAAAAGAACGTAACACTTAGCACTGTTCATAGTATTTTAAAAAATAAATGTTAACAGGCAATTTTATAGACTCTTTTGATGTAGTTTCATTATCCCATTTTGAACCACCATTGGTTTCCTACACACTTTTCAGACCAAGAGCTAAAATTCTGTTTACCAGATACATTTCTTTATCAGATTTGACTGTGAGATCATCTTCCCCAGCGCTTCCTTTACAAAACTATGAAAACATCTCTAAAAGCCATGAAACAGAATATCATGCAACATTCAGATTCTTACAGTAAGATTACTTTTGACAAAGAATCAAAAAATTTTAGTAGTTTTTGTGGTTTAGGAATGGTATTCTCCCATTTAGTGTGCCCACCAAAACACTCCAAACCATGAGCCACTTGTTTGCTCCTCCCTTCCCCTCTCCCTCCCCTGCTGGGGCTGAAGAGAAGAACTGGAGTCACAAAAAGTGAAGATCATGGGTTAAGTAAGAACAACTCACCAGAAACAGCAATGAAATAAGAAAATGAACAGTTACAGCAACAACATTAATAACAAAAGTGTACAAGGGAAGTGAGCGATTCCCATGCGAATACTCACCCCTACACCAAACGGAGCCCAACAATACCCGACCAGGAAGGGACCCCTTCCCCATTCTTGGAAAATGACCTGAGGTGGCATAGAATAACCTCTGGATCCTGGCCATGCCCCTCCTGGCTGCTGCAAAAAATTAACCCTGTCCTGGACAGAACCAAGTTTAAGTGCTTACCCCAGGCAATACACTTCCCTTTCCTACCTGCAGTATTAATATATGTCATGCCTTATCAAAGAAATCTTGATTCTGTACAAAACAAGTGGTTTAGGGTACAACCATCTATAAAAACTATTCAGATTGGAGGGTGGGGAGGGAGGGTGTCTCTGCTTCTTAATTCCTAATGAATAGCATTTGACTCCAATTAAAAGCTAGTAGAGATATGGGAAAATCCTTACATTTCCAAGCAAGTTGTAGCAGCAAGTAGATCTCAAATGCTGTCACAAGACTGATATTCTGACAGAATGCTGGGCATCCTACCTTTCCATGAACAGCATATTTTAAGAAGTGGATCTGGGTAAGTCTAAATATTGCTGAAGAATGGAGAAGATTTTTAGCTTCATTTCACCTTCACTTCACATTGTCAAAGTAAAATGATTAAAAATGAAACTGTCACAAACAGTGTTATTTAACACAGGGTTATGAGTTAAGCTGTGTTTTGATAATAGGAACAGCATAATAATTAATGCCAGAATTATTTTTTTATCATACGAGTTCTGCTTCTGCATTCCCTTAATCTTTTAAAACATGTCTTTCCATTCTACTACATAGGTACAGGAAGAAGAGACTACAAAAGCTAGGATTTACCCACAAGTACTACACACATTGGGGATGGAAGAAGGCAAGTTTCCACCTTTCCTGTGTCTCCACACACCCTTGGCTCTTCTTATCTGAGGAATCTGAACTGTCCAGGAGCCTTGGAAGGAAATTTTCTCAAATGGTGAACACCAAAACTAGGTTTGAAGTTAATGTTCTTACCCTCAAGAGCAACAGATTAGCGATTAAGAGACGGTACCCCTTGTCACATTTTCACAGCTAATGAAGAAAATGTAGAAGTCAGAAAATACAACTTACAGATCATGGCAGCACTGACATTTTGTGAAGGTAAGGGGAAATTAATCTTTTAGTTCAAATACAAACAAGAAGCTGACTTGTAACTGAAAATTATACAGAGAAGTTCAACTGCTGTCTACAGCAAATCATAGTTAAGAACATATCAGGGAACTGACAGCAGAATAGGCAAAATTAATGGACATTGGCTTCAGGTGCACACTGCTTACAAGTACTGAACGCACAGCTGAGGAGCACACCTGCTCCACAGCACCAGCAGAGCCTGTGATACATTTTCTACAGATGCCCAGAACTCCAGTTCCAGCACTCAGCTGACTACTGTCACCTTGCATGTCAGCTTTCTAGGTCTGATTTCACACTTCAGCCACCCTTATGCTGAATAGACTAAAATAAGAAGTTAACTGTTTTGCTTATACTTGAGCCTTTTCCTCAGGGATGGCACTAATTTGGGGTTCTCTGTCAGCACACTCTAGAATTTAGTGACTGATAACACTAAAATGTTGTTGATCTTAGCTGGATTTGTATCAGTAGGTTAGAAAAACAAACAAAACTGATAGAAAGGTTTCTGATCACACTGTGTTGTCTTTATCTTTTTCTTAAAAACAGCACTATTTTTTACTTCCTAAGGGGTTTTTTCTTTATTAGTATATTCCATGCAGGTGTATGTAATCCCATCCTAAGCCCTCAAGGCAGAAGTCCTAAGGCCAATATGATTATGTACAAAGTAACTCACTTTATAAAAGTTCACTAGTATCAGCAACAATAGTAATACAATAGTATTCAGCAACAAGTGTTCAGCATCATACAGATTTACATAGCATTGCTACAAAACCAGAGCATTTCTATGAAGTTCTGGTTGCCAATATAAGGGAAATACACATTTTTCCAGACTGTTAAGAAAAAGCCCCAGAACACTGAGCCATCTAGTTATCCTTAGATTTTCTTTGTGTAAGAAAATACATTCTCACTCAGCTTTACATTTTCAAATTTTTTACATTTCGTGTATATAGTTCTACCAGATGTTTAACACAGTCTTCACTTTTAAGTTACTATTTTAAACAGAATAGTCTGTAGATCAGATAGAAAATTTTTGTTGAGAATGAATTGCAAAGTAAATTAGCTTTCCATTGATAGCCCACAGGGCTATTTTTTGCCACTTTTTCAAAAGGTTTTATTTAAGCATACACACAAAGAACATATATTACATTGCTGTTTCATGTAAAAGAGCAAACAACTCTTCACTGCCAAAGCTGGTGTTTCACACATGGACAGGGAAGAAAAGGATTAAATAAACTCAAGAGGCCATTTGTTTTCATAAGTTAATTTCTGAGAAATTAATGAACTCAAAACTGTGCTTATCTTCACCTAAAAAGTAACGTCAATTCCTAGCATCAGCAGCTACAATAAATCTCACTGTCAACTAGAACAGAGCATGGCACAAAATCATTAAGTACATCACATGAACTCAGATTTCAAGAGAAAAGACGTTCCTGAACTTGGGTCATGGGACTCTGAACAAACAGCAGTGCATGGATAAAGGCTTTAGACTTTGAAAAGTATTAAAATCAGAACTTGGAAAAGGTTTTACAATTGGCATAATTTTGCAAGAGCTAGGAGTTACAAATTCTGTAAGTTTGTGCAGAAGTTTCTCTGAAGCACAATTATTGCATTTTTAACTGCCTGAAAATATCATCCAATCTTCTTAGAGTAATTGCCCAAGTAATTTTTTTATCCTGCAGATTAATACTTTCATATAGAATATGAAATGGTGTTTCAGAACAAATCAGTAAGATGAAACAGATACAGCATTAAGATGCAGCCAGATTAACACTGGGGAAACTTTATGTAGTCTAGCTTTAAGTATGCTGTTAATAATGTACTTCAACTAACCTCAGTTTAAAAACAAAAGAGGAAAATATTTGAGACTGTTCCCCAAATCAAACTTATTAAAAAAAACCCCAAACAACCGAAACCAAAAAAAACCACACAGAAACCAAAACGAACAAAACCAAAGAAACCAAAGTTCTTTATCCCATCTTATTTTAGAACAAAAAAATTACTTTTACATGTTTTGTACTCTTTGGCAGGAAATCTGTGAAACCAAAACATGCCCTCACAAATTGAACCTTTCCTGAGAAGTGTTCATAGACTCATTTATAATGTGTTATGTGGGAGATGCCAAGTTGTAACAGTTTAAGAGTCAACTACATGGAATGTACCAGTAGATTTATGAACAACAATAGCAGTTACTCACATGTTCATGGCAGCTAATTTTTCTTTATGAATTAGATTTCCCTGTATAAATTAGAAAACTACAAAAAGTCAGAACTGGGAGAAACCTCCATTGTCTGTAAAAGTTCAAGTGAAAACACCTTTGCAGCACTTTCCTTAGACAATAGCGTATTGCTCATATAAAAGGTCTCTTATCCTATAGAAGTCCTGGCAGAGGCAGCCTTCCAATCCAATGCGCCCTGTTTCAGTCTGAAACAACAGACATGTCTCAATTTATTATCTTTACACTAATGAGGAACTTATTATTAAAATAATATTTTAATTTATTACAAAAATAACATATATTATAATATTATTTGCCAAAGAGATTAAGACACAGAAGACCTACCCTGCGGACAGCCACCAGGTTGTTGCACACAAGCACTCCTCCTACAAATTCAGCCTGTATACCTTCTCGCAAGAGAACCTGCTTGAAGTCAGACAGTCTTGGCTCATTCATAAATACAGACTGATGTCCAAGAACCTTCAAAATAACACACAAAATTTTACTACTTCTATTTAACACCTTACATTGTTTCAAAGATCTCATTATTGCATAGGCAGCAGTGTGGCCTCGACTAAAGGACTCTAAATTAGAAGACTGGCTCTGTTTCTGTTCACCTGCAGCAATACATCTTCAGGATTGAAAGGCCTTAGAAATTACCCATCAGGAAAATCAAAAGTTTTTTATTTGCTCACATATTGAAGACAAATGAAAAGCTGACAATGAAGATCCCTCTTCCAAGCCATGCTATGTCAGGGACTGAGCTGCAGTGAGCTGTACTGCTGATCAGTACAGGGTGCTATGATGCTTGTCATGAATCTGAACAGACTTTAGAGTTGTCTCTATAGTTCTCTAGCTCCCAGAACAGACTACATTTAGGACTGAAACAGAGAATCAGAGACTGAAACTGTGAAACAGAGAATCTTAAAAAACAGCTCTAGAATTAAAAGGTACTGGAATCATCCAACAGAAAGATAAAATAATATCTCCTAAAATGCAAAGTGTTTTAGGAGTAAGGGTAAATTTATAGAAAAGATAAATGTAATGAACTTTCAAATCACTACTATAGAAGCAGACATAGGAATGTCAAAGATCTGTATCTCAAGTATATGAAATACTTTCCACAGCATTAACAAAACATAATAAAATCCAAAAGTGACTAACACCAACTAATTTCTATATCTGCAAGTACTAATTACAGATATGACACACTAATTAAAATCTTATCTTCATAAATATAAGATACTGTATGCTAGGCATAATGGATGCAAAAGATCATCCTCACTGAAAAGCATAAAAGCTGAACAAAGAACAGCACTGGGTTTAACAAAGAGAAACCCAAACATGAAAACCCAGTTTCAGTTAGGTTTTCATTTGAGTAAGATTACAGTATCAGCCTCTAAGCACTACAAAAAGACAAATGAATACAGTGGTCTTCATAGAAGAAATCCAGACCAGCATCATTTCTGTACCTCATGAGGTGGCAGAGGTTCCAAAGTAGGAATGATCTCACTCTCCTCACATATCTCCTTGTCATCATCACCAAAGAGGCTTTTCATGGCCTTCTGTTGTGCAATCACACTCGAGTCTGAAGAAGGGACATCCACTTGCATCTCTAAGTCTTCATCTTCCCTCAACTCTCCCTCTTCCAGAATAACTCCAGTATCCACTTTTGAAACCCTCATGTCCAGAACACCATCTATCCAAGCCAACTCGGCATCCTTGGCTTTACAGAACTGAAGAGAGCTTACAAGAGAATCTTTCAACCTGACCTGGGTTGCACAAAAATAAAAGTACTATTAGTTTAATGGAAAATACAGAGTTCTTACTTCAAGCTTTAAAGATTAGTGAGTTTCTCTTCACTGTCTCTCCAATGGGTTTGATTCATGCACTCTTGTGGAGAGGAAGGAGGGAACTGGTAGCACCGAGGCAAGATACTTTAAAATTTGTGTAATACTCATACCACTACTTAACTTATAAAGCAGCAGAGATCAACACCTTTCTCATCTTGGCTAAAATAAAAAAAGAACCTATAGAACTGCAAACCTGAGTTAAATTTACAGCAAGAGCCATCATTTCCTTTTAAAAACCAGGAACCTTTTTTCCAGCCAAGTTGTCCCTTAGTTGGTCTTAGCAAATTCAGAGAAAGTTTCTATAGATACATTTAGGTTATTGATGAATAGTACCAAATTTCAACCCTCAAAAAAAAATATAATTCAAATTTTATTGTAAGAAAAGATGTTGTAAACATGAGACTTTTAAGTGCCCTTACCCTGATTCCTCTGGTGGACTCTAGGACTTTAATCCTTTAAATAAAGCTCTACTCTTAGAGATTGCTATGCACATTAGAAGGTCCATGATTCCCACAGTGCAATCAAGGCTGCAACTATGTGAAAGACACAACCACCAACGACCTACCCATCTACAGCACAGCCCACTCAAACGACACTGTGACACTGATGCTGCACTCACATCTATTATTTTCAAATTCGACATTGCCACTGCACTTCTCTGGGCCATTTCTTACACACTAGCAACTCTTACAGCTTTAAAAAACAAACAAAAAAACCCCCAGCAACCAAAAAACCAAATGCAGAAAATACACTGTTTTAAGGCTGTCATAACTAGATGATTTTTAATAACTGGAACTTTCTACTTCCCTAGAGGGTAACACATTTTTCCCTGGAAGGAAAAGGTAGAAGTACCTAGAAAGAAGTACAGAAGTACCTCTTTCAACAATTCTACCAATGTTTTTCTACTAACTTTAAAAGAACAAAGGAATAAACTACTACTGCAAGAGCGCTTGTGAGAGACTTCCCTCTAAACAACTTCAGCATTTTAACTGGGACCATACATAATTTTCACCTAATTCACACAAGTTATTCCAGCTTTCTTATTCAGAACTTAATATATTGCATTTAATTTTCATGGCTAACACAGAGCAATACATCATCATAACCTCACTTTCCAAGAACCATCACATTAAGTTTTTGGGGGGTATGGGTGTTTTATTTGTTTTTATCATTAACTTGCTCCTAATTTTACATGTTCAATCTTAGGTACTATTTAAGTATGAAGAATTTTTTTGTTATAGCTCTTTAAGGCTCCATCTCAGATTCCAAAGAGAATCTGAATTGCAGCTAGTATACAATGGTATTCTAAATATAGGCATTATAAATTTAAAATACTTCAACAAAACAAACTGATGTCCCCATGGACATGAACACTGCCTTTTGCACTACAGGTAAAAACACACTGATCTCACATTCAAGCTTTCAAACACTTATGAATAATAAGCAGCAGGAGAATGCTTATCTAGAAGACAGAAAAACACTACTAATGCCTTGATCACACAAAACTAATTGCACATGCAGGTAGTACAGGTAGTACCACCTCTCCTCTCCCAAAGAGCAGAGGGCAAATTACATTCTGCCCATACAGCTCTACTACAGTCCACAGTAGTTACACAACTAAAAAATTTCAGTACCTTACCTGGTAAATGTGAGTTTCACTTGTAGCATCTACAGTTTCATGAAGTTTGGGCATGTAAACTTTAATATCTTTTCCACCAAAAGCTCTGCAACATTCTGCAAGGTCCTGACTGGCCTCAGGTGGTCCATGGACAATAACCAGTTGTCTTGGTTTCATCTGGTTAATAATTTTTTTAATTGAGTCCCCATCTGAACGTCCTTCATAGTCAATGTATGTAACTCTGGCTCTAGTTTGAATTAAAAATCCAAGAATAATATGTTTTAGTTTAAAAGATTAAACTTCTTAGTGCTCCAAAATACTTAATTAAGATATTTTTTAATTATTCTACATCAGCAAAAGCTGTCAGTACAAGGTGTATTATGCATCATGTAAAATACAGTTGTCGAGTATTAGCGTGTGTGTTTAACACTATACATTCACAAAGTTCACTGACAGTTATCAAAAAACAAGTTATCCATGAAATAAGCATATTTCAATATGTTATCCTTTTAACAAAACATATTTAAGTATCTATGCTAACATACTATTGTATCATTTCTTCTACTTCTTCCAGTTGTCTCCATAAGACAGGGAACAAACCAAATTTCTTAAGAATGGGGAACCATAAGACTGTTGTGTGCTCCCAGAAAGACTAGTAAAATACAACTTAGCTTGGGGAAAAAAATAAACAAAAATCAAGTCCTTTCCCACTTTCTTAAATCCAAGCTAGCCTTTTACCCAATTTGCACTGTACCCATGCCACTGTTCAAGCAGAACTGACAAGAACAATGTCACTCACTTAATTTCCATGGATTCTGTTGCAGAAATACATTTGGTAGGAACATCTGACAAATCCTGGTCCATAGGCTCCTCTCCATTTGTCAAACCAGACTCTAATTTGCTTTTTTCTTCTTCTGTTGCTTGAAGTTCTGGAACTAGAAAATCCTCAGGTCTAAAGAATGAAAGGCATTTTGCTTTTTAGAGTAAAACCAAAGCACTACCTAATATAAAAACAAACTGCTGACTATTACTACTAAGATTTTTTTGTTATTGCCAACAATTTTACTACACCTGCCTTCAGTACTTCCATACTTGAACAGAGCTGATTTGGAAAATATGACCTTCCTATCTTAAAAAAGAACTTGAATAACTTAGGAAATAGTAGCAAATCAAGGATTTCTAGCAAGTATTCCTTATGCAAAGATGACAACTATCACTAGATTTTGTTAGGATGAACAGTGTTTTTTCACCTCACAAATTTAACACTAAGTGTAATTTAAAGTAGAAAAAAGTCAGGTTAAAAGAATTTTAAATCTTCTATCTCATACAATTAAAAAAAAAAAGCCTGGACTGAAAATACATCCTAAGAGGTGTGAACACAGGTCAAGGATCAGCACTCTGCAGCTTCAATTCTATCAGAAGCTTCCCGTAAGACTTAGCAGTTTGAAGAGCATATAACAATGCTGCAAAAGGGACAAAATAGTGATTTTAATTCCTTCTAGTTTTTGATTATTCCAGAGATACTATGTTAGTATACATTACCACCACATACTTGATAATTTCACCATATTCATCCCATTTAATTCTTTCTTCAGGAGCTGGAAACATTGGGTAAGATTTTTTTGCCTGCTTGAAGAAGCTTCCTTTCCGGCTACCTTCACCTTTCATCATCAAATCATGTTTGGTCTTATGTAAAGTTGGCTGATCAATATCCTCTTCAGCATCACTCTCATCACTGGAATCGATATCTGCCCTGAAATGACATTCCAAAAAAACCTAGCACTTCTTTTTTTCTTCAAGTTTCATATTACATAAACACACTGACCTGAAAATAACAGTTGACATAACACTAACCAAGGCCAAGGGCAGTTTATGTATCTGAGAAAGACCTCACAGTCAAACAGCAGATGAAACTGGGCCTATCAGAACAACAGATTAAAGACAACCACTTACGATTCCTCAGTACCCTCAGACAAGTCTACTGAAACTATAATTTTCATTTATCCCTGGAGAGTTGAAGGAGCAAAAATAATCTCAACTCTGATTGTAACAGCAGAATGAGCAAACGTACTTACTCTTTAGACTGCTCTAACTTCTTAGCTGCTTCTTTCTTTAGTTTCTCCTTTTCTAGGTATTCTTCAAGTTCTTTTCCTTCCAACTTGACACGTTTTCTCAACTGCAGATAGAATTAAATTTAATGTTGTTGTGAGTAGCTGACACAACTTTAATACTTCTCCTACGTGCTGCTGACAAAAATATTTGTACTTAGGTATCAAGGGCAAGTATAAATTGTATGTGACATACAAGACAAGACTATAGCAAACATGTGGCACCTTGGCATGGCAACATCATGATAGTGTCAATTAGTATAGTCTACTTTAAAAGGAAAGCATCTGTAAAATTATTAAAATCAATTAAGCTTTCCAAAAATTTCTGAAAATGTCTTCAGGAAATATCTCTCCAATAAGTGAAGGCAAATACTCTTAGACGAGCAGTGGTTTTTAGGTTTTCTATCATTAACACCAACCCAGAAGAACCTAGAAAAGTCATGCTAGCTGGCAAAACAGTGGTACATTTTGTTTCTTGTTTTCTGAGTACAGGTCACGTTGAATAAATGGAATTCTAGTAATAACCTAATACTGTAATTCAGTGCTTTCAATCCAATCTAAAACTAAAATAAAGCTGCATCATCAGTATTGAAATAATCACTGCAATCACAGGAGACTTCCATAAATTAGCAGTGCGTACCAGAAAGAAGTAGACACACGTGTACAGATTACTGAAAACAATTTGAAAGCATGAATAGCAATTCATTGTCTCCTAATTTCCAGCATTTGCTTATCTTTCTAATCCTGGTGACATGTATTATACTAATTTGACTTGATTCTCCCCTCACCCAAACCTGGAGTATTTTCCAGCAAGACTAACCCATCATATGTGGGGATCTGTACCTCAACTGCAAGCAGACCTTTTTCTATTATAATAAAAACATAAAGGTAAGTGTTGTCTAAAATATTTAAAAGGAACTTCATGCTCAGGCCTATGGAGTATTAATTTTGCCACACCATGAAAAAGCATCCTGCAGTTCTCACTAGGAGACCTATTTTTATGTAAATTTATCCACAATTTAATAAATATGCCATACACTGATACCAGGTTTTTCTCCACCACTAGAAGAATTTTCAGAAGATCACAAAGGAAACTATGTTCAGTTTTGCCCATACGACCCCAAATGGCCCACAATAAAAACTTGGAGCTATAGAGACAACTCTTACCTCAATATCTATAACTTTTTCAGAAGGATTATCAATCAGGAACCGTGCTAATGTTCCAGGTGTAGTGCGATAAGTTAAAATGATAGAGTTTTTGGAATCCTGGCACCACTGAATGAAAAGATCTCTAGAAAACCCACACTCCAAGTCAGGCTGACTGGCAAGAACAACTTTTGGACTAGGCACTCGAGCCAGATCAGACAGACTGTGACATAAGGAGAGATGGCGGAACTGAAAAGGGTTGTTTCTCTTGTCTTCAAAGCACCTCATCAACTTGTCACTCATCCATTCAACCTAAAATGCGTATAAGAGAAAGTTATCTATATGAATACAAGTTCTTCAGCAGTACAAGCCTGATAGGAAGTACAAGATGCAATATGCCCATGATTACTTCGGTATTTCTCAGCAGGTGTAGAAATAATGTTGAGCATAACCAACACCGAAACAAGTACTTTAAGTTCTCTTTTTTAACAACTATAAACTATGCTAACAAGTCTTATCGTACAAACAGAAATCAGTGTCAAGAAACATGCCCACTGTCACAACTGGACCCTGTGTTACTTGATCAAAAGAGCTGAGACACAAACATGCAGTACAGAATAAGGACACTCCCCCAGTATTTTGCAATTTTTTACCATTAAAAAGAAACGCTTTTGCATAAATGTTCCATTACTCTTCATAACTGGATTTTAAAATCAAAACAAACCTGGGATTTAGAGAACTCCACTACATTGTAGCTGACGTTATTCAAAAGTGCGAGAGAGTACACTCCCAATCCTGCATCTTTTGTTCTCCAGATCTGATCAAGAAGCTGAGCAAGTTCCAGAACTCTGCCTGCTGTATCCACTGCTATTAATACATTTCCATCACCTCGTAATGTCTCCAAAACATTAGCTAAGAAGAATTAAAAACAAAACAAAAACCTACTTATACTTTGAACAAAAGTTAGGTTTGTGGTGTGGCTTGGGGGTTTCTTGTTTGTTATATCACACTAGCAATCATATTCAAAAGCATACTGAACATAGAAGCAAATGAAACTTCAAAGGAGATCCAAATCCACACTTCCACCAAAATTAAAGGGAGCTGGAGTTTCCTCAGTAGCTCTGAAGACCTCTCTGCCTTAGTACTTCTTTCTTTTGTCTTTTTTAAATTAAAAAACAAAAGTAAAATGGAGTTTTAGAAAAGAAAGTGCTGAGAAAGGTAATTAAAAAATCCCTGAAGAGATTTATGGATACTGGGTAAAATACACTGTTTTCAAATACAGTTCACTGTTGTTAGGAAAACATTTAACTCACAGGATCAGTATCATCAGAAAAGAGTAATTCAAAACTTGTTGCATTTTAATAAGGGCTCTTAAGTTTAAATGCTGATGAATTTCTCATAAAAAATCATTTATAGTGATTAATAAACCACCTTACCGATATTTTTGAAACCCAAACAATACATACTCAGCAGCTGTTCATCCCTTTGCTTCCTCCTGGGTTGTACATAAGTAGCATTAAATGAATCTGTAATAAGTAATGAAGGCCTGCTCAACATTTCCAAGGAACATCCATTCAGATGGCTGTGGAAAAAAGGGAAAATCTCACTTTTTTGCATTTCCATTTTAAGAGAAAAAATAAGACAGCTAGCTTCCAGATATCTGCATGTACAGAAATCAAACTACTCAGCTGCTTTTGTTCTCCTGCCTCAAATTTACAAAAAAATAAAAATTAATGGAATAAAGAAACCCAGAGCTAATGCTTGCTTCAAACTGATTAATCTAGATGCAAATGAAATTAGTGGTCTTATTAGAACTGGAAATGCACTTCTGCTTCCACACCTCTTTATCACCCACTAAATGATACACACCTAACACAGCTAAGAACTATACATTGCTATGTTGAACTTACATCTCCCTCTTGTGGTTGAAATCAACGGCATAAACAATTTCTTCCTCCCCATCCTTGACAATCTTCCAAATTGTGCCTCCAATCATGTGACCAGCTGGCAATGGCGTGATTGACAAACCATGTCCTTTGCCTACAAAGGTTTTCAGTAGTTTAGGTAGATCACACATATTAAAATCCATTACTCTGAACAAGAGATAGTAACTTTAAACAACTGAATGCCTAAATTACTACTGAGAAAAGTCAAATGAAGTATGAAAAAGCAGTAATATCTGTCCTTCCCATCTAACCTGTAACATCAAAATATTTTGCAATTCACTTTTATATTTCCTCCAGAATAAAGAAACTAAAGCAAAGATCACTTCTTCCCTCCACCTCCCACTGATACTCAGAGGCACTGCAGAGCTGCTGTAACTATAGAAGTAAACAACAGTAAATTATATAAAAAACGTATCACAAGAAAGCAAGCACACTGATGAAAGCCAGGACCCTCTCTGGGGCAATTCTAAATGTTTACTGTATCATTCACTTTGGAGGTACTTAGAAAAACTTATATAAATTACACAATCCGGAAGCTTTCCAAAGTGACAAACACACAAGTCAAACCATAGCAGGAAAGGTGTTCATGTGCTGCAGTCAGAGATGACAGAACTTTTCAGCACCTGATGCATTTTTTAAATGCACTGTTGCTCCCTGTCATTGATACCAGCCTGTATCTTTGTCAGATTAAAATGAGACCACCCACAACCATTACTCACTGACTCCGTGGCATGAAGTGAACGGTAATAATTAATAATTAAACATACATTATCTTCTTAAATGCCTCCATCGAGCCTTTTCAAATCACCTCCGTTAAATATAAATGAAGTTGGTTGTTTTAAAAAAGTTGTACACTAAAATTACTCTTTAGATGTAGAAATTGCCAGCACAAACATAGTTGTAGCAAGGTTATCTCAAAAAGGGGCCTACAGTCTTTCAAGGATAACATCCTATTTCTATTTTCCAAATAAGAAGGTAAGTATTTTGGCAGCACTATTCATGAACCTGTGAAATACTTCAGAGACAAACTGCTGGTGGTCAGCTTGTATGTGTCTCTGCTCAAGAAGAGAGTTTTTATTTCATTCTGATCTTTACATTCAACATGAGTGGAAAGCTGCTGATTGTCTGGTTGCCACAGGTCCCAGCAATAAGCTATATTGAGTATGATCTGAGTCAGTGAAGATCTCCCCATTAAATCCCCACTACATGCTGTAACTTCATCTCTGCAACCTGCTCTAGAGCGTTCCCTTGTGTTACTGCTTATGAACAGTTCTGAGGTATCTACCACTAGACATACGTAAATGCTTTTAATAGACAAAATTGAATTCCAAGAAAAGTTACAAAAACACAAAAGAGAAACAAACATCTAAACATTCGTTGGCATTACCTCCCCCGCATTAAGTGAATATTCTATCCATTTCTAGATACAATTGGTGAGGCAATTGATACAGACTGACACAGGGCTAATGAACCAGCACTGCAACCACACAATTATTTCAGACCTCACTCCCTTTAAAAAAATTACTTTAACTCTTAGTTACTACATTGCCTTTCACTAAAAGTAATTTCTTGAGGCTTTGGTGACAACTTTACCTTTCAAGTTCACAATCTGAGAAAACTTCAGCTGTTGTATCTTGTCAAAGGCCGCATCTACATCATCCAATGTAAAGAGTGTGAAATCTTCAGTATTATGACGGGACTAAAACAAACAAAGAGGTACAGAGATACAAACACTCCACCATACCAAAGATGTTGTGTATGAGAGTATCAATTTAAACATACCTGGTAGAGATCATACATAAACATCTGTCCCATTTTATATACAGGAATAGTTGCATAAATGGCACAATTCAACCCCATTTTTCCAACTGCATATGGAAGTGCACCAAGGTGTAGAGGGTCAGGGTGGGAAAGAAGAACAGCATCAACCTGGTGTACATGCCTATAAAAAGAGGGCCAACAAAAGCCATTGAAAGGAGTTCTGTATGGTTTTGTGTATCTGCTGCTAGGGCTGTTTTGAGAATACATACACAGTCTGAATGCCAAACAATGAAACTTAAACCCTTCAAGGTTCAGGGCAGTTTTAAAAATCATAATTACAAGTTACAGGTGTTTCCTAATGTTCAAGTACTTAAAAACACAAGTGATTTCAGAAAGCATAACTTTTAAGATCTGGAAGACGTAAGTTTCACATCAAACTCCTGATGAAAAATAGTATATATGTGGACATCAGAAAGTAACTGAGGGACCAAAAATACTATCAGTACAGATGTGCTACAAATTGTTTATACACCTAAAAATAGACTACAACTTTTCTTCTGATGAGGAAGAACAAAGTAACAGGACCAACAACACAATAATCCTCAAACTGATAAAGATCAAATCAAAATATATTTCTTTAAATATAGAAAAGATCAAACATATTGTTTAAGAAAAGTAGCACATCTGTTTGGGGGATTTTATTATTTCTAAAAACAATTTCTTTTTCTTGCAAAGTGTTGCATAAAATTAGAACTCAGACTAAAACCTTTCTACGTATCATAATTGAAAAACTTGAGGGGATAAAACATATGTACTTCACCAATGAAAACACAAGTTTTTGTTCCCTTGCATAGTAAGCGGGGCACACACATTCTTCTCGATGGCTGTTATGAAAAAGGGAATTTTATCTAATTGCTTCCCAGATAAGACACTTGAAAAATTTTATAAATTATCCTTACCACCTAACAATCCTCAGTTAAAAGACTGCAAACACTGCAAGTGTGTCAGTGCTATAAAACCAGTAGCAAAAAGCTTAGTTTCTTTCCTGAATTTCCTTTTTTGTTTCAGTCCTAACTTGGCAATCAGCACAACTCCTTGCTGTACACCCGCAGAAGTTCAATATTAAAGTCTAGACAGATTTTTGTTTGTAGGGTTTTTTCCCTTTGCGGGGCTGGTATACTGACAGAAGGCGTTTTCCTGACGGTCTACTCAAGTTGAAACAGGAGGCAAGAGTTGAACTGCTTTGTATTCAGCCTACATATGCTAAGGCTTCCTCTCCCATTTAAAACTTAGTTAACTGTTCTAGATTAGTTGAGAGCCAAGGTCAGTCTCCCATAAACTGAGTCACATTTATGACAATAAAAACCAAACAAACCATCCAAGCCAAAACAAACACTGAACAGTTCGAGAACTACAGTTAAGAGACACAACTCACTGGACTGACAAGAAAAAATTCCCCAAGTTTTTGTGGGAAATGTTTCAGCAGTGTGATTCCCTTCAGGTAAAACATACATAAAACAAAATGAAACAAAAAAACCAAATTTTGGATTTAGCAACACCCTACATTATATCACTGCATGGAATTTTGAAAACTTTCAAGACAGGCCAAGATCTATTTTAAAAAAAGGTGTATGAACTGAACTACTTACTTCCTCAGAGAGTCAATAATATCCATAGAAAAGTTTTCATCCCAGCCACAGTCCAAAAGAAAACGAAACTCATCTACTTGCAACAGATAGCAAAGGGCAGATTCCTCCTGCACCCCCGAGAGCGTAGTCAACTTGATAATCGATGTCATTTTCCTCTCCAAGTGTTTACTCTCCGAAAGAACTAATCTGAATGGGGGACAAAATGTTTCATTGACTAACACAAAGAAAAAGTCCATTTACTTAGATCTAGCTTTACATATTCCTGAAAATATGCGGGCTAACGGTGTTAGTACTGTTCAATACAGCTGCTGGATACCAATGAAGTCTCAGATATTAACATTCGACCTTTGCAGGTCTTGTTATTAGAAAGTGATAGGGTTGCTTTTTACAATATACATTAAGAACAATAAAAAAGAGGAGGATTCCTAGGAGCAGCGCAGTTAACAGGAGCTCCACGGAGGTGGATGGGACACCCAGAGATGGCACATCCAGGGCCGCGACCCCTCAAACCCAGGGCCTGCCCGACCAGGGGCACAGCGCCGGGTGGGCCGGGGGCTCCGCGCGGGGGCTCCGGGGCTCCAGCGCCCCACCGGGCCCCGGCGCCCGGGCCTAGCCTGACCAGACGAGTCTCGCCGGGCGGGGACGGCGTCACGGGGGCGAGCCCTGCGCCCACTCCAGTCCGAGACGAGGAGAACAACGGGGAAGAGGGAGATGGTGTGAAAAAGCCGATACCTGCCGCCCTCAACCACCCCCGGCCCGCGCCACGCTCGCCGCCATTTTGCGGGAGGCGGGGAGGAGGGGCAGCAGGCGGAAGGGTAGCGGGCGGCACCACCGTGAGCCCGCCGGGGGGAGGGCCCTCCTCCCCGCCCTTGCGCAGCCAGTGGTCTCTCCCGGCCCGGCTGTTCCCGGTGCCCTTGGCGCGGCCGCTGCGGGTCCCGGCGGCGGCGCGAGCAGCGGTAATGGCGCGGTCGCGCGCGGGGCGGGAGCGGCGTGGAGGGCGGAATCGCTGTCAGACCTCCTTGGGAGCGCCTCGCCCTTTCCTCTACCCCTCCGACCGGGACACGGCGGCCGGGGGAAGCCCTCCTTAGCTGTAGGGCTTTTTGGCGCTGTTGCCCCTGGAGGGGCGGTCGGGGTCCCGGGCAGGCCGGAGGCGGCTGATCCGGGAGGTGGCGGGGCCGTGTGGCGGGGCAGCGGCCGGGCCCGGGGGAAGGGGGGTGTGGCAGCGCCTCCCGCCGTTCCCGCCGGGGGGGGGTGCGCGGCCGCCGCACAGCGACCGCGGCGGCAGCGGCGGTGGTGTCCGCCCTCGGGACCCGGCTCGGGGCTCCGAGCCCGCGGCAGTGTGTGACAGACATCCCTGGCTTTGGCTGGGTTGGAAGGGTTTGCTGGGCCTGTTTAGTCTGGAGAAGAAAAGGCTGAGAGGGGATCTCACTAATGCATGTAAATATCTCAAAAGTGGGTGCCAAGAGGATGGTGCCAGACTCTCTTAAGTGGTACCCAGCGACAGGACAAGGAGTAATGGCCATAAACTAAAAGACAAGAAGTTCCGCCTCAAGACGAGGTAGAACTTCTATAAATTGAGGGTGGCAGAGCACTGGAACAGGCTGCCCAGGGAGGTCGTGGAGTCTCCCTCTCTGAAGGCATTCAAAACCCATCTGGATGCGTTCCTGTGTTACCTGCTCCAGGTGACCCTGCCTTGGCAGAGGGGTTGGACTGGATGATCTCCAGAGGTCCATTCCAGCCTAAGGATTCTGTCATTCTGTGATTTTAGAAATGTTCTTCCATGTTTTAGAAATGTCTTTTCTTATCTGTCAGCTCCCCACTAAACATACAACTTGTCTCTGAAACTTGACACAGGTAATGAAGTGTCCATCTACAGGAGGTTAGGTTATAGAAGTGTTTCTAATGTTTTACAGAACAGCAAACTTCTGTAGAGTTTTAATGGGTAAATTAAAGACATGTTCTATTTCTCTCTATTTTTCTCTATTTCATTTTAGGATGAAATCCTTTTTCCCAGGGTCAAGAGTTACTTAGGATTATTTCTAAGAAACCCAGATATGGGTTTGAGAACAATATGTCTCCGAGGAAGTGTTTGATAGCCCTCATGTGTATTATGTAGTTGTAGAATCCTAGTAAGGGAGAGTAAAGGTGCCAAGCATGCAACAGTTTCCAAGTGCAGATTTATTAGTAACTCTTACCTGTCACGCTTTTCTTTCTAGCAGTCATGGTGAATTTCGCCCAAGCTGTGCGTGACCACTGGATTCACATCCTTGTTCCCTTAGGATTTGTGATTGGATGCTATTTGGACAGATGGAATGATGAAAAATTGTCTGCCTTCAGAAACAAGAGCTTATTATATAAAAGGTCTGCTTTATGATGCCTCTTATATACATATATAGTTATTTTTCCAAGTGCTTCTTGGTTCTTTTTTACAAAAAAGTTGTAACTATAACCAAAAAAAAGGAAAAAAAAGTCCTAAAAATATCAAGCATTTGTGAATTGTTTGAGGTCAGTAATACCCTCTGAAAATGGAGTCTTTAGGAGCTTTCTTCATGAAAGAAAGGATCATGAACTGCTGTCAAGTTCTTCGTCATGAAATGTGGAAACCATTATTTTGACTCTCTAAAACTTCAGCAAGAAACACAGTGCTTGAGTTTTAATTTTCTCTCTTAAATTTAAAATTATCACAGCACTTTTTAACCAAGTACTTTTTATAAATATGTGTTACTTAAAGATCATAACCAAATTCTTGAAAATTAACATACATGCTGGCAACTGCTGTATCTTCACTGAAAGGTGTGATTATATGCACTGATCAGTTTGGGTTTTCTGGCTGTGACTTCTCAGGGAGAATTTACATCAGAGGACTTCAGGCATTGACTCATCTATATCAGTCCTAATTCTGTATTAGATCATCAGGTTAATAAAAGAAGAGGGAAAAGATCATGTTGCATAGAATGAGAGTAGGAGTGTTATTACCAGTTTGCCGGTGGATTTTTTTTTTCCAACTCTGGCCTCATCTAAATAGTTTTGAGTAAGAAAGAAAGCTTTTGACATAATCCACCTCACTGGTACATTAGCACTTTTCTTAATACATTTGTTAATGACGTTGGGCTGCTATGTCAGCATCTTGCAAAAATCCCTTCTGCTTTCACACCTCCTTTTCCACAACAGTAATGAATTATTATATTTAAAATAACTAGAATTTTTCATTTTGGATCCAATTAAAAGTCTGTTAACTCCTTAGAAGTCAGCTGTTCTGTCCTTCCATTTAAATGAATGGAAATTAAGCGGACTCAATCCATTGAAGCTTTTCAAAGAAAGGAGGAAGTTTATCAGTATTGAAAGATTTGTAACTGATAACAATTGCAAGGAAAGGTAAATTTTTACATAAATCTCAAAATTAAGGTATTGTTGAATAAATACTTACATTTATTAATAATTATTCTAAAAAGAAAGATACTAATTTTAGTCTCTTCCCTCTTGTTTTTTTTCTTTCTACACAGGGAGTTGAAGCCTGGTGAAGAAGTGACATGGAAATAAAAGCTGATGATGAAAAGGAAGACATTTTTGTTTGAATCATCATCTTATCTCACATATTGAAAGAACAGGAATATGGTTTTTACCCTGAGAGGGTACTACAGTAAAGAACATCTACAATTCATCAGTGCTAGTTTAATTTCCGGTGTTGCTTTTTGAAGTTGATTTAATTACATGACTAATATGTGTTCAGGAATTCCATTAGTCCATAAGCATTGAGAAAATTTTGTCCCGTGCTCTGGAAGGGAGAGGAAGAATTATAGAATAAACTATGCAAAAATCATTTGTGTTGTTATTGATGTGTATAGTGTGGAATCCATGTGTTTATAGCTAATTCATGAACTAGCCTTCAAAGGAATACTTCTATAAACCCAGAATGTGGTTGGCAGTTGTTTGGGGTTTTTTTTATTGAAAGTGGGTAAGTTCGTTTTCCTATTTCCTCTGTAGGCTTGTTTGGAATAGCGGTGAGTGAGTAGTTTGGCTTTGTGAGCAGAACAGGAGGGCGGAAGGGGCGGGCAGCTGGTGAGCGCAAGGCAGGAGCGGGCGGTGCCGGGCCTGGGGCCGGGGCGCAACAGGCGGCGCGTGTCGCTGCCTGCGGGCACGGCCGCCGCCGCGCGGGGGCGNTGTGATTGGCCGGGCGGGTCACGTGGGGGGAGGGCGGCGGCCGCCACAGTAAACATGGAGTCGATCTTCCACGAGCGGGTGAGTGAGGGAGCGAGCGAGGGCCGGCCGGGTCCCGCCGCCCGCCCTGCTGCTCGCCCGCCTTGGGCGCAGCGCTGTCGGTTGTGGCCGTCCGGGCCGCCGAGACGGGAGAGGCGCGCGAGCTCTCTCTGAGAAGCTGCTAGGGCGGTGGCTGGGCCTCCCGTCCCCGCGCTGACCGTGGGGCAGCCCCCGGTGCCCCCGGGGTGTGCTCGGGCTGTCCCGGGTCGGGCCGCGCTGCCCCTTCCTGGCATCCGTCCAGCCTGAGGCAGCGGCTCGGCCTCTGCCTCGAGAGAGAGCCGGGGCCCTCGCGCGACGGTGCCGGTTCTTATGGCCCGTCCCAGCTGGACTCTGCTGGCCCTGCAGGGAAAGGAGAGTCAGGGCTGAGCCTCGGCTTCCGCTTTGGCATGGGGACTGCAGAAACAGACCCCACGTGTGGGGAGGTGTAGGCTGCAGCTACTTATGTTTCTTGAGAGAGAGCTCGCATGGCTGAGAAATGAGTATGAGGATAAGCAGCGGCAGGCAGGGCTGTCCCTGTGCTCTCAGACCCATCTCTTCACCGAGCCTGGCTTGGTTGAGGTTGTGTAATGAGCAGGGAGTGGGAGAGCTGCTAAAGAAATCTCAGTTCATATACTGTGCTTCTGTGTGCCGGACAGTATTTCCTGTTTTGGAGGACAAATGCTTCTGTGAACTGCTGTGATTTATCCAGGTTCCCAAATATGACCTATTTCTGTTTCAGTGCTGTTCAAATTATAATTGGCTTTTTTCTTGTACTTTGCCAATGTCTCTTCAACTTTATCGTGTTAATCTTAACACTACTTCTCTTACTTTGTTTTGATGTGTAGGATTGGTTTCCTTAAGAAATCAAGTAAGATAGCTGTGTACCTTCCTTCAAAAAATTGCTGTTCCGAAAGCCGTAAAAACTGGGGAGTGTTCTTTCTGAGGAGGTTTGGGTTGCAAAATTTGGCAAGTGTTATGGTGTTAAGTAGTTGCTGTTCAGAGGGCGAGTGTTGGATTTCAGCCATGATGGCCTCTGCTTCAGTGACCTTCAGTCTAGGTTTGAATATAGTTTACTGAAATGTACTCTTTTCGTACATGGCCTAGCCTATCACAGTATGAAATAACTTTTTTATTACTAAGTTGCTTTCTAGTTTAATAACAAAACTGCTGAAATTGAAGTGATAAAGCATAGTACATTCAGAGAGCCAAGGTGATGGTAATTTGTAGTTGCTAGTCATTCTGGGGAAGGGGGAGTTGACAGTCTCTCATGTGAAACATACTTGCTCCCTGGTGAGTTAGTTACACAGTTAAAAAGTTGCACCTGAGTGTGTTTTAAGTTGGAGGACCAAATATTTTTATTCTGTTATTATTTTAATGAAAATCTAACTGAATCTCTGTCTTTTTGTCTTAAGGGTTATTTTTTCCCCCATCAAGTGCTGTCAAAATATTTTGAAGTGCTGCATGTTCCTGAGGCTGCACACCCCAGTTGTTTCAATAAAAAGACATGAGAAACATGGTATTTATAAAGAAAATTTAATAAAACAACCAAGCAATGTGGCATTTTTAGAGAGAAATGACAGTTGCAGAAAGAATTTAAGGATGGATGGGGCTTCAGGAGTCCCCATGTTAGAAGTTTGTCCTTTTCTTGTTAAGATACAAGTGATTGAAAACACTGGAAGCTGGGCAGCAGTTTATGTCAGGACAGGTTTCAATGAGGGGATTTCAGCTTATGGAAAAGAAGCAATATACTCCGCATAAAACAATAGAAGTTCATGTCAGTTAAAAACTGTAGGATCTGTTTTCTGCATTTGGCACTTAAGGTGTATAACTTTTACATACGAAAATTAAGGTTTATTACTTTCAGATAATACTGTACAAATACAGAAAGGTCCTTTTAGTGAAATTAAGATGTAAGCCTGTAATACAACTGATTTTCAGAGGTATTTTAGTATCTCTCTGTTTCTAAACCATTTCATATAATTCTGGTGGGGAAACTTGTGATTGTTGAGCAGGTTCTTCTGTTACGGTTTTGTCATGTGACCAGCAGTAGGGATGTGGTCCCAGAGGGACAGAAGCTGGTGTCTAGTCTTGAGTTTCTTGTTGCAGGAAGGGCGTGATCTGGAGGAGGTTTCTGGATTCCATTGAAGCCTGGCTGTACAACCAGTGTAGCTTTAATAACTCATTGCTCAACAGAGGGATGAAGCCATAGGAACATTCTGGAGTAAAGGGAACTTTCGAGGTTTCTGCTGTAGGGAGATCATGGGCGAGTTCAATCTATGATTTGTATGATTTTTATGGAATTCTAGAGAATATTCCTCGAAGGCGTACTCTTGTATTCTTAGTTTCAGTGGGTCTGGTACAAGGGAGGAGTGTTCTGTATTGTTCTTGAGGGGTTTTGTTTTTAATGAAGAGCATGTATAGTAGAGTTCTTAATGTAAATAAAAATGAAGACTGATTAAAACAAAAGAGAAGAGCAGGATTTTAAAACTGATATTACTTGTCTTGCACCTGGAGTTATTTGTTAAAAAAAGATTGCTTTTCATGGGAAACTGCTTTGGTTGGTTTATGTTGTGAGCTTTATTTAATGAGGCAGTATTTTATCTCACATGTGAAAATTATGGAGCCTGACATGCATTCATTCAGATTAGAGATTTTTAAAATTTGTACTACTAAATCATGACTGACATTGTTATTTAGCTCTTTTAAAACTTGTGCTGACATTTTAAAAATGTTACACTATACTTCTATTATCTGTAATGTGCTGGATATGTAACAAAGTGTCTGAATTATTTTTAAATTGTCTCTCAATAAAAAAATATTTTCATTGTTTAAGATGCTGAATTTAATAATTCTTTTCTTGTTTCCCCATCATTTTTTTCAAGATTTTCAAACTAGTGGTATGAGCTTATTTTATATACTTCCTATATGTAAATTTCGTATGGAAAAGGCGCTTTTCTGCTCCTGCATCTCCTAATTGCTTTCCCAGCAATAAGGTGGAGAGCAGATTGTCAATAGCCACATCTGGAAGGCAAGAAAAGTTAAAAAATAATGAGAGTGTCTGTTATAGAACATGTTTGTTACTAGGAAGTCGAGCTCTAAACTGTCTGATTTTCATGTATTGATGATTTGAAGAGGATAGAATTCGTTGTTCTGATGGTTGCAGAGTCTCTGTGTGATTTGTTGGGTCATTGGCAATTTTTATGGTGTTTTCAAAAGCAATTTTTACATTAAATTTATTTCCTTTGAGGAAATAAGGTAGTATGCATGTTAGTTTTTTTCCCTTCAAGTGGATGGGAGGGTTGTATTCTATACATTACACTATATGCAGTGTAATACATTGAAAGAATATATGGTATTCTGCATGAGTGGGGAGGGCAGGAAGTTTGCCAGAATGAAATGGTTGAGTCATTTTACAGAGTTTACATTAAACTGATTTTTTTCTTTTTTTTCTCTTTTTTTTTTCCTTATCATTGGTATTTTTTTCTCTTCCACAATTAGCAAGAAGGCTCATTGTGTGCTCAACATTGTCTGAATAATTTGCTGCAAGGGGAATACTTTAGTCCTGTTGAGTTATCCTCTATCGCACAGCAGTTGGATGAGGAAGAAAGGATGAGAATGGCAGAGGGAGGAGTATCTAGTGAAGAATACAGAACATTTTTACAGGTAAAATCATGTTCATTTGAGGTTGCTTGATATTTGCCTGAAATGTAATATTGTCTAGCACAGACCTGCTAGTCTTGCATAGCTAGACAAGTTTAATTTTCTAGTGCTAAAGCTTTTTAAATTTATAGGCATTTTCATTCATGCATCTTGGATGTGGCATTTTCAAATGTTACTAGTACAGCTTTACAATAATTCTACAAAAAGCTACATTACCTTCATCTTACAGGTAGGAAGATCAGGCATGATGAGGAGGATCAGTAATTTGCCTTTTGTTTTTGTAAGCCACTGTCAGACAGGAACAGAAATTCCCATGTCTGTCTGCCCTTTAAGCACTGAACATCTCTAAGGGTTTGAGTTTTAAATTAATATGCCTATTTTGGGCATTGTAATCAGCCTTACAGACAAGGACATAAGTTGTTGCTTTAGGAATCTGCAGTTACATTTATTTTCAAAACTCAATTATTTTTGACCTTGTGCTTAAACCATTTTTCCCTTTTCTCCCTCCCAACTTCACATCGAGCAGCAGCCTTCTGTAAATATGGATGATAGTGGATTCTTCTCAATTCAAGTAAGCACAGCTCTCCTCTGACACCATTTCCTATTTATGCAATATACGTTCTCCTATATAATTTAAATGGCATTGAGCTTTTACATCTAGTTACTAGTTTATGGGCTTAATGGGATTAAGTGCTGGACTTCCAAATGTTCACAGTGACTTGCAGTTCCTCAGTTCATGGGCCCTCAAACACATAGCAGAAGCATGGATTCCAGAACTGTGAAATAACACTTGCTGGTAATAAGTTTGACTTCTAAGCTGTTTAAGGGCGCTTCAGGTGTAGACCTTGGCTCCCACAGACTGCAGGTGAAAAAGCAGAATTCAGACTGCTTTCTCAAATTATAGACTGGAAAGCCCTTGGCAGTGGTTACAAGGTTATCACAATGATCTGCAGATTTTTCTTGGGGTTTTTTTGTTTTGGATTTTTTTAGGGCCATAGGGGAGGAGTAACCAATAATAAATACTTAAACCAGAACAACAACAAAAGAAGTTTTGAACACTAAATTGGGGCTTGTGTCTAGATTAGAGCTCTAGGCATGTTTGGCTGTCTCCCAAGCTTTCAGCAGTGCTTGTCAATGCTCCAGACTCCCTCAAGAGCCTCTCTTCCTTATGGCAGACTGGGCTGTTTTTCTATTTAGCAAGAAGCCATTAACAGTTTGGCTTTCCTTCTATCTTTGGCTGTGCTGCTTCAGTATCTGAAAAAAATGCTTCCTTGTTCTGCTTTTTTCTCCTGTCATTGCTTTGTCATTTGCTGCACAATTGGCTTGCTGAAAGGAAGTTGAATTGTTAACTTAAAAGTTCTTACAGCGTTATTTTGTGTAGCTTTAAAGAGCTATTGTAAAAGAGTTGGTGCTCAGATCAATAAACTGATCCTGTGATAATCCAGTGGTACAAAATTTCCAGTAGTTACTGTGAAGAAAGATTGAGATTGTATGGGGATGGGGGGGGAAGTAAGGGCAGAGCAGTGCATTGCAAGTAGAGGGTTGACAACTTAGGAGTGTCTGCGGAAGGTGAAATTACAGCTTTGTTTGGGGGAGTAAGCTCATTAACACAGTTGAGTTAAATCTTAGTTTTGTTACTTCTCCTTAGGTGAGATATGAGTGTTAGGTTTGCATGTAGATTCATGACAGCTGCATTTTGAGTAATGTGATTGCTAGGTTTCCTGGCAATGTTTTGAAATCTAAGTTATATGAAAACAGTATAATTGTTTAGTGTAGCTAAGATGGTTGCATTGCTTGAATTTAGACTTGAACTAGTTTGACTCATGAAAAGTGTTATTTTTTGACAGGTTATAAGCAATGCCTTGAAAGTGTGGGGTTTAGAACTAATCCTCTTCAACAGCCCAGAGTACCAGAGACTTGGGATTGATCCTATGTAAGATTCTTTTAGCACCCTGCTTTTATTTTACTGAAAAAAATACTCTTAATATATGATTTAAATCATCTTTCTTTAAAAGTGTTGCATTTTGATGTTTGTATTATCCCCTGGCTTTGATTTTTTTCTTGTTTTTGTTTTTGGGGGTTTTTGGGGGTTTTTTGTTTTGTTTTTTTTTTGTTTTTTTTTTGTTTGTTTGTTTGTTTGTTTTGGGGATGCATGAGAACATCTGTCCTCTGTGCCTTCATGATATTTTAGTACCTGTGGCATCACAGGTATATGGAGATTTCAGTGATATTGACAACTTCCTAAATGTTATAAAAGCAGTACGAGCATTCTGTAATGTAACATCAGTGGTTGTATTACTGAAGCTTTATTATTATATAAGTTCGAATTAGTGGTAGCAAAGATCTTAAACACTATTATGTACTCTGATTTTAGAGTATTTAATTTTATTTATACCTTTTGTTTTTCTTTTTACAGAAATGAAAAATCATTTATTTGTAATTATAAGGAACACTGGTTTACAGTTCGAAAGTTAGGAAAACAGGTGACACTGTCTTTTTTTATTTTAAAATTGACTTCAGAAATGGGTGTGGAAAAGTGGTTGCAAGTAGATTGTGCTTCCCTTTTGAAAGCTTTTGCTGCAGTTTGGTTTAATAGTATCCCATATTTTAAAAAAAATGTAAATGTTTGTTTTATCACAGAAGTGCCAGGCAGGTCACTGTAAATGTTAGCCTGGGGGAAGACGGTAGGATTAATTCCGTAGTGAATCTGTCCTTTAGGGAGCTGCAGCTCTGGTAGAGTCTTGCATGACTTCTTTAGCTATTTTCTTTTTTTTTTTCTTCATGAAATACTGAACAAAAATTGTGTAAGGGATGGGAGGGAGTAGGGAATCCTGAACAAGGATTAGGATCCCTACAGAATGCGAACTTATTTTAATACAATAAGTTACTGACATGATAAAATAATTTTCTTTGTTTAAATGGGCAGTAGATATAAGGAAAAGTTCACAGTTTTGATGGACAGTAATGGATACTCAAAAGAGTATCCATTAGAATGAGGTTCAGGAAAGTAGAATCACAACTTTGTAGTATTATAGAAAACTTTGAAACAATTGTATTCAAAGCAGGAATAGTTATTAAAGGTAAGGGATGGCCATATTAGTATATGATACGTACGTTCCAATTCAGTTCATATCCATGTCCTTTACAACACCAATGCAGTGTTTTACTTCAGTAGCCAGTCATTGTTCATTGTTCTGGATCATACTTTATAAGCTTTTATACAACATGAGCTGATTTGGTGTTTGGTTTTTTCAGGGCTTTTTTTCATAGAAAACATCCATGGAAAACAGCTTTTAGATGCTGTAATAGTGAGACAGGAGTCTCTTTGTCTATTTCGTTCATTTTTGCAAGTTCTGGCTACTTATGTTGTCATCCAGATTTAAAAAAGTAAAGAAAAATCACCCATGAATGAGAACTAAACTCTACTGTTCTGCTTTAGTTTGAAAGTATGGGTAATGTTTACAGGCAGTTTTTGTTTATTTGATACCAAAAAGGCTGGATGTTCTCTTAAAATTATGGAAGTGGTCCTTATTATACAATGCAACCATGTTGGGTGGAATTTTTTGAGAGAGAGCATCCTAACCCAAAACATTCTAAATTGGAGGGGGGATGTCTTTTGTCTTTTTGTATATGTGGCCTGTAACCACATGAAGACAATACTAGGTATCTGTTATCTAGAGGGTAATGAGAAGATTTGACAAAATAGGTTGACTTAGGTTTATTTGACCTGCTTCTCTTCTGTTACAGTTAAAGCAAAATTAGTTTAACAAAACTTTCTCCTGCATAATGCCTTTTAAAAGTTGCTGTAGTCTGTCCATCGTATTTTTAACAGAACTTTTTATTCACCTATTTTTCTACACTGTTGGTCTTCTTACCCATTCCTAGTGGCAAAGAGTGTTTTTGGCAAATTAAGTGGTTGCATGACAGGGTGGATAGTAATTTATATTATTGTATGGGCCTGGCTGCAAGTGTATGGGTGCATCTATGGAAGTTTGGGTAGATCAGTGCATTTCTGTGAGAATGGAGATGGAAGAAGGAGAATTCTATCTCAAATAGTGCTTCCTGGTTAAAACTGGATAATATTGAATGAGTAGGTCTAAAAAAAGTTCTTCAGCTTCACTGGAATATATATGGGGGTTTAAGGGTAAAATATTTTGTTTCACATTGAATATATTTTTTCTCTAGAAGTTTTATGTAAGTATAATACTGTTTCTCTATAGAAGTATTACAAATTACTAGTTATGGTCTTCGGGGAACTAGAAATGAGTTGTGTATGTTTATATGAAGTGTCCCCTGTTGTACTCTCAGCATATTAAATTTGAGTAAATTTTTCTTCATTTTTAAGTTTAAAAATTATCTGAGAGAAGGGTAAACACTAGTTTGCAGCTTCACCTGTTATTAAAGGTGGAATGTTCAATGAAAGTATTTAATGGAAATAATGTCTATTTCCTGTATCTATTAATTTCTTAACACACAGCATTAACTGATGATGGGTTTCTTGCTTCATTTGTCTCAGGCTTAAAACTAGGATTAAGCAGAATTTTAGAATGATGTCTGAAATAAATCAAAATACAATGGTTAAGGATTATCTGTTTTAATGTGTTTCCCTGGTACCAGTATTGAGTAATGAGAGAGAGCATGCAGTAATTTCCACACTTCAGATGTCCTGTTAGAGTATTTGAAGGGTAACCTTTAGCAGTATAGGTATTCTGCTTCAAAAAACTTTTATTTGATAATTTATTTTACTAGATTTATTTGGATATTCCATAATAGAGTATTACCACAATGTACAGGAATGGATTACCAAGTAATCTTCATGCTAATTTGTTCTCTCAACCTTTTTTTTTTTTCTTAATTACAGTGGTTTAACTTGAACTCTCTCTTGATGGGTCCAGAACTAATATCAGATACATATCTTGCACTTTTCTTGGCTCAATTACAACAGGAAGGTAATAGTAACTTGCAGATGTTAAATCACATTAATTAAAAGTAGGTAATAATCATTATTTCTTAGAACTTATGTATTCAGTTAACTACCCTTCGTTTTTTGATTGAAATAGTGAAATAACCCAAGTCCTTATAATGAAAGGTGGAGTCTTGCATCTTAAGTTGCATATTATTGTATTCCATATAGTGTGCATTTTAGAGTGTTTATATCTGCACTTTAATGCTGTAGACTTATGATTTCTTTTTCTCAGGTTATTCCATATTTGTAGTAAAAGGTGACCTGCCAGACTGTGAGGCTGATCAGCTACTGCAGATGATTCGGGTACAGCAGATGCAGCGACCAAAACTGATTGGAGAAGAGGCAGCACAGTCAAGAGATCAGAGGTAAGGTAAATAAAGATTTTATCTTAATAATGTTCAGTGTGATTGGTTTGTAATTTGGAAGTAATAAGAAGTACCGTTAGTTCTATGTTTACTGCTATTGCACACAGTAAAAGCAAGCTGATCGACAGCAAATGGTGTATTTTTAAGTGGGTAAAAGCTTCCTTGATAAGGATTCCAGTCTTTACATAGAGTCTAATATGCATAAGCATATTATAGTGCAGATTTTTGACTTAGGGAGGAAAATGGGTTAGCAAATCTTATAAACTATTGTTAATAGTAATTATTGTCTAATTAAGACTGGTTTGTGCATTCTGTCATAAGTAGAAAAGAACAAGAAACTGATCTCTGAATTCCACATCACATAAATCATACTGCATTCCCTTTTGGAATAATTTTGCTGTAACAGTGTGGTGCTGCTCATTTTTGATGCATTCTGCTAATACAAAACATCCTTGAAAGCATAAAAAGTACTACTTCTGCAATGATTTCATTGAATTTTCGTAGTGAACAAATTGCATACTGATAAAAAGGCTTAAGTCTTCTCAGAGGAATTCAGTATTTTTTCCGCTTTGTGAAGTTAAAGTGATCTAAATTGATGGAATAATTGGCAGTAACATGGAAAGTGTGTACAGTTTACATGGGTTGCTTTAGTGTGGTCTTCAAGGCCTCCTGAGAAGGAGACCATATGCACTATTTTCTGCTGGTGTAACTGTTTCGGTAGCAGTAGGTTTGAATAGCATGTATCATGGCTTTTTGTGGGTCTATCATTTTTGATGATTTACTATCTAACAGCTTCTTGCCAACGTGTGCATTGCTTTGGAGTGCAGTGTGTGGCAAATATGTGTTAAGGTTGCTCTGCAGTTGCTTGCAGCCCTTTTGTGCTTTTTCATTTTTCAGGAAAATTCTTGTTTATATAACAGACCTTCACAAGAGAAATGTTTTTTTCCTAATTTAAACCTGGAGTTAAATCAGCAGAACATACTAATTTTAAATCTCATTATAAAACCTAATGTAATTTCTGTCTGAATTTTGCGATGAATGTATGAATTTCACAGGCTACCCAGAAGTGATGTGGACCAAGCAATAGAAGTTAACCATCCCTTTGATGGAACAGGCATGTTAGATGAAGATGAAGAGAATTTTCAGAGAGCCCTGGCTCTAAGTAGGCAGGAAATTGATATGGAGGATGAAGAAGCTGATCTCCGCAGAGCCATTCAGCTCAGCATGCAAGGTGCAGTGCTCATCTAAATTTTTTACAGTGCTTGTGTTGCTTATGCTTCAAGCAGCTACTGGAATCAGTTTGTCAGGCACTTTTTCCAGCATGCCTCAAGCTCTCTGGAAAGAGTGGTTTTAGGCATGGAAGGACAATCCAGGATTGCCTGTAGCCCTCTGCCTTCTGCTTTTTGAAAAGTTGCAACTTACATGTTGGCATTGATTATTAGGAAGGAAGAACGAATTGGCAAAGGGTGGCAGGAGGAAAGGGAAACAGTCCTAAGGTGAGAAGGAAAGAGAGTATCAAGCAAAGTTACTCTAGGTGCTTAGCTCTCCAACAAGTCTCTTTCTTCTTCTCAAGTTTGAAGACATTTTTTAAGCTATATTTCATTTACTAACTTCATTTTACTATAATTAGTAGGATATGGCATGTTCTGGTTTTAGGTAGCCGTCGAAGTGAGCTCTCAGGCTCATTACCACAGAATGTTCCTCAGTCGTCTCACAGCAGTCAGACAGACTCCCTTTCCTCAGAAGAACTGCGAAGGAGAAGACAAGCATATTTTGAAAAGTAAAGTAGCTGATAGAAAACTGCATGTGGAAGTGCATGTTATGTTTTTCAGTGCTTTTGGGGCGTGGATGGGTTTCTTACTGAGGTCCAGCTCAACTTTCTGTCTTAACATGA
Organism: Gymnorhina tibicen; assembly: GCA_013399875.1. Taxonomy (NCBI): domain Eukaryota; kingdom Metazoa; phylum Chordata; class Aves; order Passeriformes; family Artamidae; genus Gymnorhina; species Gymnorhina tibicen. The sequence goes on from VXAZ01009672.1 coordinate 1,009,671, forward strand.
TTTCCTAACAGTACCTGAATTTTACTGTTCTCAGGTGGTTCCTACAAAGAAACCTGTAGTAAGGGGGTGTTTGTTAATAATGCAGTAGTCTTGCTATTACTGCAAGTCTTGTGAAGAAAGAAAAGAAAACATACATTACAGAAGTATTTTAAATTAAATCCTGTAAATTTCTGCAATTACCTTCCCAACAAAAAGTATTATTTCTCTAAGACTTTGCTTCTGGTAATGATGCTTCTCATGTGCATCATACAAAAGCATTGTACATATTTTATGTTGCTGTTCTGGTGTACCTTCTTAATACACAGTTGGGTTATTGTAGCTTTTCCTTATCTCGGTCTTATAGTAATGGAGGAAATAAAGACCGGGGAGAAATGCTATGGATGGGAGGAGTTAGACTTCACATGATAGTATAAGAATGCAGAGCTTCTGAATCTTGGGAAAATAGTCATGTGGCTTGGAGTATAATACTGGGAAGATAGGTGTCTGAAGGTTAGCAGGATGAAATGATGAGAGATTTTGGGCACAGGGGTGTTATTGTATCAAACAACTTCTACTTCTGACTCTTGGCCTTCTTTACAATGAAATGAACTTGATTCAGGTCTCATACTGATGTTAATCTTATTCTCTTATAAATTTATAACACTTTCAGACAGCAACAACAGCTGCAGCAGCAAGATCAGGCCCCAAACCTACAGGATAAGGCAACTCCTAGCTCAAGCACTCCAGAAGCTGGCCCGGGTATTGTTTTTTAAACTTACATCCAACACTGAAATGTGTCTTTTTCATCTTTGTGTTGTTTCTTAATTTTCCTTGTCTGCCTCCTTTGTCACTTCAGCAGCCATTCCGACTGCATATCACAGCCATTACTGTATTGGCAGTGAAGGAAAGGATCACTTCCCTGAAAAGCGTGTTTCCCTTTGAATGTCAATATACGGTTTCAAAGTGAAGAGCACTGCTATTAGAGCTCTTGAGTTCTGGCTTTGCTTTTTGTTGTTCTGTTTGTCTTGAGCATTACAAACCAGAATCTTTGATGGGATTTGTGCCAACTATTTGTTTTCTAAATTACTTTTAAAGTTGTATGACAACTTGGAGTAATATCTGACAAAATTATTGGAACCAGTTTTCAGAAGACCTTACCAGTGTTAGGTATTGATGATCCAAAATTGGTGTGTATTGTTACAAACTGACTGTTGTCAGTGAAAACCTATTTGCAAAATGTTCAGTGATTCTAAAAACAAAGCAAATTTTGTGGGTAGGAAAAGATGGGTGTGGACAAAAGAAACAACAAAAGCATTTAACTATAATTAAGAACTGTGAATTTATTACAGCTTGTATGCATTTATTGTCTTTAGAAGGTGACATGAGTGAAGAAGACATGCTTCAAGCAGCCATGAATATGTCTCTGGAGTCTGTTAGAAACCACTTGAATTCAGAAGAGGAGAAATAACATCATTTTTCCCCTCTTATTGTCAAAACGCTAAGTCTCCATTAAAATTCTACTGTGTGAATGTTGCACAAGCAGGGTTCATTTCAGAGTTCTGGAAGCAGGAATGAAAGGGGGGCTGCCGGAGGTCAGTTTAGACAGGATCTGCAAATACGAAAAGATTGCACTAATTTAGAGAACTGTAGCACTCCTACTACAAAACATCTGCTCACAAGAGTAGTGGTGTTAAAATTACTGGAGCTATTCATACAAACAAAGTTAGACAAGGGTAGCAGCTGTAACTTGCATTTAAAAAGCAAGTTTAAATTGTTTCGAAGAATTTTATAGAAGATAGAAATGGTGCTGAAAACAGCATCAACTGATTTTCTTCAGTACTAATGGAAAAACAGATACAAGTAATAAGTTATGCTCATACATTCTTTTTAATAGATCACTCTAAAATGGGGAGAGTAATTAAGTTCCATTCATCTTAAATAATTTATTTTGCGATTGTTTATTATGAATGACTTAATGTCAGCTTTTTGAACCTGCTGTCCACTTTTGAAATGATCCATTCTGCAGGAGAAACAAGAATCCGTAAATTTCATACTTCTCAATTCAAGACAAAATTTTCAGTGTATTGATTATAATGTTATTCCTGAGTCTTTCAGTGATTTCTGACTTTTTAACCGTTTTTGGTTTTATTTCAATTCCAACTGTAAAATTTTAGGTCCGTGTTTAACATACTGTCTTTTAGCAGATAACTTGCCTTATTTGGCTTGGGGTTTTTTATTGTTCTTGTTTGTTTTTAATTATTGTATTCTTAGTTCTTTCTCGTTAAGTCACTGTCTTTTTACTACAAAAGCAGCATGTACTCAATTGGGTTGAACAGGTTTTCTTTTCTACCTCTTCCAGAATCTTTTCCTCTTCAAGCTCAACCCTTCATTCTGGCCTTTCAGTATGAAAGCTGTAACTGAGTCTAGGAGAAAGTAGGAGGGGATTTGGGTGCCATAAAGTCAGTGCCACACACTTAAGGTGCATTCCTGCAGTCTGAAATGACCCCTGTGCAAGTAGCTCTTTTTAAGAATGAATATTTATGCCTGTGTGGATGTTCTTTCTGAAATGCTTTCTATGAGTGTCTGTCAGAATGTTGCAGTTTTTTCAGGAATGGCCTTTATTCACGCACCTTACAATTTTTTATCATGCTGTTTCTGATCCTGAGAAAAATTGGGAAGCAAAGTATGTGAGAGAGCTTATGCTATTGGTTGTAAGACATTTGCTTTGATATCCAGGATGAATGTGTAACAGGGTGACCAAACCTGACTTTGAACTTCAGTGCAACAAAAGAGAGATGTTTCATTTTCCTAAATGGTGCTTGAAATACAAATTCTGTTTACATATAAATTATATGGAAATATGTTGTAGATAGAGTATATGAGCTGTAGTCCAGTTAAAGCATTAACAGTTAGCACAGGCATTCTAAGAATCTTTCGAAGATAACCCCAAATTTCTTTATCAAAATATTCTGAAGTTACATCTTTGCACTATAGTAACATTTAATTAAAATTATTAGGAAATGAATGGTAGCTAGATGGAAATACACATTCAGCATCAAGTAGTACTGTACATGAAAGGGCTCTTACCTCTCAGTAAAGATTTGTTTACAGCAATGGTTTCCTGATAGCTTAGGATATTATACATAATTGGACTAAATTCAGTTTTTCTTATCTATGTGCTGGATTTTCACCAATGTCACCAGAACCACTGGTATGTGTTACACAGTAAGGATTTTGACATGAGACAGCACTACTTTTTAAAAATTTCTTTTTTGTCTTTTTTAAATAATCCTGTCACGCACATTATAATTATTTGTAATGTGTTAAATAATATAGCTGAACAATGACTTTAAAAGTCCACGTGTGCATATGCCATTTTGAAATGCTGTATTTTTCAGGATGTGATTTTCTGCTTTCAGCTTGAAATTTCTATGAAACTGAAAGGAAGAAAGATGTCTAAAGCACTGAATTTTTTTTTCTCATATGTCAGTTAACCACAGCTTAATTTTCCTGTTTTGGTTGTGCCATAAACTAATTCTGTAGTAAGACTCATTTTTATAAATAGGTGTAGACTGGTAATCTGATGCCAATACTTGGACAGACCTTTTATCCTCTATTATAAGAATATAATAAATATGTATTATTTCTATAGCTCTAGCAGCCCTATCTTAAAAAAAAATCTCAGCCCCTTAAATCTCATTGATTAAACCAGGCCAGCTACATGATTTTATGACTAAAACATGGAGGCTTGCCTTTGAACTTTCATGTCACATTGTAAGTCACTTCATCACCCAAGTATTTTAATATGGAAGGAATATGAAGTGTCAGTGCCTGAAAAGCACAATGGAGGCAGTGATCACAGGGCCAACCATTCCCTTTCTGTGTAGAAACGTTGTCACTCAACATCTACCAGTTTGATTTTTAGAGAAATGTCAAGTTGAATGATGTAGGCATATCTATCTAGACAAGCAGTTACCGGAGAGTGATTTGAGCTGCATCTGTTAATTCATGGAATTCTGTAACTGGAAAAGACCTGCAAGAAACCAACCATTAACCCAGCAAAGTCCACCACTAAATGTAATGTTCCTGAGCACCACAGCTACACCTCTTTTAAATAGCTCCAGGGAGGGGACTCAACCACTTGCCTGGGCAACCTGTTCCAATGGTGGACAACCCTTTCAGTGAAGAAATACTTCCTGATACCGAACCTGAACCTCCCCTAGTGCAAATTGAGGCTATTTCCTCTCATCTTGTCACTTGTTACCTGGAAGGTGAGGCTGACACCCACCTAACTACAACCTCCTTTCAGGACTTGTAGGGAGTGACAGGATCTCTATTTGAACTCTACCCAAGGAAAAGACTAATACTAATTGCTGACAGTACATACTTTATTACCCAGGTCTCAAGTTCAAAATGTCTGGACCTGCTGAGAAGCTGTCAATAAAACACTGATGTCATTTTTTGGTGTGCATTCTTTCAGTGATAAACAGTTCTCAGTGTGGCTTAACTATGCTTCCATGGTGTTTGCTAATTTAGAGCATCCTCCTGGTGTTATCTCCCCTGTCAAGCTGAAGGGTTGGGTTTTTTCTCATGTTACAGCTTTAGACCAAAGTCCATTGTAAGGGAGCAGACATTGATTTTTTTTTTTTAATTTTTTTTTTAATTACAAAATTATATTTGAGGGAATTTCGGACTTCATTCATTCAACAGATTTTTACTGCTTTCCAGTGAATGGTCCATGTGACATAATTTATGGTTTTCTACCAGTAGAAATCAATGGGGCAGGGGGGAGTGAGTGATAAAATAAATATCTTCCAAAATTACTTCTCTAAGTATAATTCTGCAAACTCCTTTCATGGTCTGACAGTGAGGGCAGGAGGAACAAGAGTTGTAATGCAGTCATGCTTGCATGCAATTCTTGTTAGGCGCAGCAAGTACAAATATGAGCTGTTTAAATGCTTACATTTTTCAAGACTTGAAACTAAGCTGATACGATACTGGCTAACTTTAACATTTGGGCTTCCTGTGCCCTTCAAAGAACTGCAAAATTTAAGTGTAATTTTCAGCTAAGGTACTCTTCTTACTTGTCATACTTTATTACTTTGCAGACTACTTGAAAATAACTAATACAAATTTAAATCTATGATGTGTTTTAATGTTGGACTATTGGTTCTATTGCAAACTTATGAATGGTAGGGGGGTTAAAATGGCTTCTGCAGGTATCTAGTAGACAAATACTATCATTTTCAAGCCGCTCTGTCTCATTACAAAACTGATGGGCTTTTAAAAATGAACAAGAACGTTACAGTTCTAAAATGTGAAATTTTCTAGAATTAATTATTGGTTCAAATAATGATGAAAACATAAACATGGTGGCCTTTATACTGAAAAATACAGTGTAGGAGAATAGGATCAGAGAACTAGAACTCAGACTGAGAAAGAAGTATTATTTTGCAATTCGTGTTACCAGCACATCACTTTTAAAGGAATTGAAGTAAGAATCCAAGAAGAAGAAAAATTGATGCGGAAACTTCTTTTAAGGGCTTAGACAGAAAATTATGTTGTTCCGTTGGTAAGCCATTACTGTCTTGCATAAAACAAACTTAAGTCCTGGAAAATCTTGATAATTATTCACAAATCATTATTAAAAAAAAAAAAGGAAAATAAGTCTCACAGGTAATACATACGTACCTATTCCATACACACAGAATCAGTTGTTCCAGTGAGAATACTACTTAATACATTCACACTGGCTGAGTCCAAATATTGAATTCTTCAATGATTAGTAGCTTTGTCTTGTATCCAGGTTTTCATCTTAAAAGCAGGAGCTCTTTTGCAATAAACTTTTTTAATCTTCATACACACATTTTGCCTTATTTACATTTCAGAGATGGAGGGAATGGTGTAGTATTTAACTTGCCATAGTCACCTCCTTCCCCAATTGCAGTTCTTCAGACAGTTAGTACATGTGACTTTGCAACTGCTTTTACCAAATCAAAATATTTATACATTATTTTCTTTGTTAAGAAAAACAAAAAATTATGACCACACTTTTCTTTTAATCTCTTCCCTTCCTCAGTACAGCCACTGTGTGAATTCAGGACGGAACTTGTAAGAGTTTGAACAAAGGGATGTAATATTTAAATGCCATTGTACAAAAGCAAAATGAAAAAAAAGGAAGATAAAAACCTTGATCTTGTCTTTAAAGCATGTAAACATTGGTAAAATTTTATTTTTTGCTACATGAAAACCCTTGTGTACAAATCAGGGTAGAGTTAGGATTTTGTAAGGGAATAATTTTTTCATCTCTTGCCTAATAGTTGTGTATTTTAGGAATCATTTTCAGTAATAGATTTTTTTGTCAAGACTGTTTTCATATCACATCTTTGGCTCTGGATTCCTGCACAATTTTTGTCTATTTTGTGTATATAAAACATAGAATACTGAAAAGATTTTAAAAGGGAAAGCTGAAATGCTTTGTCATTGTTTTGACTGGAAAATGGAAGCACTGTTCAATATTTTGAAAATGCTCTCCAAATAGGCATGAATATATATGGTTGTATTTGATATCACTTTTTTAAATAAATATGATTATAGCTTCTAATGTTTTTCTCTTAAGTATTTGCACATGTGCTTTCTCTTATGTGTGGATTGGGCACAGAATCATCAAACATTGAAATCTCATCCCTGGTATCAGCGGGCTTTGCACCAGAGGTGTGTAGACATTAGCAGTGGGGTAGTTTTCTGTTGCTGACATTTTATCATCTGTCTTTGCATCTGTTGATACTCCAAAAGTTGTGTAAAGACACTCCTGTTAAGGAAGGAAGTTGGTGCCAATTATAGTTATGTTGCATCTTTAAAAATTCTATGCTTTGTAATTTTCAAAGTAAGCTACAGTTTCCTGCTTTGCTGCCGGAATACTCATTCTTTTTGTGACACAATGCATTGCTTTTGTAGCTTAGTCAAAACAGAGTATACTGAATTGCTGGAGTGAGAACTCCTCTGGACTCAGGCCCAGAGGAAAATCAAAGCACAGGGATTGAATTAAAACCTTTGGATAAATTGAGATACATGAAGTCACACCAAAGGGAAGTAGAAAAATAGATTTTTAGCTTTTAGTAGAAAAATATGCTAAGTGCCTTAAGTTTTAAGAAGCTGCAGTAAAGAGACCTTAAACACAGTTTGTACTGCAGCAGCGTTGTTTTCACAGAATTTCTCTACTTTAGACAAAACATAGATGAAACTATACTGTTCACATTTTTTAGATAAAGCTTTCACATAAACAAAAAAATATTGATAGAAGCAATATATGCAAATCTGTGTAATACCTATGTAAGGCTTGTGTAAGATCTACGACTGTTAGAATTAGACCAGGATAGGTTAAGAAAAGAAAAACTAGAATCGTGTATTAGTTCAATTGGCCAATTAGCAAATACAATGAATATTTCTGTAAGTTTCCTCGGACTCCATCTTTAACTTTTACAACTACTACAACCTTGCTGGTAGCCTGCTACTGCTGCTGCTGTTGCTGCCTGATTCTCGCATTTAACCCCTTTGGACTCTGCCTTCAGAGAACTATGGAACTACAATAAACAACTTTAGCAGAACAGCGGCTTTTTCTGCTTTTTCGCCTTCAGCCCTAAAAGGGGAAGGCCCCTGTCATAAGGTCAATACAATGGTGCCCCGTGTGAGGCTCGAACTCACGACCTTCAGATTATGAGACTGATTTATTCCTGACGAAGAGAAAAGCCTCAATCACTGAATGATTTGTGTGCCCTTATTAACAGTGGATGAAGTCACTTAGCTAAAAAAATTACTTGCAATGCTAAATAGTCAGTTTCTAGTTTTGCAGGAGTAGTAATTAAAAAGAGTGGGACAAAAAGTCTTCTGTGCTACTTTATTGACTATGTGCCTTACTTGGCATTATAAAATTAGCTCCAATAGATGAGATTTTTATCATCTCTAACTATTTTAAACATCTGAAGGACATCCCTCATCTTAGTTGAAAAAATGCTAAGAGAGTTTTCCAAAAAGATTATTTAGCTAAACACTAATGACACATCTTTACTGTCATGAGGACCCATATGAGTTTTGTTAAACCAATCATAAGGGGTCTTTTGAGCATTGTAAACTTATCTCCATTAAATCTCCATTACACCCAATATTGCAAATTAATAAAACTGATTACGGTATATCTACATTCCATGCTATATGACAGCACTAGTACTTCCTACGATTCTGATGCCTTTTTGTTTTCAGCCAGAAATGAATTTGAAGTGGTGTATGATTGGTTTTGTTATGGATCATAATAAGGGTGACAAGTATGCCATTAAATTAATATACTAGTAAAATCAGGTATAAACCTGATAGAAAAATTGTTCAGTGAAGAAGAGGGAAAACAATCTTTAGTAGAGAACTTTTAACTTCTAAACTCCTGGACCATATACCATGCTCAGCCTTAGGGTTGCCTGTGAGTGACAGAGGACAGTAAAGCTAAAAGGTAATACAGTATTGCGGGCCAGCTATGAACCGGTCACCAAGGCTCTGCAAGATACTGTTTGGGAAGCAACAAGCAGGTTGTTCCATATCTGTCTTGACAATGTTTGCCAGCTTGTAACTCTAGAGCACGTGGTTTGTGCCTGCTACGTTCTCAGACCTCTAAAAATCTAAGATTTCACCTGTGAAATGCTCTCCTCCACTTCATTTTGCCATTGATGTGCTTTAATTGTGCATCTTTTTATGTAGTTATCAATTTGAAACGGGCAATGAGCCAGCTGTCCTGTATTTTATTTCCAGTATCCGCATTTTTTATAACAGTATCATTCTGACTGATACAAAACTGCTTTTTCTGTAACAGTGCAGTACTCCTTGCAGTCCCAAGTAATTTTAAACAATTCACTTGATCAAAAAGTGGACCAGTGTTGGGGTTCTGGCTGGAAATCCAACTAAGAATCACAGAAGGGACCACAGTGTGTCATCTGGTGCAACCTCCCGGCTCCAGCAGGGTGATCTCAGAGCGCATTGCACAGAATTCGGATGATTCCTGGGTATCTCCAGTGAGGGAGACTCCACAGCCTCTCTGGGCAACCTGTTCCAGGGTGTAGTCACTGCACAGTAAACAAGTCCTTCCTGATATTCAGGTAGATCTTCCTGTGCAGCAGTTTCTGCCCGCTGCAGCAACCTTGTCCTATTGCTGGGAACCACCGAGAAGAGCCTGGATCCAGCCTCTTAGCACCTCTCCTTGAGACACTGCTAGACATCGATTAGGTCCCCTCTCAGTCGCCTACTTCCTTTCCCTGTCCACTCCATTTACATCCAAAGCAGCCGGGGCTTCAGGATCTTGTGTGTTTTGTGAGAACGCACATTCAAACACAAATCGTGTCTATTCCCGTGCACAGCACGCTGTTTTGCTAATGGCCCAGATCCCTCCCGCCGGGCGAGTTCCCGATAATCACACGGCGCTCCACGCCGACATTCGCCACTCCCCGCGACCCGCCCGCAGCTCCGCCACCATCCCGGCATCCTCTGCTTCCGCCTACACGCCGTATCCGCCTCCGAAGGGGCGCTCTAGCCCGGGCCGCCGTTCTCGATGGTGTTTGTGAGGGGTGTCATGGCGGCCGTTGAGGTGGCAGCGGCCGGAGCCGCCGGGAGGAGTCGCTGAGCCGGGACGGGATAAGACAAGACAAGCCGGGAGGAGCAGCTGAGCCGGGAGGATGCGCGCGGCACTGGCGGGGGAGTTGCCGAGCCCGGTGTGCTGAGTCCGCAGCAGGAGCCGCGACCCGCTGTAGCGAGAAGGGAGGCGGAGGCGGCCCCTTGGCCCGCGGGAACCAGCTGTAGGGGCCGCCCGGCGGGGCCGAGCGAGGCCCGGATCTTTCCGAGCCGCGATGGCGTCTTGGCTGGGCGGGCTGGGCTCGGGGCTGGGCCAGTCCCTGGGGCAGGTGGGCGACAGCCTGTCCTCGCTCACCGGGCAGATCTCCAGCTTCACCAAGGACATCCTTCTGGAAGGCGCGGAGGAAGTGGGCGGTAAGGGGGGCTCGGGACGGGCCTGGTTCCGCGAGGGAGCTCTTCCTCCGGCCGCCGGTCCCCTCCGGACCGACAGCGGCGGGGCCTGCGCTGCCCGCACCGGCCGGGAGGGAGCTGATCGCGGCTTGGTGCCTTTCGCGAATGCTGTTGGCTTTGCTGCCTTTGTTTTTGTTTTTTTTTTCCGCTCTTGTGATCTCAGGATCTGGAGAATACACAAATATATTCCCAAGCTCTAATAGCGGACGTGATCCTGTTTTAGGCGTATTATTCAGAACTTTCTGAATTCCGTGAAGTGCTTTGTTGCTCCGGAATGACCAGCACTCAAATAACACTCTTTTTCCTTTCTGTTTGCTTAGTTTATCTAAACTCTCAGTTAATTAGCTGCTTTTACACTGGTTCCATAAAACTGCAGAGTTGTAGTACAGAGGTTGTTTTGCCCCTGGTGTGATCTAAGTCTGACGTGTCACACAGGCAAAGGTTCAATGTTTGTCGTGTTTTTGTTTATATTTCCGTTGGACCCAGAGAAACCTGTCGAGTTCTACAATTCCCCTACAGCCAAGTAGGAAAACATGGCCCTTGCTTTATAAGGATTAGAGGCTAGAACGATTTCTCTTTAAAACAGAAAATTAGAACAAAAAAATCAGGTACATCAGAATAAGATATTCTATAAACCAATAGTAAATCTATTCTAGAATATAATATTTTCTTCATATTTTAAATAATGACTTTTTGTTACAAATTTTTGAAAAAAACTTCAGTAAAGCAGTTGTATAATGTGTAAGTATCAATAGATTAATATCCCTGGTATTGTTTACCATCTTGTAACTAAATTATTTAATAAGTTAACTTTCTCAAAGCAGTGTTAAGAATAGGAACCACAAAGAACAGCTAAGAATAGTCTGAATAGTCATCTTAAATGTGAAATTAAGCAATTCTACTTCATTTACAACCTGTCATCTATGAAGCATTGTGAAAGAATATTACAGAAACATATGTTGTATAAACCTTGTTGGCAAGCTGATACAAGAGACAATAAGTCTTACGTGCTTGATGTTTTGTGGCTTTTGTTGGGTGTGGGTGGTTCATCTTTTATTCTGAAAATTCAGTCACTGCTATGTGTATTTAATGGAATTAATACTTGTTTTGAAACTTCACATGGCATTACAGAGAAACACACAACTCTCAGGTCAGGAGCAAGTCTGAAATGAGAAACAGATTCAGGGACACAAAATAGTCAAGTAAAACATTTTTATCTCCCTTACTTTAAAGCTTAAATCCATACTAATCTGTTAGGGTTTTGATTTGATTTAAAGACTAAATTACGTTCAGAAAGACTGTGTGAAAAATAATTCTTACAGTTTTCTGATAAAAACAGCTTTTGGTATTTACCTAGGAATGAACATAAAAGCAGTCTGAAGTAAGATATGTATTAATAACTGGTCTTAACAGATCGAAAGGATTGTAATTAAAATGAAAATTTGCACTTTCTTTCAGATGCAGCGACAGAACTCCACGTGTCCAATTCTAGACTCAGAGAAATAGAAAGTATTAATGCAGCACAAAAGTTTGAAGTAAGAAATTTTGGAACACTATTGTAATTAAAAGCAATGCATAGAATTTGTTTGGTATAAAGTTGAAATATTGCACGGAAGTTGCTTGTCCTTGGGTAAATCCAGAAACAAGGGTGACAGTGGCATTAGAGTGTGACTTTTTGTGAAAAACTGCCATCACAGTTAGGGAGGCACGTTTGTTTACTGGTATATGCATGTGGTGCAAGTTTTCATCTTCTGCTGACTGCTGCATGCTGTGACTGTTCCTGCCTATCATGTGGACTAGGACTGCAGCAGTAGGCTTGGCTCTGAAAACAGTGGGTGTTTTCCCTGATTCTGTTCTCTCTCTGTTGTCCTACTGTATGGTCATTTTGACATAGCTATGGCTGCTCATGCTCCTCCAAAACCACTTACAAATCTCATGTGCCCTCATGGAAAGTGGCTTTGTGCGCTCTTATAAAGGACTTGTTGGTCTTGTGTCTTTATTTATGTCTCTAAACAACTTTCTTGTATGTCTTCAGCCTTCAAGAGCATTGTGAAGTTAAGATACTATTTTGGGGACATAACTGTGCCTGCTTGTCCTCTTTCTAGTTTTTTGCTATCTGCTATTGGCTAAGGTCAGAGAGAGAACACTGGATATTAGCTCCAATTTGTGTTTTGTGGCTGTTCTTAAATTCTACATGTGGATGTTGCTGAGATCCAAGTGATTCAGCCCTGAGTTTTTTAATCCCTGGCATTTATCTCTGGTCATCACAAAACTTTTCCTGAAAGTGAGCTGGAGTCCGTGCCATATAAAAATGGAAAGCTTGGATGTGACCATGATTTTGGGCCCACACTTGAACATTGCTGTTACTGTGTGTTTTGAATGAAATAACATGAGAAATCTGCACAATTTAACTTACTTCTTTGCTGTTCAGTAGCCTTTTGCTTTTCTGATTCTTTAAGGACTGTTCTGAGTTTACCAACATTCATTTCTCATTTTTGATAGAATGATAGACTGAAAAAAGTCTGTAGTGACTTAGAAGAAAAGCATGAAGCAGCAGAGCTGCAAATAAAGCAGTTGTCTATCGAGTACCGCAATCAGCTTCAACAGAAAGAGGTAGGATACAGAGTAAAATTTCTCAGTAAGTATGTCCAGTAAACTTATCTGTTGTGCTGTTTAATTCCTTTGTTACAGTGTCTGTTCTCTTCCAGTGGAAATACTGGTCACAGCTATGGTTTCTTGGTTTGTTAATGTACACTAAGACATATTTCATTGAATCATGTAATGCAAGCCAAGCTGCCAGGAGATAGTTGAGACGAGAAAATGCTCTGGGAATGTCATGCAGCTGTCAGAATTTCTGTTGTTTCTGGGATCACTGTGAGAAAAGACACTATATACTGCTTTGTATTTCTGGTTCAGTTACTTTTAAGGAAGGCAACAGGAACAAATTCCCATTTGAAGCAATTATTTTGTCTTTAGATATCATTATTTATCTTAACATATACAATTAAAGAGAACAGAGCTAGCTTTCAAAATTTGTGAAATGTCCCTTTGTGATGAAAGCATCAGCTTTATAGCCTACTGTATAACATGAGATTTCATAGACCTAAAGGAAGAAAGTTGCCAGCTTGCCGAGAGTTACACAAAAGGGAGTTTTATTTCTGCTTTACTCAGAAATTATGTGGGAACTAGAGGAAGCAGAACTATGAGATGTATAAAATTCTGCCTTTTAAATACAGTAACAGAGTTGATACAAGAAAATTACATGCAGCTAATTTCACCTTACCATAAATGAGTAAATTTTGAATACATTAAGTTGTTAAGCATAAAAGAAATCAAATGTAATAAAAATAACTGGAAAAGCAGCATATATTGCTTACCTTTCATATCTGAATACCTTCTTTATATATTTAAATTTTTTGTATACTCTGTTAGCCTGGATATTGCTATACTACTTGTGTACCTTGGCTGCTAAGAAAACCCAGTGTCTCTGTGTGAGACACTTTATAACCCTTAAGCTAAGGGTGTTTTTCTCCATTATGAGAATGTTCAGGGGTTTATTTCTTTTTCTTTTTTTAGTGCAAGTTAACTGTTATTTGTGCTGGGGGGAAACTGTTTGGTTCACAAGGCCACAAAGGGTAAAGTAGAGTGTATTTTGATACTCTTCTTATTCAAACAATGTATTTTATTTTGTATATTCAGGTGGAAATCAGCCATCTAAAAGCCAGACAGAATGCACTACAGGAGCAACTGCAGAAAGTACAGACAGCTGCTCAGACTGCTCAGTTGGGAGCTGGTGTTTTGCCAGCAGCCACTGCATCAGCCTCCTATGTTCCAGAGGTCAGACATTCCTCAGGTTTTGAAGGAGATGACATGGATTTTGGGGATATAATCTGGTCACAACAGGAAATAAACAGATTGTCCAATGAAGTTTCCAGGCTCGAATCAGAGGTTGACCACTGGAAGCAGATTGCAGTGGTGAGTGGTTTCTCTTCTACCCTGCCTTTCCCTCTCCCCACCAAATTATTGTTTTCACTGCATTTTGTGGATTAGGAGTGGATCTTTTGGAAGTTCATGCTAAAAAATGTCTAGAAGCAACATGTTTTGATGGAAAAGCTGAAACCTTTCTTGCTGTCACGTGATTAAGGACACATTCAAAGACCAACTTACAAATGCTTTTTTGTGATGCTTTTATGCATGATTTGTCAAGTTAGGTAAAGGGTTTCATGAACATTCACCTAGAATGCTACTTTAGGGTTTCATTTTTGTTCAGCTTTTCAAAAAAAATACTTCTTATTGATAGCACAGTACTGTTCAAAGTAATAGCTGGATACTTGCATACTCTTTATACTTTCTCTTCTCTCAGTCCTTGATATGTCAGTTATAATTCATGGTCTGTTGAGACAAAAAAGTATAATCTTTCAAGCTGCTGCTGATGTAAGTTACATTTTTCAAGGTATAGCCTGATTTCAGAGGTATGCTTTTGCTAAGTGAAAATACTCAAAACTAAGCAACGCTGTTGTCTTACTATGAGCAATAACAACCCCCACTCCAAACTCTTACACATTTATATGTAGTAATGTAATAATAAAAATCCATGGAAAATTATAATGTTTCCATTAAAATGTATTTTTTGTTAAATCAAAATTACAGTGGATTTTTATTTTGCTTCATGTTTGCTTTGTTGTTTTTACTTTTGAGTATCAATAGAGGAAGCATTTACATAAAAAATACATGTATTTATCACAGTTTTAATAGGGATATGTGGTTTGGGGTTTTTTTTCAGTCTTCCAAAGTGCAAGGCACAAATGATGCTGAACAAAGTGAAATATGCAAACTACAAAATGTTGTTAAGGTAAGATGACAAACTGGTCTCCTTGTGCTTTGCTCTTCATAGTTTTGCATATGGTCACATGACTTGTAAATATTTTAACTAGCACTATTATAACATTATTAAAAATGCACGGGGGCATGACGTAGCACAGCCACATTTCAGTCAACAGTACAATATTTTTAAATGGTTACTCTGAGAAAGGGTATTTGTATAATTTGATAATTACAATATGTTAGCTTGCAACAATGACATTAGTGTACTTACGAGGGCAAATCACTTTGTGAAGCTGTTGATTACTTACGAGACTGTATTTTAGATACACAGAATAATTTCTCCCTTCTCAGAAACATCTTGCCTTTCTTCATTGACGATGCAAAATACGGATTTTACATGTCATTGTAGAAAGTTACTAAAAATGCATCCTAGTGCATCCACTTTGTATGTAACACCTGTAATTGCTTTACACTGGTTTAATATTTGCTGTTGTGTAGGGCATACTATTTGTATAAACATATTTTTTAAAGGAATTTCTTTCAACACGTTTAAAAAATCCAAATCACAAAAGTCAAGAAACTTGACTTCTGCTGTGAGAAATCCTTTAATAAATCCTTTAATTAGACTAGGGAAAGCTTTTCTGTCTTTTGTATTGTATTATTTCTTTCATAAGAAGACACTGTGCTGTATGTTGCCATTTTGTTTCTCTAATGATATTTTTTAGGAGCTCAAACAGAATTTAAGTCAAGAAATAGATGAACATCAGCATGAGCTGTCAGTATTGCAGGATGCACACAGAGAGAAGTTGGTAGAGCTAAGTCGCCGACATCGAGAAGAGCTGCGTGAATATGAAGAGCGAATTGAAGAACTTGAGAATCGGTTACAGCAAGGTCTTTGTTACCACATACTTTCTATTTTATTTTATGTAGAGTGAATTTTGGTTAAAGTGTTGAATATGCATGTGGCCGTACAATAGATATCAAATATATGATGTTTAGAATTTGAATTTCAATTTCAGTTCAGCTTCATGTTTAAGATGTGTCCTGTATCTTGTATTCACTCTGGTTGGCTTGAACACTGGAACGATAGCATTTCATCTGTGACGTGTATCAGTCTGGAGGGTCATTTTCTATGCATACCAATTGTTTTGCTCTGAATTTTACACTTTCTGGGTTGGTTTTTTTAACTTACACTGAATATAGGTGTGGATGAGACATACCAAATTGAAGATACGAAAATAACAGCACAAAAATATCTTTTATGAGAAGTACAATGTGCCAATTGGATTATTTGACCAAAGCTCAAAGATTGGGTGGTGAGACACTGGAACAAGTTGCTCAGAGAAGTTGTGGATGCCCCATTTCTGGAAATGTTCGTGGTCAGGTTGGGTAGGACCCTGAGCAACCTGATCTAGTGGTTGGCATCCCTGCCCATAATGCAGGTCTTGAAACTAGATGATCTTGAGGTCCCTTCCAACCCAAACCATACTGTGATCCTATGATTGCCATAAGGACCACACCTAAGTGTGCAGCATGACTACAATGTAGAAGCTTAGTAGTTCCCACAGGAACTTTTTGTTACCTTGTAAGTATTTCATATTCCCTAAAAATACCCATGTCAGTTAGGTTTCCTCTAGAGGCTTCTTAGCACAAATACATAAGCTTTGCCTGTAAACCTCTATTTACCTGGTAAAGCTTGGACTTCTAAAGAGTATATACTCTCCTTTTGGAATGAGAAATCTGTTCCCTTCTTGAAAAGAAGGGAAGTATTTTCACAGCTTCTCTAACTTCTAAGGTGGTACTGATAGGGAATTTATTTCTTAAAATCAGATGCCTGTTAAGATGTAATATGTTTTTTTATTTCATGTTCGTACCGGTGGGACTAATTTAAGGAAGTCAAAGGTAGAAGCCCTTTATCTTTTGCATTACCAGTTATCTGCAAAATAAGTAATGTTAGTGATTTCAAAGAACTAGAGTATTTTATGTTTTTATTTTGTTCATTCTGACAACGTGATAGGGACTAGGGCAGGGGCAAGTGTTTGAGCTGACACTGAAGTGAATTCACAAGTAGTGTGCTTTCATTTTTTTCTATACTCTCCTGATGATGCCTTTTTGTACTCTCTGACTTAATTGGAAATTATAGAAGATTGTACAGAAATATAAATGTCAGTATAGTATGATAGCATGATGGATCTGTAAAAAGATTAATTCTGAAAAATGTTTTTCTTCAGTTGAAAAGCTTAGTGCATCATTTAACAAATTATTTGTAGTAAATTGTTCCCTATAACAACCATTTGGCAAACCTTTGAAATGTAATTAATTAAATTATAAATGGATTTTGCATCAATCTGAATTAGATGGTATTTCATAAATTATTCTTAGAAAATTGATTCCAAATCCTGATAAATTAGATTGTCATCTCCTCACCAAGAGAGGTGGGGATCAAGCCTTTTCTAATTAAATTGCAAGCAAAATATGTCTTGCAACACTTACCATTTAAAGCTATTTTGAGCCAAGCATGTGAAAGTATTCAAAAAGCTACTTATCAAACCAGTAATATGTATAGCACATCTTTGAATATTAAACCTACTTAACTAAGCTTTCTGTTGATGATGACCATATTTTTGTTTTAGGCTATCTCCCTCTGTCAGAAGAGGTGAAAGAAGAGAAGTAAAAGCTCTAGAGTGATGGTTTTGGTTAAAATTGCAAATAATCTCTTTTTAGATGGTGTGAGCACGGATGCCATGGATGACTCTAAAATTACTGAACAGGAAAAAAAAGCTTGGAGTCTAGATGGAGGAAAAGTAGAAGAGTTGCAGGTTGTAAAGGACCTAGAGGATGAAATAAGAAAATTAAATCACGAATTGTCTTCTGCCAAAGTAGAAAACAAAAATCTTCTGAAAGAGCAAGAATTTGCAAAGCTAGAAAAAATCCAAATAGCACAAGATTATGAAAAGCTTAAATCTGACTTTAGTGTGCTTCAAAGATCTGTGGCAGAGCAAGATGCTCTCCTGAAAGAACAGATGCAGCTCCAGTCAGAGACATCACTACCACAAGATGTTGTGAGACTACAGCAAGCATTGTTAGGTACTAAGATTTTTCTTGTTATTATTTTCTATTTTTAGTTTATTTTCACAGGTTTTTACTTTTAAAACTCAAAATTTATTTTACGAATTTGAAACTGAATATGAGAATATGTACTTTTTAAGTATTGCTGTTTTAGAAAAGCATTGTCCATTGAAGTAAGGTGAAGCAGAAAAGAGAACGTTGTTAGGACTAGCGCTGTTATCATAGAGGTTTCTGATTAGGGAAGTAATCATGTCTGCCAACTGTTTGGTAGAAGTTTTTTTGTTTAAAAGTGAGTAAGCCTCAGTAGAAGTTGTTTGTTTAAATTCAAGAAGTACATTCTTGTGTGTATGTGTATGTATAAAGGTACTTGGTTGCTAATATCTTCTTGAGGAAACGCTTAACTATACCTGTATAAGGAATATACCTGTAGGTAGAAAATATTTTAATATTACGTAACTTTTAAACTGTAGTACCAAAGTCCTCCTAATGTGGGATCGGTTGTGAAAGTAATGCTCTGCTTTGTGGGAGTGACTGATGGTATGTTTGAATCTTTTATGGCACTGGTGCTTGTCATCACAAAATGCTGTGAAACTATTCTCTTCTGGCAGCAGAGTTCTATGTGGACAAGGTGGGAGAATGATTTTGTTTTATTGTTTTTTGAAAAGTAGTAAAATTATCTATTTTATTTCATTTTCCTTTATAGAAGCAGAAAATGAAATAGCAAGACTTTCTGGTTTAAATCAGGTAAAGCAATTTCTAAATTAAGCCAACAAAAAAGTTCATAACAATTGTAACTGGTGGAAAACGCACGTTTTGGTAGTTTGGGGGTTTTTTTGAACAGTCACATTTCTACATAAATAACATTGCAATGTAAAAGGAAATAATTGTAGTTTAATTCTATAATTACATGTGGAATTTATAGAAACAATACATTTTTACTTGTGAAACTCCACAGTGTGTTCTATTAAGGAAAACCATTCAAGTTCCACCTATCTCGTTGTTACCTAGAAAGCTGTAACATAAATTTTTAAAGTACTAATAGTATATTTTGTAAAATATGTCATTTTTCACTTCTGCTTTAGCGTGTTTCAGTTTCAGCGCTTATCAGTTGTGAAGTATTTCTCTTCTATGTAGTACTTGTAATAATACTGCATTCCATCCTGCTGATAAAGTGAAGCAGTGGATCATAACACACCTTTAGTTTTTGGCATGGTTGACTTGGTCCTTTATAAACTCTCAGACTTCAGAGATTTGGTTTATTTTGCTTTGTATCCAGTAGTATTTTTCAACTGAGGTTTTCTGTGTTTTGCATTCATTCAACGGTTCCCATAGCATTTTTCGGAATGATGTTATTTAGATGCCCTTGATTAAAACATCCTGTCTGACCATGCAGCCTGCCATGTTTAGGGTGGCTCATGTGGTCATCCCAGCTGTCAATCCATACCTCATGGGTGGATATAACTTCTTACCATACCATGGCTTTTCGTGCAGAAGTTTATAAACTGTGCTCCTAAACCAAGTGATGAGGAAATAAATGTGTTTATATGAATAGTAGAGACAAATACTTCACAATAAAGAATTTTTAATTGGGGTGGTATTCATGTAGGCTTAGAGATTCTAACATAATTTCAGCAAGATAAAAATCTGATATTTACAATTTTATTTTTTTTTTATTTTCAGGGACTTGAGAAGGAACTGACAAGTGCACAACATAAACATGAGAATATTCTTTCTTCAAATACAGAGGATCAGAATTCAGAAATAAATCAGTTAAGACAAGATTTGGAAAGGAAAGAACATGAATTAGATGAAAGTGTTGCTGAAAGAGAAACCTTAATAGCAGAGTTGGAAGAACTAGACAAGCAGAATCAAGAAGCTACTCAGGTAATAAATACTGCAGCTAATTATTGAACTGCTGAATAAATGTTTAGAGTTCTGTGTGTGTGTTTGTCTTTTAAGTTGATCTTTGAACATAGCAGGGAAATATAAGTTATCCTCTGAGGTCTAAAAAGAAAATTTGGGCCAGTATTTCTCCATATCTACCATCTCAGTGTGAAATTCTGAAGTGCAAGTAAAACCCACTTGTTATAGACAAAGGAATAATACAGCATGTCAGCTATCCATAAGGGATGTTACTTTACAAAGTCCAGTTAAATACTCCCTGATTTCTCATTGCAACATTTCTGATTAAACTTATCCTGGTAGTATTCTGACTATCTTACCACAGTATGCATTACTATCATTTTTTGAAACTTTTTTCCTTTTAAAATTTTTAATTATGTTGAATACTTAGGTTACTTCATTGCAAGTTCTTTATAATATGAGCATTCATGGAGTAAAAAAGTCACCAACTACATATAATCAGAATTAAATTACACATTTTCTTCGGTTCCAGTATATTTGACCTGTAAACTTAAGAGTTGCAAGCCATGTGTTTTCAATTATTGATTTACCAATGAATCACCTATGAAATGAATCCAAGCAAGTATGTTGAAACAAGAAGTTGAAAATAGAATATACAAATAATTTAAATATAGTGCCACCCTTTTTTTGAGCGGTTTTGTTTGCTGAATTCCAGCTCTCTTGACAAATTCTAACATTTCTTTTTTATAAGTAATTCTTTTTTTATTTCTTGATTTAGTCAGTTAGGGTTCTTTTAGGGGGGGATGGTTCTTTTTTTTTTTAATAGTGAAATATAATCTGTCCCTGTTTGATATTTGGTTTTAATTCATTTAACATGGACTAGTTGATACAACTTGATAACTTATGTTGGCAACTAAGAAACATTTTTTTCCTCTCAATTTTTTTTATTGTTTAGAGGATAAAAGAGAATGAAATTCATGGTTCAGCTGGTTCTCCTACCCTAATGAATTCTGTTTTGTGTTCATTTCCAGCATATGATTACACTGAAAGAGCAGCTGTCAAAGCAACGAACAGAAACTGAGAGTATCATCAAACAGCTGAAACTTGACATAGATTGTGAAAGAAAGAAAGTATCAGAATTAGAAACTGAGAAGATGAAAACTGTTAAAGAGTTAGATAGTCAGAAAGAAAAACTAAACCAATGTTCATATGCACTTAATGATTTGCATATAATTAAGCAGCAGCTACAAGATAATATTAAAGATCTTCAGGAACAATTAAGGAAAGCCCAGGACTGCAATTTGCATAGTAAAAAAGAAATCGGAGAGTTGCAGCAGAAACTAAAAGAAAGAGAGGAGGAACTTGATGTATCCTTGAGCCAGTTAACAGAAAAACGTAATGAGGAATCTAACAACACTTGTCAAGATCTGATTCTGAAAGAAAGAGAAGTAGAAATTGCAAAACTACAGAATGATGTTTCAGAAAATAAACAACTAAATGAAGATTTACAGAAATCTCTGTCTAATCTTAGAACAGAAAATGGAGAGCTGATAGCAGCCATTGAAGAACTAAAACAGCAGTTAAGTGATGCCATTTCTGAGAAAAAGAAAGTGTATTTGGAAAAAGACACTGTTGTGGAGGCTTTGAAAATGGAAAATAGACAGTTAGAGAGAGAATTAAATGAGACAGACAAGAGGCTTATGGAACAAATAGCACAAAATTATGAGCACACTATCAGGGACATACACTTCCGTAGTATGGATACTGCTGCACTGCAGCTTGAAAATGAGCGCCTGGCTAAGCTCCAGCAAGAGAAAGACTTTAAGATTGCTGAGCTTAAAAGGAGCATTGAGGAGATAGAAATTGACTGTCAAGAAACAGAAGACAAGTTGACTACTAGCTTAGGAAAACAAAAGCAGTTGACAGATCTCATAAAAGAGAAAGAGGTATTAATTGAAAAATACAAAAATCAAGCCTTACAGGTGAAGCAGGAACTTGAGGAATATATGAAAGTTTCAAAAAAGCAGGATGTCTTAAAACAGAACTTGGAGGAAAAAGACAGAAGTCTTGCAGTCATGAAGGAAGAAAATAATCATTTGAAAGAAGAAATTGAGCGCCTTAAGGATCAGCAAAGTAGATCTACACCTGTGGTTGAGCCTAAAACTTTGGATATTATTATTGAACTTGAAAGTGAGGTAACACAATTAAAAGTAATAAAGAATAATCTTGAAGAAGAAATAAAAGTTCACAAAAAAACAATTGAAGATCAGAATCAAACAACAGTGAAACTTCAGCAGTCACTGCAGGAGCAGCAAAAGGAAATAGATGAGTCCAAATTTCAGTGTGAGCAAATGAATGTCACACATGAAAGGCTCTTTTTAGAGAAAGATGAGGAAATCAAAAACTTGCAGAAAACAATTGAACAAATTAAAACTCAGTTGCACAAAGAGAGACAGATTATTCAGACTGATTCTTCTGATCTTTTTCAGGAAACCAAAGTTCAAACTCTTAATGGAGAAAATGGAAATGAAAAACATGACTTATCTAAAGCTGAAATTGAAAGACTAGTGAAAGGTATCAAAGAAAGGGAGATGGAGATTAAGCTCTTAAATGAAAAGAATGTTTCTCTAAGTCAGCAAATTGATCAGTTGTCTAAGGATGAAGTTGGTAAACTTACTCGGATCATTCAAGAGAAGGATTTAGAAATACAAGCTCTTAATGCCAGAGTTGCCTCAGCTTCCTACAGGCAGGATGTTCTGTCCCTTCAGCAGCAGCTGCAAGCTTATGTTATGGAAAGAGAACAAGTACTAGCTGTTCTAAGTGAAAAGACAAGGGAAAACAGTCAGTTAAAAACAGAGTATCGTAATATCATGGACATGGTCGCTGCTAAAGAAGCAGCTTTGGTGAGGTTGCAAGAGGAGAACCGAAAGTTATCTAATAGATCTGAAAACAGCAGTCAAGACATGTCTAGAGAAACTATTCAGAATTTGTCCCGTATCATTCGAGAAAAAGATATTGAAATAGATGCCCTAAGTCAAAAATGCCAAACCTTATTGACTGTCTTGCAGACATCCAGTACAGGTGCTGATAATGGGGCAGGAGGTGTGAACAGTAACCAGTTTGAGGAACTTCTGCAAGAACGTGATAAACTAAAACAGCAAGTAAAGAAAATGGAAGAGTGGAAACAACAAGTAATAACCACGGTTCAGAACATGCAGCATGAGTCTGCTCACCTCCAAGAAGAGTTACACAAGCTGCAAGCACAAATTTCAGTTGAAAGCGATAGTACTTCAAGGCTGCAAGTAGATTATAATGGCTTGATTCACAGTTATGAACAGAATGAGAAAAAGCTGAAAAGTTTTAGTCAGGAATTAGCAGAAGTTCAGCACAGCATAGGACAGCTTTATAACACTAAGGATCTTCTCCTGAGTAAACTGGATTTGGTAACACCATCTGTGGCAGCAGCTCCCACCGTTTCACAGCTTTCAGGTGTTCAATACAGTCCTCCTGAAGCACTCAGTGAGGAGTGTAAACTCCTTCAAAATGAGTTGGAACAACTGAAAAAAAAGTTACAAGAAAAAGATTCAACTATTAGGACTCTTCAGGAAAACAATCAGCGATTATCTGATTCTGTTGCTACAGCATCAGAGATTGAAAGAAAGAGTCAAGAGGGGACTGAGTCAGAGATGAGACAGATCAAAGAAAAACATGATGTGTTACAGAAATCACTTAGGGAAAAAGATATATTAATTAAATCTAAAAGTGATCAGTTACTTTCTGTGAGTGAAAATCTTAGCAACAAAGAAAACGAAAATGAGCTTTTGAA
The DNA here is from genome assembly GCA_013399875.1 of Gymnorhina tibicen. Taxonomy (NCBI): domain Eukaryota; kingdom Metazoa; phylum Chordata; class Aves; order Passeriformes; family Artamidae; genus Gymnorhina; species Gymnorhina tibicen. Next base: position 1,033,291 of record VXAZ01009672.1, read on the forward strand.
GCAAGCTGTAACTAATCTAAAAGAAAGAAATTTAATTTTAGAAATGGATATTCAAAAACTGAAAGAAGAAAATGAAAAAATAGTTGCAAGGTGCAGGGAAAAAGAAACAGAATTCCGTGCACTTCAGGAGACTAATATGCAATTTTCAATGATGCTGAAAGAGAAAGAGTTTGAGTCTCACTCAATGAAGGAAAAAGCTCTTGCTTTTGAGAAGCTATTGAAAGACAAAGAACAGGTATGTAAGTTCATACTTATTACTCTCTCTTAAAACTAGACAACTTCAAAATAATACTCTTCCTGGATATTTTTATGTCCTGGCCTTTTCCTTGTTAGATCAGTAGTATCTTTACACTTTTCCTGGCAAAGACTATTCCTCTGGTAAAACCGTTGGCCATGTTTGAAATATTTGTTCACGTCTTCAACAGGGCAAGACAGGAGAATTGAATCAGCTGTTAAATGAAGTTAAATCAATGCAGGAAAAGGCTGTTACTTTTCAGCAGGAGAGAGACCAAGTCATGGTAGCACTCAAACAGAAGCAAATGGAGAGCAGTGCCCTGCAGAGTGAGGTACCACCAAATAATTCATAGTTGCAAGAAATAAATGCAAAAAGAATAGCAAATTGCATCTGTAATATTTTTTGGATTATTTTAGTAGCAATCACTTGTTAAAAGCACTTAAAATCAGTACTGCTTCAATGCAATATGCTTCAATGGGCGTGTGTTACATTTGCTTAATTTTTTTTTTATGAGAAGTGTTAGTCCAAGCAATTCAAGGTATGTTCTACACAGGTACAGCATTTGCATGAGAAGGAGCAGCGCCTAAATCAGGAACTGGAGAGGTTGCGGAATCACCTTTTAGAAATGGAGGACTCCTACACCAGAGAAGCTTTAGCTGCAGAAGACAGAGAGGTCAAGCTTAGAAAAAAGGTTTTGATTTTGGAAGAAAAACTTGCGTCCTCATCTACTGCAGTGGAGAATGCCAGGTAGTCTTTTAAATATCAGAGTTAACTAGACTGGTCCTGATGGTTCTATTTTACTGAGTTGCTGTCCTGTAACATACTAAGCACTTGAGAAAACAAAAAGATACGAACTTTTGTTATTCAGAATCAAGAGGTGATTTGAAATATACTTGGCTACTGCTGAGAATTTAATGTATTTCTCCTTTCAGTAGCAACTATTGAAATCTTACATTTTCAACAGTGCTTAGAACTAGAAAAAAGATGCTCAACCCATCAATTTAGTTGTTGTTAAAACAAAAAAGACTGATTTAACTTACTTTAAAGCCTTACTTGAAGGCTTCATTCTGTTTGAAAGAATCTTATTTTATACACTTTAATGCGCAGATGTGATTGTCATGCTTTGTGAATTGCTTTCAAGGCACATACACATTCTTACTTGTCCCTGATATCATGGAAAGTATACACTGCTGAGAACTTTCTTCTTCTTAGTGTAAACATATAGAGCAAGATGCATTGAATTTCTCATGGGTAGCAGACTCTGGGAGGCTAGAACCAGTCGTGGGGGGTTTTATTTATTTGCCACAAACAGTTTTTTCAGCCAGAACAATGAAAGCCCAAGTATTAAAATTACTCATTGCTTATCTTAACTGCTTTAGTATCTTATTTAAACAAATTTTGGTTCCTTCAAGCAAAATAATTCTTCTCTTCATGTTATTACAGTTGTCCAAATGAAGAAGTATTTTAATTAAAAATATGTATGTAGCTGTAGTCTTGGATTTTGGGGTTTTTTAAGCACCAAAGATGGATTCTGCTCTTAACTTTCTCAAGAGATTTCCAAGTTGAGCAGAATTTTTTTTGAAAAATTCTGGAGGAAGTGTAAGTGTTGAGAGAAGGTTTTGTGAAATCTGAATGTTTCTTAATTCTACATCAAACTTTACAAATACCTTTCAAGAAATACCTCCTGTTTCCCAGGCAATATGATCTGCACTCTTTAAAAAGACTGGCATAGAAGTAAATCAGGTTCAGAATATTTTTGCATAATGGAAAAGTAAATGGAGCATTCAGTTGTTAGAATGTAGCAAGCTATACTAAGTTTTTGGAGACTGGGTTTAAAAGTAAAAGCTGGGAGAAAGACCTATTGATTCATAGTAATTGAAGCAGACAATTAGCAAGGTATGGATTTTTTTTTTTTTTTTGGTAAATAGGCTGTTATAATAATGTACAAAAACTAGAATTTTTTTCTAATGCATTTCAAACAAAAGAAGTTAGCTGGGATTTCTTTTTTGATTGTCAAAATTTTGTTGGCCAGACTTCTTTAAAATCTGTTTATAGGTTGGTTTTGTTTGTTTGTTTGTTTTTAAAGAGGAATTGGGGGCAAAAATGCCATAATTTTTGTAACTTGAGTTGAAAATTTTGTGGTAAGCTATTTTTTGCTGAGATTTGATTTTCTCTGTGATAATTTATCTTGTTTTCATTAAGTGAAATGTATCTTGTTTTCATTAAGTCATCAGGCTAGTCTGCAAGTTGAATCTTTGCAAGAGCAGTTAAACCTGGTTACCAAGCAGAGAGATGAAACTGTTCTGCAGCTGACCATCTCCCAGGACCAAGTGAAGCAGTATGCACTGTCTCTGGCCAACCTGCAGATGGTACTAGAGCAGTTCCAACAGGGTAAGGTTTGTCAAGAAATAGCAGATTGCAACAAGTATTTTTTAGCTGGGATAGTTACCATATTTTGGTACTTTTGAAATATTATTTACCTGGTTTCCCTTTTGATAGCCTGAATTTCAGAATCTGTTGTCCATTAAAAAACTTAAAAAACTGGTTCTGTGAAAAGTGTTGATCAATATCACATTTATGAAACTTGAATTCTACCTCTACCTCATGAAGATACGATAATGCTGAGGTCTTGCAATTGCATATTCCAGGAAAAGTTACAAGTTGTAAATTAGGATTGTTTTGGTTTGTCTCTTATTTTTTATTCTTTAGAAGAAAAAGCTATGTATTCAGCAGAACTGCAAAGACACCAAAAACAGAGTGCAGAATGGAAGAAAAAAGCAGAAAACCTAGAAGAAAAAGTTGTATCACTGCAGGTGGGCTGAACTTGAACCTTGTGAAACTAAATTTTAATTCTTGACTGAGCAAGCAAAGTAGCATTTTTCTGCTGACCCTCCATTTTTGCAGGGTATTTACAATCCAGTTATTTAAAAGAACAAGTGATTGGAGTCTCTTTCTATGTTGTGTCTGATGTGTGTTGTATTAGTGTAATTGTGATAGCGATCTCCCTTGCTTCTCTTTTTGTCTCTTGCCAACCCTCTATTTAGGAGAGTTTAGAAGAGGCAAATGCTGCCCTGGATGCAGCATCCAGGCTTACTGAGCAGCTTGACATCAAAGAGGAGCAGATTGAAGAGCTTAAGAAAGAAGGTAACAACGTTTTTTTCATTTCTGCTTAAAGTATTTCAAGCAGCTGAGGAGACTATGTAGTATTCCTAGAAACTTACCAAAATTCATATCCCATGAGAGAGAGACTAATTCTGTGCCACTTCCGAGGACTTCCTTGTTTATAAAGCAAATATGAAAGAGTATGTTTACCTTCTGTTAGGGATCTTTCTCAAAAGAAAGCCCTGTAGAAGTTTTCTGAGTTTTGGGGGTTTTTTCCCTATAAATACCAAGACACTTGATTTAGCTCCATAAATGTATTTTTTAAAAGTTAGTGAAATACCAAATGTTATCAGATTTTCCAAAGTAACTACCATATTTGACATAGATATGGGAAAACAATGAGATAGAGATAAAGGGTGTGCAGTGGGTAAGAGATGTAGAGGCAGCAGCTCTTGCACAGATGTGACTGCCATCTCTGCTGGATACAGTGGTAACTTACGCTTTGAACATAATTATTGCTATTCCTTTTTAAATGATAATTAGTCTTACTCGTGGAATAAGTTATGTTTTCTTGAAGCATACTTGCTTATGATCAGATAGGTGGTGTGAAATGTAATTTGAAAGTCTTCAAGATTCCAGCAAGAACTTTACAAAAAAGTTACTCCTTTTCTGCTACCTATTTGAATGTGTACTGAATTAAATTTAGTTCTAAGTGCAGTTTGGCATCCAGGTCGGCATCATAGGAGTGCTCCTTGAGTTCACATACAAATTTTACAAGCTAAGTTAAATTTCAAACTGCTACATAATGCATAACTACTGAGCTGTTTTTGAATTGGCTGATCTATATATCTGTGTCTCACTACAGACATTCACAGCAAAAGTTCACAAACACTCTGGATTGAAATTAATTTTGACATAGGCAAATACTGCACTCTTAAATGGGAAGTTCTTCATTATTGTTTCATTTTGATGTCAAACCCTTGCATAAGAAGGCAGGAGAGGTTTGAACGTGGAGTGAAAACTAAATCTCAGTATCAAGCAGTGTTGTATTGGCAAGAAATTTACTTGATAAAAAAAATTGAAATGGAATTGTTGCATAAAGGAAACAGCATTTTAATGTTGTAGAGTAAATAATGATTTTTATAGAAAAAAAATCACTTAGTATTCTCTATTTATACAAGAAAACATATAATGTCTTACTGAAAATTGGCCAAATACATTCCCAGACACAGTTTTGTTAGCCAAATCTTTTGAAGGATTTCTTCATGGATTTTTTTGGCAGGAGAAGTGATTTTAATGGAAAAGTATAAGATGTACCAGATGCAGTTTTCTGGACTGCCATAAATGGTTAACAAATTATTGGAGGCTGTAAATGTCTGGTTTACAGCTGAATTTTGGCTGAGGACTTTTTTGTTACTTTGTCTTTTCATACACCCGAAGTACGTGTTTAAGTCCTTTTCAGCTGTAAGATTCTATTTTAGAAGGAAATGTTCCATTTAAAAAATATGTTTAATGGTAAAGTTGCATAGTCAGTGTGGATGGAAGGAATGTCCTGAAAGGAATGTAGTGGTCCTGAAAGGTTGATCCACTTTGATATAGAATCTTTTTTCTATTTAAATTATTAATACATTTCATTTCATTTAAATTATTAATACTTTTGGTTTAAAATTCATCATAATGAGATAAATGAAGTGAATAAAAATGGAAAAAGCAACTCACAATTGCCTTGCTTCATAGAGAAATAGCAACAGTGTAAGATTTAATTGAAATTTGTTTTCAAGTGCTGTTTATCTTTTTGTGGCATTAGTAGTTCAACTCTTTTTATTCCCTTTTGTTCTGTGGACATTCAAATAACAAGTCACCTATGTATGCTCCTCCAACTGTATCATTCTATAATTATATTACCAGTGTTTTTCATCAAGTATTGGTGTCCTATTTAACCATATTTACAAAGTAGCATAATTTTAAGTAAATGTAAACCTTGAAACCATGGATTAATTCTCCTGTGCCTCACTCTGGTGTGTTGAGAGAGGAGTGTTGAGGAGCAGTCACATTATTGGATGGATTTCGATGCATGTGGATCTAGTTGTCACAAGAAAGACTGTTGTATAATACATGTTTTGCTTCGGTTTTTAACTTGCTTTGAATGAGGAGCTTACTCTGTGTGTTCCTTGAATAAGAACTTTCCCAGCATGACATTAGTTAGTTTGTTCTACTCTGTACTCCTTAAAATTCATATTTGTGAAGTAAAATGTTTGTAGAAAGATGTGGAATATTTGAACAGGGCATATTAGGTTGTATTCATTTCACAGGCTGGCTCTTTGATGTGTACATATACAAAATCTCTGTGTGGATTCTCAGGGAGTTATTGGTGTTAATTGAGAACCATGTTTTGTCAGCGTAGTTGTGGCATGCACTTATTAAAGATTGAAAGTTGTGGAAACAAGAGTGGAATGCTTTCTATGCATCCCAGATGATTTGAAGGCTGTAAAAATTCATAAGTCACTTTTCTTACAAAGATGTTGAGCTTTTCTCAATTTCTTATAGAAATTAACTATAAGATAGATAAACCAAAATTGTATCTTTTGTGGGCTTTTTTTTAATGAAGCATTTTTAATTAACATGAGCCTAAAAGTTGTTAAAATGGTAGGAAAACTAAGTTGATCTGTAGTTTTTCCAAAGGATTTGGAGATAAGCATTAAACCTTATAGAGGGAGAGGAGCAAAAGTTCATCCTGTCTTCTTACACATTCGTATGGTAGAGTTGTAGGTCACATGGACAGTCTGTGTTATAGTGTATTTGTCAAGCTTTTGTGTGTGAATAATTGTACTTTTATTAGGCTTCAAAGGTAATATCTCGCAGAACCCCTCTGGTTTGAGAATTTGGTGAGAAATTACACTTTTGCAGTCTTGAGGTGAAGCCATTTGAGGTTTTATCTTCCAAGAATTCTTAGTACCTTGTATGTAATTATTTGCTTTCTTGTCTGAGAACAGTTTACTGCCAGTGCTCTAAAATCCTGCATTTGGGGATTTAAGGGAGATAAGTTTTTCTAGCAAGTTATTCTGTGGGTTTTATAGAAACTGTGCAGACTTGAACATCAGAGACTTCTATCCAGTTTTTAATATTTCTGCATTTTCATAAAGAGAAGACTTTCTGCCTTGTTTCCTTACAGTCGGAAGGATATTATGGACACTATTTATGGCAAGTAAAACTTCTAGGAAATTTTTTTTCCTTATTATGAGCTTTATTTTTATGAGCTTTATGGGAAGTTAGAAACAGCCTGAGTTACTGACACAGTATGGCTGGGGTAACTGGTGTATTTCAGTTAAGAAGTAATTTGTGTTATTGAAATTTTAGATTTGTGGAGAAGTTGGTGCTGTGAAATTGCTGGGCAACAGTGAATGTAACAATATCATGCCATGGCTTTGTTTAAAATCATGAGTTATTACATTTGTGTCTCCCTCGTTGCACAGTCCAATGTTGTGAGGCTCAAGTGTATACATAGTTGACAAATCATTGATTAAGGTCAGGAATTTCAGGAAGCTGAAATGTTTACAGCACTGGTAAATGCAGAATCTAAACTCTTCTCTTACTCTTCTAATAGTTCCTGTTTTCTGTTTGTTAAGAGAAAAAATAGTGTGTTTGTGTAGGCCAGGAAGATCATTCTCAGTGTTGTGCTATCCTAGATGAACAGATTCATTGCAGCCACTACAGAACAGTATTAGAACTTGGAGTCAGCATGCAAAAGAAGGCAGAAAATGTGTGTAGTGATTCCTAGCACACTCTTAGGCCACCTCACATTCACGGACTTATAATTCTGGCCTATTTACTCAGTTTGCAGGCCATGATGCCTGACTGAAGTGTTTACCATTTTTTTCTCAGTTTTGTCTTTAGTTCATAGTAGCTGTGGCGCATTTTCTCTCTTCCATTCATATTTTTGTTCCCAAAGTATGAGTAATCTCGCATACCTCTTGCCAGTATACTGAATTATGAAGCTCAACACTCTTTCTATGATGCATTAGTGTGTCCCAGCATGCTGTTTCCAGAGCTTGCATCAGTTACAGGAGTGGGAAAGGTCCTAGCAGAACAGACCCACAACAAGCTCCTGATACTGCTCTGCTAGCCAGTAATTCATCTGGGAAATTTGAAAACTCCTTGGTGCTTCAAACACTGTAGCAACCTGGTAGTAGGGTATCCAGAATACCTGGGCTTGGGTAGTATTGGAGGTTAAGGGCAGAGATGAAAAAGACCTGATGCCAACATGGAGTTTGGTCATTATGAAAAAGATTGGCACCACAGGACAACAGACCTTGCTGTAGAGTTTCTTCCCAGTTCTGTATTACTGAGATGGAACAGAGCAGTTCATCAGACCTTCTGAGATGGATTTATTTAGTGTGTGTTCCTTTACTTTGGCATTGAGTGTCATTCCTGAAATTTTAGCTTGTGGTTTCAAATAGTAAGGACTTACTAAGTTGACACCTTTTTATGAAAAGATCACATCGATTTTATGGTTTTGTTTTTTATTTAAAAGCACCATAGCAATATTTGTGGAAGTGTGTATTACTGATAAATTTTGCAACAATGTTTCAAAGTTTTGATTTTTGTTAATTCTGCTGTGACATCAATTTATAGGTGAGATCAGAAGAGAAATGTTAGAAGATGTACAAAATAAACTAATGAACCTTATGAACAGCACAGAAGGAAAAGTGGACAAGTAAGTCTTCAATGAAAGATTTGGCTTAAGTTTTTGGGGTTTATTCCTCTCAGTGTACACGTGGCACTCACAGTTGCAAGAGTAGTGCAGGACTGTACTTCTGTATGTTGTCTTGTAATTACAGTTTAATTATTTTGACATTTTTCAATTGCTTGGTGGTTGTAAGTAGTCATTTTGATTAGTAAAAACAACAGATTTGGATCACTGATGTGTTTCTTAAGTAGAAGTACACTTCTATAGCATGAGCTCTGCAAATGGAGATAAGAGTTCTTAATGAACATATTTTATAACCTGTATGTCATTGTAAATCTCTTCCTTGGTCCTTTTTTTCTTCTCTACCCAACAGAACTGAAACAGGGATAGGCAAATGGGCTCCCTTGTCCCCTTCCTTACGTCTTGGTTTGGGACTACACAGAGCTATCTCTTTAAATGCTCTCTTGAATCAAGATCTTAGAACAAGCATTTTTCCTGACTATAGTATGTACATCAAAGTTTGCTCATGTACCATTCAGTTTCGCCTTACTGCATACAGTGTTGCTAATACTGTCCAAATTCACACTTACTGTGTAAGAAGTGTGGTAACTTACAAAAGGAGGAAATTGGTGAGGTACCTTTTTAGTTATTTGTATTTGATGTGTTTATTTGAATTACTGTAAATTAGGCAAGAGTATGAAGAATAAATGCACCAATGTTATGGTATCAGCTGTTTCACAATAGCAGCTTGTATAAGTAGCTTCTTTTGTTCTGCAGACTGTTGATGAGAAATCTCTTTATTGGACATTTTCATACTCCAAAAAATAAACGTCTTGAAGTGTTAAGGTTAATGGGAAGTATCTTGGGACTAAAAAAGGATGAACTTGATCAGGTAATACTTTGCAGAAAACTAGGCTTCTTTCTTTCTCTCTTTTTTTTTTCTTTTTCCTTTCTTTTTTTTTTTCAGTATCCTTACCTGGAAATAGAATGACTTGCTGCTAAATTAAATGTGACTGTCCCTGCACATCTTGTGGGGAAAGAACGTTTTTTCTTCTTTCATCTCACTTTTTTTTTTCCTGTGGGACATGCTGATACTAATCTTTCGATAATGTTGTTTTAATAGAGTAGATTTCATTTTGCTGAGGAATGCTAGTGCAGAAAGGAAAGGATTTAACTTTGTGCTGTTGTGTATAGTAGCTGTAATGTATCAGGTACAGAAAAGTAAGCCTGTTATATATGTGCCAGTAGTATTGTGAAGAATGTGACGCTTATATTTTTAAGTAAAGATCCAGGTTTTTGGACTGCCAGTTTAAAAGCGAGAGGTGGAGAATATGGTTTTGACAATAATAAGAATTCTTATTTATCTCTAAGAGTGCCACATTGTTATAGTGCAGCTCATTATATTTATTCACTTTCTTTTATCTGCTGCTTGATTTTTTCGTTTGTTTCCTAACCTTGTTTTCTTTAAATACTTCTCTAGTTACTATGTGAAGAGCAAAGAGGAGTTACAAGATGGGTAACTGGCTGGCTTGGTGGAGGAGCAGGGTCAAAGAGTGTTCCTAGTACACCTTTGAGACCGACTCATCAGAACATTTTTAATAGTGTAAGAAGTAATCATTCATTCTCTTTGAGTACAAAAATGGGGAAGTTGCATGTTAGTGCTCATGTTTGGTTCATCAGTATATTCAGCTTCATTTACTGATGCTACTGTATCTTGCATTAATTCTTTTGTGCAACTGCTTTTGTGCAACTGCAGGCAAAAGGTTTTTTCCTGCACTAAGGAAATTTGTAGACCTTGAAAATTACACAATACTAAGTCTTGGGCTAATACAGAAGACAATAACTGTTCCACTGGTTCCTGGAATCACTCTTTTCTTATGCTATGGACTTCATCTTGCAAACTATGAGTGCTGGAAGTTGAATATATGTGAGAGTATGGAATTCCACAATACTCAACAGTATGGAAGACCGTGACATTGTATTTTGATGGCTATGTTCCCATATGTCCTTTAAATTTAAATTGAAAAGCTTTTTCAGCTGCTGCAGCTAGTGCCTCTTATGTACAGCATATAAAACTGGTATTCTAAGTTTTCAAATACTGTAAAGCAACAGATCTCATAGCATGATCCATGGGAGCAGTTTATCTATGGAACTTTCCGTTTTGCAGGCCAGTAAATAATGTACTTAAGGACCAAGCACTGAGGGATTGGGGTTTTTGGACTGACTTCGGTTTTCTGCTCAGTTGTGTTAGAAATGTTGAGAATGGATTCCTGTAAATCATGTTGAAGTGTAGCGATCAGGTTTTTCCCCCTAAAATAGTGCAGGCACATAGGCCACTAAAGGACCGTGGTCCAAATAACTATAGATGTAAAAGAGAAAAATTAATGCTTTTATGTGAATAGTACAGGCTTTACTAAACCAAATTTTATCTTGTGATGCTACTGACACTTTGATCATTCCATGCTTCCTTTATTTGAGATTCTTTGTGAAATAAAGCATACATGGGCTTTAAGAGAAAAGGTTGGGTTTCATGTGTTTCTGGAGGAGAGACTGGTTGAGCAAAAGACAGAGGAAATACTGTGATGTCAGTAGTAGCATGGGATTCTTGAAACAACTGGCTTAAATCAATAATGGAACCATGGTAGAAGTATGTGTGTTATCTTTAGAGTTTATCAGTTTTACGTAAATGCTTCTTAGTAAGGCAACAACAAAGAGTGTATTTTGAAAGTAAATTGCATTGTCACTCACTGAGGACTGCTTAGTACTAAGTACAAGTACAAAATTGACTGCAGGCTGTTGACAGCTTTTTGTTTTATGTATATATGCATTTTTGGCTTAGTGCTTTTCACCAGAGCATCAATGAAATATATTAACTAGTAGCCTCTTATAGTCCTTTTCAGAACTGTTCGTGAAATTCCTTGAAACTGAATCTCGCCCAAGCCTTCCCCCACCCAAGCTCTCTGTTCATGACATGAAACCTTTAGGAGCAGCAGGAACTGGTAAAACTAGCAGTACTCCATCCAACAGTCAAATGCAAGGTAATATTTGAATCTTTACACAGAACATAAATAACTAAAGGTAGAATTTTCAAGAGGATTTTAATGGTTCTGTGCTTCCTGACTTGTGGATTATGAATTTGATTTCTTCTCCCCCAACCATTTCCTACTTTCTCTTTTTATTTTTTTTTTCAATTCTTCTCCTATCTCTCCTTCCCACTGCATCTATACCTCACTTTCTAACCTCTCAGTACAGAAGATTAGAGAAACCAAATTCCCTTTGATATGGAAAGGATTTAACAGCACCTGTTAGAGCCAAACAGATGCTGTGCAGACAACTTCATATGGTGTAGCAGTGAACCCAGTCCTGATTTTCAGCATCCCTGTTGATCAGCTTGTGTTGAAGTGAGTGAAGAATGCAAGTAATACAACTTTGCAGTGTCTCTCTGGTGTGTAGAACCTGGTTGCTCAGAGAGGACCAAAATAAAATCAGTTAAGTGTATGGCCTGGTATGAAATCTCTGTAAGCTGTGCAAGAGTTTTTATTTTTCTAAGGCAGAGAACAGTTAGGCTTATATTATGCATGTTAAATTAATGTACTTTTGTCTTAAGTAATTTAAGATTCAAATCTTCAGTTTAACTGGCCCAGTTTGTTCTTAATGTTTTTACATGTGTTTAAGATTTCACCTTAGTATAGGCCTGGTGATTTGCAGATGATTGTTTTGTTTGAAACTTAGCTGTAAAATCAAAAGAAAAGAAAAAAAAAAAACCCCAAACACCAAACCCCTACATATTATATGTCTGTACAGAGAGAGAGAAATGCTAAAAAACCCTCTTTCAATTCACCTAAAGTAGTTGGATGTTACAAAGTGCTGTTTGTTTATGGGGGTTTTATTGGGGCTGACCTTAGGGAAGCTGTGCTATGTGTTGGGAAACCTTCCTGTGGTCTGCATTATAGTGCATGTGCCAGGGCCCTTACACCTCTGCGCAGTGCTGGAGTCAGTGTGACAGATACGTCATGTCTGGCATTGCAAAGGTGAAGTGAACTGCAAAGAGTGTTCATGCTGCCTGTCAGATGTGCACATTTTTTTGGGTAGCTTGAGCTGTTACAGAATTTTGGTGGTGGACTTGGCAGTGCTGGGTTAACAGCTGGACTTGATTTTAAGGGTCTTTTCCACCTAAATGATTGTATGGTTCTATGAGAGAGGTCAGAGACAATAAAAATCTTTGAGGGTGTCTACAGTCTATGGCAAGGAGATTTTCAAGGACTTACATGTTGCAGAAGTGATAGGAAATTTAAAACGTCTCTGTAAACAAATGCTGTAAAATTGGATAGATTTAGGAATGCTTTTTAACAAAGTGTTTTCATTGTTGGTTTAGGTTTTTTGGGGTTTTCTTTATATTCCAGATTCTCCAGTCTCAGGAATGGGTAGAAGACCAGATGCAAATCCATTTTTAGCACCTCGATCTGCAGCAGTGCCTCTCATAACACCAGCTAGTAGTTCTGGACATCTGCTTATGAAACCTATTTCTGATGCATTGCCTACTTTTACACCACTGCCAGTGTCCCCTGATGCCAGTGCTGGTGCTGTATTAAAAGACCTCCTAAAACAATAGATCATCTTGTATCAGTATGATGAGCACTTTAAGGAAGATGAGAACACTATGTTGTATATAATTTATCACAATGAGGCCTTCTGTAAAAAGTCATGTATTTGATTGCAATTGTACTTTGCTTTTCTTGTACTTACAAACTTATCAGTGCTTTGGAAATTCTAATGGTGGAATGAATAACTCCCTTCTGTATAGCAGGCATTCATTTCGGGCGTGGGTTAAATATTTAACTGAGAAAAAAATATATCTTGTTGCTAGATTGTCACAAGACAAGTTAAAGGATTTTTAAACCTTATGTGTACTGGGTTGTTTCAGATATGCATAGACAGCATTAACTCTTTGGTGTTGAGATCTGTTTTTCCATTAAAATGGTCTGCCATCTACCTTACAGAACCAGAACTAAAAAAGATACATAAACCACCCAATCAGTGGTGTTTAGTTAATGTAAACTTCATGTTTTGGACATATATCTCTTATTTACAAGTTTGATTGCATTTGGGGGCAATTTGAGGCGCATTAATCTCTTTGCGCAATGATTTGCTATACCCTCCCAGACTAATAGCTGTTTTCAGCAGTCTTAACGCATCAGCACCAAGGAGTTAACTATGTAAGTGAGGCTAGAGATATCCATGTGAAGAGTGGGTAATTTAGCAAATGATGCATTCACATATATAAAGACACTATGCTCTAATGGTCCAAGGTGTATATTTGAGAGACTTTTTATCTTGCAAGATTTTGTAGATCCAAATATAGACTTAAATCTTGAACACATGTATAGAATTAAAAGGGAGGAAGGTGTTTGCTTATCTCAAATTTGTAAATAGGTCTTTGTAAAACCAAGGCCAAAGTCAGTTATTCTGTAAATTTTGCTGTGATAACTTGTACACTTTGTCTGGCAGGTAAAGAATGAAGTTACATACTAAAGGATACGAGTCATCCTCATAGTGAATCTGAGATAAAACATCTTCAGTTTAAAATGTGTAATTTCTTAATCTTTTTGTATGCCTCTCCTTGTTAAGTCAGTGTTAAGATAACTGTTGTGCAAGTTCTATATTAGAACTGTCAACCTCCTTCATTTTCATTAAGGTCCTGGATGAAATTGTTGTAAGAGTTATATTTAAATAGAATTAATTAGTGAAACTTGTACAGAATCAACCAAAATAATGCAAGAAATCTTTGCATTTATTTATATAGAGGTCAAATAGTGAATTTCTTTTGTTGCCTTGAAACCTAGCAAAGGTTTTTTGAATTGCTGTACTTAACTTAAGAGCTGTTTGAAACCCTTGTCTCCAGTATATTAATGTTTCATGGAAGACTTAGCAAATTTGTAACTGGATTGACCTACCATATTGGATTTTGATTTTAAATTTTTTACCCCATTATGGACTGTTTGGCAGTTTGATTTCTGAAAAGATAGCAGCCACATATTTACCAAAGTAAATTCTGTGTTATGTGTTAATGTATTGGGAATCTCAGCTTACTTCAGCTGAGAACATTGCAGTTAGGTACTTCAAATGTACATCTTCATTTAAACTGGACTGGAACAGCTACCTTTTTTTTCTGTGGCAATTATAAAGAAAAGTGAAATCAGATGGCTTCTGTGCAATCTCTCTTGGTCTTGTAGTCATGTCTGTTTAATGATAAATAGCTGCTTCACAATAAAATTACCTTTTGGTGAGCCAAAACAGAAGGAAATGTTTAGTTTTTAAAAATTATGTGACTTATATGTTGTAAATTCCAAATGGAGTCATGCTGCTCACTATTCTCTGAAGATACTAACAGAGCAGTTCTTAACTTTTTTAGTGCATTTTTTTTCTTCTTTAACTGCAGAGAACTTAATATGTACACATTTCTCTTTCAGGAAGCTTTCTAAATGCCAATAAAGAATAGTAAGACCATTTGTTTCTGCATGCTGTAAATCGGTTCCCTTTATACAATAAGCTATGAGTTTGAAGAGGAAAATGTAATACCAAGCAAAGGCACTGAAGAACTTCAGAGTTCCTCATTAAGCTCCTTGAGGGAGAAGAAAATCTTCTACAGCAGAGATACAAAAGGCTTCAGTCCTTAAGTCCTAGGAAGTGAGCTCTGTTGGAACTATGGAGAAAATCCTCATGGCTTAGAGGTTTCTGTTCTAAGGCTCATTCCACAGGTACATTGGTGGGGTTTGATGCTTTGTTAGAAGTCAGCTGGGCTTTGTGTTGCAGGCAGTACTTTTGTGCAGAGAAGTGTAGAACAGCTTCATTACTTTGTTTCTTTCTTCCTTCTTTGAATGTTTCACAGACCATTACAAACATTCAAGCTTTGTTTTCATTGAACGATTAGTAGATATATTTTTTCCTCTAATTTTCCTTCTGTGTTTACTTTGTGCTTGATAACTGTTCCATATATAGTTGCCTTACCAGTTTCCCACATGTACATACGTGACTCATGTAGTCTGTCCTGTTAATTGTGTGGGTCTTTCACACAGCAGCATGAGGAAAAAAATCTCTGGAATTTATGAACAAGGTGTAGCAGTTATCTTTGGTGGTAAGGTAACAGAATTCTATTAACAGATTCATTTTGCAAACTTGATATAAGGTGGGGGGGAAATGAAGGTTTTCCATTGTTCTCTTTGGACTTCCTCCTTTTTTTTTTTTTTTTGCTGTTCTTTGCTTATCCTGCATTCCATGCAAAGAGAAGGAAGTAACTGGTTGATCTTTCTCATTGCCACTCTAAAGGAATGCACGGTGTGTGGTTTGTGGTTTTTGTATTGGGGGGAGAGGGTTTGTTGGTTTTTTTTGTTTTGGGTTTTTTTTTCATTAAACCTCCCTGCATTACACCACTTAGTCACAGCAATATAATTTCACATGTTATAGTGACCAGTGTAGAAATAACCTTTTTTTTTTTAACCAAACGTCAGTCCCCTGCATTTTATTACTGTTTCTTACTGTCATTCTTGACCATTTTGCATAAGTAGTTCCCAATAAGGCAAGCGATCTGGACTACGTGTAGGAGTGACTGATGGCTAAAGTAGAAGAGACAGAATGGAAGATGCTTGCCTTGTAAGTATTTCACATTATCACATACCTCATGAAAGCTTTGCAGTTAATTAATGTCTTCTTACTGCTGATGTTGATATTGATATACTGCTGGGTTTTTGGTATTTTCATAGAGTCATGAAACTGCCTGGTTTGGAAGGGGCCCTCAAGATCATCCGGTTCCAACTCCCCTGCCACAGGCAGGGACACCTTTCACTAGACCAGGTTGTTCAAACCCCCATCCAACTTGGCCTTGAACACTTCAGCAGATAGGGTATCCACAACTTCTCTGTGCAACCTGTTCTAGTATCTCACCACCCTCACAGTCAAGAATTTCTTTCTAATATCTAATCAAACCCTACCCTCTTTCAATCCATAGTCTGTGGGAAAACTGAAAAAATATTATAATATTTGAGTTATGGTCAACTATTATTAGAGGGTTGTGCCAGTTACTGATGGAAGAGAGTTTAGAAGCCCTGTCACATGTGGCATTGCAACAAGCACTGACAGACCACAGACCAATAGTATTGGGGACACAAACTACTTCTACCTATCTTGTGTGTTTGTTAACAAAGTGAGCAAGCTTGATCAACAACCAAGAATGTCCTATCTCCCTTAGTGTAAAATGACATCTAACTCTTCAGAGAGCTGCCTGGATACTGTTTGAATATTAGCCAGTATCACAAAGGTAAAGGGAATCTTGGCAGTACTGAGTGGTTAGCCCACAGGTTTCCACTTTTGACATCAGATGCTGCCTGCGTTTCCCCCCAGCGAATTTCCAGATGGTCGTGCAAGGTGGATTGAATTGCAGCATGATCAGGTGTGGGAGCACAGACCAAGGAGCTTTTACAGATTTGAAGCAGCTAGGAACTATAATAAATAGCTGTTATTGCATGTCACTTATGAAATAGTAGCTCTTAGCCAGCACTATAGTACAGCCACTTAGTAACTAATGTTTGTTGATGGAATAATCCAAGGGGTTAGGAAAAAAGGTGTGTAACACACTCCAAGTGGTGCACATTTTGTCGTTTGGCAGCTTTCTGCCAAGGCTCTCCTACAAAGTGAGCAAAGTCAGATGGTTGATTTTGAGCTAGTAAAAACTGACCCGTGGTATCTCCTGACTCCCTAGAATGGGAAGCACTGTTAAACACAACCTTCTGAGAACAGAAAGCCAAGAGTTATAATGCTTCAAATATAACTTTTTGTAAATTAGGGAGTAGGGAGCTAAGGACATTCTAAGGTTTTGAAAATGATTTTGACGTTTTCAAGGCTGCAGAGAAAGACAGAAGCCCACATTAAGTTTGGCAGAGGCAGCTGGATTTTTAGAACTAAATAAAGCTACGCTCATTTGTACAACTTAGGCAGACTGAATCCATGAGTTTCTTGAACAGGTAGTATAGTATTACCAACAAAAATATATTTAGCCTAAGCAACAAAGTGGCAACTGGATGTAAATAGAGCAACAGTAAGAGGTAGTAGCAGTTTTGAGTAAATCAGGGATAAAAAGTTGGATAAGAATATTAGTTCCTAAATGGGAACAAGTATAAGAAATGTAAGCTTGCAAACATTATTTCACAGAATCACAGAATCCATTAGGTTGGAAAAGACTTCTGAGATCACTGAGTCCAAGCTTTGACCAAACATACCTTGTCAGCTAGACTATGGCACAGAGTGCCACATCCAGTTATTGCTCAACAACCCTTTCTGTGAAGAAATTCCCCCTGATGTCCAACCTGAACCTTCCCTGGGGCAGCTTGAGGCTGCTGTCTTCTCATCTGGTTGCTTGGAAGAAGAGACTGACTCCCGCCTGGCTACAACCTCCTTTCAGGTAGATGAATAGAGTAATAAGGTCACTTTCTTAGGAGAATAAATAGAAATTATGAGAGTGATTCAAGACACTGTTTGGGTGCAGGTGTCTAAGAAGCTGCATAGAGAAAGGGAAATAAGGGATTCGGGTTTCAGCTAGTCATGGGGAAAGCCAACCATACGGTGGTTGTAAAATTAACCTTTATGTAAAACCAATTCCTTATCTCCTGCAGTAGTTTTCTTTATTGTTATAAGGTATTAAAGTATTTGAGTGATGCTTTTGTTTGTAATTAAAAGGGTATTTTCAGAATTACAAGCAAATTCCTGAGTTGATTCTGGTTCACCTATGTGTTTTGGTTTACGTGCCATACCATGGATACAACGCTGAATTGTAGCAGGAGTAAAATTATAGTAAAGAAAGTGGTTTGAATGGTAGACTGGAGCATTGAAAAATAGTAATCAAAACTGAAACTTTTTCTGGAAATAGATTTGGAAAATATTTAGCCTGCACTTTGCTCTATGTTTAAGCAGTGGGTGCCAATAAAAATGAAGACAAACAGAACACTGCCTTATTTTTGACAATAGGAGCAGTAACAAATGTATTTAACAGTTTTCAGCTAACTTAGAGAAGGCTTATTGGGAAACTACAAAAATTTGAGGAGTACAGGATTCTAAAAAAAATGAATGAGTCATAACTAGGGTTGCCAGATCTGTCTGGCGCCAAGTGCAGACTGAATAGCACATTGTCTGCGGAGTGCTCTGGATGAAGGACCTGAAGAGTGCCACTGCAGGCAGAGGGGTTGCAGGTGGTACCTCTGTCCTTACTGGACTCTGAACAGAACAGCAACTATGGTGTGCTTCTCAGAACCTGCCAAGTAAGCAGGGCTGGGGATCCAGGGAGCCTGCTGCACTCTGGCTCTGATGTTCTGAACTCAATCAGTGGTTCCAACTGCCTGGTACAGGTACTTAAATAGCTTGATGCTTTGCTGGCAACCTGAAGCCTGCACTGCCCTGGCCAAATGGGACTAGGCAATCTAGTTAATGAAAAAGATTTTCATTAGAAACTAAAATGGAATAGGGAAACATCAGAAATTACTGCAATTAATCAAAGCCTGGAGGGCCAACCCTCCTTTTGTGAAAGTACAAAGAAAGTGGTGAGAGGCCAAACTGAGACTTGAGCCTGTGACTCACAGGGAAGAGGTTACATGTACTCTGTCACAGCGACGTGGTCTTGACTTTGTGCTTGGCACTGAGTCCCCCCATTGCCCAGGGTACTGATGCATCTCTCACTGTTGCCAAAGGCAGAGTGCAGAGGAGAGGCAATGGGCTTAATACTGAGAAGTTCCACTTCAAAGAGCAGTTGGACTTACCTTCTTGTGTCCTTCCCTCTTTGATCCCCCATCTCTGGTCCCTTTGTAAGTACCGTGGCAGACCTCCTCATGTTCCATGCCCCTGTGCCAAGTCCCCTGGGAGTCTCAGCCACACCTAACTCAGCTTCAGCACCCATTCCATGGTCCTTTTCTGAGGTGGCCCAGGGTGGCTAAAAAGGCTATAGATTAAATTAAAAACTTTGAAATGGCAACCGTTATACAAAAATTCCGAAGTTTTGCGAAAAAAATCACATTTGCTATTTACAGGTGCCAGTTAGGAGTTGGCTGGAGCCAGTTTCAATTGTGCAGAGCTAGAGTAAACATAAAAATAAACCTCCATACCATGGAGGAGAGATATTTTTCTGAGATACGTAATTCTTAAGGATAGCCTCCAAGAAAACCTATGCCTGAAAGATTACAGAATCATTAAGGTTGGAAAAGACCCTTAAGACTGTCAAGTCCAACCTTTGATGGATCATCACCACATCAACTAGACCATGGCACTAAGTGACACTTCCAGTCATTTTTTGAACACCTCCACCATCTCCCTGGGCAGTCCATTCCAATGTTTAACAACCTTTTCTATGATGCAATTCTTCCTGAATTTCACTAAGTCTCCTGTGCTGTGCTACTGATTTCCAGATATTTTGGATTTACTGTTCTGTATTTTATTAACAATTATATAGAAACCTATGAAATACAGGATTGTATTTGGTACTTTCTCTTCTTCTAGCACCAAGGCAATTTTGGGAGAGAATGCACTTCAGATAAACAATTCAGCTGTTGCAAACAGTCATATTGAATTCAGTTAACACTTAATTTCTAAATGTCAAGTGAGTTCTGATGAATGGTTTTTCTTCATTTTCTTGATTTGTTCTACAACCTCTCCTGCTGACATTTCAATTTAGACATATCCTCCCAAACAGGATTTGTTTGGTTTTACTTATTTATTTTTCTTTCTTTTTTTTTTTGTTTTTATTCCCCTATGGTCATCTCTTGAAGTTTCTCTAGCAAAACAGATGAAGAAGAAACACTTCACCTTCTACAGTGATTTTATCTTTTCTAAGCACTATTTTTATACCTTGTTCATCTTTGGCTTTGCAGACTGTTTGGCAGTTTTCCTGCTCGTGGTGTGTCTGAAAAAGAATTTATTATTAGCTTTTATGCTTCTTATGATTTGTTTCTCAAACCTTCTTGGCCTGACTTTCTGTTTTTCACATTTAACCTGTCAGACTTCTTGGTTTTGATTTTCTTTGTCTGGCACAACTTCAGCTTCTTGAATTTTGTTATGGAACTGTGGACAAAATGGGGACTGATTGATTTATCAGGCTCTGGCTATGGACTCTGTTAGCAGTACAAGTGCCTCTGTCGGAAGAAGGGTCCAGTTCCACTGACTTTTCACATGGCTGCTTGAGGGTTCTGGTACCCCACAATTCCCAAATGGATGGGAGCCCTGGGCAGGGCTAGGCTGCTTCTGAACAGGGAACTCCTGGTACTGCTCAGCTTCTTCTGCTGTGGCAACCAGTGCAACTCAAAGCAAAGGCCAGCAGATTAAAAAAAAAAGAAATGCTCTGTGTTAGAAACTGCATCCTGTTGCAAGACTTTGTAAGCTCTGCAGCAGACACAGCACAACTAGGAAATGGGAGTACATCCTGCTCAGTGGAATTTCTACATTTAGCACGCTAAATCGCTGCCTTACAGCAGCACTTGTTGCTGCAGACCAGTGAATAATGAGTCTGAAAACAAACAGACAACACACATCATGTTTCTCACCCAGTTTCATAGCCAATTCTTACAAACAGCATGGTTAGGTCACAAAAATAAACGGGTAATTTGTGAAACGGTGTAATCCCTGCTGTGGGAATAAGTAAATTAAGTGTAGTAGTTCTTAAACTGAAGAAAAGTTTATAAATGTCTTCTGGGGTTAGGAAAGCAGTTGAGAAAGTTTTGACTGTTTTGTACTATCTCTCTCCTCATAGGAAACTTTCTGCTACTCCTATATGTGACTAACATACAACCCCGAAAATCTTAAGATAAGGAAAAGACCCAAAAATGTGCCAAGTGTCTTATTGGAAAAGAAACCAGAAGTCTTTGCTTATATTGTATTCATTCACCTATGAGAGTGAAACATGTTTTTAAAAAGGGAATGTTTTCCACCACTTGGAAGAAGAGAAGCTCTGGAAAAGAGGGTTGATGTCAAATATTTTCTACTCTGGATTCACCACCAGGGTTCTGGCAGGTGCCCTTACAAAAATAGTGCACATACTTGTGAACATTCAAACACCCCTGTTGAGAGATGGCATTTCCACAGATTTGTTTGGGTTTATTCAGAACCTGAAGTGTTTTAATGGAAAACACAGAATATGCTCAATGCTATGGTGGCTAATCTTTTGGATAAAAACAAAGTGAATTGCCAAAGCAGACTAAAAAGGAGAAAGGATGCTCAACTAAATCTGAAAAAAAAAACCCAAAATCAAGCCAACACAAAACACACCTAAAATATAAGTTCCGTGTGATGAAATTAAAGTATCTGGGAGCCGAGGAAGCATAGGTGAAGCTGATGTTTTAGTGGCACTGATGCCCAGCAGCCAGGAAAAGCTGCCAGGGTAACCAGTAAAGGTGGACCACTGTCGCGAGTCAGCTTCTCTGAGGTGCCACCTGATCCTGCTGTGCCAGATGTGCCCAGTGTGCTGCTTGAGTTAGTAAAGGGCTTGGGAAACTAAGAAAGACACAGCAGTCTTGAGGCATTTTAGCATAAAATAAATCAGTCCTGAATATTTCTAAGGGAGGTTTTAGTACATACTTCTAACTGTCTGGTTGTAATTGGAGACCAATGGTTTATGTATCCCAGGCACTTGCGAAGACTGAATGTTGGCTTGCTCCAACAATGAAACAGACTTTAGTCTTGGTCCAGGAGTATTAAGAGTTTTAGGTCTTTATTTATGGAAGGTCATTATTAGCTGAAACTGTCCATAAAGAATTTATGCTTGCTATTAAAAGGGGCTAGTAAACATTTTGTCACAAGATTAAAGAGCATTGTTTTCAACCACATTGTCTAGACCATTTGACAAAAATGCAGGGAAGGCTGCAGCCCAGTTTATGTACATGTCAATCTTACAAAATAAACAAAAACAAACTAAAATATCTGTCTAGTTTCAGGCAAAATGTGAACTGCAGTTACCAGAGCTATGCTGAGATTCAACAGAAAAACAAGTAAAAGTATGAACAGTGGGCTGGGGCACCTTGTTCTTGGATATTCAGAGTAACCAAGGGGGAGAAGGGAGTTTTCAAGTATATCTTTTGTCTTTAGGTACAGGATGATGTTCCATACACTTTTTACAGGAAAATATTTTAAAAGTACATATGTTAGTCATCTAAGGATTGAAAACTCAAGAAGAATGTTGCAGGCTGTTGCAAGCTACTACTACTAATAATTATTACTTTCTGTTGAGAGTTGTCACATACACCAAAAATGCTGTGAAAGGCTCAGTATTTTTCCTGAGAAAGTTACACTAATCATTTAGTTTGCTTGTTTGGCTTACTTTTATTGGGTTAAAAAAGCCCTGAACAATACTGAAAAATTCTTCCAAGAATATTACTCTTTTTTGCCTCAGGCATCTTCCTAGACTGTCCTAGAAAGTACTACAGCTAGACAGGTGATCATGAACATCAAACCTGATCTCACCAAAGGGAATATTCCTGAAATAGTTCTGTCTTACAGTAGATGCAGTTCGCTGGGCTGTTTTAAACTGTTTCGGTTTTGGTATGTACCTGCTAGATTCTAGTACTCCTCATCTAAAGGGACAATTAACGTGTTTTCAAAGCAGTAAAGTGGAGTCAGATACTAGTCCATGTTTAGAGCTGTTGCATTTCAGAATGGATCCAGTGGTGCCTGGGCTTTCCACTGGTAATTTCTATCCTAAAAGAAGTTGTGCTGTTAGAAACTGGTATCAGAGTGACCACAGACATGTAGAGAGTAACAGCTATGAGGTGTTTTACCCCAGCTGAAACCAGGACAAAGTTGTAGAGTTGGAGTAAACCAAGGACTTTAAGTGTTTATTCCATGTGGTTGGGCACTGTGAGACCACCTGGTACAGCACTGCGACGGGGCTCAGCATGCTGCTCTTTGGAAGTAATATCAGCAGTGTCCTCTTCCCAAAGGAACACTTGCCTCAGACAGACAGGTGACATCCTTGTACACAACGAAGGAAGGGGTGCTGTACTGGCTCTGTTTTGCAGGGATATCTCATGCAGGTGGTAACTGTGCCACATTGAGGCAACTGAGCCCCAAGAGACAGCAGCACAACAGGAACTGTTACAGTTTCTCCTTCCTAAAAATGATATTGTGAGCTGCAGATCAACACACCGCAACATCTCAGGGACCCTACATTACCAGTACATTTTAGTTAGCACTACTGATGTCTTTACAATTACATGCTAAGTAATTTTCACTGTTAATTCTAGCTTGTGTTATGTTTGGCTAGGAAAGGAAAATATATGTAGGGCTGTGCTTTTGAGCTTCTGGCCTAAGCCATCTGGAATAGGTTATTGCATCATTCATGTTATGACACGGCAATTATAATTCAGACACTGAACGAAGCAGACCTCAGCTGATAATCTAAGGTAGTCTTTGAAAAATTATAGGGAACCATCCCCAAACGCCAGGAATTTGCAACTGAGAGTCTTTCCTGGGAGGTGGAAGAAATGAGCCCTACCCTTTCTCAGGTGGAATTAGGTTTGAGACCATGTTTCCCGTGTGCTTGGTGCTTGGCAGTAGGGTGAGATGTGTGTATGTCAAATCACTGCCTGTCGTGTTATATCAGCATGTGACAATATCAAAAGCTTGCTTATTTGGCAGTCTCCAAGAACACTTAGAGCAAAACTGCTGGGCACTTGCAGAAACAATTGTGTTTTGATAGCCTCTAGGCTCCATGAGATTCACAAGCTGAGCTTTTGCCTGACTATGGAGATTGATCTGAGCATTTTACCATTTTTGCTGGTAAAAACATTTGGTTCCATAAGATTTGGTAGGAGCAAAATGAAGCTTGGACATGCAGGGCCTTAAAGTGCCAGTTATTGACAAACTCTTTAAATAAATTTAAACCAGCCTGTGTGGCTGGGTAAAATATATCTAAGACTTGGCACGTAGGATGACTTTCGGCTCACAGACCTACCACCATACAGACTTGTATGGTTCGACTCTTCTCACAGTCTGACAATGTTGTTGAAGATGTTCAGAGTGGAGGAACTTTAAAAAATGACAAGAACATCCAAGAAGGGTGTTTGACTGATGTGGTTCTGGAGAAATGTAAGAAAAATATCAGAGTTAAAAAAGGAGATGAAATGTTGTGAAACTTAGAAGATGAGGACTTGTTTCTGTGAGGAAGATTTTCTGTTCAGGGGTGCTGAGTGTATTTACAACTTTTTTCGTAGCATTTAGAATGTCAGATTATATGCTGAGGGCTCCTGTTCATCCAATGCTGTGCTTTATCTGCAGGAGCATGGCTCTATTCATATGTGCAGCTGTCTCAGTCATCCAAGGAGAGTAGACTTAAAGTTATACAACACTGTGTATCTTCCCCTTATGATTATATATTACACAATTTTCCAAATCCAAGTCTTAATTGGAGTTACAGTTTCAAACCTAGCTATTCACAAAGCAAACTTTGAAGAACATAATTATTTAACAGAGCCCCATTTTATACTGGGGACAGTTCCACACCTCCTCATGAAGACAAAGGAAATGTCAAGCTAATCTAAATGAAGTAATGGATTTTATAACACGGAGGGATATTTGAGACCATTGAAGTGAGAGCACCTCTAGACATTAAGTTTAGCCACCATCGTAAGCATAAATGCTGAAGGTGTCAGCACAGGGTGTTGAAAGATGCATTGAATTGTCCATTTTTATAGGGTGAACAAAAGGGGGTTTATGCACTACAAATTCCTTCCTTTATGCACTCTTCGTACCAAAGGGAGTTGTGAGAAGGCTGTGGCTGCATCTCATTGTTTTGTGACTGATGGTAGTTACAGAAAGGTACTGCAGAAATTCCACTTAGTCACAACATCAAATCCTTTTATTTTGGAAAAAAAACAGTCACCATGCTGTAAACTAGCCCAGGTTGTGGTTTGGTACACTTTTTATACTCTGTTTTTTATCCACTCCAGCTGTCAGATGGAGACGGGAAAAATCAAAACATTTGTACAGTATTTCTTCTTAAGGGAGCCCCTTAGGTGGTGAGATTTGGATTCACCTCCTGTCTCTGGGGCTGGAGCACCTTTGCCAGTTGGCTGATGGATCAGAACTCTGAGGCAATTATTTGGGAACAGACTGGTGCTGCACTCATACAGTGATTCTGGCATCCGTGCAATGATTTTACCATGTGATTGTAGAAAAATTCAGTGGATTAGCAAGTGAAGTATCATCAGATGAAGCAAGCTCTTCATCCACACAGCTGGATGCACAGAGCATTAGTTTTCCTGTAAAGCTGTTTCTCATTGTTTCGGTAGATTTTCACACTTCTAACATACAGTAAGTACCGCTACTCTTAGATCTGATCGCTCTCCAGGTTATTGAGTGTATTGAGAAACTCTGGTGGTATGGAGCAATGAAAATACTCACTGTTAACTGTTTGCCACAATGAAAATTTCTCTGGTCTTTGCTTTCTATCTTCTCTTGCCTGTTTTCTGACCCATGGCAAAACTCCTTCACAACATGCCCAGCAGTTTCTTCAGAAGTCCCTTGTGCGAGTTTTTGTTAGGCTTTTGGGAACTTTATTAAAAATAATTAAATTGGTTCTTGTTTATCTGGAAATGTATAGACACTGTTTGAATAATTCTAGGTGAGTGTTTAATTTTCCATGCAGTGCAAGCGATGCAAGCAAGCCACTGAGAGACAAACTGTCAGAAATGGCCCGAAGCCTCTGGTGCTGTCATTTTTGAAAGGTAATTTGGACTATTACAGCCATTTAACAAGGTACAGAGCTCTTGAGCTTCCCATTGGCTTCAATACAACTTGTGGGGGCTCAGCATCCCTAAAGCAGCTCAGTCTTTGTATCTCAAGCTGGATGTTGATGCTTAGGGGCTAGTTTTATTAATATCTGTTATATCAACTGTACTTCTGTTTCTCAATCTGTTACACAGAGATGTATGATAATAATTTCAGGTGCCTTAGAAATAAAGGGTTTTCTCAGACGGGACACTCAACAGAAATTCAAAGTAGTTGTTTAATGTCCATGTCTGTGTTTAATTTCAGTGTTCATCTTTGGATCTGCTATAATCTTTGCTGCATCTGATTGCTTACCTTTCACATCCCGTAAATGTTCTGCTTGACCTACTAAAGCTCTGCCTGTGGCAAAGCTGCAAAACACCTGAAAAAGTACTTTATTTCCTTCCTCTTCAGTCATAACTGGAGATCTGCAAGTTATGCTTTTCCTAAGGAATATTTCATATCATAAACTGCTCCCTTAAGCATGGGGTCAGTTTAAAAAGGGCCAGTGTTTGCAGACAAGCCATTTGTTTTCCTTTGAATATTTAATTTGTTTATTCCTGTTTTCAAATAATCCCCAAGCAATATTGTTCCTGTAGCTGTGATCGTCATGAATTCGAGTTATTCACCTCCCAGAGGGTCAGAGCTTTCATCAGTATGCCATTGGCATAGAGCAGCGAGTGTTGCATATTCATTGTCCAGGACACCAGCTAGAGGGCCTCCAAAAAAGCCTGACTTTTTTTTGTTCTCAGAACAAGGAAAACAATCCCTTCCCTTCTCCAGTCCCTCGATAAGGATTTCTGTCCAATAACGGTGCTCTCTGCTCTGAGGCACATTTAACTGTGAAGTTTGCAGCGGGAGAGGCTTTCCTTCAAGCTGTTAGTGTTTTATCCTGGCAGGCTCCTCGAGGTTGTTGTGAGGAGTCTAGCCAGTTGGTGAGCTTTGTAATCTAAACCAGCTGTCCCAGGCTGAGGCCCCCATTTGCATTGTTTAACATACTTAGAAAATGAAGTGTTCATTTTTAACATTCCTCCTCCAATTGGTTTAATGCTGAATTACAGAAGAGAACTAAGCAAAACCAGGTGCTTTCTCTGTATTCTCTCCAGTGTCTGAGGAGGTACAGACGGCTCCCGATCTTCTCCATTACTTGCCATTTCATTCTTTGGACTATAAATGACAGAGGAACTGAAGTGCTAGCAGAGGGTAATGTTTGGAAAACTTTCTAGTTATTCATCAGCACAGATTCTGGGCTTTTTCCACCTTTCCCCAATAGTTTTGGACATGCAAGGATTAAGAAGGTAAGTGGTATGCATGAAACTTCTTTACTTACTGACGGGAAACCTACTTGTGGAAAATAGCTGTGGCGGGGACACATTATGCCAATCCACTTGCTAAAGCCATTTGCAAAGAGACGTGATCTCAGTGGTCAGAGGTGGGGAAAGACGATCTGCCTGTTATTAAAGCTGTGCTGTCTCTGACGAGTTCCTTCTCGATCTGTGCTTATACTCTGCGCATCTGCGGGAGCGCTGAACTGCAGCAGCAACGATCCCACTGGCTACAGTGATTGATTGAAGTTAATTAGTTACTATTGCTGAAGTTAATTACTAGATTAAAATATTTTGCCTGCTGGGCAAGCTACTGTGACCAGCTGAATATAGTGTTGATAGGTTATGCTGCATGTCTGTTAATAATTCTTGAGGGGATTTTAGATCTAAAGTAACGAGCAAATTGAGATCATGGGTGCAGACAGAACACATATGAGGCAGTAAGGTCACCCCCCCACCAAGAGGAAAGAATATATCATCTTGTAGGAATGGAAACTAAAGACTGTCTAAAAACATTTGCATTTTGTCTGACTGTTTTATAGGAGATTTCATTATTGTGCACTGTCCTGCAGCAATGAGCAGCATAGCCCAGTTTCTGGGTATGTCAGCCTTCTGCTATAACCTGTTGTATTCCCTCCCAGGGCTGTTCTTGCTATATGCAAAGTGCAGTCTTTATAGCAATGCACACTTTAAAATCTCTTCAAAAAGGTTTGAAGAATCAATAAATTAAGTGCAAGCCTAAATGGATAGTACTGTAGTTTGAATGCTATACATTGGACTCTAAGGAAAACTGAGTGCAGAATTTGCCTTTACTTGTCACTCAAAAGTTGCCAACAAGCACAATCTGTCTCCACAGCAGTATGAACAACAATTTTAGGGTTTATCTTTACTTTTCAGAGCTTGTCTCCATCTCCTCATTTAAAACAAATTTGTTCTAATGTGTCGGTCATTGTGTGTGATTTTGTCTGATGCATTTGTAGGTCTTGCTCAGCAGCTCAGTTTGTACTGGAAATCAGAGACAGCTCTAAGAGAGAAAGCTGGCAGCTAACATGGGTAGCAGAACTAAGGCTACCTAAAATATCCCCTGCTTCCTGTACTGGTTTTGTGGGAATGTATTGTATCCAATTGCCATTCAGAATTACAATCCAAGATAAGCAAGGTGTGGGTCTAATGGTACTGGGAAGTTTTATATAAAGCAGCAGCAAAACACTGAAATCCACAGTACTCAGGAAAAAATAATTTCTGACTGTGCTTTCATGGTTTTCTATCTGTTAGTAAATATTTGGAGGTGGGAGGTTACTTGACTATAATTTTTATGCTCCGGGTAAGGAGCTCCAAAAGTAGCTGTAGGGCTCTGTCAGTGAAGGATCCTCTTCTTTCAGCTGCAGTGGAGAGAGACCCTGTAGGGACCACTAGATGTGAAGATGATATACCTGGGGAAGGCTCCACTGAAGATAACAGCTTCTAGCAGCTGGTGACCTGGCACAGTGTGTCTCCTTCCAGAGCAGTGTATTACTCAAGACTGAGTAAAGGGACAGAATCTGGCCCCAAGAAAATGGATTCATCTCAGATAGAGTCTCCTGGGGATGAAATGCGGTTTAGCGGTTGGAGCGGCTGGCTTGGATTCAGGACCTCCTGCGTGACATGTCTGCAGCCCTGCCAACACGTCACACTGTGAGCTTAGGCAGGGCCTCGCGCTGGTTTACCCATCTGTAAAACGTGCACAGTGTGCAAGAAAAGCTTTCATTTTTGCAAAAGAAAGGTGTCAGAGAGGGGAAAAACCGCTTTATTGAATATTGCACCCTTGTTCGTTTAACAGCTGCTGCATGGGGGGGGGTCATAAAAACTAGATTAGTCCATAGACATGTACAGTCTGGTTTCAATCCCAGTTGCATAAAACCATAGTACCATCAGAGTTACTGACTCTGAGACCCGAATCTGGCCCACAGTTGTATTACTCCTTCTCCAGAGGCCAAATTAATGTTAGCAAAACTGTGGAAGACACTGAAGTGTCTCTAGAAATTAATTTGTCCATGTGTATTTAATTCTATATAATGAGCCTGGATATCAGAAGGTTTTCAGCCTATTTTCTATGTACATTACAGGATACTGACTGCTTTCACACTGGCTGTCTGCCTTTCAAGCTCTGGAAAAGCACAGGTGAGAGGTGCACACAGAGATGTATGTACTGTTTTGTACTGAAGTGCTATATGGCATGAAACTTAACTGGCTAGCAGGTGGATAGGAAGCTCTGTGGTCTGGGGTTTACATGAAAAGGAAGTTGTGTAGTCTAAGGGTTTAGAGGGGAGAACTTGGAGCCAGCAGGGTTCTGTAGTTGAACATGGATTGAGCCTATTGACTCATCCTTGCCAGCTCAGCAAAATATCCCTGTAGAAACCTGGACCTCACTGAAAACTTGATTCTGCCTCTAAACTGAACACTTCTGGAACAAGAAATAAGAAAAACTATCGCATGAGACCAGAGACCACTCAGTTCTATTGCGAGAAACATCCACACTTGGAAAATTCATTCATATAAATACACATTTTCTGTGTATAGCAGGATCATGTCTTAAGACCGCTTCATTTTGGACTGTGATCCTAAATGACTATATCCCAGTCTTCATTTTCACTTATGCCCAAACCCATTTCCATTCAAGAGGACAGATGGAAGTAAAGCAATCCAGTTCTTGAAACAGCAGAATCATTAATTCTTTGTGTGCTTGGGCTCCAAGTAACTGTAAATCAGGAAAACCTGTTCCTAAAGGCATGTTGTTTGGATTTCTAGTTGATAGTCCAGATATATGCAGTGTCCAGAGCTGTGTTTTTAAATGCCTTTGCCAAAAGTCTCTGAAATGTAGTTGTTTTTCTTCTATTACATTGAAAATTTCCTGCACATGGCATGCTTATTGATATTTTTATGAATATTGGATCTGTATGGGAAGTGCTTTTCATGCCCCTGGAGAATTTTTGAGATTACTTTAAGGGTTTGTTTTTATAATTTAAAAAATATTGTTTCCATTATAATTTCTATAAAAACATCTTGTAACATAAATTGATTTTTGAAGTTGCTTTGAAAAAGCAACTTGAAGCTGAAACAACAGCAATGAGCTCTTTCTGAAGATATTGAAACTGGTAATTTTGATAATACTGGAATCTTTTCTAGAATAAAGTTCTAGAAAGTTGTTGAAACCAGCTCTACAGTAGTTCAGTGTTTCTGAATCATCATTTATTGTCCAGAAAAAAATTATTTTGTTAAAAACTATCTCAGCTCTCCCAGCTAACCTAGGTGTCGTGTATGTACCACACTCAAAAAGGAGAACAAAAGGTAGAGTAGACATACATTCTTTAAAACATGAGGGTGATTATACATTCTCCCATTAGAATATCTTGGCTTTCCACAACATGATACCAAAACATCTTGGAATGCCAAAATAAATGAAGGCAGAATTCCTCCATACTTGTCTGACACTTCTAGCAGTGGTTTTGTGTATTCATATGTGCAAGTGGCAGGTGCAGTCCAAACAGTGCCATGTGTTTCACTTCATGTCCTGTCCCTAGTTCCTGCAACGACCCACTTCCACTGACTCACCCCTCTAACCCTTTGTCTCCCATCTTCAACTTACTACTTTTCCAAACATCAACTAACTACTTTACTCTTCCACTCATTTCTTCCATAAAGTCCAAAAATAAGCGTCTTTATCATTAAGAAACAACAAAAAAGGAAGAATCTTGAACACACGCCATCCCTCTGCCCTCTGGTTGCTTCCGTGGTTCCAGTTTCCTGGATATTTCTTGCTTACATCCCTTAGTACAACCCATTTACTGGAAGATCCTGTGCTTGTGTCAATTGCTTGGCCCCTTGCTAAATAGCTGGAGGCCCAGTCAAAAACTAGGAAGAGAAGGGAATCATTTTAACAGGCTTTGAAACCATCATCACCAGGACTTTCACCAGTTTAGAAATGCTGAGGTCACTGAGGAGGTGCTGAAGACTCAAGGCTACAGCCCTGATAATGACAAGCACCCCAGAATAGGAAGGGACAAGGCTTCCAGTAACATTGAATGCCTAGAACATGTTGTCTAAAGATTTATCCTCTAAAAATTACAAGGAAAGGAAGACCCTTATTTTCATGAAGCTTGTTATGTTTCAACTGTGGCTCCAATGGCTAACGTGTTGTGTGCTGAATGGGCTGTCTGGGGAGCTTTAGAGCCCGTGAGAGATGTAACAAGTACCTTTGAGATGAACCTCCCTGTTCTGGCAAAAACAAGACCCCAAACTGGAAGACTGCAATTCTGTGCTAACAACTCATAACACATTGCGCTTTGGTGACCCTTGGGCAGAGGAACAGCCTGATGCTGTCACCACCTGAGGGTGCCACTCCTGAGCTAAGGGGCTGGAACACACTCTGAGGCGTCAGGTTTGTGCCTTGCTGACTGTCCTCTGGGGAGGGGACTTTATTTTGATGTCCTGTATCGAGCTGAACAATTGTACTAATCATAATAATCCAGATGAGCGTTTGACTCTGCAAACATCTCATTTCACAGTCACTGAGTGTCCTTTTTTCTCTCATTTTAGCAGCAATGCACTAATGGGTTTGACCTGGACCGTGCCTCTGGGCAATGCTTAGGTAGGACTTTAATTAAATCAATACATTTAAATTTGGGTTCAGAAATCCTGAATTCATTGAGTTAACATTGTGCTGCTCTTACTATGTTTTAGTTGAAAAGTTCTTACTGTGTGTGACAAATATGTGTGTTCGTATACATGTATATACAAAAAATATGTGTGTATATAAATACGTGTGTGTGTGTGTCTTTACATAGCACTGACCTTTGACATTGTTGAGATACTAACAGGCTGTCAGGGCTACTCAAACAACAGTGATGCATATTGATAGGAGATCAGTCTAGCTGCCAAAGGACGAGGGCTGTTCACCTGCCTTCTCTTTCTCCTTCAAACTGAGGATTTATTGTCTTTGCTGCCTGTCTCCACCTGCAGGCTTAGATAAAGTCTTCCATTCTCAGCATTAAAACCAAGTAAACTGAGTTGAGGTAGTGTAAGGAAATCTGCACTTTGCCCAGTAGCGTCTTTTTATCAATGGCATTCAGTCTCCAGGGCAGCATCTTCTGCATGCAATAAAGTCACTCAAACAGAAAGGGAAAAACCTGCAGCAGATTGTTTGCCCTGCAATACCCTACCGCTTCTGTGGCCCAAGAACCAGGGGAATGCTCAGTTTGGATAAACCAGTCGTATCTTTCTAAATTTAATTCAGCAACATTCTCAGTCAAAGCAAGAAAGAGACCTGAACTGTGTCCCCAGATCTGAACATCCCTAACTTTTTCTGTGGGAGGGAACTCGAGACTTCCAAAGCAGGATCCAAATTTCACAGCTGGGCAGACAAACCACCAGTTTCTGAAATCCTGATCTGCATGTTGTGGTTTGGACAGACCCTCTAGCAGGAAGAGGCAGTAGCATGCTGCAGCCATGTGTAAATCAGTGTTTAAACCAAACTTCTATGGAATGGCAAAGCAGGCCTTGTCCTCTCCCTCTGTCCTCTAATAGTGAAGTAAAACAAGTAGATCACAGGATATGTTGAATATATGGGATGTTTCCTGTTTTAGTACAATCTAACTTCAAAGTGAGGCTCCACAAGGAAGGATTAGCCTTTTTGATGGAGAATATAAATTTTTTTTGCAACGTTTTGCAAAAAACATGTTAACTATTTTTTTGATGGGTCCCATTAAGGAGCAATCACTCTTCTAACTTTCGCAATTTCATTCCAGATATTGATGAATGTCGGACTATTCCTGAGGCCTGCAGAGGAGACATGGTGTGTGTCAACCAGAACGGTGGCTATTTATGCGTCCCCCGAACAAACCCAGTGTATCGATCACCGTATCTGAGTCCTTATTCCAATGTTTATCCACCGCCCCCAGCACCAGGCCCTGTTCCTAACTACCCTACTGTTACAAGACCTCTGATTTGCCGATTTGGTTTCCAGTTGGATGAAAATAATCAGTGTGCTGGTAAGCAGTAGAAATCTTTCTTCTATATTTTCATTTATATTAAAGCTTGTCTGACATTGAAGAAACAATTGTCTTGCAGTTGTCCTTCAGTTATTGCAGCAGTCAAGCCCAGTATTTTGAAGTACAATTTTTTTAAGGATATGAGCTGTATGTTTCATATCATCATTATTCAGTGCAAACTAAGATATGATTCAGTCCTATTATTTAATCAGGAAAGCCACTTTCATGAAAGAAGTAATGTTTTTGTGAAATAAACAACCACCTGATGGCAGCTGATTTGTCAAAAGCATGCCTTTTATGCTTATGATTCTGCCCATGAGAGAGAAGGTGGCCCTTCATTTGAAGTGTTAGGTGTGGCCTGGGGAAACTTCATTTATCTCTTGGCTGTATGTGAGCTCTCTGACAAGAAAAAAAGCCCAAACCAGAGAAGCCATGAGCTTTCAACAGAGATTTTTGCCTCTCTGTAGACTAAGGAACAGCATTTACTTCAAAAATGCTGCAGAAAAACACAAAAGCTAAAACTGACTCGTCTTTTGGGCTTATTCTGCCCTATTGTCTGAAATTTCTGGCAAGACTTGGTTGCAGATGATGCACTTTCTTTGTTTCCCTACTGAGGAGACCACAAGAGCTTCACAGGAGCTTTGAAAGTCTAGAGTTAAATTCAGCTACCTTGGGACACATTTTCTGTATTTGAATCATTGTCCTTTCCAAGGTGGGAAAAACGTATTTTCTAACAGCACTCATAGTAATACTGACTGGAAAATTAAAAAAAAAAAAAAAGAAAAGAAAAATCATAAAACCTGGGGTTTTTAATTGTGAGATAACTGAAGAATTTGCTTGCAAAATAAGAATTTTTTACTATCTGGTCCTTTGAAAATTACCTCTAGTCCTTTTCATCTTAGCAAATCGATCAGCCTGTTATTTTATCTACTGCTTTGTAGATTTCCAGGAGTGTTTTCATTTTGATCACTTTGCTGTAGATGATTCAGGAAATGGGGTAGTTAGTAGAGAAGAAGTGCTGAAATGAAAGTGGAAACGAAACCTCTGAATTATACTGTCTGGTCTGCTCCATGCAAACCAGAATAATCAAAACAGGTGGATTCAGGAAACTTTTACAGTGAACTTTTCAGCCTCTAAAGGGCACATATGTTCCTATCCATGCTGGCAGAAATGGGAGGACTAATACTTTTTTCAGCCAGAGCTGTTCACTTCTGTCATTTTACTTTTCAAATATGTGGGCTTTAATTGTAAAGAAAGTTTGGTGATGAGAGACATTAACAAGAACACATGGGAAAGGACAGGCTGTCATTTGAGTACCACAGCAAGCTGGAAACAGTTTTTGAAACTGTACATTAGATTTGAATTGGGGCAGATGATGTGCTAAAGGAAGGAAAACAAAACTAAAAGAAAACAAGACCTGTCAGGGGTCTCTGTTGAGGTTAGATTTCATTTTTTATTTAGTGGAATTCTCTGGAGACATTCACTGTCTTGATGCAGTATTTATTGTTGTATCTGTGTGCCTTTTGTATCTGTGTGCCCTAGGATGGAAAGTGTGGTCACCAAAGGGAGTGATTCAGTCCATGTCTCACTGTGGTGATCATAGAAAGGCCTGATCCCATTTCCAAGATTCCTGGAGCAGTTAACAGGGTTATGTGCAGTTCCATGCTTGAAGTCCTTGGAGGCAAGACACTAGTAAACCTTGACAGAGTCCACAGGAGCAATCAAAATTTTACTCAGGTCATTCAAGAAAGTCTGAACCACAGGAATCATGGCATCCATAAGCCAGTTATAAGCACCACTCATGTTAATGGTTTTTCAGTTGCTCTGTGCATACCTCCTTGTCCATCTTCAATATGCTCTTAGGATACAAATCACTTCAAGGGCTAATTTTGTGGTGGAATGGTTGAAAAGAGTGAACTAGAAGTTATTTTACCCAGTATCTGAGCCACTCTGTAACTTACAGTTTTGTTGTGCTGGTGTTCAGACACCACCCTCCAGCACCTTCTTTCCAAATAAAATTAGGTATTTCCATTAGAGACAATGAGATTTTCAGCTATTGACTGCAGGGGAACCAGAGTTCTTCTCATGAGATTGTGTCTGAGCAATCTGCAGATTTTAACAGAGTACACATTTTTGTCTGGTCAGATAAGGGGTTATAGATCACGGTCACATTTTCTACCACTAGGACAACAGAAATCTTTACTTTCACTTTGAATTTCAGTCAAAATAGCTTATTAAATACGGGAACATTTTCTGGGAGATTGGGAGATTTGCAGCCTCAGCTTTGAAGCACTGAGGTTGTTCAAGAGAATTCCAAAGTGAAACAGGACAAAAATTTGATCTGAAAGCTGTGTGAGTTTTAACAAGCTCTTTCTTTTTTTTTTCCTGCCTCTCCACAAAATGTAGGGAGTCTGCAAGAAGGTCGTTCTGTCCCCATCTGGCACCTGGCCTGCCTGCCGAGGCCCCACATTCCTTGGCTCTCAAGGGAATGTGTACCCCTGGTTGTTCACATAACATTCCCCCTCATAGGACTGATATGTTTCATTGCAGCAAAAAAAAGAAATATAATCCATTCTTCTCCCTTTCAAGCTTTTTGGCCTCATCCTTTCTGGCATGGATGGTCATAGGCAGTGGTGAGGTGTCCATGATTGTTCCCTATCCTGGTCACCACTCAGTCTTGCCAAGATTCTTTCATCTCCAGATCTGTCCTTTGTGAAAACAAAACTTTTCCTGGCTCAAGTGCCTCTCAAAGACACCTGTCTGTGACAACTTTGCCCACTCCACTGTCCTCTGTGTGCTGCAGAAGTACCCATAGCCATTTGTGGTAGCAGACAGAGAAATGGTTTAATGATAATTACTTCTCAAGTCTTCTGTGGGTTTGATTCCTAATACATGGTATTTTTTACCCCTGGAGTTGCTGAGTGCTTTATATTTTGTATGTGTAAGTGTTTTGTGTTTTCAACAGCATAAAGTTTTTGTAAATCATTCCAAAGCAGGTTAGGAATGATTTATAACCATAATTAATGCTGGAATAAAAGACCACATACAGAAAAAAGCAAAGAACATCTAGTGCAAGAGCACTGCTCAAACTGTTTGTCTTCTAACGTTACTTCTCTATAAATACAGAAGGGGTTAGTCATAATAATGACTTTTTGCTCAAGGAACTTGGTCTAGTAACTGTTGGCTCCAGTTTATTGGAGTTAAGGCCTGTGTTCTTGCATTATGCATTCATAGGCTGAGAGCTCCTTCCAGTTTCCTTTCACTCCACCTTGCTGTTTCCTGATTTACAATGATCTTCAAAACATGCCTCAAACACAGATCCTTCTGGGCATTGTGGAAAGAACTGTAGTGGGTGGGCTCTTATTATTGCTTTCCCTCCAATTAATGCAAACTCACAATGTGGGGAGATGATGGGGTTGGAGAGAGTTGAATAGAGAGATCAGAGAAAGCAGACCTCAGAGACAGAGAGGTGGATGTTAGGAAAAGTACAAGCATAAGGCAAGACAAGTATGACCTAGAGAGAGAGAGAAGGGAGGAGCGCAGAGAAGGTAATTATAAAAAAACCCTGTCATAATTGTTATTCTTAAAGCAAAAGGTAAAAAGAAGAAGGGAATTGAAGGATGCTGTCTCCAAGTGTAAGAGAGAATTGCTTTTCATGCCCCATTTGTGCAGTAGTCATTGCTTCAGCTTTCCTCATTTCTCAAAGATTGGCAGGACCTCCTACATTCCCCACCTATGGGTCCCCAGTCCTACATTTGTGGAGTGAAACTCCTTCCTTCAAAAGATTACCTTTGCACAGATGGGTTTTAGATCATTACCGTTTATATTACAAGCATTCCTAAAATCCACATCCAAGCCTGCAATTGTACTGCCCTGCCTTGTGCACAACCTCATTAAGAGCAGCCTATGTCTAGATGAGTTTTCAAGCAAAATGAAGGAACCAGATGTGCCTGTGTGGGGAAAGGAGAGGGAAATTAAGAGACAGAGAAATGAAAGGAGGTGCCCAGGTCTTGCATCAGGCTCATGGCTGTGCTGGGATAGAGCCCAGAGTTCCTTATCCAGAGGCTTAGCCCCCAAGCCAGGCTGCCTCCTCTTAATGACTTTCCTAGTGACCTCTCTGGGCATACAGAAACAGGAGGAAGAAAAGTAGGGAAATGCAG
The DNA here is from genome assembly GCA_013399875.1 of Gymnorhina tibicen. Lineage (NCBI taxonomy): Eukaryota > Metazoa > Chordata > Aves > Passeriformes > Artamidae > Gymnorhina > Gymnorhina tibicen. Next base: position 1,070,616 of record VXAZ01009672.1, read on the forward strand.
CAAGGATATTATGCCTTAGAAGGGTTTGTAAAAATAATAAAGGAAAAACGAAATCCACTCCTGCCATTGCCTTTTTAAATCCTATTTGGTTCAGCTCTGTGTCTTTCCCATTTCCTCTTGGTCTGTCAGGCAATCTCTTTTGCTGTTCCAGAGGGCCAGTTCCTGAAGGCTATGCATGATCCCTGTTAGGGAATGCCTGCCATCATGTCCAAATTAACCAGAAAAAGAAGGAAAGATTACATGAGGACAGGCTCTGCAAGAGGCTGAGCTCAGACTTCTGAAAGCACATATAATTGTTGACAGCTCCTGATTAAATTAAGGGCCATGATATGTAACCTTTACTCATAGTATGGTTTTCCTGATGGGCTTTGTATGAGGAAATGTGAATTGAGACCTCATCCTGCTATAGCCACCATAGAAAAGTTGCCTCTGAAGCATCTCAAGAGGTTATAGTTGGTGGCTAAGGCTTGGGTTGGAGGAGTTTGTGTTCAGTTCCTGGCTTTGCCATAGATAAGCTTGCCATTCCTGGAGCCACCATCACTGGAAGTGTTCAAGAAACACCTGGACATGGCACTCAGTACCAGGGTCTAGGGGACAATGTAGTCAAAGGTTGGACTCAATGGTCTCAGAGATCTTTTCCAGACTAAATTATTCTGTGATTCTGTGCTAGGTATTTTGGGGCTAAAGTGAAATAATAATTCATTTTCAGGATTATACCAAGGATAATTTCACAAGGAGATGATAGGTGTTGGGTGACTTCCAGACAAGTATCATGTAAAGATACACAGACAGGATAGAAAGGTGCAGTTTAATAATCCTACAACAGTAAAACTGAAGGTGAGACATGTGGAACTCAGTTATTTCTCCAGCTGTCCTGGTTCCAGCCAGGACAGGGTTCATTTTTTGCAGTAGCCAGGAGGGGGCACGGCCAGGACCCGGAGGTTATTCTATACTCCCTCATGTCATTGCCAGGGGCAGGCAAAGGGACTCAGTCTTCCAGGGAGAAGGGGTTCCTTCCAGCTGAGAAAATTCATCCAAGGTGGTTTATTGTCACAGGCTGCAGTAAGGATTTTTGCATGTGAATCACTCTCTCTTTTGTACACTTTTGTCATTAATATTGTTGCTGTTACTGTTCATTTTCTTATCTCATTGCTGTTTCCAGTAAATTGTTCTTATTTCAACCTGTGATGCCTTTTGTGCCTCCAGTAGGAGTGGGGGAGGGGGAGCAGCTTAAGAGTTTTTTTGTGGGAAAACTAAATTGGAGAGTACCATTCCTAAGCCACAACACCAGTGCACTAACCTGGCTGGAATTCAGTGGCCGCTTTTACCTATCTGCATAGATCAGAGGAGAGGGAAAGTCCAAGGCCTTTACCTATATCTCCAATTTGATTCAGGAATATCTGTGCTACAAAAGCTTTAGCAGCTGTTCGGTCCTGCAGTTTTTCAATTATCTTCTACTTATGCTGTACTTGTTTCATGTTTTAGCACAATTCAAGATGGTTTATCCTTGGTTATTTAATGTGATGAGATTAGACAACCTAGGTAAAATAAACATGTAGAAAATACAAACTATATACATTAAGGTACAAGACCATATGTCAGGAGAGTAATGAAAGAAGGATCATTAACATCCTGGAGCACAGACATACTTAACATAGTCCTGTCCCATTGGATAAACCCACATTGTACAGCTCCAGACAAATGTTAACTATAAATCTTCTAGATCCAGCCTCTGTGCTTCTGATCTGATGGCCTGATCTATTCACAATCCCAACAATCTTCATAAAGGTAATAATGAGTTGGCTATAAAAAAATCATGGGTTAAAAGGTACATCTCACAGATGAAAACACTCAGAGAAACACTCTGAGAAAACACTCAGAGCTCCTTCCTCCCTCAGGAAACCATTGCACCAGCACAGAGGATGGGCTGGGGCTGAGGAAAGGCAAGACTCATCCAGCCGCTAGAGTAGGGTCCATCAGTAGAGTCATTCCTACAGAAATTTGACCATCAGTAAAGGTATCCTGTCCTGCTTACCATGGGGAGTGAGGGTGGAAATGCTGTTTTTCACTGAAGTTAATCCATTTGTGGTAGAGAAGTCGGCCTGATAGAAAAAGCTGCTGTTTGTATCGATCTGTATCAAGGTAAACACAGCTTTCTGTGGCTTGGCTTGTTCCTGCTTTCATTCCTCCCTAAGTGCAGTGTGGGAGGAGTACAGTCTGATGGTTAAAGCACAGGCGAGTGCTTAATTTATTTGTGAAACTTCTACTACTAACAAGACATGAGTAGAATTGAACCAAGAAATATAACATGCAAGCCAAGAATGCTGGCATGTTATTAAGAAAACGGGCACTCTGTGCACTGGAATGAAAAATAGCAGGCTCCTGAGTATGGCAAAGTGTAACAGTAGGTGCCCATCATTCTGCATGTCAGTGCCTTTCAAGCACCACTCACTGACTGTGTTTATGTGTGATGGTGTGAGAAGTGAAAACAGAATAAATACAGCTACAGTATAGCCACAATTGAACTTGAATGAACTACAGTCATACTGGAGAGCTAACTGAGCAACAGCTGGAGACAAAAACACTTAGGCCCATGATTACAGTCCCTATTGACTTTGGTGAAGATCTTAAAGCAGAAGTTCTTGCAGTAAATTTATTAGGTTTAAGTTAAGCTGTCTTGAACCTAACCATAAGTATCTTGTGGTCAGGGAGTCAGGTAACATATTTTTCTCCTGCTAAAATACTGATACCACGATAAGGTTTTCCTAGATTTTGTGACATTCCTTGACATTTTGAGGTCAGAATAGACAGGTGATCAGATCATCATCTTATGATTAAAAACTGTGACCACCAGGAGTGTTTGAATTTGCTTTCAACTTTACCTTGAGCTAAACTGATTCTGTCTGTGGAATTGTGCATCTGCTGTTTGGAAGTTTGTTGAGTTTGGAAGTTGATTAAAAGTTTTCTAGTTTCTTTTTTACTGAACTGTGAGCCAGGAGGGAAGCATAGTGGCATACTGAGGGGGACAGCTGAATGAGAACAGGTCATTTTACAAAACATAATGGATTTGTGTGCAGAGAAGGGACATAAGCACAGAAAGAACAGTGTCCAGGTCCTGTTAGATGTGCAGGTTACAGTCCAGACACAGGAAGGTTAAAATCTCTCTAGACCGAGACCTCTCTATTTCACGATGTGTTTCAATTTTCCCTCTTGCTTGGAATTGTATGATACTTTGCTATACAAAGCGGCAAGAACTCAGGAATCCCATCTCCCTTGAGATTTGCAGACTACAGAGGGAAAGGGTATGCAAGGAAAAGAGGTTTAACTGATACTCTGGTTTAATGGCCTCAGTTATGCTTGGTCTCTGAACGGGGGGGGGGTTATTGGTCACTGGGCTCTGAGCCAGACAACACACAGACTTCAGTTGTCACCAAGAGTTAGTTGGCAGGAGGTTATATCTGACTCAATTCAGAGGAGCAGTAATCGTGCCCAGCCTGCCACATCCTCTGTCATGTGCTGGCCAGGGCAGGGCTTGCACCCCTGCCATTAATCTCTGAATGATTCCTCAGACTCACTATTAACAGTGGTTTGATACGTGGGGCTTTGTTGCCGCCTTACCCTTATTATGTCTGACTTCCAGGGATTTCAGCAGTGCCAAATCAGTTAAAGCCACTATGTACCGATTAGCTCTGTCTGCTCTGGAGTACCTTTCATGAGCTTTCCTTTATGGAATAGCTGTCATGCATGACAGTCCCACCAACTAGACAATTCCAGGGCTTAAAAGAAAATCAAGTCACTTAACTGACTTGCTGGAAAATTGACAGGTGTCATGAGTACCCTTCCCCAATCTGTCAGGCTTGTTTTTCTCTCATTTTCCTATGAGAGACACTTTGTCTACCTTCCTGTGCCATAATGTGCAGGGTTCAGTGTGTGATAGTCTCTCCTCACCTGGAAGGCTGATTTATTTTCAGTCCCCTCCATAGCATCAGCACTCTGCTCAGGCCTATGTTAATTTTTGCATATATTTGCATCACCCACAATGCCTAGAGATGGCAGTGTTCTCAATGACTTAAAAGTCACTGTTTTTCTTGGCCTCTCCCTTATATTTTTTGGGTCAGTCTTGTTTCTTTTCATTTGGTTCCAGCCTTAAATTGGCCATGGTTATATGTCACAATATAGAAGTTAAGCCAAAATATATAGAAAATATGAATTCTCTCCTTTGCCAGTATAAATCAGCCAAATGGACCATATGTTTTGCCAGACTCTATAGGCAGTGATAATGTGCTGGCACTGCTCCTTTGTCTTGTCCCTAAAACACCAGACCCATGACAGAGCTGCCACACAGAACTAGAAGAGCTGCCTGATGTTGTGTGGAGTTTAACATGCTCTGACCCCTTCATCTGCCGGTTCTCTGCCTTCCCATTTTACTACTTCAATGATATGAGAGACTTTTTCAAAGAAAATAAAGCTACTACAAGACAAACATGAGTTACAGGGCAAGTTGTTCCAGCATTCTGCCTCTTAGCTGGGATGTGCTGCCCATTGGGAATGACAAAATGTGCTGAAATCCATCTTCAGTTTTAACACCAGCAAAACCTTCTCTTCTTTCAACTGTAACTCATGGTTGCAGGTACTCTTGGGCATCTGAAAGTTTGAACATACAAACTCATAAGTCTGTCTGGAAAATTTTCTTGTTTTTCCTGTGGATTAGCTCTACATCAGTAACAGGCCACTACAGTGAGAATAAATCTATTTGTATTCATGAAGCATTCAGATACTGAAAATAAAATAAGTGCTTCAGCTAAACAGGGAGACCCTAGGAGAAGAGAGAGAGGAATGCACCATAAACTTGCAGGGTCTGAAAGAATCCACAGTCTACTGCTTGGTCTGAGACTGTGTTGTTTGTTTTGGGTTTCCTTTTGTTTTTTCCACAAAATAATTTTAATATCTGCTTTGTTATAATATTTTGAGCTTGTTTTTATTTTCTGTTTTTCTTTTCCTTTTTTGTTTGGTTTTTTTTGTTTGGTTGGTTGGTTGGTGGGGATTTTTTGTTGTTGTTGTTGTTGTTTTTTGGTTTTTGTAAAGTAAAATTCTTGTTTTCCATTCAGCCCCCTAAGTAAATGAAGCATTAACTTGTGACTCAGTAAATTCCTGCTTGGATCAAAGGCATTAACTGGTTTTGTGGTACAACCAACATATCTGCAGGTAACACTGAAGGGGAAAGTTGTATAAACATTAATACAGAAGTCTAGGAAAGCTGCAATTGTGGTCAGGAAATTAAGGGACTGGAACCCAGCAGTAGGTGACTGGAACCCAGCAGTAGGTGAAAAGATGACCTAATACATGGTCATCTGGTGGAAGATGATCAATAGAAGGCAGTGATGTCAAGAGCAGTGTAGCTTTAGGCAGTTTCTGGCAGTGTTACTAAGGATTCTCATTCCAGAACAGAGAGCAAATAGTACTTCAGTATGTTCTGTTGAGAATGGCTCCAACCTACTGACATTAAGTGTAAGTACTTTACTACCAGATAAATGTAGATAAGTTTATGGAAATCTCAGTACAGAGCAGCAGCAACTTGGGGGCATTATTGAGGCTGACTTTGATTAAAAGAATGAAGTGTATTGTAAAACTTAGGGTAAGATGACAGTAATTGGGACTGTAAATGACAGAGAAGCAGAATTTTGTATGGTGGGTGGCACAGAAGAATGATTATTGCTGAATAGGGTATAATTTGCTGAAAGGAAGGAAAATTACTTTTAGACTGAACATAGTAAAGCCCTTTATGGCACTGCAGTGTATCAGGTTATACAAGAACACACTAGGTATGTTGTAGTGGAGGAATAGTACAAAATTCTAACAGTAGAATCATTTAAAAGCTGCCTGGAACAATTTTTAGCAAGAAAGAGTCTCGCACAAGTTGGGGGTAGGATAGATGTTGTCAGGTGTAGGTTGCTGTACTTTTGAGTCCTTTGATGTATTTCCAGCTTCCAGTGTGCGCAGAGGCACAAAAGAAAACGGTATGCTTTATCTTACACTGCAGAGAAAAGTTCTTAGCATGGGTAAGAGCCTCCACCCATTAAACAGCATTTATTGGCACTGTGGCTGAGCAACACAAAGCTGAGATAGCTTAAACGGGTAGCCTGACATCCCCTTTCCGAAGGAGGAATCTTGGAGCGGTGCAGAGTCCGTTTGCCAGACTGCCACTCCTTAATCCTGGAGCAGGAACCAGGCCAGGGAGAGGAGATGTGATCCGAAAGCCATAGCATGCTGCTCATTTCCTGCTATTGCAAACTCTGTGGGGAATCCCAAACCCAGCACAGGCTGGACCAGCCTTGGGCCATGCTCATGTTCTTCAGAGGTAGACTGCAGCAATATATACAACACTCATTGCCAGCAAATCACTAAGCACTGCATCTGGAGCTTTATTTCAGAAGCAGATTGAAATTATTTTAATTAAAAGCAGGGCTGACTTTGTGATGGAATAGCCCAGAACTGTGCATTGACAGCTATCAGGTGATTTCATGCACTCATCCCAAAAGACTGTAGCATGCCAGCTTTAGAATGGAGGTGCTCTTCCCCACTAAATCAGTGCTGTTTGAAGATACAGTTCTGTAAAACCTGTATTATGTTTTTCAGGTGGTATATTGCATTTTTGGGCAAAATTTGTTTTCATTAACATTTTCAAGACGTTTAACTAGTCAGATTAAAAGTGTAAGAGAACTTTAAGTGTAAAAGAGTGGTGTAAGAGAACTTTACAGGGTTACACATAAGACTTCAAACACTGCCCATGAATTTCATTGAAAGAAGTAAAAAGTTTATCTCCATGTTCCTCAGGCAATAAGCCCAAATACAGATTTGAGCCCAGAGAACTATGGCATAGGTGTGTCCTACACAGACTAGAGAATACCTCTAAAGGTAATGAGCAGCTGACAATTTGCAGTATATCCGTTAATAGCCCAGCAGGTCAGATGCATTCTGGAGCTGGTAACTGATGTATATCATCTAAAGATACAAAATACCATCACATGCTGCGCCACAAAAACCTCAAGCTGACATCTAGAAGCTTGGGACATGAAACTATTTCAGAACTACGTGATCCATCCATGGTTCATTTCCTTTGACCGGGGAGGGACATGAAATGCTGAACTAAGCACTGTCTGCAGTATCTGACTGGAGATGATTAGAAAGACTATGAATTGTAGAATGCTAATCATGCTAAGAATTTTCTGCTTCTGTCCTGGAGACTGTGCCTTCTAAAATGGACCTGCTCCCTTGCATGACTCAATATGACCCGAGACCTTATGGCAATAAGGGGCTAATAAAAGAAAGTACTATGATAAAGAAACAAATGTAAATTAACTTTCCACTACAGCAGGCCCACATGATGGAAAATTCACTGGGATGTGCCTTCTAGAGAGTAAATGCAGGAGTTTGCTCCAGGAATAATCACAGAGATTAAATGTTCCTGCTGGTTGGGAACATTGTCTCTTCTGTTTATTTATTTACTTTTCTTTTTTTTAATTACCTAAAGAGAACATGGGGTTTTTTTCAGGCCAGGCTACTTGGAAATGAACCATTTGGCTTGGGAATGCTCAGTGTGAACATGTGTCTTTCTGAGCTTTCATGGATAATGTGAGAGCTGGTGGGACTGCCTATGACACTGGTCCTGTGGCCAGTCCAGTGTTCAGCTTGTAGGGATAGTCAGGAATTTCTGAGTTCTGGTATAAGAAAGGTAGGCTTACCTTGAAGATCTGGGGACAAAAGTGTGCAGGTCTGTATGTGTGAGTAGCGCAGTCTGGTTCTGGGTTTGTACAGCATCCAGTGAAATAGTTCACTGACCTCAACAGTTGCTACCAAATCAAGCAGAGATTCACATTTTAAGTATTTTCTCTTAAATACCTCCAGGGGAGAATTCCAAGTGCAGTCAATTTCTGTTGCCTGCACAGGCACCCAATTCTCCCAATCATTCTGGTTTCCTGGCATAAAAAAGACCTGGGCACACTGAAGGTTATGCAGCAAAGGACTGCTGTGGTGGCTAGAGGGTGGCAGCACATGTCATACAAGGAAGGGCTGAGAGAAGTGGACTTACCCTGCCTTAAGAACATGAGGCTTATGAGGGAACTGTACTGCTTGCTGCCTTTCACTGTCTAATGTGAGTATGTAGAGCAGATGAAGCCAGATCCACCTCAGAGGTGCATGTGGACAAGAATAGGCAAAAGCTGCAGCATGGGAAATTCTTATTAGTTGTAAGGAGAAATGTTATCACAGTGAAGGTAGTCAAACACTGGAACAGAGGTTCAAAACCTTTGTAGCTAAAGGTTGTACCCTTGGAGAAATTCAAACCTCAACTGGAAAAGGCCCTGAGCAGCCTGACTGAATTGTCCCTGCTTTGAGTGGAGGCTGGGACCAGATGACTTACAGAAGTCAACTTCTACATGCCTTGTGCAATGGTTCTCAAACTGCAGTGGCTGAAGTGCAGTAGCCTGTGTCTGATACCAGTTCTAGCCTTTAATATATTGAAGGTCCCCATGAAATGAGATATTCTCTTTGTCACATAGACTATGAGTTTTAGCACTGATTTTAAAGTGCTGTAAGATCTTTGAATGGAGTGAGGTGCTTTTATATTTGCTTTGGAGGCTCTGTAGACCTGACCAGTTACATGTGACTCAAAACTCACATCACAACCCCAGGGTCTGCAGGCAGTGAGAATTAGAAGGCCTTTTTAAGAAGGAGACCTTCAGATCTCTGCCCATGGCAGCAACTCTTGCCAACTGCTCCAGGAGATGTCATGATTGACTAAAGAGAGTGTTATGCTTGGCACTAAGGGCTTTGGGGACCTTATCAGGGGAGAAAATTGTTTTTCATATTTCATCTGAGTTTCAAATCCATCCATGTGTCAGCATGCTTTATAACAATCTCAAAAGCGCCACAAAGCCAATGTAATTCTTGTATAAATGTTAGGACCTTTTGGGCTCTTTTATAAGCAAGGAATGGGTAGTGGAAGAAAGCCAATGGAGAAGAAAAATCTCTGCAAATACTGGCTTCCAGGCTCAGACAGCTGTGTCCTCATTACTGTTAATAGCAAAGAGCTATGAATGTTGGGCAACATTCCCCTCTGAGTGTATACATAGCAAGCCATCTATTTATTTATTTCAGTGGTAGTGATCATTGGAAAATGCCTATAACCCCTGCTCAAATAACTGGCTTTAACTCAGATCTGGCATTCACAGCTTTATAATGCTTGAACCACATTTTCTTGCAATGTTCCAAAAACTGCCGCCAGCCAACTGTGTTGCGAACCGTCCTGGATAAATGAAAACTGTGTGGATATGGGAGGTTTACTTTGTTCCAATTAGTGTGTGATGTGGATGTCTACTGGCAGTTTTCCTGCTCTCCTTACTCTCAGTTCATGGCTCCCTGGAAAAAGAGGTGTTTCAACTCAAAGGGCTTTTTCCCTCCTACTGTCTCTCTCTCTCTCTCCCCCTAACCCCATTCAGTTACCTTTAGGGCCTAAATTAAGACAGGATTTGTGACATTCTGATTTAGCAAGATCTCAAAGGAGATATGCTGAGCCTATAGAGGCAGAAAGTTATGTTTTGTTTAGCCCCAAGAACTGCCAGTTTTGAGCAAGACCATGACAGGTTCTAGATGATTGCAAAACTCACAGGCAGGACAAGATGTGAGGCTGAAATTGCATCAAAGAAAATTTCTAATAAAAGTTACCTAACATTTCCAGTAGTCCTGGCCCCCAATTAATAAATTGATGAATAATTAATATTTGATGAATAATTAATATTAATAATTATTGATGAATAATAATAATTAATAAATAATTGACCTGTCAATTAATAAATCAGTTGAGATAAGGGCAGATCTTTTTCCTCTGTATTGATCCTGGAAAAAACAGAAGTATTGATCTGGATGGTCTTGACTGAATTTTTGCTCCATGAAACTGAAGATTCATTTCACTGAAAAACGGAAAAAAAAATCCTACATTTCTGGTAATTGTTTCTACTTTACTATATGAGCTTCCAGACATACATTCTGCAAGCCAGGCTCTTTTCCCTGGTTTTAATGGCTAGGTTGAGGGAATAAGGTGTTAGCCTCCTGGAGGAAGTCAAAGTGCCCAATGTGTATTTGACTCACACAGTTTCAAGTGACATGAGGCAGTCTACAGCCATGCCACCTCCAGTTAGTGCCTTCTTTGAATCCAGTCCTTTACTGAATGAGATGCTGGTGATTATTGCTGAAGCTTTTGTGAGAGATCAGTTAGTGACAAATCTCATACTACTATTCCAGTTTCCCATGATAGAGATCCCTTGTTGTCTTTTTTTCATGTATATTGAAGATTTCAAGTTATCCTGTGAGAGTGACTACTGCATTCATACTGAATTATCTCTACGGGTATGTACGTATTGCACACCTAGAATCTCTCTTGTATTTTCAGTTGTTTGCACAACACGCTCGATGTTGCACATCCAAAGTGGCTGCATTTCAGCGGAAGGAGCAGCCCTCCAATAAAAGTTTGCTATAACCTGCAGGTGGATATTTGTATCCCTTTGTTTTCACTGTGGCTTTAATTTCTGGATCCATTTGGATCAATTTCTTCTGCCGTATTAAAAGTCGGACTGTTCTCTTCTTTACTAGTTATTGTGGTTTATTCACAGTCCCAGACCTCTCTAGCCTGCCAAAACACTTGGAAAAGGAGCTCTTAATGACTCAGTTAAAATGTACGGTCAAGAAGTTCACTTATTAGAGGAAATGTAAACTGACCACCAATTGGCTAAACCAGCTGGCTGGACTATTTGTGCTTGAGATTTCTCAAAGCTCCCCAGGGAACAAAAGTGGGAATAGCAGCTCTCTGCTTTTCGTTCTCTCATGTTCTGTACCCTAACACAAAAGTCTTTGAAAAAATTTGTTGAAGGAGAAGCCAACAGCATTTCACCGACATGTTTAAAAGCTTTATAAATAATGCTTCAAATGACTATATTTTTGATATATTCTTTCTTTCAGGGTCTTTTTTAACTGACCCATAGATTTTCAGAGAAAATATACAATTCAGCCATAGAAAATTCTCTTCATCAGTGTTAATGCTTCTGCTCCTCTTCTTTAAAATTTTATAAGCCTTCTCTACAGATTCTTGCATGAGACTATTTCATATCATGTAGCAAAGGGATGATTGTAAGGATCTTTCTTCTTATTTCTGAGCATGCATTTCCTGGCTCTGACTGCATATATTTTGTCTCCATTGCAATAGAAAGTGCTACTTAGATAACCTCCCAGCAGCTGGGAGTATTCTCAGTAAAAGCTCACTGGCTCCTCTCACCACCCTACCAGCAGATTACAGTGTAGCATGTGGTTATACAAAATAGGTAATTTTGAGAAACCACAATAACACTTTATTTATTCAGCTGAAAAATACGCTTCCTTATGATGAAGATAAAACCATGTTGAGCAAAAACTTCTTTGTATCTCCTAATTCAGCAGGTTCAGTGTCATCAGTGGAATAGTAACGTGTCTACCTCACGTCAGCAGGGTACTTGGGTCACTCTTGTTCTGCTACACTGCAGCTATTTGACATAGAATAAGTGCAGCAGGGAAATAGCTGAGATTCCCAAATCACATGCACTGATCATGCATTTCATAAGATGGTGCAGAACCTGCAGTAGGAAATCATGAATCCAGAGAATACAGTCATGTTCCAGTCCATGGAGTTTCTACGTTTAAGCAAAGCTCTTAGTTGAAATTAGTAGGGTGTCTTATTTTTGATCCCAGAGTTAGCATACTGACTGTGCATTTGTGCAAAAGCTCTAATGGGACACCAGGAATAGTCCACACACAAGTGGCTGGGATCTTGTACCAACAGGGAGCCCTGGGAATTGTGGGAGTGAGGATCTGTGGTCAGGCAGGTGATGCCAGGTGTATGAACTACACACAGGTTTGTTCTGGGCAGAGAGGGGAGAGGCTGCTGGCCCTTTAGTCCCCTTGCTGTGCACTTCTCTGTATGGCTGTCCTGTAAATCTCAGCCACAAAAGCAGCACTAGAACTGTGCTCAAAGAGCAAAGTCCTTCACAGTTTAGCTGTTGTTTATCATCTTTGAGTAATGTGAAAAGTGTGCTCGCTAAGGAAAGACTCAGATAGCTGGCAGGAGACCTAGAACCTGTGACACATGTTGAGCAATTTTCATACCAGGGAGAGGGAGCAGAATTACAGATTCATGCCTCACACTTATTTAGTATCCATTTCCAGACTGACCCTCTGTGTGAAAAAAACCACTTTAATCCTTGTTTAGCCATCAACCAATAACCTAATGCATATGGGATGCAGATAGAAAATTAATTCAGCAATCAATGGCCAGTCCTCAGACAGTGAAATATGCAATTAAACAGGTGTTTAGGGAATTGATCTTGGATGGTGTCCAAGCTCAGCAGGGTCAGTTGTCCTTGGAAAAAACACTGACCCCACACAGCAGCAGTTTGAATTTGGCTTCAATCTGCACTTTAGGAATGTGGCATTGTTATTTCTTCCCTTTTCTTATCAAATGTAATTATCTTGAGAAAAAAAAAGTTTTGAGAAAACATGTGATTTCACTGAGTAAAAATCTACTACTGAGGAAATTATTATTCAGTGTCCAAATAAGGAGTGGGGGAGAAGTTTGGGGAAAGTGCTCTGTTCCAAGTAATCTTGGAACTGATACCCATGTGACTGAGCTCGGATGTTTAGTCCTGGCCTGCAATTATGCCTATAAAAAACAGACATCCAATCTTTGTATTATTTTAAAATGGAGCCCTGAGGGTTATAAATGACTGAACGAGCTTTAGTGTTTGAGCAGACAGAGATTCTGGAATGAGCTGTCAGCTTTGGGCCTCTCTTCCAGAACACTGTATCTTAAGAGCAGGGTTAGCTCCTAGGGTTGTGACAGTAAAACCGTGGGACTAAAACACAGACAGAATAAAATGAAGACCTAGGGCCCCAAAATCACCCACACCGCCTTGTAAAAGAGGGAAGAAGATTTTCCATGGCAAACATTTTCCAATCTGCACAACCTGTGCTCTCACAACTATCAAATTAATCAGTATTCCTGTGTTGAACCCCATGCTGCTAGTTGCTCTCAAATAATCATGATGGCAAAAACATACCCACTTTTGTCAGTGGCTGATCAAGAGAAGGAAACATAGCCATTGCTACTACTGTGACCCACAGAAATTTGTAGCATGATTATCAGAATTCATTACTTAAGAAAGGAAGTCATGCATGCTAAATATGTTCCAAAGAGAACAAAATGTAACAGTCCATCTGCGAAACAGCACACATTGCCAAAAGCATATTGTCTTGGAAATCTGCTGTCCACATTGGCTTCCCCCTTCATCACAGAGTCCAAGCAAAGTTTCACTTCTAATTGTCAAAGTCTCCAAGAGCGTGGTTCTAGTTCAGAGATGATAAGCCCACTTCCATGACAGCTCTCTGCTAGTGCTGTTGTTCTGTTGTCAGCCAGCCGGGAAAGGAGCTGCCGTGGAGGGAGTGGAATGGTCACAGTGCGCTGAGCACAGACCACTCCTGTGGAGGGACAAGCACAGTCACACATCCCACCACTTTCAACACCAGTGGATGGACTGAACAAGGACAATAGTCTCCCTGTTCCTGTTTGGCAGGTGCAAATCATCTTGGGATGGAACGTCTTTGGTAAACTTTCCACTCTGTGCATTTACTCTGTCATGTGGTATGTAACCACATGCTCATAAGTACCGACATTTTTTTTTCCTTAAAAGTAGCTTTTTGTCAAGAAAATCTTTTTCTGCCTGAAGGGCTCTGTAAAGTCTCTGAACTGATGCGTTGATGTTAAGGACTTTGTTTCCTGCTGCATTCTTTAATGCATAAAGTCCCGTTTATGCACAATCCTTTTTTTTCTGAACAGAAGAAAGGTAGTGTCTTTGCTTACAGTTTTTGAACCACACCTTCCAGAAGGCAGGTGCTTCCAGTTCCTAAACACCTCTGCTCCTTCTCCTGTTTTCTGCTGGCTTCTTCCCTTGGCTATCCACCTCATAAAGTTACTTTAAAAAATCTACTACTTCCTGCATGACTACATCCTCTAACCTGCAGTTTAGTCCTCTTGAGGCTCTTTGATTCAACAAATTGTGGTAATAACTTGGATTCTTCCTCTTTTACTTGATTCATCCTTCATAAAGAAGCAATCACTCTGTGTACTGAAAGGAAGGTGGTTGGCATGCTCAACATATTTAGGCTGATGACTTAACATCTTCTAGCATGGAAACGTTATTAACGTTTTCTGTGTTTTCCACATATTTTTGAAGTTACTACAAACATTAGGGGTACAATTTCTCTCACTAAAAATCAGTTTTCAGATGCTTAATCAGTAGCACTACTAAAGCGTGTGTCTTATTTTTATTTTGAATTTGTCTTCTAGACACTGAATTTCATCTCATTATCTTTTGCTTTAGTGACCATCTCCAGATAAGAACATAGTTTCCATGAAGAGGTTTACAGATCACAGGCAAATATACCTTGAACCTTTTCTTAAATAAATTACTAAATGGAGTATTATCTTGCTCAAAGATAAATTTTCATGGCTTGGAATAACTCTTTGGAATCTCTTGGTATCTGTTTGCAATATTAGTTTCTGAAGTGTTGACATCAGAAATGTATTTCACTAATTATTGCTTTGATGCAATATACAGTGGTAAGAACAATTTCCTGTGTCTGCTCAGTGTCCTCATGTTTATGTTTGTCTTTTCAGCAACATGATGTCAGGAAAAGTTCATGTTCAAGTGATTATCTGCAACAACTCCAGAGTTATTTTTTTGACCTGTATTTTTTACTCTTGATATATGACCTTGCATTTGTCTGTCTTGATAAGCACTTTCAAATGTGCCCACCATACCTAGCAAAATACTTTAATAGAAGACTTCATCTGACATTTTAGTTCTTAACTCCACCATCTTGTGATCCTCTGCATTTTATCACAAATGCGGAAAACAGTGGGCCAAAACCAGATCCTCAGAATTCCACATTTATGATTCTCTCTTGATAATTTTGAACTCCTAGTTTTGGCCTCTTTGGTTTGAGAAGTACTGAATATGTCTAGTCTTAATTTGATGGATTAGAGCGTTGGTTTTCTTTTTATGCTGTGATTTCTTGCAATATTATTGATACAAATAAGAGTGGTCTCAGTCCTGCATTCTTGGTGGACATGAGTCAGTACAAAAAAAGATCTCCTGATAAGAATTAGCCTCCCTGGTGAGTTCTGCTGCAGTTTCACATCTAACTTTCCTTTCTGACTATATTAATATGCTGACCAATTTTTTGTGTATGCATGGCTTTTAAATTATTACTTTTTTCTTTAATTTATGAGCAGTGAATTAAAAATTTCATTCATTGTTCTATGATGTGGCTAAATTCTAAGGAATCCGCTAATATCCATTAATACTAGCTTTTACAGATAATAAAACACAAAGCCAGTAATTTGCATGCTAAACACAATTAGTTCAAATATTTATTTTGACATTGTAAATGATATCTATCCAGTCACCAGGCATTCTGCCATCAATTAAAAATACAATCTGTACCAATAAAAACAAAGCATCAGCACATCACATCCTACAAAAGGCAGACAGTCAGCCAGAAATACAAAAAAAAACTTTCTCCACCCTTGCAATCCCCAAATGAAATCCCATTGCCCCAGCCACCTCACCTCTTGTCAAAATGTCAAGTAAAGACAACATCACACCCCAGAGTTGCTAAACCAAACCACCACAGCCATAATTTTTTAAGGCAAACACAGTGATCTAAGAGAGAGGGATGTGGTTAATTCTGGAGTATTCAGGCTTAGGCTCTTGCAGCACGTTTCCTTACGGATATGGAGATGCCATTTACCTATTCTCCCTTGCTGTCAGTAACCCAGAGATCTTTAAAACTCATGGCTTGGAGCGATGAGGCTCTGTTCATTGTAGGTGGTATTTCTTAGGAGGCAGAGAGCAGTGGTCTGGATGGGCCATATTGTTGCTCTCAGTATTCATCTGAGAAGTAACAAAGTGAATCATTCCCACTTCAAGTCAGATTTTGTCTGGACTCCTGCCCTAACTTCTGCCTTTGGAACTAGCTGTGGGAGCAGTAATGTGAACACAGCAACTGGAAAGATGGATAAGAGAAGTGAATTCAACAACTGGAAGGATGGGTGAGAGAATGTAGATGACCGCTAATTTAATAGCATACAGCAGGATAATCAAGAGCTGAAACAACTACAGCCAGATCTGGCCGAGAACTCTTCGGCAAGAGAAGTTTTGAACAGTGATCCATCCTACCCTGCCTTCATTTTCTAGTGTGCTTATAAAGTGCTGAACAACTGGTCCCTCAAAGGAGTCACCCAGAGTCACTAGTCATTTGGGAAAATCTGAATTTGTTCAGAATTATTAGGTATGACAACCTTTAACATCCTCATTTTTTTCATATGTAATTTCACAGCAACACTCACAGTCCTGTCTGTAAGGGTAAGAAGAAGTGTGAAAGCCAGATGACTCTTAATTTGCCACTGTCTACATCAATAGTTCTCTTTCTGCTTCAGTAACTACTGGAATCCTTGAGGTTCCATGCACCATTAGGGTAGAACAGCAACATTCCGAGTACCATAGAATTTAGCTGAAAGAGCCTTTGATGCTTCTGAGGTCCTCTAGTAGAACATAATGCTTTCAGAATGATGGTTAGTCTTTTATTTTAGATCTCACTAGCCAAAGTTGAGTCTGCACAAAATTTCTGAAAAAGTGGGGCAGGTTGTACATGAGGGACTACAAGACAGAAAGGTCTGCAACCTGCTCTTGTTTCTGTTTTGTTAAGTGGTCACAAGCTTGTCCTTTAATTCCTTAATCTTGAATTTCCTCATTAAAATCCAGGTGCACTGGTATTTATCACCAAGAGGGATATTGCAGGGTTTTGTAGTCCAGTTTGATTTGTATTAGGATTGGAAGGCATCAAATAAAAATGGACTCACTGTGAACAGGTTTTGTACATAAGAGGGCAAGCCCTGTCCTGAAGAGTTTTAGGTGCTAAACAGTGAGGGAGGCTGGACTATAGCAGAGATTTTGTAATCCCCATTTTTCAAATAGGAAGCAGGGTGATGGAGGACGAAAAGCAAGGAAGAGTTCCCACAAGATAATTTCTCAGCCCATAAGTCACAGTGTGGTCACTGTATCTGTGCTGGCTCCTTGTCCTGCACAGTAACCACCACGTGCTTTAGTCTGTCTTCACTGAGGACAGATCTAACATGTATTTCCTTCCTAGTCCACCTCACAGCAATTCTTCTTTGTTGCCACATTCTGAGTCAGCTAGCCAAAATCACATGAGGCATCCAATAACAGTAGCTGTTATTAAAGACTAGACTTGTTATTTGGATGCAGGTAACACTTTCTAGGGATCTTGGTGATAAAAGGTACTAAAAGCAGGTTCAGTATAATGAAAACCGTTCTTGGATTATCAGTGATGGGTGACAGCATCTGATTCTTTCATGGCACTGATGCTGAGATCATCAAATATCACAATTTGTTAGCATCTTGAATGGATGGCAGTGGGGTTTCTAGGATTTCTTGCTAGCATGCTCCCCCTTAATAACTCTTCTGCTCTCCAGCTGATTAGACTTCACTTTGGGGCTCAGATGACAACTCATTGCAGTATTTCTATCCATGGTGAAGACTGTGACACCAGTTATGCTGGGTCAGACACACTCTTCCAGGCTTCAGAAAAATGCACCTCAAGGATTTCTTAGCCACGTGTACTATCCTTGCACTGAGTAGGCCTTACAGATTTTTATTCTCTGAATTTGTCTTACCTGCTTTGAACCTACAAAGCTATTGCAAATCTATTACCGTGTACAATTAGCATCACAGTTTTGCTCTAGCATTGTGTATGACCCATCACAGCGGCAGAAGTAGTACAAATGGGCTTTCAAGTCCCAGAGCATGAAGATACCTAAGATTTGTGCTTGAATGGGACAGAAATAAGATGCGCAACCAGAAAAAGAAATTATTCACGCCTTATTGACGGATTGTCATGTTCTGCTTGCAACCTCTTGCAATTTTCCATTCAAAAAAAATGCCCTGGAAGTGTTTTGATATAGCTTCTAAGCCTATCCCTTATAGGCCATCTCTTGAAGTTCTATGGCTAGTTTTCTCCCCAGTGGAAATAATCTGGGATTGTTTGGGGTTTTTTTCATTTCCCTGCCAAATGCCTAGTTTTGATTTTAGCAACCACACCTGCGCTCACTGTCTGCTGCACTGTGTAAATGGGCTGGGCAAGGCACCCTGTCTCCCAGGTCTGATATCCTTCAAGAAGACACTTAATGGCTGGCCAATTGTTGCATCAATAGTTGTTTCAGTGCACAAATATCTGCTCTCACTTAGTGAGCCCATATAATGTAGATAATCTGGTGCAGACAGGCTGGGATTATACTACCTGTTTCAACTGTGGAGGCTGCTTGCAGAAATAATTTATTTGATTGTATTGGCTGGGTCAGTCAGAGTGTAATGGCACTTCATGGTAAGGGGCAATCTTAGAGAATGCCAGACATAGAATACAGAACTGGGTGTGCACACTCAGGCCCAACCAAAAAGATTCGCTGCTACCAGTAAAACCGTTTATACCTGTTGGTTGCATAAAACTTCTTTAGTGAAGTCACCAAGGTACTATTCAGTGCAAAACGTGAGGAGTCAAGGTGTTCTGCATAGACAACTTCAGGTTCATCAGGTTTTCTGTCAGAAATTCCACAGGAGGCCTCCATTGTAAAAATGTTGCATTCAAATGGAAATATGCTTCCAATACCACCACAAAAGGTGAAGAAGACTGGGAGTAAGCAAATAAATCTGCTTGGTATATAGCAAATGGAAGAGGTTCAACATCTTACTTCTCTGGAGTGGAGCTCATGCAACTACTACAAAGATGATTTGGGAACAAAAGCAATCCCATAGCCACCCATTGCTTTGAGTGAGACACATCGTACCCCTGCAAGAAAAATGCACCACAAAAGAGTGGAGGATCTGTAGTCTTCAAACAGCCTTGCTACCATATGTGGTGAGACCATGACCCTCATTTTGTTTTCACTTCACTTCACCTATTAATATTACTGGAAGCAGGGAACATGGAAAATTAAAATCTCCTTTTTAAGCTTAGTGCAGACTAGGAAAAGCAGAATTGGCCAGATCCCAAGGTACCATTCCTAAAACAATAAGCAAGCATGACAAATAGAAAGCTTTTTCATTTAGAAAACATTAATGTCATTGTTATTAAATTTATGGTTAGATAAAATCTCTGTTCAGATACTACCAATTATGTGTGATGCTATGAAGGGAGGATCCAGACTTTTTAGCCCAATCGCAGAAGCAATAGCTGAACTGAACAACATATTTATGGACTTAGATAGTCTAGACTTGTTATCTTACCCCTTTCCCACTTCCCCCACCATTTTGCCAACCTTCATCTGGCCAATAAATACATGAGAACCGATTTCTGACAGAGTTAATTACCTCTAATTGTGCCCCTCTTGTTATCTTACCAGCTTTGACTCAACATAAATTGCTCCGGTACAGATGTTGGCAAGATAACAACTCTAGACTCCCTCCATATGTATAATATGTATGTATTTATTTATATATCTGAACATGTTAGATATGCTGCTGTGGTAGACTGGATCAGTTATTTCATGACTGCTAGGATTGTACAGCTGACTGGCTGTGCTTGCTGCCTTGGGGGCAGATACAGAGATGTAATTCCTGCCCTCTGCTGCCTGCTCCAGCCCAGGGCATCAGCAAGATACTTTCAGTCGTGACCTAACAAAGTCTGGGTTAATAAGAATCAGGGGAGGATCAAGGGAGTAGCATTGCTTGGATGACATAGTGCTTCAGCAGAGGCCAGTGCACAGTATGCTGGAATAAAAAATAGTTTAGGTATCAACAAATAAAACATAGAAATCTGGTTTGGCTGAAAACATGACACAATTTATCTTTTGCTATTTCCATTTCTGACATCTAGAGGCAAACCTGACGCCTGAGACATCAGGGAAGATATTGAACAAGGCGTGATTCAAATTGAACTTCTGACTCTGAAAGGCATTTTTAATCAGTTGTGTTCCAGGGTCCTGGCTTATATAAATGTAGGAATGCTATTCACCTCCTTTGCAAAAAAAAAAAAAAAAAAAAAGGAAAAAAAAGCCCACAACAAAAACACCCTAAGGGATTGTAATAAAAGCCTAAATACATTTAAACCAGTAAAGATGGGGGGGGGAGGGGGAGGATTAAAAGAAAATAGTATTATTGTCAGGAAATTGATTCCAGGGAAGTATACATTTTTTGGTCAGGTAAAGGTTGATTTTGGTTGAAGTTTGTGTCTGAAAAATTACGGTGAGATGGTCTGCAATGGTGGGGGTAGGAAGTAATTTTTTTAATGTCTCTGAGTTGTGTTTGTACATCTCTCAAACTCCCCTTCATCTCTTACTGTTCAGTGGGGTTGCACAGCCCTTTCAGCAGCCTCTCCCTAGTGCTGAGCACTGCCCTGTAGCATGGAAATCCCAGCTCAGTGACATAGCAGATGTGGAAGTAACAAAAAGTTTGAGATAATGGGAGACTTTCCTTGAGGAGAAACACTGAGAAACACTGGGTCATCTGCAAAACTGAGAGATTTGATGTGCACCCTCAGTTCTCACTGCTCTCAGATGTTTATTATTGTGAATTTTCCTTCAGGTTATGGTCATTCTCTCTACTCCTCTGAACTTTGGTTCCTTGCCCAGAGGTGGTGTACACAGCGTGAAAAATCTTTTGTTGTTGCTATTTCTTAACATTTCCCTTCTGTATTTCTGTGTTGCAGATGTGGATGAATGTGCTTCAGATTCTCACCAGTGTAACCCCACCCAGATCTGCATAAATACTGAGGGGGGCTATACCTGTTCCTGCACTGAAGGCTACTGGCTGTTAGAAGGCCAGTGTTTAGGTAAAATCCTCATGTGATGTGGTATCTGGATATCTGTGCATGTGTACCTGTGACTCCCTGAAATAACGTCACTAAGCACTTTTGTCAAGTACACGTTTAAACCTTCAGCTCTGTGGAAAGTGTCTTTTGTCTCTCTAAGTGCCAGTGGGATGCTTGGCAGAGAGACTCCCTCATGGAACAAAAATGTAAATGTAAATGCCATATGACTAGCATCATAATAGTGTAATAACTGGGCTTTTCATATTCCCAGTCCGAAGGATTCCCTTTCATATAAGGTCAATTGCCAGCGTGTATGCATAAGGATTTTTGCCCCAACAGACCTGTCCTTTCCTTACTGTGACAGTGTGGACCTGAAGAGATCTGTATTTGATACCAAGAAATGGGACAGACAGTAAATCCTTAGAGTCAACCAATTCTTTTGTTTGGGGGTGAGAAAAAAATTACCTCTGAACTGGGTGCCATTTCAGTATCTTCCAAGCAGTTTTATTTTGATTTTATTATTTTCCTTGCAGCAATGTCCTGTTCATTCTTTTAGCTCAGTCCTGTCCTGCTGAAAAAACATGGCTCAAGAAACAGCACAGGAAAACCTTCCATCTCTCCTATCCTCCAGCCCTTTCCCCTCACTTGACATGCTCATGGGATGATGATGTAGATGTTAATTTTAGGTACACAGGTAGGACCTAGGAATGAGAATACAACTTTTTTTAAGAAAAGTTTGCCCATTACTAGTTTTTTCCCCGCAGTGCAGGCTGTTTGGTGCCAGCTCTGCAGAGCCGGACCATCCCGTCACACCTCCACTGGAAGGAGAATGGGCTTTCCCTGCCCATTCATCCCTGGAGCATCTCCAGTTATTTTCCAGCTTTCTCCTCCCAAGTACCAGTTCCATGAAGGACTCACTCATGGCTGCTTTCCTGACTACTGCAAGCAGCTGCTGTGTAATTCACCTGGCAGTGACCAGGCTGAGCCCTGTCCAAGCTGGGGTCTGTGCACCCACAGCCACTTCAGGGAGTCACTGTCTTGTAGTTCCCTGGGATAAGAAGTCTCCAAGGCCCCTGCTCCTTAATCTATGCTAAATCAACTTCTCTTGGGAAAAAAAAAGCTTGTGCTGGGGAATGTACAGGCAGATGTGGTAGGGTGGGGATGACAGAGGGCAGGAAGGCAGATTCTGCTCTGCATCACCTGTTCTGTTACCCATTTACTTCTCCCAGTTACAGGCCAAATGAAAGGGTTGTGTTCAGCATTCAGGATTTGAACACAGATCTAAAATATTCTTTTTGATGGCTATAGTAGTGAACTGAAATGGCTGCATTGCTGAATTGATTTGAGTACCTGCTTATGCTATTTAAAATAGGCAATAGCATCCCAGTATTGTCCTATTTAAGCAATCATGGGGTGGATTATTGCAAGGCAATGCAAAAAAAGGAAAAACAAATTGTGTTTAGAGTTGCTATATTTTTCCCTGAATTTCAAAGATGTCTCAGTTTTCCATACTTTACATTGGCTTTAGAGAAGTGATTTTTGCTGCCATAAAGCAGTAAAGGAATACTTACTGTAATCAGAGGGCCAAGTTGGGTTTTAGAGACAGATTTTTTTGGTGCATTGTTAGTTAATCACCGTTACAAAAACCTGCACTTCTATCTGTTGCAATTATCCCCATAAAGTTTACACAGAGGAGCCAGTGCAGCAGTATCCACATGGCCCACCCACAAGAAGCAGCCCTGTCAAAGTCCCTATCCTCAAAATGTAGCACTCTTGAGATAACAGTCCTGCAAAAGACAAAGCATGTATTTAACATAATGCATTGTGTCAGTGCAATGAGGTATTAATTTACTTAAAACCCATGTTATTTTTGCAGGATTTGGTGAAGCCTACTGCTGGTGTACTCACCACCACTGACCTGGCCTTTAGGTTATCTTGCTAACTGACTGCAGAAAATACGCTGGGTTTTCTATTGCACAAATTTAGCTTCAAAGCTTTGAGAGCAGCCATTAAAAAAAAAAATCTCCATAAATCAAAAGCCAGTTGATACCAAAGGAAATGTTAAGGCTTTGAAAGGACAATTATTCCAGCTGCTTCATTTCAGTTCTTAGTTCTGGGGCAAATATCTTCTAGCACTTACCATCTTACATATCTTAGAGCATTTTCTTGTACTCGTAGCACTCAGTTGCATGCATTGCTAATGCTGCAATTCAGCCCAAACTGCTATTTTGGCATTAAATTACCTGTTTATACAGTCTGTAATTTGTCAGTTAAAAATTCATATAAAAAGAGAATGTGACTATTTGGAAATAAAGTCTTTCCAAAATATCTTCACTAAAAAAAGAAGCCTTTAGTAACATGTACCGCTGTTGGTATATGTGGAGGCAAAGAAGGTTTCTATTTTGATTCTGCCAAAATTTCACTGCAATGTTGGCTGTGGTTGTACTGGTGGGCAGTGCCAACTGCTAGGTATCCTTTGAGGGAACTGCTTAAAAGAACAGACTGGGCTGCCTGATTTACACTAAGCTGAAGATTACAGCAATGACAATTCATCAGACGCACTGGTAGATGTCAGATGTGGATAAAACCACATTACCACATTCTACTGGGGAGAGGTATATTTTAACTATAACCTCATGTCTGAACGCCTGGAAGTTGGCTGTTGCATCCACAACCAGTGTGCTGGGTTATTTCTGTGTTATCGGTGCTGTTGGCTCAGTGTGCTTGCCGCTTTGTATCTCATGCGAACATGCAGATCACTGTACTTTCCATCCTTCCCACCCACAGATATCGATGAATGTCGCTACGGCTACTGCCAGCAGCTGTGTGCCAACGTGCCCGGTTCCTACTCCTGTACGTGCAACCCAGGCTTTACCCTTAATGACGACGGGAGATCGTGCCAAGGTATGAGTATGGTAAACCATGACTGAAATCCTTGGTCCCCGCGCAGCAACACTCTTAAAACTTGCTTGGTTTTTAGAACACAAGTAACCTTCCCAGCATTGCTTTTGAAAATGTTCACAGGTTTGTCAGACAGATATTTCTGTAGTTTCCCAGTACCTCGAAGGGGTTCAGGTGCAACATGACCAGTGTATCAGGAGAAATATGCACAGAGGCCCAAACTTCAATTCACTCAATTCAGTGGAATTACCAAGTGTTCAGGCACTGAATTTGCTATTAAAATCTGAGGCTGTGTGACCCACATGAGACAAGAAACCTTTATCGGATCAGTAAATCAGAGTCTCCTGAGATCCAGACTGGAGTCCTAAGATTACACTACCTTTTGCTGTGATGTGCTACCTCAAAGTCAACACAACCTCTTCACACTCTCCCTAGCAAAGCAAGGAGCATCTTCCCACATGCTGCAGGAAAAGGTCTGTGCTAATGATGCCCAGAAGCTGCTAATGTCCTACAAGGAAAAAAATATTGCTTTTGCCTTGCCCAAGGTTTCCATGAGGACCCTTTTTCATTGCATTATCTTTCTCAGGAAGATCCTGCTGCATTTTTTCTCAGGTCTGTTATGAAAATATTGGTTCAATGGTTTTCAAATTGCAGGATAAGGACCGAAACATTTGCAATAAAAATTTCATCCCCATCTTCCATGTTATTTTTTTTACTAAAGACATTTCCAAAATGCTTCACTTCCACACATGCTGCATTTCCAACATGCTCTTCCCAGGCATCAGCCTGAATCCAAATAAACAACACTGACTTGGTTATATTTTTTCAGAACAAATCATTCTGACTGTACAGCTAATCTCTTTGAAATGCTCTGCAGTAAAAAAATGAAAATGGAGTTTGAGGAGAAGTCACTGATGAATTTGGTTTCCCATAGATGTGAATGAATGTACAAGTGAAAACCCTTGCACTCAGACCTGCGTCAACACCTACGGCTCTTTTCTCTGCCGCTGTGAACCTGGCTATGAACTGGAAGCTGATGGAGTTAACTGCAGTGGTAACTGTCTTTATTTATTCTTTTGGTTTCTTTAATTTCTTTAATTCTATTATGTTTACTCTTTCAAAGGTATTGTTTTGTACATACTTTTTTAAAGGTTTTTTGCCTTGGTCCATAGTAGCAGCAGGATAGCTGCAACTCATATGATCTTCTTTCCAGCTAAAGCACACAGCAAATACCCAGAAAAGCTCAGTGGAGGAGGGCTGCAAATGGTTTTAAAGAAATAAGCTAAATATTCAAAAGCTCCAAGGTAACAGCAAAACATAAGAAAGTATTTTGTAATGCTGAACAGGAAGCTTTATTAGAGCAAGTAGAGATAGTCCTAGAACATTCTTCCATGATTAAAGAAATTCTTTATATAAAGCACTTTTCCATTTGTCTGTTGAATGCATGTATTCCTCTTGCTGTTAATGACTGCTCACTTCTGCCTGAAACCTTCCCCAGTTCCCCCTGTACGGCTCTGGCTTCACTTTAGAAACAATATATGATTTCTTAGTACAGTTATTGCTGATCTGTTCAGTACACAGCAGAATAATTGTGCTTATGTCACCGTACTTTTCCTCTCTGCTTTTTTATTTTATTATTTTATTTTAATTGAAGGCAAAACTTCTTTCTTTGCTTATTGTTCCCTCAGCCTGATAAAATTAGAGAATTCAGCCAATATTTCTTGGAAGGAAAAATGCACTGGAAAATACTTGAGTTTTAATTTACAGTAAACAGATGTAACATGCTGTTTCTGAGAGAGAAGATATGTGAGATGCAGTATACACGACTAGTGTTTCCCAAGGTATTTTTCCTGCAAACCTCCTTGTTGTAAGGGAAAGAACAAATATTAAGTATCTAAAGGTTCTTAAACATTTAGACTGCAACACCTGACTTAGTGTTCTGCTTCCTAATGGAATTTCTTCTACTAAGTTAGACTCCTGAATGTTTTTTATGTGCTCACCTCCTGAGCTATCTGGGGGTCTGAACCAGGTAAGTTCATTGCAATGCCCAATATGGTGGTGCTTGAGCCTCATCCATGTCAGAGGGTCGAGCCAGCAAAAGGGACTTTCCACTACCCAGATACAGCGCAGAAAATCTTTTCCTCACAATTTTGTGCAAGAAAATGTTTGACAAAGGAGGTCAAGTTTCTCTGGATGAGCTGCTTCCACTTCACAGGCAATCACTAGACATCTAAGTCTCTCAAAGGGAATGTCTGGTTAGGAGGACACTCTTATGAGACAGTCAGGACTCAGATTTACTTCAACAGGAGCAGGGTTAGTCCATGGCCTAGCAGCCAACTTACCTTGAAGCTGGGAGGCGTTCTTGCCCCAATTCAAGGAGAGAGGCAGGGATTTCAACCTGACTTTCCCAACATCATAATTATTTTCTAATCACAGAGGTCTTCCAAGTGCATTAGATGTGCTCTGAAATGACAACCATCTTGTCTGCACATAGCCAGCAGAATGCCAGGAGTGTTTAGGAACACTGTGGGCTCAGCAGCAGAAACGTAGGACCCTCGGGGCTCTAAGTCCCTCAGCACCTGACAGCAGCCAAGTACCAGTTATACAAATCCAATAAGCTGGAGGTCTGGGCTAGGATGCCAGAGGGTGGTTGATATCTCAGTCACTTTATGGAGTCAGCCCTCAGTTCATGTATTTTCAGGAAGGTGTTTATTTCAGTGAACTCACTGGGGAAACCCACACAATAACAGGATTATGTAGGTGTAGAGTTCCTTTCATCTCCCTTTTGATAATCTGATTTCAGCCCTAAAGCCACTTGGATATATTTGGACTTCAAATACTTTCCAATCCATCTGCACAAAACAACAGAAGTGGATAAATGGACCAAGCCCAATTTAGAAGAAAGGGAAATTCAGTCTGAAGAGTAAAAGTGATTTGCCTGGGAGAGTCAACATGTCAGAGCTGGGAATAAGAACTTGGGAGTTCCTGGCTGGGGCTCTGGCCTTTGTTTCTTTCTTCCCCTGAATGGAGAAATAAGGAAATGATTAGTGGCAGCCTCCCTCGGCCTAGTGCCTTTGTATGTGTTTTCCCCTCAGTCAGCCATGCCTCCATGTGCAGCTCTGAAGTTCATCTTTCTCACTTAAGCACAGTTCTGCAGAACACAATGACTGGTCAATTCATGAGTGCAAGGGGAAAGAGCACAGTTTCTGCTTTCAATCAGGTATTTGACAGACTGCCTAGCTTCCTGGGTATCTGGGAGAGGGCTGGGCCTTCCAGTATGTCTGACCGAGGATGGGATTTGCTCTTGCAGTCTTGCTGGAATGACTTCGAAGTAACTGACTAGAGGCTAAGAAACATAAACCAGACAGAGCTGGCTGCAGGAGTTCTGCTGGAACCCATGTGGCCCTGGGAAAGTAAAGCTTGCTCTCCAAAAAAAAGAAAAAAATAAAAAAATTAAAAAAAAAAAAAGAAAAGAGAAGAAAACTACTGCCAAGTCCTTCCTTTTAAATTACAGTTGCAGCTTTGTTGTCAGAGTATCTCTATCTCTGACGTAAAACAGAAAGGAAAACATGACCAACTGGTGACAAGTATTAGAAAAGAAAAATAAATAAATAAAAGCTATACATTGTGTTCAGCAGCAGCTTTGGTTTCCTTAGGAAAAAAGTGTTTAACTAAGAACTTGTTTTATAGCATTTTGTCAGGTTGCTGCAGAGTTCTAGGGAGCTGGAGAGTGCCAGCCTCCAGCTGAGGTGATGGGCAGGTAGTCTGGATGGCCACCTGCCTGCAGGACTGCTCTTTTGACAGTAAAGCCAAAGACACTAAACTTTGTTTTACCACTGCAGACATGGACGAATGCAGCTTCTCAGAGTTCCTCTGCCAGCACGAATGTGTGAACGGGCCTGGTTCTTACTACTGTACCTGTCCTTCGGGCTATAACTTGCTTGACGATAGTAGAAGCTGCCAAGGTAAGAACATTCCTGCACTGATTAAAACTCAAGGGGACCAGAAAATAGATCCTGTGTCTAGAAAGAGGTTTTCAAGAATTGAGATGCTTGGTCTTTGCATTGCACAGTGAAATACTCATAGGGGCCAATTATGCAATTCTGGTAAGAATGTCATCACGTGAATATTCCTGCTGAGGTGAATTGGTGTGTTGTTTTAAGTAAGACTTTACTGACTAGGAAACAGCTACACAGGAAAGACCTCAAATGCTCTCCCTTCTGCTGCATATCTCTAAGGTTTTCCCATTCTCTAAGGTTGGAGTGTTTGAGCAGCCAATTCCTTTCCATTTTTTTTGCAGCATTTAGCATGTGGGAGCACTCTAATAAGCAGAAATGAATGAAGTAAAAACTGTTCTTAAAAGAGGGATCAGTTATAAAAAGGCCACCTCTTGTGGTGCAAGAGTTTTATGAATTTTGGGGTAATTCCCTAAGATGGAAACCAGTTTGTAGGAGTGGTATCTCGTATATATTTCCCTGCTTTAGCCATTCTCTCATTCCTTGTGTTTTAGATATCAATGAATGTGAAATAAGAAACTTCACCTGCACTTCACAGCAAACATGTTTCAATATCCCAGGAGAATATAAATGTTTAGACCCAGTACGATGCGAGGAGCCTTATCTCCAGATTAATGAGAAGTGAGTAACGTACCCACAGCCACAAAAACAAATTCTATCTGTGAGAGTTGTATCCAAATAAGATGCAATTTTACAACACAGCCATGAAGTCTGTCTAAAGAGCTATACATACATGCTGTTGCTGCGTTTACCACTGGTAAGCTTTTATAAAAATAAATTGCAATTCCTTACCAGGTCACCAGGTGTGATATGATATGATATGATATGATATGATATGATATGATATGATATGATATGATATGATATATATGATATGATATGATATGATATGATATGATATGATATGATATGATATGGTATCATACTCAGATGTATGTGAAGTTAGACTGGAAAAACCAGTATCAGTTAGTCGAGAAAACAGCAAGGCTTGTGATGTAATAATTACATTACTAACTGACTTCATATATACTCAAATGCAGCCTGTTTACTAGTAGGAGTATTTCCTGCAAATGGTAACTAGCTTACGCCTGGGAAGTACCTTAAAACATTAGATGATAGAGCAGGATACAAAGAGTTTCTNGACTGGAAAAACCAGTATCAGTTAGTCGAGAAAACAGCAAGGCTTGTGATGTAATAAGAGACTTTCACTTACATTACTAACTGACTTCATATATACTCAAATGCAGCCTGTTTATTAGTAGGAGTATTTCCTGCAAATGGTAACTAGCTTACGCCTGGGAAGTACCTTAAAACATTAGATGATAGAGCAGGATACAAAGAGTTTCTTATTGCTTAAAGGTTAAAAGATCTGAATAATTCACACCTTGCCCAGAAATTTGGTATGTCTGGATGGGGCTGTTAGCACTGTTACTGTCTCAACTGGGAATCATTTGAGAAAGCAAAAAATAAATCCTACATTTCTAAAAATTGCACATTTCTTTTACATTTTTGTATGTATTTGCTGAGGCTCAAAATATTTCAGTTCCAGACAGATCTCAGTATATTGCAGTCCATATTATTTCATTCACAGTGTTTGCACTAAACCCAATTACCTGGAATTGCTTGGTAGCCTAATCTATTTTATAGAAAGGCAAGAGATTAATAATCAGCTTCTTTCCTTTATAATTTATTCATGTCTTTACATTGCTTTCTGAACTAGGGTAGCTGAAGAGTGGACACATAGTGTTTGTCTAGTTCTGGGTTTTCCTACCTTGGTGGTAGAGTCTTAAATGGGAATTTGAAATAACTGAATCCTCTGTATCTAAATTCCCCACAGCCCAACTACAGAGTCCTTGCAGAGCAACTTGCACCAGAACTCTTGATCTCTGAGCTTTGTGTTTGGTGGCTTTGGCTCATGTCTAGATGGGACTGCACTTAATTTGTGACATATGTCTAGAAGTGGTCAGTATAAAAGCCAAGTGAATTCCTTGCATCTGTGTTTTCTGTGGAAGGAACTGGATGTTCATAATGCCAGGAGCCTCTTGATGGGGGCTGTGCCAGATGCACTGTCTGAAATTGATGTCACCAGTGGAGGTTATAGAAAAAATAGTCAAGAAGACCCATGCCCAGTAAATTCCCCCAGCATGGCTTTTATAAAGGGATATCCTGCCTCACAACTTTATTAGAGTTCTCTGAAGAAATCAGCAGCATGTGGCTAGGGCACATGGACTGATGCAGTCTCTTTGCATTTCCAAAGGCTTCTGAAAAGACCCTCACATAGTTATTATGGAAATTAAGCAGTCATAAATAACAGAGAAAAGTCCCTGGAACAGAAGAATAAGAGGCTGAAAGATAAAAAATTAAACAGAGGATAGTATTAAATTGTCGACTTTCACGCTGAAGTTCTGCAGAGGTCTGAGCTGGACCTACTTGGTCCATCATAAGCAACCTGGGAAAAAGAATAAACCATGAGATAGGCAAAGTCTGCAACCGTATCTGAAGACAGTAGAATAAAGAGTGGGTAGAAAAATATTGCAGAATAAGCCTCAGTGACTGTGTAATAAAAATGGCAGATAAAACTCAGCATAGATTAATTTAAAGTAAAAAGACAATCCCAGATTCACAAATTAAATAAGGAGCACTGATCTGATCATAATCTATCCAAACTGAGATTTGAGGGTTGTTCTAGTTCCATGATCTGCTGTACTCACTAGAGGTCAGACAAGCAATCTGAATTTCAAGTGTTAATAGGTACAGAATATCCTTGGAGCACATGCTATTGTGTACTACATCTTTAAGACTGTGCAGGTCCTTCCCCTCCTGTCAAAATAAATGTAACTGGATAAAGGTTCATAAGAAGCAATGAGGATGATCAAAAGCATGGAATAGCTTCCTTGGGAAGAACAGCCAATTTAGAACCCTTCAGCCATTAACAGGGTCAATTATGAAGCCCTAAGATGAGTGAGGAGGATGAGCAGGGACTGACTGGCTGCTCTCCTTTCAGTAGAACACCTGGGAGCATCAGATAAAGTCAGAAAAGAGGCCATGCAAAGAGAGATGAAGGGGGCTGTGGATGCCAAACATTCATGTGGCTGTAAGAGGAAGCTGGAAAAGCTGATGGATAAGAAATGCATTAATAGCTGATGAATACAAAGAAGAAATTTTTGTTTCAAGGATTCCCTGAGTCACAAACAATTGGAGACTGTTGGTGGAAGTGTTGTATGTTCGGCTTGCTATCCTCTTCTTCCTTAAGGCTCTGCATTTGATATTAGAGCTTTGGTTTGATCCAGGATGTCTACTGTATGTTTTCATGTAGTATACAAAATATGGTGAAACAAAGATCACTACATTTATGTAGCACTATCAGTGAAATGATCTAATAATATTATTTTGGGGACAGTTCAGTTTAAATTACTATCAGAACAAACATGTACCAAGTATTCTACACCTGAAGAGCTGCTTCAAAGAAAGTTCACATCTAAGGAGAATGCCAAGGTATTTTGGCCCACAAGACAAGAAAAAGGAGGCAGGATATAGGCCAGAATAGCAAAACAGAGAATATTATAAGTGAGAAAATTCATTAAAAGTTTCATTGATTCTTTTAGCTGGTCAACAACATTCTTTGTTTATTTATTTATGCACCTGTCTTAGCATATAAAGAATCAAATATTACAGCAATTTTAACCCCTGATGACAATTCTATCTCTGACAATCAGCCGCTGCATGTGTCCAGCTGAAAACCCCGGGTGCAGAGATCAGCCGTTCACCATCCTGTACAGAGTGATGGATATGGTGTCTGGGAGGTCTGTGCCTTCGGACATTTTTCAGATGCAAGCAACAACTCGCTACCCTGGAGCCTATTACATCTTCCAAATCAAATCCGGGAATGAGGGCAGGGAATTCTACATGCGGGTAAGTCTAGCGCTCACTGGGGGAAAACATGGAGTATCTTCTCGTTAGCTGAATGTCCTGACAGCAGAACTGAGCTTTTAATGACAATCGCTTAAACCTTCAGTATGAGGCATTTCTTACACACAGACATGCAGAGCAGTGTGCTGATCTCCAGGAACTGCTGGATCTCTCAGGAGAGTAACCTACCCACAGCAAACATGCTTCTCCTATGAGACAGTAGGTTTAGGAAAGCCCAGAGCTGTACCCATGTCTAAGAATAGCTCAGGTCTCCCAAGCTCAAGAGAAACTAATGTGCCAAACTGTTTTTTATTTGATGGACAACCAGCAATTGTCATAGAAAGATTCAATGTTTCTTGTCTGTTTTATTAAACTCTTCACTGGAAATTGAAAAACGTGAAAACCAAAAAAGTCAGC
Source organism: Gymnorhina tibicen (assembly GCA_013399875.1). NCBI lineage: Eukaryota > Metazoa > Chordata > Aves > Passeriformes > Artamidae > Gymnorhina > Gymnorhina tibicen. The sequence continues at coordinate 1,102,823 of VXAZ01009672.1, forward strand.
AAAAACCCCACCCCTTTATGCCAACAATTGACTTGCTGGGTTCTTTGCTTTTATTTGTTATGATTTTTTTTCACTGAGAACACACATTTTATGTAGACACTGTTAGAGAAAATGTAATTACCTGGGTTTTTTTAATCTATTTTCCTCAGAAGATCTCTCTGTTCCCCAGTCATCTTTGCCACACCACTGACATGCAGAGATTTTGGGGGTGTCTGCAGGCAATGGGGTACATCCACAAGGGATGGTGACACTCAGGAGGTTGATTTTCATCCTTAGGCAAAACCTGGCTCAGACATTCACATTAAGTCCTGTTCTGTGGCTACTGAAGAACTACTACTTCCCATCCCTCACAGACACAGGTAGTGGGATAGATTCCAGGACATATTTCTCACAAGAACCTCAGATTCCCACTGGAAGAAAAGGAAAATGTTTTGAAATCCTGAATTGACAAGCAGTCCCGTTACATTACAATCATCTGCATCTCATAAAGCTTTCCAGCTGCAAAGTCATTACTGATCCCACTGACCTTTTCCCCTCATCTGGGCTGATCCAGCAGGCGCTGAGGCCCCAGCTCCCATCCCCATTGCCCAAGCCTGCTGGTTCCATTGATTTACCATGCAGCCATTTCTTGGGCAGTGGGTGGGCAGGGCTGTGTGGGAGGGACACGGTGCCCTTGCTGAGCCACCAGGACCCAGCCTAGCACGGACCGAGCAACATGCCCAGCACCTCCTCGTGGCTATGTTGGCCTTCTCTGATCAAAGGTAACAAACACCCAGTTTTGAGGTACACAGGACCCACTGTGTCTATGTAAGTTCCTGATGGAAAACAAACTGCAGTTGGTTTTAACATCAGCAGCTTTGATTTTTAAATGCACATAATCTACTGTTGTGGTCAGATACTACAAAGCTTCCATTTAATAAAGGACTGGTTTTCTGAAGTGCTATCGCATATCCAAAGCTCTCTTTGGAGGGTGAGGTTTGTGCCCTTAACATACACAGTGTACCACAAACCTGGACCCCATCCACATGGGAACACCTGTTCTCCAAGTGCTGTTAACATAACCCCTTCTGGGTGTTCGCTGCTTCACAGAAACATCAAACTAAAGAGTACCACAAACAAACAAACAAACAAACATGTATCATTACTTGTTTGTACCCTAAATCCACATTTTCATCTTTTTTCTTGCTTGGGCAATAGCAAGTGCCTATGTTCAATAGATACTTTAATGTGCAGGGCTCTCATGTGTAGAAGGTGATAGTTCATGCAAAACACTGAAAAGAAGCCAAATGCTGATATGAAACCCTGTCCCATCAATTTCAGTGGTTTCAAACAATGCTACAGAAAACACCTATTTTGGCTGCTTGAACACTATAGTGGGACTGTACTGAGACAGTAGTTTTGAAGAACTAGTTCTGGCAATCTCACTTGCTTTCTCTTGTTTTGTGCACAGCAAACGGGACCAATCAGTGCTACTCTGGTGATGACCCGCCCCGTGAAGGGGCCCCGTACTGTTGAGTTGGACTTGGAAATGATCACTGTTAACACAGTCATCAACTTCAGAGGAAGCTCTGTCATCCGGCTGAGGATATTCGTATCACAGTACTCCTTCTAAACCTCGAGTTTGTGCCCTGGAAACATTAAGCCAAAAGAGACAGTTCCTCCTCTGCAGAACTCTCTCCTCAAAAGCCAGTACGTATAGCAGCTCCAGACCAAATTACTATTTCCACAGACCCGGTGACCTATGCCTGTCTGAACAGGGAGGCCTCTTCATGCACAGTCCCTACCAGGATGCAGACATCTGAAGATGTATTGTCAGCAGATCTCGTATGATTCTGTATGTGGTCATGTATTTTAAGGACTCTTCTTCTCACTGTAAACACTTCTAGGGCATGAGTCTATGTGAAAGACTGTGAACCTTTGTAGCTCCAAGGCTGCTTAGCAGAAAGCACCAAAGAAACTGAGGAAAAAGCTGGCTTTTGCAATCTTGCCTTTTTTTAATGTTTTTTTTTGTTATAAATGAAAAGCAGACAAACAAGCAGAAACAGAAACAAAAAACCCGCCTATTGAAACAAGGGACCACAGAAGTCCTAATTTGCATTCCCAGTTATCTCTGGAATTATCAGTCAGGCACTTTGTTTCAATTCACCCTGCATTTGTCTTAGTTTCACCTGTTTTTTCTTTCATTCTATTTTATAGTTAAAATTCATTGTAAATTCATTCCAAAAAACATGTTGTACTATGTAACCTTTTGCTTTCTGACAAAGTGTCACATGTTTGGGTTCCTTTCCGTATTAAATCTTTCTATATAACAGAGTTCATAGAAATCTATCACTGGATGGTGTGTTTTACAACATTTAGGATTTTATCCTTATTTACACTCCAGATCTTTGACACAAGCCTCCACTGCCAGAATAGCATCCAGCCTAAGTAGGGACTTGAGAGCAGATAAGAATCAGAATTTTATTTTTCCCTGTTTTCCTGAGTGTGATAGTTGCAAACAGTTTGTAATGGCTACAAGGTAGTAATACTAACTCTGTAGTTATGGCTGCAATTAATCTCCTGTTCAAAGACCACTCAGGTCAGACCTGTCCAAATTTCTTCAGAAAATATGAATTGGTCTTTTCACTTGCAGTCTCTCTCCTACACTTCTAACATGGGGGGAAATAGCTGAAAAGGACTAGGACCAGTCTTATTCATGCTTCTACTGCAAAGCAGACCAGACTATACCAGTACCCCAGTCTCAAACGATGGGATCCCACAGTTTCCATGGGCATTGTTTTCTCAGGTATAACTGCTGTAACCAATAGAAAGTTTCTTCTAAAGTCTAATCTGAATCTCCGTTGTAATCTGTTGTTTTTTAGCCTACTTCCAGTAGAAATTGAGAACAGTTTATCTTCCCCTTTGCAGCAGTCTAACATGTCTGAAGACTGTTGTCATGTCTCCCCTCAGACTGTTCTTCTCTAGTCTAAACAAACCCAATTCTTTTGGTCTTTCCTCATACATCCCATTTTCTGGACCTTTGATCATTCTTGTTGCTCTCATCTGGAGTATCTCCAGTTGGTTCACATCACATCTTTTTTGAAGCACAGCGCCCAAAACTATGAGAAGTATTCCAGCTGAGGCCTCTCAGTGCTAAGCTAAATCTATATGTATGTTTAATAATTTGGAAAAAAAAATTAAAATTGTATAGTTGGAAGGTATAATGCATGTTGAAGCCACTGGCACTTTGGTCTTTTATTTTAATAGGGATGAGGGTTTATATGCCTTTTTCTTAAATTTGTGTGAAACAAGCTCTTTTGCTTTGTTTTTCCCTTACTGGTTTATTTGCTCTCTAGCACCACTAGGACAGGAAGGATAAGCTTTGCTTTGTCTTTTGAGAACTGGAAGTCCTTAGTGCTACTTGGGAGAAGGAGTTTACAAAGGTTATAATGTGAGCAACTAGGAGCAGAGTAGCAGTATTATGTGAGGTTTTCATTAAAGTGGAGTATTAAATGAGAGAATAAAGACTTAGAAAGTTATTACAACACAGACTGCATGACACAGTCAGAAAACTGACTCTTGTTCCTAGTAAGCTTTGTGAACCAGTAGAGACTCTGCTCTTTTTCCTTGTACTCAGCTTGAAGGAAGCCCTGATACTCTCAGCAGAAACACTGAGTTTAGCAGCTTCCGTTTCTTAATGGTTTAAAGGTTTTCTCTCTGCTGCTACAACATCCTGGGATGCTGTGGCTCAAAGCTCTGTCCTTTATTGTAAAAACAAAAAGGCTGGAGACTGACTCCAGGGTTTAGTGGGCCAAGCTGAAGGCAGAAAGCCAGTGAGTTTTATGAGCAGCCAACTTGGAGGAGATAAATGCAGAGGAAATGGGCAGAGAAATATCAGAAACAAGAATTTGTTTCCTGAGTGTATCATGGCTCATCAAAAAACAGTCTTGAAGGGAAAAATAGAGATGATCAGGAAGGAGGAATGATAGTTTATAACCGTGGGACTAAAAGTGCTCCTGTTCCAGATGATGGAAATAAAGCATGGGAAATATGCAGGCTCTGGTGGACCAGAGAGCAGCCGAGGGACAGGCAGGGTCTTGCACTGAAGATGCCCAACTCTTAAAATGCTGACAGCTTTCCCAGTGCTTAAAATCCCCTCTTCTTCCCTTAAAATCCCCTTTTTATGCCCCTATGTTATGGCTTCTTCATGCCCAGCTGAGGAGTCCTCTCTTCCTGCCACCACATCACCTCCTGGAGCACAAGCGCACCCTCTTAGACACCAGACAGTTTGTCACTTCTGGCCTGTTCTCCCATGGCCCCCACATACCAACCTGATTTAACCCTAATTTAGAAACATCAAAACCCAGAGGAATTCCATAACAAAACACTTTGTTAAAAGAGTAAAGCTTGAATGCTTGGTTTCAGCAGGGTCCAGCAAATACTCATAAAACAATATTACACTTTCTATATAAACATTCTGCGCCTTAAAAAAAAGTGTAAAGTCTGGAAACAAAGGAATTCAGCCACTTCTCAACCGCCATAACATCTTTCATCACTCACTATCACTCCAGCCAACTTAAACTTTGCCAAAATATATGCCAGTCTCAAAATAATAAATTACTAGCAGTTTATAACATTTAAACTCTCTGTTTCCTAGTCAGGGGTCTGTTTTCAATAGACTAGCGCCGACTCAAATATTACAGCAATTCTCACCAAATAAAAAAAGAGGACTACGCATGTCAGGGTTTTACAGCAGGAAAGTTAAAAATGCAAACTTGCAACTGCTGCTTATATTCATGTTCTTCTTTGAGGCCAGGACTCCTCAAAAGCAGACAGAATTCCAGGTCTGCTCAGAAAACGATTCTTTATTCTAACCCGCTGCCAAGGACTTTCTAACATGAAGAGTTTTACCTTGTGGTTAATGGCCAGTATTCTGACCAGCACCAGGGGAAGGCACAGACCCCGGTCTGGGTGCGTGTGGCTTCCCTCTGGCTCTGCTTGCTCAGGCTGGCAGAGCTGTTCCCTTGCCAAGCAGGGAAGGGACAGCTCTTTGCCTCTCCTGCCTGTCATCTGTCATGTCTGTTTGAACATAGGTCCTCAGCAGAAACACTGCCCTCCACTATGTGTTTGTACAGCAACTATTGCCAGTGCAATAACTGGAATAAAGGCAAAAGAAAGCAGATATGGCAGTAATATTTGATACAGATCACAATGATTGGGAAGGAGAAGCTATTCTGATAAATGAAAAAAGTGATTCATGCTAGTTGGGTTAGGTGCCAGAGGGAGTAGAATGGGTCCTATCATCTGGCTTATTTGACTTTGAGATATTTTTAGGGAATTTACTTTTTTGACACAGACCACAAAATGTTATTTCACCCAAGAGTTTCCTGGATTCCACAGAACTGCTTTTCAACTGGTGATTCTCTCTGACTACAATAACTTTGTTAAAAATAACTAAATTTCTTCTGAGAACCTGGTCACCCACCATCACTGAGTGTAGTGTCCAGGGCCATTCATACAGAGCTCTCTCCTCTTCAGCTGGGGGCCTGTATTCATATTTACCTTTTTTTTGACTTAGCCTTCAGAAGAGCCAGCTTTTATTGTCTCGCAGAACTTGCATATTAATTTTTCTCTGTCTAGAGCAGGCAGAACAATATAATCAGTACAGCTTGTGGTCATGCAAGTTCTCCAGTCTGGCTTATTCACAAAATATGCTACTGAATATCTTCCACAGCATGTAGCTGTACTAGAACACAATGAAAATGTAATAGCATAAAGATGTTTTAAAAAAAAGGAATAAAAGTATGCCCTAATGTTATTCAATCCTGACAGGCATTATTGTCAAAATAAATCTCTATACTGAATGGACAAACCCCTCATCTGGTGTTAATCTGCCTGACTGATGCTTTTCAATGAAAAGATAACAAGTGTCCTTAGAATCTTCCCTGTGTACGTGTAAAGCACTGCACATGTATCTGTATACAAGAGAATTCACAGAAGCTACAGAAGTGGTAGTGTGGCTCTGCATTTGGAAGTCAAAAAGCTGTAAGACAACATGGCACAAGCAAATTCTGTTTCCTCATCTGACCCAGTGCAGACAAGTGATCTACACTCGTTACATTTTGTTGTTATAAGTCTTTGAACCAATTTTGTATAGCTCAACCCCAAAGCAGGTGCCATGCATGAAGACTGAGGATGATGGCCATAACTAGACTTTTGGAGATTCTGCAGAAAGCCTGCCCCACAAAGGTGATGTGTACTGAACGGTCAGTGCCACAGGGAGTGTAATGGTTCAGAGGTATTTGTGTGGGGATGTCAGCGATAGCTGACTGCTATCTGCACCTGCCTCTTTCCTCACCTGTTTCAGTGCAGAGTGTAACTGAAGATTTTAACTGTGCGCATCAGATGTGGAAGGATGGGAATCTCACCTATTCCCATTCTTAGCTCAAACTTCTGAGATCCCTCTAGTGGTTTGCAAACTGATCCCCCTGGGTAACTCAGCTAATACTGGTGAAGCCACACGAGGGAGAGTTTGGGTACAACTTTTACACCAGGAAGTAAATAATGATGCAGTAACCTTGATGTCAGAATTGAGGAATATATCTGAGTAGCAAAGAGATCTACAGGAAACACTTCAGCAATCAAGAACTCCTGAAATATTCAGTCTCTTTCAATTCCCTTTCCCATATCCCAGAGGTCACTCATTTTCCCTTTGGGGTTTGTCCTGGACAAATGATCTCATTATGGTCAGCATGCTGAACTCCACTTCTTCTCTGGCACTACTTAACACTTTTCATTTTGCTTTTTGGAGAACAGTCGTAGGCTATTCATCTTTTCTAGGGCCTGACTGACCTCAATTGCTCTTCTCATTTCCAAGGCAGAGCCATTATTTCCCCATCAGGTTCTTCTGCATCTACCACCTGTGCAAGCTTTTCATGTGTTTCACTGGAGATGCAGGCACTGCCATGTTCGTAAGCACCCTTACAGCAAAGTATTAGGTGTGAATGGCTGAAGGGATTGCCTAGCCTGCTGGTAGAGCCTGGCTTCATGAACAAGATTTAAAAAACCCCACAACTCCTCAGTTTTGAAGGTGAAAGATGCTCTTCTAAGTCCCAGCTTTCTCCAGAAATGGAATCTGTTATCATGTTGTCTTGATAGTCTCAAGGCTTTTTAAGAAGTCTGATAAGGACATGCTTATGCAATACATCCTTAGGCTTTACAAACCTTGGATGAGGTTTTTCCAAACAGAGTATGTGGCCCCAGTCAGAGAGAGTTCAATGTGACCATCATTATGCTGAAGTCAGTGATCATTAAACACCTCACCTCAGGTCTAGATTTAGGCCAGTTTTATTTTAAGTCTCAAATCTCAGTGTCAGTGGTATAAATGTAAGCAGATGTGTATTATTTTTAGAGTAGAGCTGAAAGCTTTTCTGTAAATAAATAATAGTATGATTGCAATATCTCTTTCTTTGTGGGCACTATCTTTGGGTTCTTTGAGATTTCCTGAGATAACCTTTAACATTTCAAAATTTCTTCTGGTATTTCAAGACATTCATTGATGTGTTTCCATGAATGATTCCTCACTCCTGCTCTTCAAAGGCCAGCCCAGGCACTCGAATCTTGTTTTGTTAAAACATGAAACTACACCCAAGCCTTTGCATAGTCACATCATTCAGAGGAATTGTTCCTCTCTGTAACCTATGAGGGATTATGTTGACTTCCTGGAGATTCTGCAGTGTTCTGAGTAACGCACGTGCATGTGTTTGTGCAGACTGGGACCTTAGTCTGGAGATTGTTCATCAGCAACTTGCTGCTCATGTTCTCCAACCAACATGTGAAACCGTAGCTACAAAGGTTAGTTTTCGACAAAAATCTTCAAAGCATGGTGTTTCTTGGCTCCCTACACATAATGCAAACACAATTCAAAAATCCAGGACCAGAGTTCCTCAGTCTTCATGAGAAATTCCTGTTTTTCAGAAACATTTTGGTCAGTAAACTTGCTTTGTAGATTATGTGAAATGCAAACAAAAAGGAGGAAGGCCTGCCAAGATTACACAGATTTGTTATTAAAATCAGTATCCCCCAGAATACCAGAATATAATTCATTTAAAAATATTCCTTTGGACCCTGACATCTGATGCCATTCAAGTAGGGCAGGGGGACAGAAAATCTGACTGCTTCCAAAACAACAGCAGCTGCTCGACAGAGATCCCTGGGTTCCTACAGTGACCAGAAACACCTGCTAGCCCAAGTCTACATCCCAAGTCAGTGAGGAAGAAACAAAGCTCATAGAGACATAGAGCTGAAGGAGAGGTAATTTCACTGACTTCTGAATGATATCAAGTGGAGATTTACATCATAATGTCTACAAAATTTCTCACTGCATTTATACATCTGTATAAATGGAAAATTTTAAATTACCAAAATTAAAAGGAAGCTGTTACCTACCACACACATACTACCTGCAGGAAGCTTTAGTGTATGCCTCTGCCTTTCCTCAGGGTTGTACTCACTTGGAATTGTACTCACAAACCAGTCTGATTTGGTGTTTAACAACAACGGTGTAAGTGACAGCATTCGGTTCACAGCAGTGCAGTCATACCCATGGATGCAACAGAATTACAGAGGGATAAAGTTACAATTGAACCAGAAAGTTAATAAAAAAGAACTTGCTGGTTAGTTAACCTTCAGTGCTTTGGTTATGATGTCATTGACATGGACAAAAATAATCAACCAGAAACACAAAATATTAAAAAGGAGATTATCTCCTTAGAAAGATAAGTGCCCGTGTAGTCTATAAATAGCTCTGAAATTGAGACGTCCTACACAACATCTGGAAAAGGAAGAATTCACTCCTTGACCTCCAGCATCCTTGTCTCCCACAGCAGGATTAAGAACAGTTGATCCTTATCAGGATACAGACACAATGGCTGTTTGATGGTCGAGCCAAGAAAGAGGCAGGCATGGCCAGAGGCAAGGGGAGGACGCACCAAGATAACGTAAAAGTCCCAAAGAATGCTCTCGGTGTGCAGGATCTCTGAGACAGATCTCTCCTGCTGTATGAAGCATTTTAGCTCTCCGTGGGAAATACGAACGGTCACTTCAATAAAAATGGCAGGGGGAGAGCGGGGGGCAGCGTTCATGTGTTTGAATGCAGAATCAGTTTTCAAAAAAATGATGCCCTGGTCAATCTGTCACCCAATGAGATGCACTGGATACCAGAAACCTCTAAGTACAATGTTAGGTGTAGTACATATAGAAGCACCTTATACCAAGAGTTTATCCTGCAGCCAGTACGGGTGGAAGGAGGAGGACTCACTGCCCAGCTCGAAGGATGCTGCATAGTGTTGCTGCTTAAACAGTCATTTCCCTAACTCTTACTTGCAGGCTGTCTGGATTAATAAACATGTTATATTTTGAAGTCTTCTTTTCTTTCTTTTTTTTTTTAACAATAATTTTGTACTGTAATTTCGAATGGATAGTTTCAATGTCCCTCATCCTATCCCTTTAGCCTATAACCATTACTTCATTTCTAGCAGAAAATGAGCTTTTGAATCTTGCATTGTTCTACAGCTCATGAACAATTTGCATTGAATACACCAATAGGGGCTATTTTAAAGTTTTTTAAAAAGTAAATATGTTGCTAACAAAAATTATAATTGAATTCTAGCTTATTTTGATCATTAACTGGTTTAGTGGTGTTCATACAAGATGATTGCAAGTATTCATGATGGAATTATGTAACCTCTTTGGAAAGCAAGGTGAATGAGGATCAGTGATACTGGTACACCTACTGGACATAAACACAAGTGACATACAAGCAGTAGTACAGAAAACTTCAAAGTAAAATATAATTAATTTTCAAGAGGCTAATTTTCTTTCACAGTTTTTAGGTTGTACAGTTGCCCATACTTGGAGGTACATGTGTGTCTTTTACCTTCATTTCCTGGTGGGTTTATGTGTGACAAGGCTCAAATTAACATTTTGTGTAATACTACTTTATCTGTACTAGGAGCTTGACCTATCTGAGGCATTTCTTTCCCCTGCAATTCCACTGAAGGTTGGAGCAGATCACTGCTTCTACGGGTGGGGATGGCTCCCTTGCCCAGCTCCCCCTCAAGCACCAGCCATGCTTTATCCAGCACATGTTTGGAGGGTGTATGGGAGGGTGTACAGGCTGCATGCCTTGGAAGTGTTCCCAGAGAATCCCCGGAGATGAGCTCTCCTCCCAGCCTGACCTTGGCCTGAGCCATTCCCCTCTCCCAGTTGTCCTGGGTCTTTGGAGCCAGTGAAGGCAGGGGTTTGTACAGTGACCGTGAGGCTACAGCCAGAATCTGGCTTTCAATTGGCAGAATAAACTTGTCTCCGTAACAAGTAGTGTTAATATTAGATAATTTAGACTGAACTGGTTTCCTCATATATAAATCATTAACCAGTGGCTAGTTCGTACTCCTGCCTGCACCACATATCTTATGACTTCAGTACAACAAAGGCTTTTCCACTCACATGATACTCAATGACCCATGCCTAATGAGGTTTGAGTTTGTTGGTTGGGTTTGTGTTTTGCAGGTGGAATGTTCTTATTTCAGCAATTTGCAAGGACAGGCAAAACTGGCTCTGGTTTGCTTTGTGGAAAGTGAAGGAACTTATGTCACACAGTTGCTCTCTCACATTCTTACCACTCAAATAACTCTCTGCAAAGTGAGGTAGGTAATACGCCATTCACTGGGCTTCTGATGATTTACAAACCACTCAGAAAGCTGATATGCTCTCGAAGGAAGTGCCGCCGCTCATTCCCAGCATCACGAGGACACGTCATTTCCCTTCACTACACTGCAAATGCATTAATTCTGAATCACATGCTCAAGAAAAATTACACTTCAATGAGCACACATGCAAACTGAAAGAGGAGAGGCCAAGTGCAGGAATGCTGAGCTGCAAAATTTCAGGAGAAGAAAACAACCCTCTAGAACTTAAAGAAAATGAGAAAGTAGGTCTGTGACCCATGATCAAAGACTTACGGTTCTGCAGTTCACTCTGGGGTGCCCTGGCAGAAGTGGCCTAATGAGTGAATGTAACAAGGAGCTGGTTTTCCACTCAATGTGGTAGAGAATGGACACTTCAGGTAACACAGCTGCTCTGACTTTACTATTGGCATACAGCTGAAGTAGCCCAATACGGGGTTTCCACAGCTGAGTCACTTTATCCTTCTTTCTCTAGTTGTTTAGAATTTGCTTTTTAGGTTGTTGTTATTACACATGCTGCCATGTTTGTCTGACATGAGGTTGCACATGGGACTGAATAGTGTGATTCCCCTCCCCTCTATTGCTCTTTTCACAATGCAAGACCAATCTGTTCTGACAGTGTCCTCCCAGCCAAGGGACTAGAGCTCTGTGCATAAGAAAATGGTCTCTCCAAAGCTGACTCACAAATGTGGACAAACCTGAAGTAGGTTGTACTTAATCTTCTGTCAGTGCTATCCAGTCAGCTGGTAAAGGACACTGCACTGCTGGAGAGATGGGGTTTTGCTGGGCTATAAAACTGACACCCTGCAGGGATTTAACCTCCTGCTGCACTTCCTTAAGGGTAAGCTCAGAATTGTATTTCCTTGAGAAGTCCCATGGGCTGTACTCTGTGTACCAGAACCCCTGCTTTCTCCTCCCTCTCTGTTTTTGGTGGCACCAGTTCTTCCTTAGGCCTGCGAGTACTGCTGAATGTTGTTAAACCGTCCTCGGTGTCAGCCCGCACATAACCAAATCAGCGATGGAAAAAATGAGCCCTACGTGTTTTTTCCAGGAAGTCAGACAGCAGTGCCCTGTCTCATACAGGTGAACACTTTCTCACGCCAGTAACTCATTAGGACAGCATGTGTGATCTCAGCTCTTTCACAACGATGTTTATAGTCTGTGCCACTGTTTGTAAGGACTGGTCTGAATGGCAGCTGGTTGCTGATTTTTAACAGCACTTCTGCATTCCTATTTCTTCTCTTTCTAGCCTGTTTTATTCCTCCCTTCTTGGGCTCTGGTGACAGTTCAGTCACCATACCATTCCAAAATCATCATCAAGGCGCCCTAAAATCCAGTACTGAAACATGTCCTCCATCTGCCTGCTAATGAAAATCCTTGTCACTCATGGGATCACCATGTCAGTTTTAGCAAAGAAACAGCCACAGCTTTGGCTGAAAAGCGTTTGGTTAGGTTTTCTAAGATCTTGAAGAACCAATTTAAATCCTTGCTTGTTTGGATGACTGCACCTACCATCTTCTATCACACTTTTCATTATGTCACTTGGATGCAAATGCATGTGGTTTTAAAGTTAAATCCTCAAGCTGCAGTGAAATAATTAACCCTTCACCTTTGAATTCCTTGCTACCATACAATCTAGTTTTTATGGAGCTAAGAGTTAAAGCAATAGTGACAACTGAAAATACTTGAGGCAAGTAGCTATTTGCTCACCATGGAAGACCAGCCTTAGTCATACATATATAAACTTTTGGGCTTGGGGAGTACAGGTAAATAGCATAGCAAAGGTACTGTGTCCTGCAAACAAATATTTGTACCTACAGTTACTAGTGCTGACTCAGGATTCTTGAAAATAATGTCTCAAGAAAATACTGTCAAGAATAAATAACCTGCAGTTTTCAGCTGTTAAACTTCCTGGTAAAACACTGGTTTGTGATGTCTGCACCCATCCACACAGATGATCATTGAGTTTTAACAAGATGTAACCCATATCAGTCTGTTTGGCAGAGCAGTCTCTGCAGGCTGTATGTTCTCTCCCCGCTGAAAACCTTTCTATATAACCAAACAGAGGTTAAATATGCAAATCCTCAGCTTTGCAGTGAGAGTGTATCCTTACTCCTACCCTACAATCCCTAGCGATATCAGCAAGGGCTGTGGCTATAGCACATTTACTTCCCAGTGGTTCTGGGTGCAAGGCTGAGGAGCAGCCAGTGCTGCTGGCAGCCCTGCACAGGCAAGGCTGGGAGCATGGGCAGCAGGTTGGCTTTCCCTTATTCCCTGTACCTTAAGAGTGTGTTTACCTGGGAACAGAGCAAAACAACCTGCAGCTGGGTTAAAGTGTTAAAATTAGGGTAGAGAGGGCTGGTAACTTCTGTTTCTAGTTATGTCATTTCTTAAATGGCTGTAAGTACCTTGCCCTTCCCTGAGGGATGTGCCCAAAGCTCCAGCTTGGAGGTCAGTGCTTGTCTCCTTTTGAACCAAGCAATTTTAGATGGACTAACAGCATGCCAGCTTCTGTGAGCGACCAGTCACTGGTCTCCATGGATCTTCTTCCCAGCTCCCTCACTTCCATGGGGCCAGTAGGCTTTAAACTGCACTGATTTCTTTTTGTCATCACCCTGCTTCAGCAAGGTAAATGAGGTTTGCTTTCACATGAAAATAGAAGACAAAAAAAAGTTTCTTACAACTGGAAACAACGAATTATTTTTGTGCTTTTGGGCCTTTTTCTTGACTTGGTCCCTTTCAGAAAGGACCTTTTGTGCGCTGCCCTTGCTCTGTGCGCAGGACACCTGGCTGGCCCCTTCTTCCTAGGGATAGGAACATCTGCTCATCCTTGGGCAGGCCTGTGTCTGCTATTGGGAGACAGGCCAGCCCTGAGGTTCTGAGCAGACTCTAGAGAGATGATGGTGTGAAAAAATACAGGGCAGGGCAGCAGCACCTGGCCCTGAGGTTCCAAAAAGAGAGAGGGGAGGAAAGGGCCCAGGCAGGTGTTTACCCTTGGCTCGGACAGGCGGGGACCTAGGCCCCAAGGAAGCTGGGAGGACATGGAGAGCTGCCTCCTATCCCCTCTTCCACATTGAAAGAGGCATTTCTGGCCAATATCACAGGCAAGTGGGACTGTAACAGTGTTTGGGGAGACACCCCAGAAGTATCCCACAAGGTTGCATGATCCCAGCCTAGTGGGAGATCATATCCTTGGGAGACTGGGCTTCATAAACAACCCAGGGAGCATTCCCCAGGTAGGGAAAGGGCTGTGCTTATGAGGTTTTCACTGGCATGGGTAAGAGAGGGGAGAGAGGATGAAGTGTAGGAGTGACAGTCTCCAGCTCTCCACAGCCCTGGTGTCGCCCCCAGCCCCAGCCCCACCAAGGTGTCTGATGCCTGGGGCCAGGGATGCTGCCCTGCTCACTGGCTGGGGGCGCACAGGGGTGGCCTGGCTTCCCACGCAGTCCTCAGCTTCCCCAGCTACTGAGGCTCCCCGCCAATTTCCCTCCTCACTCCCTTCATAGAGCAGGGACATACAAAAATACAGATGTACATTTGAGCCACTGTCTGCATTTGGACTTCTCCTTTCAGTCCATTTCTAACTACAGCGTTTAAGCCCCACAGATTTTCACTGCTAACAGGTCACAGCTAGCATTCTTTGATGTGCTTTTGAATCAGATGAACTGAAATAGTTCTGTAAGATCTATTATGTCTCTGGCTTGTAAAATACAATTATTTCTTACTAGGTTACACTAATATTTCGTAATTCATTCTTAATATTATTCTTCAATAAAGCTCTGCACAAACAGTATATCCCACAGGAGGAACTTCTGCCAGATCCCAGATGTCAAACACATTTCCTTCAAATACAGGAGTTCGTGACCTTTTATGTTTGTTAATGTGACGCCATGGAAATTATTTATAATAAATAAGCATATTTCAGAGTCAGGTGCTCCATGGGCCCTTTTTCAGTGATAAAACAGCCTTTCCTGAAACAGGTCTTTCCTATTCTGTTGTGGGGTTTTTTTCCCCTAACGATGAAGGTTTGGGAATAAGTTGAAAACCTGTTATTGAACCGAGTCCAACTACTGCACTGAAAGGTAGACAGAACCTTTTACGATAACTCATCTTTCACATCTTTCCTGAAATCAGCAAAAGATAAGGTTCTAACTTTCTCTTTTATCCTTAACCCTGAAAATGCAATTTTTAAACTGCAGACTGTATAAATAAATTCTCTTACAGCACTGAATCAAAGAGGAAACTACTGGAATTGTCTGGATCTAAATGACATTTAGATCATTTGATATGCCAACTGATTTTTGCATGTAGCAAGCTCATTATAAAGCTGGGCTAGCACCACCTACCCACAATCTTCCAGGTATAAGAGCTCTAGAAAACATCTGAAGGTGCCAATATGTTGATAAGATTTAATCTTGTCTTTTTTCAGTAGGCGTGACAATGACCTCCCAAACCTGTGCCAGATTAAGAGCACCTGGCACTTAATGAAGTCAGGCAAGAAAAGAATATGATTAGAAAACACTGCAAGGAGCATGCCCTGGCTCTGTTTTATGCTTTTCTCAACTATGCATAAAGGTTTATAATGCCTCCTGAGTTTACTGGATTCATCATATTGGATTCCTACACCAGCAGCAGCAACAAATGCCTCCTGAGGAGGAAACAGAACCGTTTGCTCCTGCATCCACAGTTACTCCTGTTCATCATGCCAGGCTGAAGCGGATGGCCTGTCCAGAACAGCACCCTTGTGCCTCAGTGATTATCCACCCTGGAACCTCTCCTTGCCGTTGGATAGTTTGGGGCTGGCAGCCATTTACAGTATTAAAGGCCACTGGGTAGCGCAGAAGCAACTGCTGCAACTCACACAGATGTGGGACTGGCTGTGGAGAGAAAGTGTTCTGGTGCCTTCATCACCAAGGATGAGCCCTCCTTGGATTTATTATCAGAATGTATTAATGGTGTGTGTGTGTGCAAAGAAAATCTGCCTTACAGCATAAGACAAAACATAACAAGCCAGCAAATCTGTTTTCAAATTCACAATACATCAAACCTGAATGAGATGAAGAGAGTGTCTAATTTGGACAGCAAAGTATCTCCATATAATTGCTTGTCTAGGCATTGTAGCAATATTTTCAAATGGTACTGGCCATTGTGCAGTAAAGCTGTCCTTCTGCAGCTCTGTGGGAGGTGGCAGCTGGCTGCAGTCTCAGATGGTGAACAGAATTAAAATAGGTAATGTCAAGGAAGTGTGATGCTAAATATGCATTTGATAAAAGGAGAAAATAAAAAATAATAGTCATGGACTGAATTATAGCAGCTTTCTATAATGAAGTGTGTGGACCCCACCCAGCATCTGTGGCAGAGGAGGGAAGGTGTCAGCTAAACCCAAAGGTTATGATGGGAATGGAAAAAAAAACAGGCTCCAGCTGAGAGCAGGACAAGGAGGATGAGGAAACAGTTTCATGTTTCTCCCCAGAAAACCTCAGGGGACAAAGATTACTGATGCAAAAACTTTAACGGTAGTAAAATCCTCTGGCTGCAGAACTTGTTTGTAACAAAGGTGTATTAACTGCTTAGGGACTTCCGCTGAAAAGTACTCTGCTATTTCACTGAAATCTAAGTTGCAAAATCCTTTTTTTCTCTCAAAAATCTCTGCCTCAGAAAACTTAATTTAGTGCTTACACTTGGAGTTTGGCTGTAAGATGTTGTAGGCTGTGTGCTGGACTTGTCCTGATAACGCCCTGCTTTTAGGTCCTGACGGCTGAGCTCATCACTTGGCTATCGCAACATATACTGGAATTTAACTCTGATCATAAGTACCTCACTTGATGTTAGTTGCTGAAACTATTTCATAATCAGTAGTGTTAGATGCTTGCTTGCTCCGAAGGATTCTCACCTGGGAGAGAGCTGGGAAAGCTATTTGGAATCATCAGCTGCTTAATTTCATGTAATTCTTCATAAACTAGGCAAGAATGTCTAAGCAATTATGTTTTCCACTTTTGTACTTAAAAGATTTCTGTGTGCTCTGTACAAACATTGATCCAACCTCTGAACCTCTTGATTTTTAACATGGAAGTTGGCATGTCTGTAAGTGTGCACAGGTGGTGGGATCAGGTTTCTGATGCATAGGATCATGAGGGAGAATTCAGTCCAGATTTATACAAAGCTGCAGCCTCCATCAGCATTCCTGCTGAAAACTTTGTTCACTGGAGCATTTGCACAGAGTGAAGAAAAAGGATCTTAATCTGTTTGAAAGTACTTGCAGATGTAAACAATTACTCGAGATTTGTGTCACTATTTATACATGGGGTTTTTATTATTTCAAGTCCAGTTCCTAAAAGTTTGAGGCCCAGAGATGATGATAATATAGACTCCTGCTTGTAGCTACTTTCTATAGTCTTCTGCTACTCCTCTTTCAACAAGAAAAACACTGGGAAGTTGTAACCCAATAGCATAAACAGGCTCAGCAACAAGTGAAAAAGTCTGCTGTGAAGAGGTTCAAAACAGATGAGACAGGCCTCACTGGGGAATATGAGAGGTGAAGCATAGCCCAGACTAATAAATTCTCCTCTATTGGCCCTGCGTGGGTCTGCTCAAGTATTTCAGCCCTGCATTTCTGGAGCTGAGAGCGCTGTGGTTTGGCAGAACCAGCCAAAAGCAGCCCAGTTTATTAGCTTGGTCTTAGTACCAGGGGTGCCCAGAGTGGAGGCAGCATAAGGAGCAAGAGCAGCTGCAGAGAACCAGGAATTAATGAGGATGTGTGATTGCAGTGACAGTCTGGAATGGTCACCAGAGGAGAGGGGGGCCGACAGCAGGAGTCAGTGAGGCAGGGGAACATCACCAGATTTCTCAAGCGAGGTTTAGTTACAGAATGATACAGCAGAGCATGAGGCACTCTGGATGCTGCCAGGAGGCTGGCAGGGAAGGAAGGTCATATTTGCAGCTGACAGAGAGGTTGGAGGAGAAAAGAAAAGAGGTAAATTGGTTTCACTGCTGGCCTTCAGACTAGATTTGTCTGGAACAAAAATCTTTTAAGGAAGGGGGGAGGTTTCTTTCTCATCCCAGCTAAAAAAATCATAGGACAGTAATGGTCTCCCCATCCATACAAGATCAGGTTGTCCACATCCCTTACCATGCAGAGCCGAATTTTGTGCTTATTGAAACACATTTTCCCAATTTCCAAGTAGCTGAAAGAAGACTGAAAGGTGTCCAAACCATGAAAAGAGCCACAGGGATGTATGTGTTGATGGGCCCCCTCAAATTACAGGGCACAGTCTTGCCTTGATGAAGAAGGAAGGTCATATTGCAAACTGGTGGGTTTTTTTCCTTTAACTGCCTTGTCTAAAATACTGGTTTTAATGTATTTTCCTTCACCAGAGAGGCAGCCTGCAGTCCCAAAGGATGGCTGCTACTGCACTGCAACTCCAGCAGCTGGAGAGCCATTCCGGCAGGACTGGAAGTCGTTGAGAGCCCGAAAAACCCTTGAGCATGACAATGACAAGGTAACTCGATAGCAGCAAGCTGCATACACGGGCCTTATCAGTAGTTAAACAACACACTTCTGTGAACAGTGAAAATAAAGCTGCTCGGTCATGTAAATTAATTGAGTGAGATGCCTTGAAATGTGTGTTTAATGTGCACCTTAGGAGGACTACAGATAATTCTGGAAGCAGACGAGGTTATTGGTATTTCTTTAAAACAGTGACCACGCATAATCTCATGAGTTCCATTAACAGGAATCAGAGCCTCTCTGCTATGTGATACCCAGTACTTGTAACTGGCTCTGTGCAGAGATGAATAGAGATGCTTTGTTAGCTCAAAATTCATGAGTCTGTGCTTTTGGCAGAGGGTCTCTCTGCCCTTACCGCTCTGGAGCTTGAAGTAGCTGTGTTACACTGCATGATGACAGGCATGAAATTCTTAGTTAGCAGCAGATCTGTGGTGCTATTAAATTTAAAATGAAAAATATCGTAACAGAAAAACTACAGTCTCAGTGGATGGGGAATCCACCAAACACTGCAAATCAAGAGCTATTAGGGCAATTGTGCAAAACTTCAATGACTGGAAATTTTAATGCTCTCAGAGTGTAAACACCATTTATTTGGGGAAACACACTCTTTTCCCTACTAATTCAGCCCCACCTTTTGCTCATATTTGCCTCTGGGGATATTTTAACACTTTCAGCTATCAAAAACTAGAATCAAGGGGAGACCACCTTGAGACTCACAGAACTTTTCCTTCCTGCAAGGAAATTTCCAAACCAGAATTTCCTGCTGAAAATTCTGAACCAATCAACTCTGCTCGATCCCTAAATTACCCTACTAACTAGGCACTCTAGTGGCAGGGGCTTTCTCACGTGTCCATGTAAAGCCTAACTTGACACGGATCCATATTCCAACTGGACATGCCGTTTTCTAAGACTATTGTAGAAGATGAAAAAATCGCTTTTTCTCTCTAAAACAGAAGCCTGGTTGCGCTTCTAGCAAAGCGAGGGGCAGCTCCGGCACCGACTTTGCAGGTGTCATGGTCCAGGCAAGTGCCAAAGAAGAGTTCCGGGCAGCCATTTAGAGATAAGTCTGCCCCAGCGAGTAGCTCTGGTGAGGCGGGAGAGTCCCAAGCGGCCGGGGAAACTCCCCCTCCGCGATAGGGATCGGTGAGTAAGCGCGGCGGGAGCGCACCTGCGGGCCGAGCGGGCGGCGCGGCGGCAGTGCCCGGCTGCGAGGGCAGGGGGGGCCGGGCGGCACGGAAGGAAGGAGCGGCAGCAGCGCGGGGAGAGCGGCGGGCGGCAGCCCCGTGCCGAGGGAGCTCCGGCGGGCAGAGGGGCGGCGGCGCCCTGCAGGCAGGTACCGGGCCGGGCAGCGGCAGCGGGGGCCAGGGCAGGACCGGGGGCGCGGGGAGGCCAGCGCAGGTGCGGGCAGCGGGAGCTGCCCCGGCCGAGGCGGCCGTGCGCGGCCGGGCGTCTCTGCTTCCTGTCGAGCGGCAGACTTTGGGAAATGTAGGCAGATAGGAAAGCAGTAACTATTTTGAAGTACCGGGGGATTAAATCTTCACATAAATTAGGTCCGAAGTTCAGTTGTACTTAGAACAGTTTCAGCGTGGTATTGCTGTGTAAAAATGGCCTTGTAAAATTCAAATGTTCTGTGTGAATTAACAGCTAAGTGTTGTCACAGGCCAGCAGTAGCTAGTTAGATCATCTTCTCTAGGAACACTTCAAGTAGTTAGAGATAGGGTTTAGCCAAAACTCCAAAGGAACTTGTGACTATAGCTACACCGTTTCCCTCCGTATGGGATGAAATTAGTGTGAGAAAACACATTATATTTACTGAAGTTGTATCCTGCTGTATCCAAGAGCACTGCTAAAGCAGCAGATATAATTGTAAGCCATTCCAAGCTGCCCTGTTCACAGTTGTTGAATGCATACCATGAAGCTGGATTCCCGGGTGTTTCACATCACTCTGGTTATTAAACAGCAGTCTGAAATAAATACCATCTTTAATTAAGCTGGTCTTGTAACTCTCCTTTGATGTGGAAACGTGCCTGGTGTCTCATGTGATGCATTTCTCTAGATAAAAATGAAAAGGTTGGTATTGTGACCATTCCTGCAATGCACACTTCCAGTCAGTGCCGCTGTAATCGTTCAGGAAAAGAACAAGATCTCGGGATGTCCACTGGGCCACAGCTGTCAAGTGCCTTCCCATGTAAATGATCCTGTGAGCACCCGCACCTTGGAGCTGGACCCTTGCAGTCCTAACCCTCAGCCTCCGATCTGTGCAGGCTCAGGTTTTTCCCAGTGATACTTGCTGAATGCACTGAAGTTTGCTGCTTTATGTACCTTTAGTTTTTACAGTGTTGATTAGTTGGGTGTCCAAGCTGTCCAAGCATCCAGAAGTGAGGTGTACCTTGATAAGTTGCTCTTGGAGAGCCCAAGTGTCTTTAGATTACAGATCAGGGGATCAGGACTTCTTAAAAACCATGCCGGGGAATACATTGCCATGGTTTTTTCCCCCCCTTCCTATTCTTTCTAGGTTTTGTCTATAGCTATTAGACAGATGTGAAGAATCAAGTTCTGAATTTGCATCTTTCATTTCTCAAGAGAGTGCTAGACCTATAAACCTTTGTGCTGTTCTGGGCTGGTGGTCTCTGGCTTCTTATTTATGAAACTGTTTCACATTGTTTTCAGTACAGAAATATTCATTAGGTGAGCTGTAATCTTACAACTCCATGGCTAGGGCATGAATCCAGGAGTGGGGAAGTTTAATTTCTAGTCTTTTTTCCAACTGTATGCTAAATATTAAAAAATATATTTGCAGAATACATATGGTTAAGCAATATTTAATTTCAAGAGAATATATTTATTACTAAAGTGTCCCTTGATTCTTGCCAATACTTACAAAAATGACACCTACTAAAAACGCTGCACCCAGAGGGTATGTTGGACTCCACAGATGTCACATGAATTCCACTGCCCTCCCCTGCATTTAACTGAGATGATGGATCCCCAGGTGATTAATTCTTCTTTCTTCTTGTGCTGTGGAAAGAATGAATGTGGGCAGGATTGTTCAGTCAGTCGTGTGTAGGCTGTTAATTTACAATGTTGGAAAAAAAGTTTAGACACTGGTCTCTTTTTCTGTGTCCTAAACCTCAGATGTAGTTGTTTTATGTGTTTGTTCTGTCACTTGTTTAGTATCAGCTGGTTTGCTTTTCACTCGGCCTCCGTTCATCGTATTTGTGGGTGGTTTAGTTTCAGTTGTAAGTTACTCTAAGTGCACTCCCCAGAGTTGTGGCTTGGCTGTGAAATGGGCAGTCCTGCTCTGGCACCCCATTTTCCCCACTGCATTCTGACCCCACCTTGTGCAGTCTACCACAGGGAGAGTTGGAAAACTACTTTTATTTTTTTTAAGGGAATAAAACAAGTTTGTTTATTTTGGTCATTTAATTTTGTATCTGATCAGTGAGCTGGGCCAACTCACTGTGCAGCTGCATGTTTACTGGATCCTACAGGAATGGCTGTTGGCAAGGCAGAGTTGAACAGCCCCTCCAGTAGCAGCCAGCCCTTTAAGCAAGTTTGGGACAGGCAGATGCAGCCCCTGTGTGTGGTGAGCAGAGCCAGAGGACCTGCCTTATCAGGACAGCCTCAACTAGGAAGCCAGGATTTGGCTAGCTTAGGCCTCCTGTCTTCATGCGTATCCTACCTGCTGATTATACCAGAAGTACACTTTGGTGGAACATTGAACTTTTTTTTTGCTTGATTAAGATTCTGTTTACTTCATTTGGTGAATTTTATGTGATGAGTATCCTGACATATTGCTCCCCTCTCTGGACTCTTGTTTAATTTTATGAAAGAATGGCTTTGTTTACACTGAATTGCTATCTCCCAAGATACCTTAATTCTGGTAAATATTCTCTCTAATGTAAGTAGGACAACACCCAATCTCTGTCAGCAGAGAATTTAAGATCTCATCTCTTTAAAGTGAAAGGCAGAGCAAGCTCTGACTTGAAGTAGAACAGTCTGTGAATTAAGCCATGTTGTCATTCTAGGTAGTAATGCTGCTCGGGCTCCATCAGAAAGATTGCTTATGCAGAGAGAAGTTAGGTTGATAGCCTTTTGCAGCTGGGATGGATCTTCACATCTAAACTGAGAAGCCTTCTGGGAAGAGGTTCAGAACCTGGGTTTGCTTGAGCTTCTCTGTGTTCCATTAAACTTTTTAATGATCTTAATACATCAAACCATGCATAATTAGTGAGGATACTTGTCTTAAGCTTAGTATGAGTATTTGTTTGCCTGTCATTGCAGCTGAAGTTTGCACTAATTCAGTGCCAAAAAAAAAATTATGTCGTCAGTCTGATGCTTATCTTTCCTGTAGATTGTACCTTGGTGATTTTGTTTTGAATCTTTGTTTTCCAGTGATCTAATAGCCAGACTTAAACTGCAGAGAACAGATAATTAGGTCCCAAATGAAGGCTACTGATGTTTGGGGGGTCCTTGTGGTCACTGCAATGGCCTGAAGAGTGAGTTCTGGAGGTGCTCCTTTGGCAATTAAACCAGCTTTGAAATCCAGAGAAAGCAGTCTAGAAGGACCATGTCCCAGTGACTTTGAAACCTCCATGGCACTCCATTAATTTAGCACCTGTGCTTTGGAGCCTGGAAGCCGGATGTGAGCTGGTGCGGGGTGCTGCAGCCTGGGCAGGGGGTGCCTGGCTCCCATCCCAGCTCCCCCGGGCACCGTGCTGGGCCCCGGAGCCCCTGCGGCCTCATCCACAGAGCGTGCTGGGGGCACAAGGATGCACACATGTAGTGTCTCGGCTTTGGCTGAAGCAGGGAGAGCCAAAGGCTGTCTGGCTTTTATGGGACAGCCTCATCATCAGAGGTGTGGGAGGGCCCCTTCTTCCCACAGGAATGCAACCCCTTTCTCCCACAGAGTTCTCATGCCTCTGGGCAGAGGGGGCTGCATGTGGCTTTGCCCATCCTGCCTGTTGAAGCTGGGTCAGGTGGTTCATGTGGCCAGAGATGGCCCAGCCCTGGACCAGGGCTTGACAGGGGCTGGAGAGGGCAGAGAAATGCGAGGCTGTGGCAGAATTCTCTTTGTAAAGTTCAGGCCTGCAGTCAGCCCACTGTGTGTGTACGTCTTCCAATAAGGAAAGCGCCTGCCATGCAGAGAGGAGGATTAGTCAGGACAAGGGTTAAAATTCACTTGAGCTGTGCCTTTGTGGTTAGTGGTCAGCTGATAAAAAAGCAAGTTGTGTCTCCTGTTTCTGAAAGAAATTCTGTTGTTTAGCACTCCTAAGTGATAACAAAACATTCTCAAGACCAGTTTCATTTTGCAGTAGGGGGAAATTCTAAGACTTTCAATTCTGTGTTGGGTTTATTGGGTTTTTTTTCTCCATGATTTACTTTTGCAAAAGGGAGTTGTTGGTCTCTAGACTGGGAACTCTCTGACTTTCCCATTCAGGTTCTCTGTCTTCTCAGCAGTGACAAAAAAATTTCTTCCATGAAGCCTTAATAAAACACAGAACATCTGCCTAAATTACTCTGGCTTTCATTCCATTCAGTGGTACACGTACTTCCAGATCTAGTTTCACCAATGTGTGAAATCATGGGTCCAAAATCTCTTCGGAAGAGTGTTGATTTAAACTCAATAGGATTAAAAAAACGCCATACATTTATGGTGTAGCTATTGTTCACTGTGTTGTTAAACAGTTCTGTCCTAAGGAAAGACAGGAAATAGTAGCTTCATGCTGCCAACTTCTGCTCTCAGGACCTCTGTCTTCTCAGAAGGGAGCAGAGCCCCAACACCATGTCCCAGAGTTGTAGCAGCATTTGGCCAATAATGATTGGGATCTTAGATATTGCCATTAAATTGAGACAGTTTTGATTTCTGCTGTTTTCTCCCAGTGTCAGTGCAAACTCCTTGAAAAATGCCTCTGTTACACAGTGCCTGGTTACCAACCATCTGCCTGGGCAGCTGCCAACAACTCCAGCCAGTACAGCTTTCTGAGAGGCACTGCTGGGGCTGTTAAAGTGGTTCTGGGTCCCTGGTCTGGGTGGATTTAATGCAAAAAGTAATAAATAGTTGTACTTTATAAAGACAGTATCCTTCTGGGCTTTTATTTCAGCGTGTGTTTAGGCAGCTTCCTGAGCTCAGTACACATGCCCTGCAGAGCCATACTCCCTGTCTGGTTTGGATTTGAATTAATTAAGATCAGTTCCCATTTCCTGTTCTTGATTCATTCACTTAACGTGTTTTCATATGTGAAATGTACTTGAATCACCTTCCCTTTCTTAATCTCAGACATAGTCTTTCAAGTTTCATTATACAACTTACATGTTTGCTTCCTCTCACCACTGTGTAACTGGTTATACAGTGACAGTGTGGAGCAGAACTGCTGAACAGGGAACCCTCACCCGCTGGAAACTCCATAATTGACAGGCTTTTTGTTTTCATCATGAAACAGGATAATAATTATGTGTAAAATAACTATTAAAAAACTGCTTCACCTAAAACAAAGCAATAGATGTGTGTGTGCGTGTATATGTAAAGAAATAGTCCATCTTCACTCTTGTTTTAATGGTAATGAAACTATTTTTCCATGCAAAACTGCTTGGGTTTCCTTCTTTCTTTTCTTTCCCCTCCCCTCCTCCCCCCAAATATACAGGAAGAGCCATTTGCATTAGCTGTCCGGATGTTATATGTGTATCCATGTGTTTTCTGTATGGCTCTGTGGTCATGGCAGCAGCTGAGGAGTCCTGAATGCCATTTAATGCTCTTTTTCAGCGTTGCATTGAGTTGGTTTCCAAGGGCCATCTTTTCAAAACTAGACACATTTAGCCATGTTAGGGAACTCCACAAGATGATGCTCTTGCCTAAAATACCTTCTTCTTGGCTGTCCTGTTGAAAAATGAATCCAGATGTTTCCAGTTTTCTTTGGTATCAGAGCTGTAGAAGGACTGCTGACATTCTATTTTCATGGCTTCTTGGCATTAACAGCAGAAAGAGAAAAAAAAATGGATTAAAACCTGACACAGAATACATAAAGAAAGTCTTAAGTTAGATTATAAAGTAACAATTGGTGATTGTTGTGATTTGTTCCTAATCTGCTTAGAGCAAAGGACTTATCTTATGTTGAATTCTTTCCATGTTCTCATCAAAAGCCAAGTACAGATATTTTAGTCTCCTCAGCTTTCTTTTCTGGTGTCCTGACTTCAACTCTTGCTTTGCCGTTTTCCATCTGAATCCAGAAAGGACTGCAGTCCAACATAATGAATTTATTCTTTTGTGTTTACTGCCCCAATACATACAATATTGTACATTCTTGTCCAAGTCAGTGAATTTATCTTCAGTTCACAGGAACAGTGTTGTCAGATCAGTAATTGGATGAATTGGTTACTTGCCTAATGCAGCATTAGGAAGAAACACTATATCAACTTTTACAGCCCAGAGCATAGGGGATTCAGCATATTAAAATCCCAAGTTTTAAGCTTTATCATGGGATAGATTTATAATGTTTCTTTCTTAATTCAAATATAAATCTCACACGAGAAAAACTGCTTCAGATTTATGGAAAGTTTTCTTTTGGCCCTTGTAAATTATATTATTAATGTTCTGCATACCGGGATAGGATTGGATTAAGTCTGCATTTCAGGGCTGCAGGTGCAAGGCTATAATTCTGAAGCAGAGTCAGGGTGTCCCTGGGGGCCGTGTCAGAAGGACAGCTTTGGATCCTGTACTCATGCCAGGGTTTGTTCCCCTTCTCCAAGGGGTGCCTGAAAAGCAGAAGCAGTTGTTCCTGTAGCACAATAGCTCAAGCACACACACCTGCTCAGCTTTATTTTTCTTCGGGGAAGTAGGCAGGAGCAATTAGTTCTTCTTTGTGATGTACTCTGGTGCTCTGTGCCTGGGCTGCGTGTGCAGATGTGCTGAAAGCCATTTGGCCTCCGCCAGGCTGGAGCCCTGGGAAGAAGCAGCTGCTGAGCTGAATGAGACCACAGCTAGATTGCACAAGTGATCTTTAGGGTTCAGCTCAGGGCCTGCATGAAGAGAGACATACATTAGATCATCTTTGTCTGGGCAGAGAAGCTGGAGAGAGAAGGGAAAGCTGGAGCGGGACACGGCATGTTCTCTCAAAACTGCATGTGGGAAGATGTGGCTGCTCCAGGAGAAGTTTTTGCCCTGGTACAATTAGAGCTAGACCTCATTGGCAGAAGAACATGCAGAGCAGCTCTTGGGCTCACAGTGAGTTCTGCTGTTACTGCTATGAGAACACCCAAGCTAAGAACTGAGGTGTTTTCCTTTCCCTCAAAAGAAGTGTGCTGAAGTTAAATAATACTTTTGTACAGTTGTCACATCCTGACTGATAGCAGTGACGTGTATTAAGCACTCCTGCTGATTAGAAGAATTTTAAACTTTACCTGCAACTGTTACCTGTAGGAGAGCCCAGCAAACAGTATCTTACTTGAATGCTATGGCAGTCACCAAAGGGAGCGTGGAGATGGTGTCTCCAGGCTCCCACCTTCCTCCTTCACTTGCTCAAAATACAGTCAGAAGAATGCAGAGCCAGTGGTGGACTGGTAACAATTTGGAATGTCAATACAGTGCTGTGAGAGCAAGAGCAGTCTTGCTCTTTCAAGTGTTAATTAATGAAATATTTTCTCACCTTAGATTATCCTGTGACATTGTTGAGTCTGAGGTGGATAGTTCCTGGAGATAAAGTACTGGTAGTGAAGGAATAGCTATTGGAGTATTTCCTGAAATAAAAACGTCTTTCTGCTGAAGTTGCTAAGTGTAGTGCAGTGCAGGTGTAACTGGTTGAAATCCAGTGGTGTCAGAAGCTGAGGGGAATGGGACAAGGGCCCATTATGGGTCTTCTGGCCTTCTAAAGAAAAATTCTCCTTTAGCAAACTGTAAGTGAATGAGAGGAGGTTGCAGCACAGGACTATGACAGTTCAGACCCATGATCTATTCCATTCAGTTTCCTGTTTTTGTGATCAGTGAGAGGAACCCGTAAAACTTCCCCTGATGGGCTGCTGTGTCATAATTTACCAGCGTGGGAAGGTGCTTCCTGTGCCCGGGCAGTTGGTGGTTTGTTTGCATCATGAAGTGTGACTTCACCGTCTATTTCTGTTACCCAATTCAACTGCATAACTGCTTTAACAACGCTGGGAGCCTCTCTGCCCCAGGAAAGCTGTGCAGTGGTCTGTCATAAAATCCCCATTAGCTAAAGTAGGTTAACGATGCATGGTCTTCTCTTCAGTTTTAAATACATAATTGCACTCTTTTTTTCATTTGCTGTACTGGGAGAGTTTTGCATCTCTTCACTATGTTTCTGTTGAACTGTTTGTAAGATGTCTCTCATAGGAATGCCTTTCTGGTTGTGTCCTTCAAAAGCCTTTTTCATAACTTCTCTCTTTCTGTTGCATTATTTCAGCATCTTCTTTGTGATCCACTGCTTTCAGGGTGAAATCCCTTTCTCTTTCCAGTAACAATAAGAAGAGAAAGCCTCACATTATCTTAATTTCCTTGGAAGGCAGAAGAAGTAGAGTAATCTCTGCATGCAAATTTTCAGAGCTTTCGTGCTCTTCCAAGAGTTGTGGCTCTAAGCAGAGAAGGAGGGTGTATGTACACACACCCTCACCCACAAGTTACTGCAGATATCACTGTCGTGGGGTTCTTCCAGAAACAGGTACAGAAAGGAGCTTCTAACATGCACCTGGTAGGTTGGCATGACATTTTTTGTTTCCTTTTTTTTTTTATTCCTGCAGACAACCTGCTACTGCTGAAGTTTATAATGAATGGGAACAAAAGTTGTGTGCTCTCTTTACACATGCTCAGATTCACTTGAAGTACCTGTCTCTCCTGGGTGGGCGGTACAAGTCAGACCTGCCTACAGTCCCCAAAAAAATAGTTGGTTTTTTTTTTAAACTGTGGGCTTTATGTCTTTGGTAGGTGTATGTAGGTACATGTGCTCTCCTTGCTGCTATAGTAGCAAAGTACTTGGAGGCAAATGTCTCAAAACCATTTAGATGTTTTGCTAGTGTTGGCTGGTTTTGAGATGCTGTGGTCACCAGCCACCCCTCTTCAGCTGAAGAACTGTGCTGAGAGGGGTGCACAGCTCCCAG
Organism: Gymnorhina tibicen; assembly: GCA_013399875.1. Lineage (NCBI taxonomy): Eukaryota > Metazoa > Chordata > Aves > Passeriformes > Artamidae > Gymnorhina > Gymnorhina tibicen. The sequence goes on from VXAZ01009672.1 coordinate 1,131,158, forward strand.
ATGTTCTCCCCCAGAAGCAAAACCACAAAACGGCTGGCTGTGGAAGTTAAGCCTTCGGCAGCATCTGCCCTATCAAAAGATAATCCATCTGACCTGCATCAGAAGCAGCTTTTGCTGTGCTGTGCTTTTGTTAAACATCTGGAGACCTGAGCTGGTGCTGTTCTGCTCTCTGAAGGATTTATATGACTGAGATTGACTGCATCTTCTGGATCGGAAAGGCAGAAAGTCATGGGGTGGCATAAACAGGTAGCATAAGAGGTATCATAAACGGGGTGTTTGGCTGAGGTGTGAATTAGCAAGCTTGAGCTCACTTTCTCCAGAGTGCAGACCCTCAGATGTTGCATAGTGTCCTGGCTCTGCTGGGGCTCCCGGAGTTGTAGACGCTTATGTCATTCGAAGATCTGGCCCAAATGCTTTATAACAACTGATGATCCCTATTTCCGGATATTTTGTTTTACACATCCTGCTGTGTGAGAACTTAACTGTTACTAGAATTTTGCTCTGGTATGTTTCTAAAATGCAGATCTGAGAATACATTGTATACAGTTACGGCTGGCAGTAAATCTCCAAATGTTTGAAGCCACTGGTTTAGCCAGCTTTCCCTGTTTGAGAACAGCTATTTCACCTTTGTTTCTATTGTGCGGTTATATATGTGTTACCTGTTCAGCTCCTGTGGAGCAGTGCTGTGACTAAATGCAGTAAAGTTCATTGGCAGCCTGCAGTCTTGTTGCGCAACACACCCTTTCCTCATAAGGCAGTAAAGACCTGACATTTCTTTTCAGACTACTTTCAGCTTTTAATATTTAATATTGCGATCATCCGTTTTCTATCATGTTCTTTTTATTTAATGAGTTGTTGAAAATATTTGCTTTCTTCTCCAAATATCTCTGTCTTGTAATCGTTCTGGAGGCATCTGGAACTAAAGTCTTTGATGCTCTATTTATCTGATTTTAGCTCAGTCAAAATTTCTATCAGAGGAATCTGGAAATCATTAAGATAATTTATGTTTTCCATCTAAACCCATTAAAATAATAGTGATTATAATTCTCTAGGCTCAGTGTATGTGTGTGGTTAGGTTTTAAACTGCCATTTCTAGGATGTTCTAATAAGGTTGGCTCTCTTTTTGCCTTAGTGTGGAAGTACTCTTGCTGAGTTACATTTGCTTATCTTACTTTGGCTTGATACTGGGAAGAGAGAAATGAAATGGCTCACTGAATTTGGTGAAAAACACCGAGAAAGAGAGAATTTGACACGAGAGTGACAAGATCTGGGTTCAGTTCCCTCTTCTGCAAACTGATTTCTCTATCTCTGTTTTTTGTCTGAAAATGAGGGATAATTCTCTTTTCCCCTATCCTTTTGTCAATCTAGAATCTCCGAAATTGAGAATGTCCTTGTTATGTGCATATTGCCTAACAAAAACTGAGCCCAAAAAGTAGAGATAGTGTCAAGGAGTCTTAACTTCTAGTTAAGATGGATGACATTGCTGGGAAGTCAGTACTTCTTTGGGATTTGGTGGTGCACCTAACGAATGTCTCTGTGGTTCTGGTGCATTTCATAAATATATTCCCAGATAAATTCATGTTCGTACAACCTTTTAACAACTGTTAAATTATATACTGAGGATTTTTGAGTAGCCAGCACCAGCAAAAGGATCTGGCATGTGGGATAAGTTTGACCTTTGATAGAAATGTCAACTTCTGTCAAGATCAAGAAATACTTGCTTAGTCTTGTACAATGTTTTTGTTCATTTTCAGTTAATAAAATATATAACAGAACCTGCTAAATTTCTTTCTCTCCCACATGGTTAAGAAAAAACTTTTGCATGCAGTGAAAGTTGTATAAATAACTGTAGGCAGCTTGGAAAATGTAGATACAAGAAAATATATTAACTGGGAGTCATCTAATTTACTGCCAGGATTGCTCAAACCAAAAAAAACCCCAATATTTATCACTGTAGCTTAATTAAGTGAATTAAAACTTTTAAAAGTAATTGGGACCATCCATGTTGTGATTCCATGAACAAAGCAAAGTGCTCTACGCTAAACAGGGGAGCACTGTGTCTAAATGGCCTGTCCCTCAGCAAACGCTGTCATTTTTTTAATAATGTGGCTGTGGTATAAGTCATGGGACCCAAGTGCAAGTTTTGTCACTGAAACCATGACATTTTTAAGCTTAAAGAAAGGGTAAACAGTGTTCTAGTCTCTTACTCATGGAACTTTCTTCTCAAACTCCTATAATTAAGCTAAAACTGAAATGGAGGCTCTAAGATACGTGTCTATATGAAGCCCTTTCTTTCTAGGTGAGGCACTCACCCCCTGTGAAAGAAAGGCAGCTGCTTGTGACAGTTGATTTCCGTTTGTTTATTTGCTCACATTAATGGTTCCAGCTAAACAATTCACTAGCGTAAGCTGAATTTTCTCTGATGCAGAAAACAGAATTTTTCCACTTTATGTAGCTAGAAAGTAGGGCAGGACTAACATTTTGGTTTCTTCACCAGCAGTAGCAAATAAATTCAATCTGGACATTTTGAGATAAAAGTCTGTTTTGCCTCTGCAAACTGCCACTGAGGCTTACATACCATTGTTGCAAAGCTTAGAGCAAACAGAGCAGCTGTTTCAGTCCAGTTTAAACATGGTGAACAAGAGTGAAGCATATTAACTCCAGCTGCATACTGATAACAGCTGGGAAGGAAAATCACTGCAAGGGAACCCAAAGTAAATTAGCAGCCTTAGTTATCATGAGCGTGCCTCCAAGGGAGGAGCAGCAGTGAAAAACTGATCCTTAGAACCTTGGAGAATTTAATGAGAAATTCCCATGCCTCCTTTTGTGCTTCTGTAAAGATGCAGAGCAGGTTCTGGAGCTGGTGGCATTGCCTCTGAAGATTTTTGATGCAGATCTCATATTGTACTTACACTCATGGGCAATTTTAAGATGAAGGCAAGTACTGAGAGAGGAATTCTGCACAGAGTAATGGTGTCTGAGTTAGATGAATTGTCCATAGCTTAGTATCTCCACTTGACATCTACAGAATTTTGAGGAGCTTTTAATGAAAGAAAAACTTGGGGGGTATTACAGTTATTTCCGTAGAATTTGTGTGGTTCTCTAGCTGTCTTTGAATATACAAAGAAAATTATGGCACTGTTCAAGCTACAGGTGGGAATGGTTTCTGTGTTGGAGCATAGATGCTTTCAGAAATTTCTTGAATTTGAAATAACTAAGCAAACATGTCCATTTTTCATTTTTTTGTAAAATTGCATGTTTTCTCTGTGCTTTCCCCCCCAATTTTACTTGTTGTCTTCCCCATCCCTTCAACCTATGTTCATGTTCTGTTTGGTGTCTTCTAACCTTCGTGGAGTTAGAACCATGTCTTGGGTATGTTCTACTAAGAACCTTGTGTACTTTAGGTGGATGTAAAAGGACTAGACTTAGCTAAAGTTTTGGACAGGAGGCAATGCAGCTGTCTGTGTCCCTCTGAAAAGAGAACATAAGGATATGAATAAAGACATTTAAATGAGGCCAGTTAGCATTGTCATAAAGTTCTTATAATGTTAACCAGCTGTTAGAGACTTGTTCTCATTCTTTTGTAGATTACATGCCTCTTATTTTGCTGAAAGTCAGCGTGCTCTATTCCTGTGTGCACAGCAAACAAGTATATAATAAACCAGGTCTTCAGTTTCATGTGTATACAATTATGAGAAAGCAGTAGTTTCTCAAAGAAGGCAATTTTGGCATAATTCATAAAGCCTGTTTTCAAGTTAGAAGTATGGAGTATGTCGAGTGAAAAATGTAAACATGTATAGATGTATGTGAAAATAGTAGGGGAGTGAAAGAGGATAGGAGAAACATGAACAAGGGAAACAGAATTAAAAACACATCTTGCAAATGACTTGACAATACCATGTCAAAACAGCTGTAAAGCTGAGTAAACTCCAAAGCCCAGTGGCACACAGAAATATGAGGAGAATTATAGTGTTTCCAAAAGACGGGGACCTGTCTGAGTGGATCACTGAAAGTATTTGAATGCCATATGTTAAAATTATCTCTTTCCTTGTGCTTTTATATAAAAATGATTTGTCTTAGTGAGAGAAATCTGATGGTTCTGATGCTTTTATGACTGAAGTAACTTTCTGATTGATCCTGGGACTGTGTCCAAAAAGCGATTGCATATTAAATAGCTGATAATGCTGCATTCCGATTTCAGTTGCTCCCATCTACTATGGTTTGTTTTATTGTGTTTTTCAGGTTTGATAGCTGCACTGGATCACTGATTGAGGTCCCCGCTAAATTGTAACACTGAAAACAATGGCAACAGAATGCATAAAAACCTGCTGTAAATGGTGTTTCTGCATGGACAAGGAAAGTAAGTGAGTTCTGACATCATGAGGATTTCATAAAAGTTTTGGTGTTTTCGTTAGTGGTTCCCATTAATAAAATGACCATGTTACCCCGATAAACTTGATTTCTCTTACAACATCCAAAATTCTTTCCATGCCTCCACTTGGAGATTGAACACATGCTTGTTAGTGTTATGAATTGGAACTGAGAAGTAACACTTGTCTGAAGTCTGCTTCTTGCAGTGTAGAATCCTGACCAAAAAAGCCAGCTTTTTTACCCAAGGTTGTGTAAAGGTCTTACATCTTTCAAACTCTCAGAATTTGAATGGGGTTTTTTTGGGGTGGGGTTTTTTTTTTCCTCTCTGTGGATATTTTTACTCTATTAGGATTTTCTTTGGTGTCTTATTTGTTCAGAGAACTCTTCTATGACACAAGTGTACCTCTTGTGAAAATTCACTTAAGAGGAAGGTAGCTATAAATATAGAAGCTTGGGCAACAAAGAGTTTGGATCAGTACAGGTGTCAGGAGGATGAATATCTTTTCCTGGTGCTAGTCCTGAATGCTGCAAAACTGAATACTAGCAGCTGTTAAGTAATGTATCAAGCAGAGATACTATTAAATAAAGAGATCTGTTCATAGTATTGTTCAAAAATTAATGCACATGTGTCCTGTCTGTTTTTCTTGCTCTTTATTTTTAGCAGTTTCCATGGTGCAGGAATCCGAAGCAGTAGCTGCAAGCAAGCCAACTATTGTAGAGAAGCCTCCATTGTCTTCTGTGTCGGTGAAGCGTCAAGTTGGCTGTTCCGAGGATTATTTGCTTTCTAAACTGCCCCTGGATGGTCAGGAGGTACCATTTGTGGTCCCTCCATTCAAACTGGCTTATGTACAGCCGAAGAACCTTCCTAGTATCTCACATGCTGGAGGCATTAAAGGTAAAATACAGAAAGTATTGCTGAAATAGTTGTTTAGCTTCTCCTACTCCTTGAAAGTTGTCAAGTATCCCTACTGAACACATATGTTTGCAGAACTTTTCTAGAAGCCTGGTCTTGTTTCAAAGAATCCTAGATTATGCTGAGTTGGAAGGGACACAAAAGGATCATCAAGTCCAACTTGTGGCCCTGCACAGGACACCCCATGAGTCACACCATGTGCCTGAGAGCAGTGTCCAAACACTTCTTGAACTCTGTCAGGCTGCTGCTGTGACCACTTCCCTGGGGAGCCTGAGGAGCTTGTTTCTTTTCTCTCTGGACACCCAGAGAGGTTTTGGGAACTATGTCATCCCACTGTGAATCTCTGTGATGTTGCATGAATAAAACTGAATGGGAGGATTGCACACCAGTGCTCATACTCAAAAGTAAGGGAAGACACTTAAAGGAAATGGAATCTTTAAAAATAATTTATTGGAGACAAGGAAAGACCTAACATATCCCTATCTTCCAGATCTTTCAAGTAAAAGGAGGAGGGTGCTCTGGTTTTCATGGCTAATATTCTGGTATGTTTTAACATACTAACACATCTTGCTTTTCAAATTTTGCCAATAGATGGCACGTGCTACTATTTGGCAGAATTTTTTGTCCCTCCTATTTTCTGCTCTTTTTGCTGCTTTTTGGAGGCCAGGGGGCACAGATCCCCTGTTACAAGGTTTCATATGATACTATTAATTTTTTGCTTTACAGCAATCTTGTGTTTTAACCTCTGTTACTCCCATACTCAAACTGCCAAAATGAGGTATGTGCAATTTAGACATGGTAGCATTTTAAAAGAATAAGATCCTGTCCCACTAACATGAGTTACAGAGCATATGCTACTGTTATGCTCTTAGTCCTGCCAGGAGATGCATAGAATTAGGTAAGGGAAAATTTTGGCACAGGGACATACCTGAACAGTTGTTTCCTCTAGAACTGCTTTGCCTCAAGGACCTGATAAGCTGGTAGTATGTTCGTAGTCCCATGTGACTGTATTTCCTTTCTGAAGGTGAAAACCCTGATAACTGAAAGAAGTCAACCATATGTTGCATAATAACTAATGCAGTACTACCTAACGTTTTTGTGTTTGTGGGGTTTTATTCCCACCCTTCCCTCCTCTCCCCAGGTCCCTGCTGTTGCTTCTTTCCTGCTCCTGCAGGCAAACTTCCTCCCCACCCACTGTTGCATGTACCCCTGGCACCATAGCCAAGCTAAGCAGCCTAGCAGAGCTGTTCACTACAGTTTGGCCATTCTGTGCCCCATCTTCTAGTGGGCTTTATTTGGGATGTCTCACCAGCCATTCATAGCAGCTGAAGAGCTGGAGGTAGAATATGTGAGGCCCCCTCATCTCTGAGCCTCACCTCCCCACTTGCCTGCTATTTCAGGAGCTAGTTCTTCTAAGTCCATAGTTGGATATGCTATGGAAAAGCAGGACGTGCTCCTGATAATCCCCTTTCTTACTGGGTCTAGGTTTAGGCTCTGCCTTATCTCTGTCTTATCTTGTCCTCAAGATACTATACAGAGAAGTTCATCAAGGACTCTGAGGCGGGGATGTTCTCCAGAGAGAAGGAAGATGTGTCTAACAGCCTTTAGATGAATGTTTTCCTTGTTCGTGCTGTTAACAGTCAGTGACTTGTCTACATTGAGAATTCTGCTTCCTGATCATTTCTGAGGGACCTGGTGTACAGAGTGGCCCTTAGGCTACAAACTGGTAGGTCTTCTGGCAGGATGACCTGACTCTTCATAATTGTCTCTCTTGAGCAAATATTTTAAATGTTTGAACAGATATTTGAAAAGTGACTCTTATGTCAAGTAGGAAACTTTGATTTCTCCTTCCAAATATAAATATTAATTTTTTTAAGTTTAGCTTTTTAAGTCACGTTAAAGTTCTGTTTAAAAATGCAGTGTTTGCTTTTTAGGTAGATTTACTAAATACAACGAAGTGTGCTGTTGTTCTTTCTTCACATTAGCCAAAGCACCAGCATACTCAAAAAATGTCTTTAGAATACTTTTTTCTTAGACTCTTGTTAAATATCTGTACAAGTCCAAGTCCTGCTCTCAGTTCCTCACCATTTTCTGTGCATGTCTGGCCATTTTCCTTTAGTGAAACAGGACATGCTCAGTGTTAGCTCTTGGCAACCCTTCTGAAAGCAATTAAGTTCTGGCAGCCTTTCTCTTCAGTGCTCACTGCAGGGTGTCTCATGCTCTCACAGAAGTAAGCTAGCAGGAAGAAGTGTGCTCCTGGTCTGGAACACTGGATTTTCCGTCATCTGCTGTGTAGCAATTCTTTGTGGCCTGACTTTTAGTGTTCATCCTGATTTGCGTCATGCTCTAGCCCATTGCGCTTGAGTTCTTGCTTTATCGCTGCCCGTGTTCCATCTCAGTGTTTTAGCTTTTTACTTTACTACTAACACATGCCAGAGAGGACTCTTGAGCAGTGATATTTTGCCTCTTATGGTGCAACACACTTGCAGAACTGAAGGCCCTTTTTTGCAGGGTAAAGAACTTTTAAGAGATAGGTTGAAGTCCAGGGAGGTGAAGTGAAGGTAGCAAATACCAGAGCTTGGCAGAACCCAGGTCACCCCATTCTCTAATTTGCTGTTACGTATAGCTTCTTTTCACTCCAGGCAGTAAAGAACACTACAGCCGTGTTCTTCACTGTTTTGCTGACCAAGACATACATGTTTTTCTGAAATGATTATGGGCTGAGTAAAGGGCTGGGATTCAAGTATTCTCAGATATGTCTACTTATGCCTCAGCCAATAATTCAACTGATTTTGGACCAGTGATTTTACCATGGACAGGCTTCCCATGGAAAGTAGATAAGGAGACTGAAGTCACAAGCTGCATTAGCTTTCCGTACAAGATCTTCCTGAAGGTCTGGGGGTCCATTAGTTCAGCAAGAATATGCTGGGGGTAGGTAACTAAATAAATGGGAGGTTTTCTGTACACATGGTGCTACTTTTCCTTTTAACTTCTGTCTTGCTGTCTTTCTTTGGAGCCTTCTTTACTTAACTACTTAGGCTTTTACTGCAAAACCCCAAGACAGGGTATGCATAGTTTTTTACGGCCAATTTAATTCCAGTGTTTGCTCACACACTGTGGAAACCTGACAGAATGTGAATGTGTGTTTTCTTTTCCTTTTTTTCCCCTTTACCCAAAGTAGATAATATTGAAATATTTTGTCCTTTGCCCTGAAGGCACTCTGCCTGCCTTACGAAGCCAGGCAGCATGTGTTATGTCTGGAACTCTTGCATTTGATGTTTACTTGTGCTCCACAGAGTCAGCCAGAGCCTCGTTTGGTGAGCGGAAGGCAGAGCTGCACGGCGTGTACCAGTGGCCCCGCTATGACGTGTACAACCCCTTCTATCTGGAGCATCGAATTTCGCCAGACCTCATCAGGCGCTTCCCAGCAAAATCAGATAGTAGGAAATTATATGGGTCAGGTGAGAAGGACCACACCCTTGCTTCTCTGTCTTACCTCCCTTTTTCAGGGTTTATAGTTAAGAGGAATAAAAGCTGTTTGTCTACAGAAGACTTGTTTGGTTATAGCAGCTCTAAAGCCGGTCTGCATGCTACAGACACTTCTTGGTTGGTGAATCAGTCTGCAGAGCCATCTCTGCGTAATTTTCAGCTGCACTGTTACTTTTTGTCTTTTGGGGGCTTAAAAAGGCTTGCATGCATCACACAAAGGTAGAGAAATTGGCAAAACAAGATACCGTAGCTGCCTCTAATCCAAACCAGAATGCAGTACTGGAGATTTCAGCTACCAGTAAGAGGAGTGAGGGAGATGGAAAAAGGAAGCCAGGCAGTATGTTGAGTAGGAGGAGTGCCTGAGGAGTACATACATGGGGAGAGGAACAAGCACCAAAAAACATTCAGGAGCAGATGATAAGCACAGGTGCAAAATGGGGCATGATGCTATATGCCAGCTTTTTTTGTAGTTTGCTTTTGAAGCTACAGCAATGTGCCCACTTCTCAGTGTGTGTAAGAATGAGGGAGGGCTGTGAGATAGTAAAAGTTTAGATAGAAGGTGTTTGGCTACCTAAGTAAAAATTGTCTTCTGTGCTGTTTGTTGGTGTGCGTATCTTACAATGAATGCTGTTCAGACTGAAGTAGATGAGTAGTTGTTGCTTGTGATTGCTAAGGCAAATGCATTCAGAAAACTCAAAACACTCCAAGAAGTGTACGCTGTCTCCATGAAATCGGAAGCTGGCAACAGCTCACATTTTTAAAGATGTTTTATTTAGAATGGTATAGCATGCTTCTTTTCAGCTGGGGAAAAATGTCTCAGTCTGTGTCCTGTTTTAAAATAGTTCTGAATCACCATAGAGACTACATGAAAAGACTATTCTGTATCTTTTTTAAGAGAACAAAACACACGTAGAATTTTAGCAGCCTTTAACACATACGGTTTTACTAGGCTTTGTAAGCACCTGTGGTGGGAGCCAAATGGGTTTTATTAAACTGTCTTGAACATCTTCCCTTCAGTTCATCATCTCTTTTTCCATTTCTCTTGAAGCTAAGTAAACACTTTACTAGTTTTGTCTTAGTAAGTTTAAACACAAGAAAGGTTATTCTAGTGTGTCTAGAGTACACTTCTAAAATGCCTTTTTCCTCCAGAGTTTTTTGACAGCTGTTTCAGAACTTAGAACTTCATGTGCATGTATAGACTATTAAAGCAAAACTCTTAAGCCTAGTTTGTTGCAGCAAGTGTTAACGGTATTTGTAATGTGTGTGGGTTTAGAACTACAGAATGTGTTTATTTGGAAGGTATGAAATTAAATTCTTGAATTGTAATGTGAAGCCCTTTCTCTTCATCTTAAGAAAAAAAGTCCACACAAACAGAAAAATAAATTCTTAAATGTTTTTCTGAAATTCTACTTATTATTGGTAAACAACATATTTTTATGGTTAAAATCTTTCTGTTCTTTTACATTTTACAGACAACTGCCTGACTAAAAATTGACTTTTTTTTCCCATTAAAAATAAAATTTTTTGGAAAAGACAGCATCTCTTCTTCCCTGCCCCATCCCCATGTTCCTGGAAAATGTTACTAGAAACAGCAGACCGTGCTGTCTTTAAACTATTTTGGTTGTTTGTAACCTGTAGGCTTGAGCAGGTATTTTCCAATTGTTTGTGAAAGTTATTCTTAGTTGAGTTTTCTTTCTGGTAGTTAAACTAACATGATTTTTATTGTTCTCTTTGTCTTACTAGTTAGTGATTTAAGACCCAGTGCTTTGCCTGGATCACTTGATGTAAGTCGTTCGATGTTTGATCTCAGGAGCCCACCTCACCGATTCATGAAGGTGAGTTCCCCTTGTAACCAAGGTTATACTGAAAACTCAGCTTACTCAGTGTATCTGTTCCCGCTGCATTGTGTTTCCAAGTAGATACGGGAGGGCATTACACTGTGCACTGGGAGGACTAGAGGGAAAAGTTCAACATCTTGACCAACTTCAAGAGGCTTTTTCCTGGTGTCTCCTCTGACATTTGCAGTTCTGGCCCAGCAGGGCTGTTGAGAAACCCAAGCAGGCTGTTAGGCAGGACAGGACAGACAGCATGTCATGGTTCATTATCTTATGGTTTGTCCCATCAGTTGAAAAGTGGAACACTGGAAGTTTCCATTGACACAAAACACTGCGTTTGTTTATTTATTTCTTCTTTAATAATCATGTCTTACTTAGCAATGAAGTTGTGTATATATCCATGAGCAAAAAAAATCTCTGCTGGCCAAATGGGTCCTCTGTTAGCTCGTTGCATCAAAATAGTAATTGCATGCTGCTGTCTCAAGAAACTAGTAGGGACTGAGGCAATTATTTGAAATTGAGTATTTTGTTTTCATCATATCTTGTCTGATGGTATAATCTCAGGGTTTTGCATCTGTTGCTCTGAATTTGGTGACTCTTTTTTTCCTGTCCCCAGAGATACGATTCAGTCTCCAGTGTACCTAGCAGTACCTCTTCCAGGAAGGATTCACAAGGCAGTAACAGGAGTCTGGGTAATGTTTCATTTGTTTACCTTGTAATGAAATATTTCCGTTTGCACATGAAAAATTAAGCTGTTTCTATTCTACTGTTGATGTTTTTGTTTGGGTTTTTTGGGGTTTTTTTTTGAGATTAATCTGGCTAGCAGGTCAGCTGGAGATGACTTGGCAATTTGAAATTAAGAGTTTTGGGCTTGCACTGTCCTATTGTCTGCAGATTGAGCAAATGAGACTTTGAGAAGTTCTCATGCTTTTGAGAAATTCATACCTGGACTTACTACCCAGGTGAACTAAGAAATTACAGACACTGTGTTATGATAGAATGTAGCAGTAGGCCCCAGGTCTAGTCCTTTTTCATGTATCAGTATTTTTCTGTGTCAAGTGCCTGAAATCCAATACCCGTGTTACAGTGGTAATTAGACAATAATATTGCATGCAAACCCAGTATCCTTGTTTATGAAAGAATGCTGAAGAAGTGGAGATACTGCAAAATAAATCCTCAAAAATTAATCAAGTCCCCACAAAAGTTGCCCTGCTAGAAGTCAGAGTTTGACCCAGTCTCCTCAGAAAGAAGACTGAGGCAATGACCTGGTTCCAGTCATGACAGAGAAATGCTGGATATTAAATGGCTCTTCTGACTTGGAGACAGAAGAAATAGTAAAATGTTTACTAGACTGGAATTGAAGTTTGAGAAAGATAAAGAAGAGGCCAATTTATAAACTTAACAGTGAAAGAGATGAAGGGAAGTGATAGGATATAGTGTGTTCTGGGTGTCTCAGAAACATGCCTTTTTTCTTTTTAAAAGTTGTTTGAGTATAACACAAGTTATTAAATTCAGTTGAGATAACTCAGGCACATGGTGTGATTCTTGGTGTGGTCTCCTGTGCGGGGCCAGAAGTTGGACTTCTATGATCCTTAAGGGTCCCTTCCAACTCAGGATATTCTATGATTACATGATTCTATTCTCTGAAATGTGAAGGCTTTTAGCTATGCAGAAGGTCAGGGTACTGGACTTGGTGGATATTTTGTCCTTAAAATGTAGGTGTTAAAATAATTTCAAACTTATTTTGAGAGAAGTTTGCAAAGATAAGCAGCCCACCTACTAGTGAGTTCCCTTATTTCTGGAATGAACTTTTAAGATACTGCATTACTTCTAAAAATATTAATTGGCTTTTTTCCATAGATACTATTACATTATCAGGTGATGAACGAGACTTTGGAAGACTGAATGTGAAGTTGTGTTATGTTCCTTCTGTAGAACAGATTTGGATCACAGTTTTACATGTAAGCAAATATAAATAAGTTGGTTACTTATTCAAATAACTATTCTACTATACTTAGTGGTAATTGTCATAAAATTTGTCTCTCTGTTACTTTAATGAATACTTCTAGGAAAAAAATAAAATTACTTGTAAGTGTTAATATAAACAAAGTTCAGTCAAATGTAATACTAGGCTTCAAAGCATCTTCCTCTCCTTTAATTTTTTTGTCTGTTGCAATCTCTGTTCTGCTGCAGTCAATAAGAAGAAGTATATATCTCCTTATGTTACTATATATATGTTAACATATGCTCTGGTTGTGAAGTGAGGAACTGTTCAGCATGGACTAGAAAGCTGAGCTGGTCATAGGCCGGTACTGCTGTGGACATTTTCCTGTGGAAATCTGATGGCAGTAAATGGGAGCAACTGTGGAGGCAGCATTTAAGTGACTTCTCTGATTCTCTGACTTTAACAGTTCCTTCAGGGCAGAACCCTAACAGAACTTTGAGGACGTGTAGCTTCTTGTGGCTTTTTTGTCAGCAAATGTGATACGGTTATGCTGGTTGTTTCATATACTTCCAAGAACTGTGAATAATTTTCAGGCAATGGAACTTTGAGTAGACCTTGTAACTACATGAAATGGTAAAAGTCTTGCATTGTCTAAACTGACTGTTTTCAATGTTGCAGTGCAAAGACCTGAGCTGGCCTTCTAGCTGTGGGGAAAATCCTCGTATCTGTGTCAAGGGAATTCTCACACTGCCCAAGCCAGTGCATTTCAAATCTTCTGCCAAGGAGGGCTGCAGTGTAAGTAGAGGCATGAAAAACACTGAGAAATATTTTTCCCCACAAAAAATAAATGTGACATGTAAATGGATTTTTTAAATGGACCAAACACCCACTCCTATGCCATATTTACTGTGGTAACTGCCCAGGTGTGTTTTACTTCCCCCAACTTCTCAAAATCCTGTTAAAAGCCTTATTCTAGTTCCTCCCCCTATATCCTCTCTTGCATTGTGCTCTTGCCCTCCTTCTCTCACAAGCTGGCAGGACAGATATGCTCATAGGGGACTGAACCATGAGCTGCTGGCTTCGGCACCTCCGTGGTGGGGGACCAGAGGAAGACTGGGCATGCCTGTAGGTGCACACTCATCCCAGGGAAGGTAGCTGATGTACTGCCTCTGATCTGGCAGGAGACAATATTCACACTTCTGTCTCTACAGAAAATAGTAAAAATTGGTTATGTGGGGCAAGATTCCTGATAGTGGCAGTAAAGGAATATTAAAGGTGTAGAAGGTAAAACAACATAAATCTCCCATAATGTGAGCAAAAGGTGAAAGAAAATAAAGTTAGCTGGAGAGACCGTAGCAAAAGGCTAGAGAATCTGTTATGATAATGTGTGTGTGCTGTTGTAAAGCTCCAGAAGAGATGGCCACAATTCGTTATGGTAATGAAAAATAACCTTTGCCCCTGCCAGGGTGTGACAACAAGGGGGTGAATGTGTGTGGACTTTGCACTATCAAAGCACACTTTTCCATGGCAACCTAAAATGGTAGTTGGGAGCAGTGGCTATAGAACCAGGATGCCTTGGTTTCTAGGTTTTGGGCTCAGTGGGATTCTCTTAAAATGATGATGTTACTCCTCTGTTTTTCTTTCTAGGACATTGAATTTATGGAAACTTTTGTTTTTGCTATTAAACTGCAAAGCCTGCAGGCTGTCAGATTGGTATTTAAAATCCAGACACAGACTCCCAGGAAAAAAACTGTTGGAGAGTGTTCCTTGGCACTGCGGGAGCTGAGCTCACAGGAGTCGAGTCATTGGCTGGATATATCTCCTCCTTCCAAAGCACCTGTAAGTGCCAATACTGTGGAAGTATGTTCTTATCTCATCTAGAAAGAGTTGCTGGAAATGAAAGTAAAATAATTCAGTAGTAAAAACTAGAGGGGTTCTTTTCCTTTTTTTCCCCCTTTACCCTACTTCCTTGGAGAAAGGCATTTTGATGGGGAAAAAATGCAGGCTTTTGAACTCTGCACATAGCTGTTCTGGTCATAAACTGCAGATGTTTCTAGGAAAAGAGCTAGGGCAAGCTCTTCCACACCATGGCTCACAGCTTGAGGGAGGGGCATTCTGGGGAAATGTTCAGCAAAGAACACCGGGTAATTGTCTTTTCTGACCAAAAAAGCATCAGAAGATCCTTAGGACTCACAGCAAGAGCTCAGAGCAAATGGAATCTGCTTTTGTTATGGAAGAAAAGTGCTAAGATCTTCAGTGGCCTGAAACTGCAGAGACAGCCATATATTTAATGTTCAGATTGCATGCTGTGAAGTAATAATTCAGACAGTTCATTCCCATTAATGTAATAAGAAGCAGGTGGTTCTCGCAGTGGGATTTCCTTTCCCCCTACCCTCACTTTGTTTGTTTCTTTTATAGATTGTGTCTAGACATTTGTATTTTCAACAAATTAAACCTGATTAGCAATTCAAAAGCAAATTTTATTTAAGTGTGTCTGAGTAATATGAAGGATACTCTTGATTTCTAATGTAAGTTACACTTGACATTTTTTAGTTCTAATGTGAGAAACCATATTGCTTCAAAAGCAGTAAGATAAAGTGACAGAGGAACGTGGTTTGGAAAGCATTTCATCTCAGTGTAAATTTCTGAATCATCTCGTAGTTTCTCCGTCTTTGTTGGCTTTCCTCACCATTATATCCAAGAGCCCTCCAGACTCTGGGATTCATCCCCATACTACCCTGCGAGGCAGTAAACTCAACTCTCTCTGCCAATAGAAAGCCAATGCTCAGAGTCAACTAAGTGGCTTCCTCTCAGGGTTACACAGAAATTTTGTGGCTGAGCTCCAAAGAGAATTTGGGTCTCTTTGATGAACTGGAGCCTGACTTTTCTTTATCTGACCTGTTGCTGTCTTTCTTAGTGCATTTTGGTTCACTGAAGTGCATTAAAACTTGAAGGCAACAAAGACTAGCAGAGTACATTTAAACAAAGGCTGTCAGGAAAGGTGGGTCTCCATTGGCTGTTTCCTGCTGCTCTTACAGTGTTCTGAGGACATTAGAGTCTGACAGGAGAGCAGTGAGGATGACTCAGTGCAACTTTGCCACTGGCAAAAATTCTAAAAAACACCCCCAAGAATAAAACTGGAGACTTTGATACATACACTGTGTGTGTGTAGCAGTGGTGTGTGTGTGGGGGCACGTAAAACACAAGTACTTTCGTAACACAGGAAACTACACAGTATGCAGTCACCCTAAGCATTCATGACATTAAGTGACAGGGCCTTGTATCTATGGAAAACATTGCTTATATCTCCATACTGCAAAATTCAGGAGTGTGGGAGGGGGAACTCCGAAGGTTTTTGTGTGAGTGGAGCATACATGGTCTCCCACACCCAGTTTCAGTAAAGTTGCAATGGCACGTCTGGTTTCCCCTGTATGTATCTGCTCTTAGCACTGCAGAATCTGTACCAGGTGAAAACTGAGGACTAGTTTATTTGCCCGGTATCCCTGGCTGCAGCCCACGAGGGCCATATGTGCACCACACATAAGCAGCTCATCAGTGGAGCACATGTACTGCAGCTATGACAAGTGCAAGATGCACTTACTGTGCATCTGCAGGTTCTGTATACAACACATGCTTATATTTCTGTCCAGGAAATCCCAGATAGAAATGTGGGAGCCCAACATATGACAAAATTCCTGTGTTTCCTGAGTTTATAAGCAACTTAATCCAGATGTTATGGCAACATTCTTCTGCTTGTAGGTGTGCCGTGCAGAACTTCAAATAGGAACTTGTTTTCAAGCAATAAACAGGAGGATACAGTTACAGATTCTTGAAGCACAAAACCTTCCTGTTTCATCTACGCCACTGTCTTCAAGTAAGTTACATCAGCTGTTTCATGCCTCCTGTCTAAAAGCATTTGTAACAGGTAAATTGCTGCTCAAATAGGTTGGCAATTGATAACATTCCTTACAAGCCTCAGACTAACATACTGTGTGGTAGATTTCCACTGCCAAGGCTTGTTTCCCCAGATGTCTTACTTGATTATATTTTGTTTGGTTTGAAGATATGTGTTTATGTATTTTGGAAGATTTTTATCCCAGTATTAATCCTGACATACAAGAGCATTAGCTTGCACTTGCTGTTTGGATACTGTGTTAATCAGTTCAGTATTACCAAACATACTCTGTTTTGTGTGACTGGTCAGGAAAGCTATTGTACAGTTCTTTTGGCCAGACTTTTGAGAAATTGATGCAATTTGAACCATACATATGGATCTTGATGGTTCCTTTTTGGGTGTGTTGTGAGTAACCCTTTGTGTGCTATGCCTTTTTCCTTCCCTATTGTGCTAGATTTCTTCGTGAAAGTTGGAATGTTTAGTACAGAGGGGATCATCTATAAGAAGAAGACTCGCCTTCTGAAGTCCACTAATGGCCAAGTGAAGTGGGGAGAAATGATGTTTTTTCCAGTTAGCCAAGCAGAACAAGGAATTAGCTTTCTCATCAAGCTCTATAGCAGAAGCTCAGTGAGAAGAAAACACTTCCTAGGACAGGTTGGTTTCTGCTAAATAGCCTGATATCTTTTACTTAAAATCCAGTTCCACAGGTTTCTTGGTATGAATTTTAAAATACTTTAAATGAGGCAACATATAACAAAATAGTAAATTCTACTAAACTCTTTCGGATGTCATCCAAGCACGAATGGTACCGGGCTCTTAAACATCCACCAGTATCAGAATGGGAGTTGAAATTTGATTTTTCTTTCAAAAAGATATCCTAAAGTCAGTTTTGTGTGGAGAATTACTATGTGACAGATTCCTTCCAAGAGACATGGGATCTCCTCTTTGCCTTTAGCTTTCTAAAGAAAACAAACATAGCACCCACAGGAGCTCCATAACCTACAATGTCCTGTACAGCAAGGGGATGTTGGCGTACCATAACTATAATACACTTCACAACAGGGATGTGTACAAGGAAGTATCAACAGCTACAATGAGACTGCTTTCCTGGGTAAAACAATGCAGAAGTCAGTCCAATAGTCTAACTATGTATGATTGAGTAATAGTATGTGTCCAAACACAAAATATTTTTACCTTTTTTTAAGTTGTTTTTTTAACAGACACAACTTCACTAGTATCTCTTCAAAAGCATTTGTGTGATCATATTTATTTAACCACCATAAAACTTAGTAGTCTGATCTCATTATTTTCTCCATCCTTTTGCCCTGCTTGTTCCTGTCCATCATCCTGTCCTTTCTTTCTCTCTTCTTCTTCTTGGTATAGTGAGCCATAGCTGTTCTTAATGCTCTGTGCTTTTCCTGACCGAGTTAGATGCAGTAACAGAATTTTAATATATGCATAAATTAATAATGTAGACTTGATTTGGAGACGCCAGCTGTAACATCTCATGTCAAATGGAGGACTGTGCTGTCCTTAGGTACAAAAAATGATACTGTCCCATTCTGGTGATGTTTTTTGTGCCTGCTGGAGACATGCAGCTACAGGAGATGTTTTTGTGCTATAAGCGATAGAAATGATGTGCCAGCAAGAGTTATGTGAAGTTCCTCCATTTTTTGTAGCCTCATGTTGCACATGTCCCATCTTCCTGTTGGTGGAATTAGATCTGAAATAGGAAAAGAAAAAAATTGTTCTTTTTAGTTGTAATACCTTGGGGGGGAAATAACTGGGTATGATTTTGGAGTCACCTAGCAGTATGTGAGGTAATCTCAATCTGATGAGTTACACTTAATTGTGGATCTTATTTTTAGGGGCAGGAAAACTTGTGCTCCTCAGAGGTTATTTGGAAAAGGTTGTTTCAGCTCATGAAGGCAGACATTGCCACATAACACATGAAGACATAAAATATGGTTCAGGGAAAAATGTACTGTGAGCAATTGGCTGGGTATCTGGAAAAAAAAAGAAATATAGCTGGATCCATTAACTTTGTTCTTCAGAGCATGATGTTTAATTGGATGCTGTTCTAAGCAGACAATACTTAGATTAGGCTGCTTTTACAGGCATGTCTTTAATCATGAGCAAGATGTACATTGACTCTCTGTGGATGAAACATCAGCTGTCTGTGGTATTCTGGAAGACATTATTCTCACTTCTTGAGGACTCATGCCCCAGCAGTATAGGCTAAATGTACTTCATGGTCAAGGTTTCTGAGAAGTCTTAAAAGGACTCATTCTTGGAAGACTTGAGGAAATAGAGTCCTGTAAATAACGCTACCTACTTACATAAGCAGAATTCTTTTGGCAGTGGAGGCTGGTGATAATGTTAAGGGGGAAAATTTCCTAGTTGTACTTCATTTCCTCATTTAATGACCACTATCCACTAACTGAATACTGAGAAGAAACGGACTCTTACTACGTGACTATGTGTGGTATGGGCATGTTAGTAACCTCTGTGGAATGCAGGTTTGGCCCTGGCTGTGGGAGTGTGCAATTTTAAATGCTCATGAAAATGCTGGACAGCTCGTGCCAGATGCTGGATGGCTTGGAGCCAACTGTGTCCGGACACACAGAGCCGCCACTGGCCTGGTGAGCCCCTGACCCCAGCACGTGCATTTGAATACAGCAAAGAACGCTTCACTTAAAACATCTTATTAAGTACAGAAACATTATTATGTAGTGGGTTCTCTAAACTATTTTAGAGAGTAAATTTAAACACAGACTCCCTGTGTTCCCAGCTGAAAGCCAAGATATGTTAGTACTAGCGGAACTGTATTTGTTGCTGTTATGCTTTGGTCACAGTCTATACTTTGTACCTTGTTCTGCACTTCCATGGTATTTATTTGGAACTAGTAAAGGCTGGGCTTTTGTTATATCAGGTAAACTCAATTATTTTTTTTTTTTCTTAATGCAGATCTGGTTAAGTCCTGATAGCAGCAACAATGAAGCAGTAGAGCAGTGGAAAGATACCATTGCAAACCCTGAAAAAGTTGTTGTTAAATGGTACAGCATTGGTCCATCTTGAAGACTGGAGATGAAATTCAGAACTGATTTTTCTACGAAAATTCATATGCTGTCTAAAATACTATAAATAAAAAGAAATATATTGTCTATGCAAGTTTTTCAGAAGTTCTCCACTGCATCATGCCTCTGTGGAAACAGGGAAAATTCAGTTTCACCAAGAGAAATACTGGCTAAATATTATTACAAAGAAGACTTAGGAACCGGAAAAAGTGCTCACCTGATTTCACAAAATCCATCTTGAAAGAAAGATGTTTGCCCGTTTTGGGCTTCATAAAAGCACAGAAATTCAATTTTGGAGAGAAGCAGCTTGAATCGACTCTATTTCACACTAGTCACTGACATCATGCTCATCTGCAGTCTTGTCTTTGGTAGTCTCCAAAGTCCAGGGTATGGGTCAGGTCAGTGGCTAGATTCTGGGTACCTGTGAGCCTCTGGCACCATTTGATCAGAGTAACGTGCCTGAGCAAGTGGGAAAACTGTGGCAGTAGGAGAAGGCATAAAGGGAAGTACACAGTAAGGCAGTACCTACAGGCTTTTCTAATCTCCATTTTGGATGAAGGGTTGTTCAGAAGCCTGTAGCTTGAGCTTGCCCCCATCCTTTTCTCAAAACAGAGAGATGGAAAGATAAAAGTTTCTCTGACTTAGTGATCTTTAAAAGAGGGGCCCTCCAGCCTTGCTCTATTTGGGTAGATTCTGGCTGGAATCAATGGAATAGTACAAAGAGGCAATGACCCTGCCTAGGATCAGAGCCAGTATTTTTAGATTACTTTCTTATATAGAATACTTATATGTAAGCCACTTCCTATCTAATCACCATGCTCTAGCATTTTCTTACATTGCCAAAACACAGGCTAACATGTACAAAGGAGTAAGCAAAGATTTACTGACATAAGTGCTTTTTGATATTAATTAAAATAATTAATTGTAATTATTTAAAATAATAATTTTATTATTATTTTAATAATAATAAAAGCAGCACTGTAAGGGATTCAGACTTTGGTTAAAGGATGGGCTGCTACTACAGAAGTATTTGTTACATGTCTACGATGCTAAAAAATTATGCGTGGGGGTATATTTTCATTACTTGTTTGTACTAAGAAGAAATTACCATATTTCTTACTGCAAACTGTATTTTTCCAACAAAATCCTACGATTATATTTTCTATTAGTTCCAGTATTTTCAGGTGTTTATTCACAGTTATTTTTAAGGGGGGAAAATACCAAGTATATAATTGATAATGTATAAATCTAAAAGCATAGACCTCTTTGCATTACTTCAACTACCTGATTAAAAAATTGAATAACTGATAATTTAAACTTTTTAAACTTCAACCATCCAGGTTGTTGTTGTTGAAATTTGATATTTTGAAAACAGAAGGATTTTCACAGACTTACACATATTCTGCTTTTCTACCAGTCTTTATAAAAGAACTGAAAAAAGGTTTTGCATGTTCCTTGGAGAACAAACATCGGTTCTAGCTCTTACTCTTTGCAAAGCTCCCAGTAGGCCCAGAAGATCTTGACTGAAACTGATAATTTTCAGCCGGTTACAACAGTCAGGAGGAGCCTGGCCTGCTGGGTAAAATGAAAAAAGGAAGTGGGCTGAACTGATATTTTTGGAGTAACTTTATTTGAATGCATGGATCTTTTTTATTCATTGTGGCTGAACATTTTATTCATTGTGGCAGTAAACAAAAGTGCAAACTAACTGTTTCCTGATGCAGAACGCTGTTCTGTTTAAAAGAGAGGATAGGGAATATCCCAGTGTTTTGCAGACTTCAATTACCACAGCAGTGGTTCTATAGAGTTTGCCAACTCAGTGGATACTGTATAAAATGGATTTCTGGGGCTGTTTTAGGACACCTACCCTTCTAAAGGCCTAACTAGTCTCTTTTTTCTGCTATGTTAGTATTTAATCTATATGTTTATAATAAAAGCTATGAACAGAAAACATTCCTCTTTTTTCCCCAATTGTTTATACCAATGTTTAGCAGCATCTCAAAGTGAAGTTCAATTCCTACTTTTTTCTCCTGAGAAAATGCCAGCTAACAAGCTCTGTTTCATGTAGTGCTGCCTGTAGGGAAGTTAACTGCTGACACATGGAGAAGATACATAAGGGTTCTCCGTCCAAGCTGCACACAGGTACTACAACACTCTGAAGAACTGCTCTGAGGCACTGCTTCATCCTGTGCTCGTTCCCCAGGTTTGGTGTATTCTGCATTTGTGTGCATTCATGTAAGAATCCAGTGACTTCTTAATAGTTGACTGTTGTCAACAGTTGTGCTTTTTGTCACATAAAGAATTTTTTGATGGTGATTCATTGGGTCTAGAGCTTATCAGTATGGTTGATATGTTAGACAACAGTCCTGAAAAAAACCCATGAGACATGGGGATACATGCATGTTCCCAGTACCAGTCCTGGGTAAAACTGCCTGTAAAATAGGCTGTTCAGCAGGTGTCATTTCCATTTGACTGTCTTAAAATGCCAGCTAGAAATCACCTGGCACATCTTGCCTTTTAAATGCAGAATATTTTGCTTTACTGCTTAGTGACTGCCTCACTAAAATGCATGTGAGACTTTAGCTCCTTCAAATCCAGCTCCTGGCTTATTTGAGACTAAGGCAGTTTTCCAGGAAAGGAAAATGATGCATCATTTGAAGACCAATCCATGATATAAATTCCCAAGGAACTTCATGTACTCCAGGATACATGCAAGAAAAAGGAAAAAGAGGTGTCCTGGGACACTCTTCTAATGGTCACAGCTATATGTTGTCCCTCTCAAGCATCCTCAGCCGTTATTTTGATTGTTACATCCAAGTTTACTGTCATTGAAAATACTGTTAAAGCTGTTTTGTCAGTTCACTTTATTTGTAGATGAAAGGCACACATGGTTTATAGTTGGATTTGCTCTTGCTTCTACTTAGTGACTCACCCAGCTTCCTAACCAAAAACAATTCTGATGAAAGCAGCGTGGTTCAGAGCTGCACCAGTTTAATTTTGGTCAGCTCCCAAATGGATGTGGATGAACTGGAAGAACAATTAGGATCTTACATTAAATGTTATTCATACAGAGATCTGTGCCTGCGTAGTTAGAAACCAACCATAGACTAAATTTGATCAGATTTTCCAAAAAGTGTGTGTATAATTTCACTGGGTAATCAAACAATCCTGTTATATTTATTTATGACTAATAGCATTCTGTATGTAAACAAGGTCAACAAATTTATTTTTCAAGTTTTATGTCTCAGTGACATGCCATGGCATTCTTCCTAAGGAAAAAAATGTGAGATTCTACTGCAGAAGATGAGTGGGTGTAACAATTTGTAAATCACATTATCATACAAAATTACTTGGAAAATAATTATATTTGAGCATCCGATCTTACGTGATCACAACATAAATAGAGCCATGTTGTTAAATCTATTAGGCATCTCTGGTTTTTCCTTTTGTTGGCAGTGCATCTGTATAAAACAAAAGGTGATTTTGTAAGCATTCAATTAAGTACATATGCTGTTTGACTTGAAAATTGTTTGCCTGATGAAAGTTCCTTTTAGAGTTATGAGTCAATTTTGCAGCCAAAACATAAGGTTGTCTAGAAGTTTGGGGCAGGGTTGTCCCACATCTTATTTTCATCCTGCCAACATATATATGACATGGCTGCATAGTTGTGGAAAGCTTGGCATATATCACCCTGGACATGATATACCCTCCTTGTTTTTCCAGCTTCTGCTGCAAAATTACATCACCGTGTAAATACAGCTCTGTACATGACCTCATGCTTGGTGCATAGAAAAAGCCATCACTAAAATCAGCACCACGTTCCACAAACACTGCTCCAGCACATGTACGTTCTTTTCTCTAGCTTGCACTGAGGAACAGGCCGCTGTCTCTGAGTCCGTGGCAGAACTCCCACTGTGTTCAGCAGAAGCAACCAGTCTTCA
The DNA here is from genome assembly GCA_013399875.1 of Gymnorhina tibicen. Taxonomy (NCBI): domain Eukaryota; kingdom Metazoa; phylum Chordata; class Aves; order Passeriformes; family Artamidae; genus Gymnorhina; species Gymnorhina tibicen. Next base: position 1,154,624 of record VXAZ01009672.1, read on the forward strand.
AAGCTGGTTTAGTGATGGTATGATTTATCTAACAAAAGGCTACACACAGCTTTTTTTATAACTATTTTAAAAATATTTTAAAATGTCTTCACAGTGAAGTTTCTGTAGAAACTGAATATCATGGAAGTGGATCTGCATATCTTAACGTAATGCAGTTCTTCCCATAGATTTCAGAGCCTTTAAAATAAATCCTCTGTGCTTATTTTTCCCCCATATTCGAGTATGCAGTTTTTTCATTCCTTTGATTTGACTGTAGACTGCCATTCTCCCTCAGCATAAAGAAGTCTGTAAATAGTGTCTGGTTTTTGCAATTAACTTTCTGCGCTTCTAGTAATGTTTCCCCGTTCTTTACCTGGTATTGGGTATTATACATGTGTAATTTGCTGTTTAAAGAACTAGCTACAGAGAAAGCTTTCATCCCAGGACTTGGCTTGTGTCTGATGCTCTACATTTCTGAGCTACCTTTGTTCACAGCTTCAGTGGTATGGTTCTTATGGTGCTCCCCAAATTCCTGTGTTGTCTACCACCATTGAATACAACAGTGGGACAAATTAGTTGGAACTTTTTATGTGTATCTGAGTATCTTCATTTGCCTTTTTCCTCCTCCAAAAATGACCTTAGGAAATCATTTTATGTGATGAGAAGGAGCAAACTGTTTGTGCTTCTGACCTTTGAGGATAGTAGTGTTGTTTGACTGGCACTGCAGTGCTTTGAGACAGGAAGGCTCAAGGAAGAGTCATAAAAAGCTGCACCTCCAGGTGGAGGGAGGCCTGTACCTCCTCCATGTATGATCTGGGAAACACTCATTAGCCTGGGGACTGGGATCCCTCGTCAGATGCACATTGTATTTTTTATCCTTATCTTGCAAAACTTTCCGGAGCTATGGAGCCGCTAAATAGAGAAGTTTTCCATAGGAGGAATGATGTGGTTCACATATTTCTGTGAAGCAGAGAACTGACTAAAAGATCTTAGAGGTCTTTGAAAAAAAACAGTCATAGCAATGTACTTCTTAAATACAGCCAAGCTTTGTCACTTGTCGTAGGAGACGATTGGATTCTTACTTTATGATATACAGCAGAAGAAAAGGGCATGTACACCCTGAAACAGGGATGGCTTTCCTCTGCATTGGAATCATCTTTCAGCCAGTCAGTCCTTTCAACAAACCACAAGAACTATGCATGCTTAGCTGCCTCTTTTCCTGCAGTAAGGGCAAGTTGGGCGGGGAATTGTTAAAAGGGAGGTAGTGAAGGAGGTAAAATAAAAGCAGTGCTTTTGTTTTGAAGAACATTGTTTTTCAAAGCAATGTAACGTGCCTGTAACTATTGACAAAGCTTTTATTTGACATGACTAAAGATAGATGATTACGCATTTAAGTATTTGCTTAGGTTCTACCAATACTTCCTGGCATGAGACTGGATTCTCTCTGTATTTATATAGTGCTTCATTCTGCTGTGTTCATTGACCTTTGAGCTCTAGACCTAATTATGCCTGATTTCTATGGATTCGTCCCTCGTGGCTGATTGACTTTGGTGTGCAAATCAGGGTAGACTTCTGCCATCTTTTCGCTGCACATCACACAATTACAGTTTCTGTCTCTGATGGATTCTCTTATTTCTAGTAAGAGATGAGCTTACGGCAGCTATTTTTTCACCTGGGAAACTGGGAACTGGCTCTCCCTTTTTTACCTGAATGTTCTTGAGTTTTCTTAAAACCGTTGGACACAGAATTATCTGTGACATCTGCCGTCAGTCAAATTTGGCTGTAATGACTAATGGGCTGAAAAATTATTGTGGACCTTGGAAGAGAAGTGAGTGAAAGCAAGCTCTGCTGCCTCAGGACCCTGGGGCTCAGCTGTGTTTTCCTCTGCTCTGCCACAGGACAGAGAATCTTTTCAAATCAGTGCTGATCATGATTCCAGCAATACCAGTTCTCAAGGCAGTCTCTCTACAGACACATTTCTTGAAGCATGGACAATTTTCTTTAAGCATTATCCCTCTGTATGAAAAGATCAAAGCACTAGCACAGGCATATGAGCCATGCCAACTGCATCAACACTTCAGAATTTTGGCAGTACGAGCCATGAATCCGGTATTCGGGTGTAGATCCTCAGCTGGTGCAATGGAAACTGGACTGTGCATTGGTAGATCTGAGCCAGCTCATCTTATCTGGGGGTCTGGACATGAAAGCCACAGAAATTCCAATCTGCTAAAAATGTAAGAAGATTGTGACTGTTCGTCTCTTGGAAAGCTTCAGTAGGGCGCATCAAGGTCTCAGAAGCAAGTGTTCAGGGCTGGAAATGTATTTTTAGCATCTCACACAAAAACGGGAAAAAATAACCCTCACCTATAGTCTGGACTGACGCAGAGTTACTCTAGAGATCCATGATTTATGTTCCCAGTCTTAGTGCTTCCTGATTGAAATACAGCTTCATGATCAACAAGCCTTGTCCATTTGTCTTATTAAATAGGACTTCTTGATGTGGGCAAGGAAGAAGGAGGTGGAAGGGAAGAATATTTACTGTGATCCTTGTCAACACTCCTATAAAAGCTGCTTGAGTATTTCTCTGAACTAGTTTTCTGAGCTGCAAGTGGGAAGCCACATTTATTCTAACAGAAAATATTAAGATACTGAACAAAAAAAAAAACCACAAAAACAACAAATTCTTTGATACTGACACCAAATTTGTTTCTTCACGTGATGCAACAAAGACAGTTCTTTCTTGCCTTACAGAAGAGACCTAAATCAATAATTACATAAAATGCAGTGCTTATTAATTAAAATGTAGTAACATCAAATATTTTGCTTATTCATTAAAATATAATATTATATGTCCGTATCTGTGTTACTAAATAACTCAGAGAGTTGAACCAGCAGTGATTTTTTCAGACATTTGCTTTTTCTTCATTTGAACTCCTGCATTTCTGACTTTGAGCAATGCAAATAAAATTGCTGTATTACCTCTGAGTGAGACTGAACTTCCCTCACGCAGTATTCATTCAATAACTGGCTATCTGTAGAGAATATTTAATAACTTCTTTTAATGAATTGGATCTAAAATCTGGATTTTGGTTTAATTTTTATATTATGTTACCTGTTTATTAGTATGCAGTATGCGAAATAATTACAAAGGTTGTTGGAAGCAAGGGTGGCAAAGCATCTACAGGAGGGGCGGGTCATGAGGGATGCAGAACTGACTACTAATTTGTAATTCTGACAAGTGCAAATAAGATTCTAGCTGATTATCCCTGGAAGTAAAGTGTTTGAGGCTGTTCAACAGTCTTTGCAAAGTAATGCAATGCTTTCACTCCAAGGATGTCTCCTCTCAGAAGGTGTCTGCAGCTGTTATAAGAAGTAATAGGAAAGACCAGAAATGTTCCAGTGAACTGCTTGTGTACAGATTTCTGGTTTCTGTGACTCAGTCTTTTCCAGGGGAGCCAACACACAGACTGGAGAATGCATCTGCTAAAAAATTAGCCCAGCAATCCTTGCCTTAGGGTCCAAGGAGTTCCACGGTTCCCAGTCTTACAGGTAACTGATGTCTTACAGGCCATAGCCAAGCAGAGCTATGCAGCCAGTCTTAGTTCCAAGAATAAAAATTTGAGAATTGGGGACACTAAAAAATATTCCACTAACAAGAATCTGAAATGTTCTGAATCTGCAACACATAAAGATTGCAGTAATTTCAAAGCATGCCTAGAGAAATAGGAGACTGGAAAGCGGGGAGCTTGGCACTTGAGTCTGGTCTCCTGAGAGCACACCTGACAATGTGATGGTGAGGCTTTTATCACTTCTTAATAGAGATCTATTTTCTAATTAGTGAGATTAACTTAGACCATCTAGGAAACTGTCTTACAGAAATACACGGATTGCACTACATGAAAAAAGGAAAATTACTAAATTCACATTTTTAGAATGACAGGATGAAGTATGTTATAATCTTTGAATTTGGAGAACTTCATTGAGGCCCCAAGAGGAGACCAGAATACACCTGGAAACTGAGATAAGAAATTGTGACATTGCAAACTGTAAAATCAATTTGTGATAATACCACTGGACTTTGCAAAACAGTGGCATCCACCTCATAGAAGCTCCTATAGGTTTACTAAGGCTATGATTACGCAGGTGAACCAAAATATTAGAAGAAGGTTAAAGAACAAAGGCAGGTAACACTAATGAAGAGGCTGTAGGAAAAAACCCACATTGCTTTTCCATGCTGCAGCAAATGGCATAACCTAAGACAATGTTCAGCATTTTGATGAAGATGCAAAACCTGCAGTAGACTGGACAGCCACACAGGAGATTCCTCATGCCAGTACCCTGGGCACAGATGAAGACAGTGGCACTGCTACGCCAAAGGAATTCTTTGTGATGGAAGGGTCAGGGGACCATGTTGTGACAGCACGCAGTTCTCATGAAAGCACGCGAGCTACTGACTGCTATTAGACAGGGTCAGAGAGTGAAAGCTAAGAGACTAGCAGGGCTGTGTTTATGTTGGAAACTGGCGTCCAACTGCCTGGGTGTCAGTTAGAGCCAGCAATGGCAAAGAAAAAAATCCTGATATTCTGGAGTTCTGGGACCTGTCACTTACTTGACATCACACCCACACACACACCCCCCCATAGACTGGGAGACAAATGGTTTAGGCAGCAGCATCATAGGAAGTGGTCCTGCTGTTGAATGAGTTTGTTACTGTGACTAGAAGTAAACCAGCCAAAAAAATAAATCCCAACTTTCTTCAAATGCCACACCGCCAAAGAGAACATTTTGCTTAGGGAGAGAGAATTTCTATGATCTCCCTCAGTGAAGTTGGCATCTTTCTCTACAACTATCAACCTGGCAGTCATTCACTCCCAGACATATAGTCCTCACAAGCCTATGCTGAGCATTTCCACAGGAAAAGGCTGTTTAGCACTTTGACGGCAGACCTTTTTGGTTTATTGGTTGTAAGTATAGACAGAAGGTGCAAAACAATCTGAAGTGCAAAGGGAGCATAGCTCAGTATCACATTTGTCAGATGAAGTGTGGAGATTCCGCCAACTATCAGACTGAAAGAAAGGCACGTTTTGGTACCACACGGCCATTGGGGTATGATATGATCGCACTGATTCTTTTTAGTCCATTCAATTTTGAGTGTGCAATCAGGTCAGGGATAATATTCCAGTGTGCTGAGGTTAATTGCTTAATTTCTGTTTATCCAAGCTGATTGCAGGCCTCCCAAATTACATACACTCTTAAAATATTGAAACATCTCCTGACAGCTGTAATAAATTAGCCTGCTCTTGTGATTTACAGGAATGAGACAGTAAGGACAAAACTATAGCACAGTAACTTCTGGAGGTTGATACTGAAAGCACAAATGGGCACAGCACACATTTTCACAGGGTGAAACCGGTATTTTGTGCTTCAGAATAAAGATTCTTGAACTGGCAATATATTACTGTTGCAAAAATTAAAAAAAAAAAAAAAAAAAGGGAGTACCATCCTGAGACCATAGTTAAGAGCTTTGCACAGATGACACCGTTATGCATTGCTTCACTTTCTACAGGGAAAGCCCCAGCTGCAGAATAATGTTGAGCTGTAGTCATCATCTTTCAAGACAGATACAGAACAAAATGGAGAGAGTTTAAAGGAAATGGTGGTATCAAGAACAAGAAAATCTGACCTGTGAGTAAGGAGTAAGGTACTGGGTGGTTGAAGATGGAAAAGAGAAAGCACTGAGATAAAATTCTAATATTCTAATACACAAATGTTTGTGGAAAAGGAGGACAAAGACTGACTGTTCTCCATGTCACTAGGGATGAAGTGAATACTCATGTCATCACAGATTACAAGGAAGTTTCAGCTAGAAAATATCTGCTTTGATTTTTTTAAATGGCCTGGCAATATTTTACCATCTCTATAAAATATTGAAGCAAAAAGAATGTTCTCAGATACAACCTGAGTACCTTAAAAGTTTGATTATTACTGAAGATGAGTGAGAAGGTGGTTTTCTTTACTTCTTTAGTCTGCCATCCTGCAGAAGTCTTTAAAAAACAGTTCTTACCAGCAGTTCAAAAATTATAAATGGGAAGTTTTTAGTGACATCAAAATTATCTCTTTTTGACTGGCTTTTTAATCCTTTCATGAAAGTTTGGCAGTTCTCAGAAATAAGACTGACCAAAAGTTAAATTCGCAAAGGGAATGTGATGCACTCACCTCACTGCTGATGAGAAAATAACCTTACGTAATTCATCCATAGGGTAGATATTTATTTCTGATACAGTAATGGCCCACATGGTAAATATAATGTTAGTATTACCATAAAGCACAACTTTCAGCAAACACAGCACCTCCACCTTTTGTTTAATCCACTAATTCCTTATTGTGGGTTCTGTCCCACAAACATTGCTCTGTAAAAGCTTTCCATTACATCAAGTATGAACAGAAAGATAAAACAAAGGTTCATTGACTTCCTCAGTCAGGGGCCTCATCACGCCTTCCTTGGGCACCTTTCATTGCAAGGGGTGTGTCAAGTACGCACAGGGTTCCTTGTCAGGCCACCAGCCAGAAATATAAGTTTATGAAGTACTGTTGAAAAAGTTTAGCAAGTGTTACTTTCTGATCTCATTTTGGAATCTCTTTAAGTGATTTTCACTGCCCAATCCCACTTTCATCAGTGTAGTTATTAACAGTGACTTTTAATGAAACAAGATGAGATGCCTGCAGTAAAACCATGGTGGTATGCAACCAGGGTGGAATTTGTTCCAGTTCCCTCTCCTGAAACAAATGGGACCATACTGAAATCAGTAAAAATGCTTTAAATTTGAGGGTATTTTCTTTTTAAGTCTCATCCCATGGTACCATCAGTTTCTTTTTCTCTTAGAAGCTGGAATCTGATATTTCTGTCTATGGGGATGGCAAGGATTTAAGTCAGAACTGCTACGCTAATAATGTGGAACAGAACAGTGGCAGCAAGAAAATATAGTCTGTTCTTGGTTTTAAGCTGAATTTGCCTTAACTTGGTGAACTGTTGGTTGCTTTGAACTTGAATATGTTTTGACTTGGTAACAAGTAAAAGGTAATTTAAAAGCCCCCACATTCTATATTAATGGGACACAGGGGGTAAAGTTTAAGAAGGTAGCTTTTGCGTACGTATCTGTAATGCACAGTTGGAAACTCAAGCAGCACCACTGGCGACTTTTAAAATTAATTTATTTGCATTTCAGTCCCAACCTATCCACATTTATAGTATAGTCTGTAGTATAGTCCAGATGAAATTGATTAAGCACATCCTGAATTTCAAAGCCTTCAATCATATTTGTTAAGAGTTTGACGCACAAGCAGCTTTGCTGATTCCCGAACAAGTTCAGGTATAACAGGACTGGGCCTACCATGTCTCATGTTGATTTTCTGATTATGATATTTTATTACACTTCATTTATACATTGAAACCATTTCTTTTTTTCTACAGTGCTTCCTGTTGGCAACATGCCACTGTGTGAATGTCATGTAGTCTTGACTCCTTTTGCAGTATCGTCTGGTCTAATGCCAACTTTTTGTTTAAAAAGGGTGTGAAAGGATTTGGTCTATGAGAAAATGATGCTAAGCATTAGCTGTGACATCATTTGAGTACCTGCCTCATGAATAACCCCGGATACTCTCAGAGATACAGAGTAGAATAGAAATTTTTTTAGTCAATTTCAGCAAGAATTCTGCTATAAAACCCCGAATGTCATTTCTGTCTTTAGTTTCTATCTTAAGTAGAAGTTTTGTTCTTGTTCATAAACAAATTTTAGCTGATACCAAATACCTAACTACTATAAAGATATGCTCTGGACAAAGGCCAATTATGATAACCATACTTGGCCTTAGTACGTGTCAAATTAATTCCAAAGCTGTTTAACGTGGTTATCAATTTCCCATCTCCATTTGTTGTGCAGCGTTGCTAGGTGCTCTTATAACACCTGTGATACAACCTCTGCTTAGCTGATTTTGTGAGTTCTCCTCTGGGCACAGAAAGCTTTTAAAATGCATAGGTTGTGTTACAGCAATAAAAACATCACAACAGAAATCATGAATAGGTATTTTTACAGATGAAAATGAACATGCAGATGATCTAGTTTATTTTCTAATTACTTAGACCTTCTGCCTTGGAACGAGTATTAATTTAAATTTAAAAAACAATGGCCATAAATGGTTCCAAGATTTTTACGTGAAGCTCTGCATGAAAAATGGAACAGAATTAAGTGACTTAATTGAGTACTTATTGTCATGTTCTCTTCATAAGATGCTTTCTTGTGGAAGACACAAAACAAAGTAATATTATTATTTAGCTCCATTGCTAATTTTTTGTAAAAAGTTTAAGTCTCAAGGTAAGGTCTTAGGCCCTTAGAAACCAATGGAGTTACTTCTGAAAAGTAATTTCTAATGCTGTTCTTTTCCTAAGGAGAACATGTCTGTTATTAAGAAATTACAGAATCATCATTAATTTTATTTATTTTCTTGATAAACTATTCATTGCCCCAGGTATATTCCACAAAGGTGGAATAAGAAAGAAGCAGAAGACTTAAGAATAAGCCATGCCCAAATGAGTGTGGGGTAGTAGAAAGATGATGTGTGCTTCTCTGTGTGAGTTCATGCATCTGGTTAGTGTGTATCTACAGAGGAATCTGCAGAAGGAACTGTAGAAGAAACTGGCAGAAGGAGCACAAGATAGTTGTGTGCAGAGTAAGGCCCCCAGAAGAATAGAGAAGCCCAAAAGGTAGCAGGCAGCTGACACACGAGCAGTAGAGCTGAGCTTGGCTAGACACTTGTGCTACTCTGGCAATACCAATGATTTCTGAAGACTATTTGATTATTCAGTGTGCTCTGGCTGCTTTAAGATGCTCCGGAGTAAATCAAACCAAATAAACCTTTTTAATAACTATCAAGTTAAAGCATGAGAAAGCAGAGATTGAAGTAATTTTCATGCTCAAATGATGTATTTTTCATATCTTTAATGTGCTACTTTTTCATTAACCTTCATTACAAGTTTCCTTGGTTTATCATCTTTAGTTTAGGAGTAATAACAACATCACTCTAAAGTCATCTGGAAAAAATTGTCTGGATTTTACTCTACATTATGAAATCCATTTTCAAGTAGTTTTGTCAGGGACTAATTCCCAGCATTGGCTGAAACAGCTTTTGCAGAAAATTAGATCTTTATTAAATGCACATTTTTAAACAAAAAGACTGATTTCTGGGGAAAATCTTGTTTTCTTTTAAATTAACTAATTAAATACTCAGAAACAGTCTTTTAGCCAAAAACTGAAAAGCCTCACTTTGGAAATACTCCCATATCTTCCTATGGGAGCTGTAGCTCAAATGACTCATTGTCCTCTATTAGGAGTTGCTCTCTGCAAGGAGACTGCAACTCCAAGGAAGCACTGCAGGCAATCAACACTACAGGAGACTGACAGACATAGTCACAAGCCAAACCTGAAACCTCGGGTACAGCTCCAAGGAACCAGCAGGATGACATTTTCTAGATTCTAGCTTTTGGAACTCTTAAGGAATAGCTGGAAATGTGGCTTCCTCTTGTATTCCAAGATTCTACACCTTTTCCTGCAATATAAAATTTCCAAGAGCAATTGAATAAAAATTACTATCAACTTGTCTTTCTCCTTGCTTCTTTGAAACTAGCATTATTCATACACCGGAACATGGGAACTATACAAGGTGTTGATATTGTGGGAGTTTGACGATGGTAGTACTGGTCCCACTATCTTCCAGAACTGTCATCTGACAGCTAACTTAAATCATGTTATACCCGGTGTCTGCACATTTGTTTGCATATACCAGTTAGAATTTATATAACTCAAAACTATATTGTAAAGAAAGTTCATCCACAAAATATCCATCAGCATAGCTTAATAAACAGTCTTATCTTACTTTAGGCTTCCACTCTTTCCCATTCAACACATGGTTTCACTTTGAAAGAACAGACTTACAATAAACTGTATCATCAGTAGGCTGATAAATGCTGTAATTCATAACAGGACGTCTGTTTGAGGAAGATTTCCCATGCCTAGTCAATGTTTAATTGCTTTCTACAAGACTAACTTTTGCTATATATTTAGACATTGAGTACTGTATATAGGAAAAGAAATTATGGTTCTTGCCCATGTCTCCAACAATTTTAGTTTTTCATTTATTTTACATGTACATGCTGGTGTTTGGATACTTAACAGAGATGCTAACCTCAAGATCATTTGCACTTAAGAGACAAATGGGATCTTAACTCTACCTCAACGGCCCTGGGTTTGCTGCTTTTGTAATGTGGCACATCAGAAGTTCTGAATAGTGTAATTTACATTTCACGGTGCAAATGTAGTGGAATCACCAGGTCTCACACTGGGTGCTGGAAGGTTCCTGAAAACCTACTGACCCAGATGAAGACTTGGGCCTGCCTGTATGAAACATTTTGCTTGGAGGTCAGATGAGGTGCAGAGGTGACACAGATCCCTGAGGTTTCTGAGGTTCCTTGTGGCTTTTTTTTAGTCTTCTTTTTGTGACATCACCAGAATACATAGAGTTTCCACTTGAGCTATCAGTGCCTTTTGCCTAGGCAGTGAAACAGGTCACTGCAGTGCGACTATTTGTCTGTATGTGGTAATAGTGGATGTATCTACACAGCTCCCAAAAAAACCCAAACCCCAAATATCTTCAAAAAAAAATAACAAGGCTAGTGCAGGTCAATGCTCAGTGCTTTTTCTTATAGACATGAGTCTGCAAAGAAGTGCTCCCAGGAGAGTGCTCAGGTAAGACATATATAGAGTGGTATGAAGATTGAGCACTTTGTAGGGCTTGGAGCCTGCCTGGTGATGTACTGCCATGACCCGTAAACATGGGAAAGGATTACGGTTCTATCAACACGCTGACGTGGGAGGTTTATGACTAAGTCAATCATCCTGTTTAAAATGCAAACTTGCGCTCATCAGAAAAACATACAAAGGGGCCACTAGTAGTGCCTGGAGCCAGAAATTTCCAGGTTCTGCTCTCACAGGGCAGCTGGCAAAGACAGATTCTGAAGATGAAACAGAGGCAAGGCAGGAGATGATGGGACTAGAAAACCAGGCACCCCTTCCCAAAGTGGTACAGAATGCTGAGTCTAGCCGAATTCATCAGCCCACTCTTGGTGTTGGATGCAAATCTATGCCTCAGATAGCAAGTCCTGGATCATTTGGGAGATGAAAGAGCCAAACCCTAACCAAGCTTTTCATCAATCTTATAACTTTATTAAATATAATAACACTAAGATAATATAATAAAATAAATATATAATAAATATAATAAATACTATATAATTTAACCAAAGAAAATATAATCTCCTATCATATCATAATCATATCATATATAATGAATATAATAAATATATAATAAATATAATAACACTAAGATACATTTTGTAACACCCTTAGGTGAATGAGGTCACAAAACAAATGCTGATCCTGAAAGTATATGCCAAAGAAATTACATTTGGGGCTGTTCCAGCCTCTTGGGAAAGAAACAATTCCCCATGTAGTTGTCATTCTTGTGCATTTTTTGGCACAGGACCATAAGAGCACTGAAATGTTTTTTCTTCTATGTCCCCAAATCACAGCTTTCCCAGCTAACAGTGGAGACATTTGGATGTCCAGATATGACAGAATGAACAGTTTCTCCTTCACCTTCTTGACAAGTGAATAGTATACCAAGCTGGTATCACGCTTTAGGCTGATTAACTGCTCCATAGGCTAGGGAAGGCAGGGTACCTGGAAAAATCTAGATTCACTGTCAAATTCTACAGCTTCAAAATCAGGCTGTAACTGAACAGATGAGCAGAAATTGGGTACAGACTGATGCCTGTTTATTAAGCACTTCTCTGTTTTTCACTTTGCAGTGCACAATGAAAACCAGTGTCAAAAGACTACCAATTTAAGAGGCCTATGTATAAAGATCACATGAATGAATAGCTCATTGTGAATTCAGTAAATTTTCATCACTTTTAGGGTTTTTTTCCTTATTCTAGGATCTTCTGTTTGTTCCATTTGGCCATTTCTGACATGGATTTTGCTTCCTCATTCCATGTACACCCAAAGCTCTCTCTTCAAGTTTAGCCGGAGAATCAGGTGTCCAAGAAGTAATCAGTCTAATAATAGTGATTTCTTACAGCAACGTCTTCAGTTGATCAACATTAAACTTTCTTACAGTTCTTTCCTGTTTAGTTGCAAACCTTTTTAACCTGTAACGAGTGCGAAGGTGTTGCTTGTAGAAGTGAGTGACTTAAGAGTCTTACACAGGCCAGCTCAATCAAAGTTTTTAGCAAATAGCCCCACTGAGACTAATGCCCACATTCATGGAAATACATTCTGCATGTTTTATAAAAGCCGGGCTATATGCATTTGCCTTTCAGAACTAATATCATAGTTCTGTAAGGCTGCCAGGAGAAACGGGAGACAAACATCTTGGCCACTGAAATGTTGCACTGGTTTGCAAGACATATGTCCTCTCCAAGCAAGGTATAAGGCATAGAGCCATTACAGAATTCCTAAACATTTCCCACACGAGCAAATAAGGAGTGAATAGTTGTATTTGCATTCCTTAAATTTTTAATTTTCATGAGTTTATATCAAAAAACAATTGCTTACAATTTGGATCATGTTTCTTGAAACTTTTGCAAATCCATATGGGTGTTTTTGTGCTTTTACTTTTTTGTAGTCTTGGATTTCAACATCAATTGTTCCCATGGTAATGTTCAACACCATTGTCTAAACCCAGTCTGGTATTGCCTCAAGTGTGTTTTGGCACAATGACTTCTTTTAAGTGAGGTAGGTTTGGGTTGTTTTGGTATGGTTCTGTCTTTCAGTATGTCAATACTTAAAAATGGCTGAGACTGTAGCTTATTACACACACTACATCATAAACAATCATATTTCTCTTTTATTTTGTATTACCCAACTCTGTGTTTACATCTGTTGTCTACAAGCACACAGAGCTTGTGCCATCATTCCTCTATATGTGTGATTAATTCAAAGAGGCATTGACTCAGTCCTGAAGCTTTTAGTATCTAATTCAAAATTAACATGAAAAAAAAAATAGCATTTTTTATTTAAACACCAGGCCAGGACATATCTATTGTGACTGTAATTCCTTTCAGCATGATCTTAAATACTGAAGTGCAGCTAATTAAAACCCTGTTCGTCCTTCAGATGTCTTTCCTGCTGTTGTGTGTGGATAATGACATACTAGCTTCTCACTTCAGTCGCCAAACTAAACAAATGGAAAATAATTCTGGTTTGGGTAGAATGGAAAACATTCTAGTCAATCCAAAACAAAACAGTTTATTTTTATTTATTTTTATGCATCACCTGGAAAATCAAATTTTTAATGGAAATGTAACTTCACAACTATAGTTTTGTCTCAATTTTGCAGCAACAACACACATAGTCCTTTTCTGTATTGTTTTCAGGTCTCAAGAAAACACTTTTTATTAAATGGCATATGACTTTGTTAATAATTGCTATGTTCTGAGAACATGTTTTTCAGAAAATCTAGTATTTGCTACGAATACAGCTCCCTAGTCTGCTGGATTTTAAGAGGGGGAACGCCATTTAATTTTTCTCGCTGTGCCAAAGAGGAACTCCCTGGAGTTTTATTTATTATCTTCTGTTGAGGAGATTAATTTTATATTCAGCTGTCCTGCGCATCCCGGCAGCTCCTGCTCAGAACCAGCTTCGCCCGGGCCCGCAGCCGCGGGGGCTGCGCGGGGCACAACTCCCCCGCCTCCCCGCTCTGTGAGGGGCGGGCAGCGAGGCCGGGGCCACCGCCCTCGGCAGTGCCAGCCTGTGCCTCTGCCCCTGCCCCTGCCCGTCCCCTACGAGCTGCCTGCCCCCGGGTCCTTTCGCCCCGCTAATACTAACCACCAGCGGCCAGCGGCACACCCGGGCCACGGGCCGTGGCTCTCTCCCCGCCGCAGCCGGTGCCGGTGCCCGGCCCAGGAGTCCCCGCACGCCGCCCGCAGGGAGACAAGATGGCGCCCATCCCACAGCGACAGCCGAGCTCTGCGCTCCTCCCGGGCCTCCCGCCGCAGAAAATAAACCATCCTCTTGATCTCTCCTGCCACGCAGTGGCTGCTCTGGAGAACTGTCAGAAACTGAGTCTTAGGCCTCGGATGAATCGGGAGGTTTGAGGGCGGATTTAATTCCCCCTCCCCGTTGTGGTCAGTTCGAAATACGACTACGCGCCCTCTTCCTCAGCACCGGCTCCATCCAAGCTCGCACATCAACACACTCCCAAGCCACCTCACAGGTTGTTCCCAAGCTCCTCGACATAAACACTAAGAAATAAACACTAAGAGTGATGAGTTTGATTTATTCTAATGCCGTTATTATCTGTTAAACTGAGCACGGGGCCAGAGCCGCACTGGAAGCCAGCAGCGGCTGGTGGTGGACTGAGGCGGCAGGACCAGGTGTGTCCCACAAAACACTGCACGCATCAGGGCTGCCAAACCCAGCTCCACTCCTTCAGGGGCCGCGTGTCCCCCCTCGCAGAGGTGCTGATCAGCACTGGGCTCTGTGGGCTTAGCAAACTGCTTGTTAGCTCCAGTCTTAAATGGGGAATGAGGTTGCATGGTACCAGCATCATTCTAGGGACTGCCAAAGGTGAAAGCAGAAACAATCACTATTAGGGAGTTGTCGACCAACAAAAGTAATTCCTATAGGTAAATAAGAAGCCCTATATCCTCTAATAGAGGATTCAAAGGGAAATCGCCTTCTCAAATTGGTTTGGCAATTTCAGCACATTGCTGCCTTCAGTCAAGTGAGAGAACCTGCTGCTTCCCTTGTTGCAGAGGGTATGAATAAGGAGTCTCTTGATTTGTAATTCACAGAACTGGATAATGGTGTCCACAGTGTCTTTGGTAAGGAGCCATCTGATGCATTTGTCTGATGAGCTGGAAACATACAGATTTAATCACTACTCTGACCTACCTCAGAACAAACATCGATTGGGAAATATTTCTCTTTACCAGCCCATCTTAGCTTACCTAAAGGAGATACACAGGCTACATTAGGCTAGTTCAAATTTACCCCATTGTCCAGGAAGGCTTTTAAGCCAGTGTCTTGCCTTCCATCCCATTTCTAATACTACTTGGCAGAATGAATTCCTGATCATCCTTGAAAAGGAATTCTCTCCATTTAAGGTCACAAAATGTGCAGTCAGGATGGTATTAATTTTAATTTATATGTCCAAGGAAAGTACAGTTTAAAAATATGGCTTAGTTATGCCATTTCATTTGCTGAAAAAATGAGTTTCCATGCTACTTGAAGACTGATGGCCCTGTGCTTCCAACAATTCACATACACATGTGCAAAACAGATGGTTTCTGGGTTGGCTCATTGACTTCTCCACCCTTCTAGCATCCAGATTGACAAGAGAGACACTTTTGATCATTTTTATCCTGGAAATAAACATTTAGAACCTATTGAGACCCTCTTTTCAGGTACTACTCCCTAAGGATCATATTCTCTATTACTGAGGAGTCTCATTTGTTGCCCATTGAAGCCAATGGCAAATTCTCCCTTGACTGACCCAAAGGTCACAGATGAGGGCCAGGCAGGGAGCAGGCCTCTGTTCTGCCAAGTTTCAGCTAAAGACACACAATGAAGAGGCAATGCCTCTCCTAGAGAACTCAGAATCTAAGATAAGAGATAATAGTGATATGCCATTTCCTAATGTTCCCAACAAACAGTTTGAGAGTTCATAAATTTCAAAGACTACACCGCAAAAAAAATTCTTTCCATTTTAACACAGAATTATAGAATGGTTAGAACATAACAGGGCTCATGAAGTTCACCTAGGACATTCTGAAAGTTTTCTCTCCCCCATCTAATGATGATTCCAGCATTAGCTGAGAAATTTATTAGCACTAGAATGAACTTCGAAAAAATTCCTTTTTAAATGGATGCACTAAGCCAAGCACTTCCTGTGTTGCCTCTGCTAATTCTGGAGCTAAGTGTATTTGAAGAGAAATGTATCTCCTTAACCTTTGTTTTCTCATTTGGCTGAGTCTACAGTGATCCCGAGTTCCATGTTTGCAAAATGAGATTTGCTGCTAGAATTTTACTGCAGGGTCAAGTATGATGAAAAAGTATGTTGAGAGAAAGCCAAATCCTTCTTAAAACACAGATGTCTTAAATTTTCCAGATGTCATCCATGTTTAGCAAATAAGGTGGGGGGCTGGATGCTGATGGATGGACCATGAGTGATCAGCCTTTCACAGTTAGACCACCAGTCCCAAAGAAGCACAGACCAGTGAGAATTACCAATTACAGGTTTGTATTTGATTCTATGCAATATGCTTGCTGGCCATGACCCATTTCACAGTGAACAAATCTGCACTTCTTAAAAACCTATGGCAATATAAGAACTCATTATCACAAATACCGACTTATACAAACCCTTCTTTCTTTCAGCATCAGATCCTTTAGATTAGGTTGGGGGGGGGAAGCATATATTATTCTGAAGCTGCACTTCTGCTGCTGCTAAGCAGTTCAGGCCTTGGGAATGCAAAGAGAACACCCATTAGTAGCAAGGAATTTAGAAAATAAGAAGTCAGCCAGAACTATTTTATGGAAACTTACGGAGATTAGACCTGGGGACACCACTGACCTTTAGATTTCTGTGATAGGAAAGGAGAGTGCTATTTACAGTAAGCATTTGGAAAGCTCTCACAGCTTCCTTGAGACTAAGAAATTGGTTTGGCAGTATGGACTGTGCTATGACCTTCTTTATACTTCCCACTGTTTGCTGAGTTTTTTCATTATTAACTTTCTGGTGAGAACTAAACTTAGAAGATTATTCTTATTATAATAACTAGTGATTTCTTTCATTTGAATTAAAATTCTCTGTAATATAAAAGCTTCCTTTATTTCTATTTTTTCTCTTCAAATATTCTTTTCTTCTGTTTTAGGTGGCAATTTTCCTTACTAAGTACAACTTTCCACTGCTTATTTTAATTGTCATGTTTTACTGGCTTATCATTGCCTTTGCAACACTATGTTTGGCAAGCACTGTTCTACACCAATAATGTACTGGTATCATAATGACAACATGATCTTATTTTTAAGACAGTGAGCCAACAGGTTCTGTAATACATAAAAACCTTTTAACAGACTACCATTGTGCTTTGGATCAGTGTTGGATATCAGAAATTGAAATTCTGAGATGAAAAGTCTTTTCCTGGCTATGCCGGAGACATTTTTAGGTGAATTAGGGGCAATAGTTTTCACCATGGTGTCTCATTTTCACCATCAGACTGAGCCTGTCTGCTTCTCAGGCACATTGGAACTCAGCTTGCTGATATTTTAAAAATACTTTAACATACTTGCAAGTGTTACTTGCAATTACTATTAACTCTATGAGCTGAGCATTGTAATATAGAGATGTTGAGTTGTTCTAATGTGTATGTTGTGAGAACTGTAAAAGACTTACTGCTGTTGTGACTTTCGCAGTCCTGTTGACTTAAGGGGCTGTTCTGATGTTTTATAAGTATCTATTTTTGTACGTATGTATACATATACATTAATATGCACAGGGCATATATTGGCTATGCAGGGCAGTAGTGTCACTACTGGTTTTATTCCTTCAGTTTCTGCTTCCACCTGTTGAACTTCCTCATTTTGCAATTTGTTCCAGGATGTTTGCCACAGATGACCAATTATTTTCTGGTTTTATTACCCTGTATTTGAAGCTCTTTCCATTGCAACTTGGGAAGGCAGAGGAGAAATTTAGATATGCTGATACCATCACATGTGAATAAGGCTTTCCTGTGGGTTTGTGTTTGGCCAGCTGGTAGAAGTACAGTCATGTCAGCATTGTATTGCTGCACAGCTGTTTATTGCAGAGTAACCTGGCTCCCTGTTCTGTAAGAAGGAGGAAATGCTAAGCATTCAGAGCTGACTGATGCTGTGATCTTTACTCACTGTCTATAGAAGGATAAATACGGATACTTCTAAAAGAAATTACATCTTAGAAAAACAGGGGTGTTACTTATTTTCTTTAGATTTTGTTCTTTGCTACATCTGGCCTGGAGTATACAAAACCTGCCATAAATCCTTCAGAGGGAATAATATACCTCATACCAATTAACAGTATGAACAGATTATTGCAAGCTGATGTGTGAGGGCTGCTTCAGACACTGCTGACCCCTCCATTCAGCTGGTTGTGAGCACACATCTTATTGTTTCCAAGGTGAATTGAGATGTGTTAATTCCCCAGGAGGAGAGATTGGCAGCAGGCAGCTCTGCTTGTCAACCTTTTTAAACTGCTGCTGCTGGTCTTCACAGGGTCAGAAGGGAAATGCAGGTGAATTTCAGCTCTGTAGTGACTGAAGCTATTGAGGCAAGACTACTAGTCCAAGGGGTGAAAGGAAACAGAGTCAATAGCCTTTACTCTCAGGGGGACCTGGGTATCAGGGAGACATTACCAGTAGCAAATTTAAAATGGAATGTATTTCTTTCTGTGCTAGTAACCTTAATGTACATTATGCACATTTGAAAGGCAGACTACTGTTTTGACTTTGGTGATGACCACATGTCATTTAAAAAGTAGATTTTCTTAGGCATAGAATAATGGATTTTCTTTTATATGCCCATTCTTTATTGAAGTAATAGTATTATTAAAGATTTATTTAGTCTGTTGAGAGAAGTTACTACACAAACCAGTTTGTGTTTTGTGATTTACAAAAGTTTTGAACTGAAGCATACAATTCACTGAACTGAACAGAATTACTTAATTAAATGTGACTGGTAATAAGTGGTCTAAAAATTTATGTTCAGTCATGTACTTGTCACACAGTTTTTCTGTGAAAATATAACTGGAAACATGCACTTGCTGTTGGACTTGGCACCCCAATGTGGTCCTGGGCAACAAACTCAGGGTGGTCCTGCTTGAACAGGGGTGTTGGACCAGATGCCCTTCAGCAGCCTCTTCCAACTCCAGCCATTCTGTGATTCTATAGTCAGAAGCCTTTGGGGATATTTTGAGCATGAGTTCAGCCTGCCATGGCACTGACTACATTACAGTTTCTTTTCTGTACCAGTAGCAAGCTCAGCAGTTACCAGTCTTGCACCCTGATTTTGGTTATGAAACTTAAATCTCCACCTTGAAAATACATATTTATCACCTTTGATTAATTGCAACCTATGACTTTCAATTTGATCCTCAGTGTTCTCCACTCATAAATTTGTCTTTTTGCATAAAACACATAACTTGCATATGTTAATTTTAGACTGAAAGTAATGATGTATATGAAGTTGTTTTCATTAAGATTATGGCCTCTATGATCCCAGAATTGCTACACATCTGCTTTGAAGTAAAAAAAAGGTGTGGACCAAGAATTTAACCAATTCAAACGGTTATTCATCTATGAAGTCTGTGAAGTATTTAACCTGTTTAATTGCAATGAAAGAAAGCAGAAGACTTCTCAAGGTAAAACATTTATTTTTCTAAGAAAACCCGCTATTATTTATATAGCATAAATGAGGAGAATAATATGGAAATGAGAAGGAAGCTTCTACTGATGTATATAACTCTGCAGGGCTTGTTCCCAACAAAGAGATCATGAAAAACACACATTCTTGTATCTCCCATTTTAAAATGAAACAGGATAGGTGACGCTCAGTTTTTCCCAATACATATGTGATTAGAATGAGTTGTAAATTAGTTTTAATGACAGTGCTGACACACTTATTTCACTAGTTTTCTGTGTTGTCACAGGTCTTGTGGGCCCGTGTAGATACCCTGCTTGTCATTTATTCTTTGTCATGTCTACTAGGCATCTTTGCAAGTCTCTCAAAATTAGAGACCATTACAAGAGAAATTACATGTTTAAATACGGCTTCATCCACTTTCATTCCTTCATTCCTGATACAGTATTTTGAAGTAAAGTGCTAGAGTAAGAAACTTGATGATAGCTAATTGAAGGTGAAGTGAATAGTGGCAGGTGGCAGCTGTTTACTTCAAAGAGGTGAGTTGCAGAAACAAGTATGTAGTGGGAAGCAAACAAGTAAGTAGTGGGAAGCTAGAAGCTGAAACTTCCAGACAAATGGATGTACTGAATATGCATTGCCCAGAAAAGAATGAGTGCATATTTTAGGGTTGGCCAAACAACTTTGAATTGTAACCCTGGAGTTTAGTTGCAGCTACTTGAATTTGACTGGGATGTTACCAGTGAATATTCTTACAAGAATGCAAAGGGATGTTTTTAAACAGAATGAACAAAGCTTTGATCTTCTGTATAATCAGAATAATTAGATCACCAGTGGGGGGTGGTGGTGGTGCTGCTGTTTGTTTGTGTTCAGAGATTTCTGTTTCCTGAATAGGAGAATAATTCATGTACTATTTCCTTGGAGGTCTTTTCGGAGTGCTGACCAGATTCCATCTTTCTTGCCTTGAGAAGCTTTTAAGTGATCTAGCTATATCCAAATACAATTAACCATTCATTTTTCCTGTTATTGTATTTGCCTGAAAGTTAACCTTAGCATGATTTATAGGTTTATTTTTATGTCAAAGAGTTTCAATCACTACTGATTTCTTTTTATTTTGCGTAAATGTTCGTTTCGCTGTGCAGCGCCGCCTAGTGCACGGACCTGCTGCTGCATCCAGGGACAGCTGCGACACCCGGCACGGCTGCGAGGGATGAGGAGCCTTTCCCGGATAGCTCACGGCCAATAACGTTACTCAGCTCTTGAGAAAAAGAAGCTTTTTTTATTTCCAGCTTTCATTCTCCAACACAGGTGTAGTTTTTGCCTTCTCCTGACTTTAAATTCATTCCCTAGCTTAAGTACAGTCTACTCTTACTTTCTTGGTAGTCTGTATAGTAGTTGCAGGGCCATCATCCTACTACGTATTGATGCTTAATGTGTTATTTTTCTTCAGTACAAGTCCATGGTTGCTGTTTGCAATATAGGAGGCCACAAACTGGAACCCCGCATTTCCAAGGTTTGTGTTTCCAAACACCAGATTTTTGCCACATGGAATGCTTTTTCACGTAGTAAGTTCTCTCTGTTTATGGAAATGAGGTATGTATACAAAGAAAGTAATTTTGAATTTGAGTGTAATGTAACCCTTTCTTTTTTTTCTTCCCTTAAGTAGTAAAGTAAAGATGTAAGGGGTCCAAATCTGCTGTTATAACTGTTTTGGCAAAGTTCCAGAGGAACTTCCAGAGGAACCAAGCTCAAAATTATTAATTTCATGCATTTTCAATTACTGGACTCACTGTTTTGCAGGGCTTGTACCATTTCTATCAGTGGTCTCATTTAAATTATGAAACTTTCTAAAATAATAGTTATTCAGCATCAGTACCATCAGCAGAAACTGATCTTTAGTGTGGAAATCCTTCATTTTAGGGTTTTGTAGAGATTACTGAAGAAGCTGTCTGTAAATAATTTTTTGTTACAAAGAAATCTCAAATCAACAGGGAGAGGTTTCTTTATAAATGAGGTTCTGTGTTCAGTCAGTTTAGTCTATGCACAGTAGTTTACAATTATGAAAATAAATGGCACTTTTACACTTGATGAAGTAGACAGGTACTCTTTTCAAAAAATATTAATTAACTAAAACGCAGTCTCTGCAGTGGCTCTGCCTCTAAGTATACATAATAATTCAGAGTGACTATTTAACAGGAGTGGCTATCTAGTGATGGAGGGAATTGTTTTCAATTATTAAATCTCGAAGATGAAAAAATTGTAAAAGCAAATATGTGTGTACAGTCAGTTCTTTTGACTTGACTCAAAAAGTCAAAGCTTTTTCTTCCCTAAGGCAGGTGCAGAATTTAAACCTCCTTTTGCCATGAAGCACAGCATGACAGCTACACAAAAAAGCTCCTGCATTAGCCAGTCTTCACACATACTTTGTTAATGCTGTTTTACAATAAACATGTTCTCTGCAGAAACATTAATTCTTCCTGTTAGTAAGTTCTGAGTGAAGTTCCAGGTTAGAATACTTGATAAAGAGACAAGATTTGTAGAAAGCAGTAGTAATATGCTTTATTAATTGTGTAGTTGGCAGAATCAAGCACAATCCTTCACCTAGTTGAAGAGCAGCAGGCTCCAGGCAAAGTATTACAGTGACACCAACACACAAACAAGGAAAGTGTAGTCTGTGACCACGCTAAGCATGAGCAGTCATGCTTCATTACTTGCTGAGAGGTCATCAAAGGACATAGCAAGCTCATCAGTCATATACCATATATTCCTTGTTCATCTGCTACAGAATGCAGATGGCTGTAATTAAATAACTCATGTATTGTCACTGTATGGATTGAATCTTGACAGAGAGACTGTCCTTCCTCCCCTTCCATTTGTTGTAGTGTGCTAAATGTAACATACTAGGATAACATTGGCTTATATAGATAATATCAGGAAAGTATAGATTTAATTCAGCTGTCTTTCAATAATCTCTTCACTTGACAAAAAGTAGTTAGCCTGTATAAGGAGAGAACTCTTTAGAAGTCACTTTCTGTGACAGAACAGTGATTCACCAATCCAAGAGCTGATTTTAATTGAATGTTTTGGTATTATATTTTGCCATAAAGGAGAATAAAATGTGTCATTATTTTTGTGTGGTGAAAGTTCTGTGAGAATCAAAATCCATTTGGTTCACTGCTCCTCTACTATAAAAAGAAACCTATCAAGTTCAATGTACATACATAAATTTCACTGAGGGAGGTGTGTACCGATGTTTTAGGAAGAAGGAAATTGTATATAAAAGATTATTGAAATCAATGGGAATTTCACCATTATTTTTGCTGTGCTTTGAGTTGAGAGCTATGTTTCCCAATCTATAGATAAGTATACAGATACAAAGCCCTTTATTCTCGTAGAACCTTCTTGAATTTATTAGATGTAAGTATACACTTCAATGACAACTGCAGGATAATGTACATGGTATCTTTTCAGGTATCTTAGGAAAAAACATTCTATTTTGTTAACTTCTCACTTTGCTCTGAAAAGATTCTTTTCTTCCCCTTGCTAATTTGCTCTGAAAGTATTTCTTTAGGTGTATGCCAAAGCAAGAGATCTGATTAAAGTACTGAACCTCAATTCTACTCTGTATCATCTTAAGCAGCACAACTTTTGTCTTCTCTTCATGTGATTATTTATTTCTAATTTGTTGCCTGTATTTCAGTTTTGGACATTAGGAAACATATGCCAGGTCTGAGACTAACAGCAAGTGTTGTCAGTTTGTACTGTTATCATTTGGGAGCTTTGCATCTGACTTTTTTGAGTAAGTCAAAATCTAATAGGCTGGAAATAAAGAAGCTAAACGTTTTAAAATCAATGGCAATCAGCTGTCAAAAAAAAATCAAATAAGAGTTGTAAAATAGCCTTTAAATCCACAAGGAACAGTTTACTTGTCATTGTACACAACTTCAAGAAGATTTGCTTTCTGCAAGGAATTAAATCAAAAATATCCTTATTGTATGAAGAAATGCCAGGCCATTGCATATATACAGCTGTATGTACATTTTAAATGTATAAGCTGGACTGTGTGACAACAGTAATGCAGTCAGAGTAAAATTCATGTAAGAGATAACTATGAATCCTGTAGTACCAGTCCCCATTCTACCACAAAGAGAATGATTTGAGCTCTGTATTTATAGCCCCTCTTCAGTTCCCTCCAAACTGAGTGTGCTTGAAAAGGCTTTTTCATCCCACCCATGTGGCCAGGTTATGCTTGCCTGGTGCAGAGGGCTTTGAGTGTTCACCTCACCGTTGGAACACAGCTCGGTATTGCTGCATAGGCAGACAGTACTGACTATGAAAAAATACATTTCTGACTTACACCTTCTCACTTACCCACACTGAATTTCACCTGCCCTCTTATAATCAGTCTCATGATACCATGACATCCCTCTGCAACTCTACATAGTCAGACAGTCTGTACTGTGCTTAGAATCATTAGTGACATTCATCACCTTATTTTTCATTCCTTTCCAATTCAGTTTTGAATAATTTGAAAACAAACATACAGAATGCAAAGACTGGGGTACTCTACAAGTTACCTCCCTCCCATGAGATGCAGTGCTCTACTACCTGTACTGGCATAGGTAAATCCTCTTTGCATACTTTGTTCCTGACCATTAGTGTTCTGCTGACAATGGCATCATCAGAATATTATACCTGCTGAATCAATTTACATAGTACCAGCCATCATCCAGTAATACAATCCTTTTGTACCATTTGCTATTCATTTTTGCTGACAATTTAAATGATCAGTAAGAAAATGTTCTAAGAGAATACCTTGGATGCTATTTAGAGATTTTTGACAGCAGTCACACAATCCAGCTAGTCCTTTGCTATAAAAAAGAAATACTTATGGTATTATAGATTCTACTGTTTGAGATCAAATAAAGGCAACTTTGAAAAGGATACCTACTCTATGGACAACATGTCCATTACAAGGTGAAGAAACAGTCTGTTTTATAAAAACTAAGCATTTTCATTATTTCCAATGGACAAGAGCTTTTATTATCACATTATGTTGCATCAAAATAAATTTACATATAATAGTAGAAATTGAGAATAAGTCATATAATAGTAGAAATTGAGAATAAGTAACTATCTTTTTTTCTGACCCTTTAGGAAGTAAACAAATTATTTGTCTATGTATTGTGCCCATGATACATCACTGAGCAGCAAATAATATTTTTTGAGCATAGTTCAACCAGAAGGAAAGGTGGTATCAAGAGCTCAAAAATTCATAACCTCTATAAAGGCTAAGTGATACAGTATTGGTAAGATAAGGATACTTAACATGCTAGTATTTAATACTTTCAGATGGTAACAAGGAAAAGGGTGCTGGCCAAATACTTCATAGCTTCTATTTTTACTTTTTTGATATGTTGTTTTAGAAGTTACAAGCAAATAATAAATGTTCTAACAAATGTGAAAATTCACAATTTGATTGTGGAAGTATGGTCAAGTATGACATTCTTTATCAATACTTACTTTTTCAGCTTTTCCAAAACAGATCCACCTGTAGTAATTCTGATTCACTAAAGCACCTCTCTTTGAAAGAAACAAGTTCTGAAAGCAAGGGCACAGCCTATTTAGCACAAACTATTGGGTCTGCCTTTAGCTCAGTATTGATGACATCAATATCACTATTTCTAGTTCCAAAGATTCATAGATTCCTTAGTGTTCTGGTTTAGGAATGGTGCTCCCCAATTTAGTGCTCCCACTGAGATTCTCCAAACCAGGCTGCCGTTCACTCACTCTCCCTTCCCCTCCTCCCTGTGGGGGGCTGAAGAGGAGAACTGGGGGCACAAAAGGCAAAGATCACAGGCTGAGAGAAGAACAATTTACTGGGAACAGCAATGAGATAAGAAAACAACCAGTAACAGCAGCAGTATTAAGAACAAAAGACTCCCTTCTCCCATACCCAGAAAATTGCATGAGGCATTCGAGAATAACCTCCATGTCCTTGACTGTGCTCCCTCTTGACTACTGCAGAAATTAACCCTGTCCTGGCTGGAACCAGGACACTTAGTCACCTACACGATTCATACAGAACTCTGCAAAAATCAGGAGATCCTTTCCTGGATGAGCTCAAGAAAAAATAGATGCCATATGTAACAGACAGTGTTTTACTTTTTGAGTATTTATGCAAGTCAGCCTAAACAAAATAGTTCTGTTAACAGTCCTAAAGTTGTATATTATTGTTGTTGTTGTTATTATTTTATCCAAAGTTTTCAGATACACACAACAAGAAATGGGAAGTTACATAGCATCAGTGAGTATAGTAGATTACTAATACCAAAACTACCTGAGAAAATCTCTTAGGTTAACACCACTTCTTATAATCTGTCATATCTGCTGACAAAATCAGTTTGACAGGCATTGTAAAAGATGTCAGTCAGTCCTGAGAGATTTGTATCTTTAGCTACCCCTTTCTAGGAAATCATTTGAACACTTCTCAGAAGCTGCATATTTTCAAGAGGTAGACACTCTATGGTTTCTACCTATCTTCTTGTTTATTAGATAAGTATTTCTCTTCCACAGCAGTTCCTTGAATTTGCAATTATGGACCTGTGTGAAGTGATTCTTCAAGTGTGTCCACTGTTAAACTGATGTATTTTATCTTTCTCTCTGGCTGTATCAGGTTTTCTTAATATATTCCAAATTTTTAGAGGTAGGTGCAAGTACGAATAACCATGGAGGGGAGATAGGGCTTTCAATCCCACACTGCATTTTTAAGGAAACTTTGCTTACCAGCATTTACTGCAGTCAGTGACGAATCAACAGAGTAAAAATTTGGTGATCTTTTAACACTATTTCTCCACATACTCTCTCTTTCATAATGTTCACCTAACCTAACCTTCTTTGTAACATTCTAAAGGTCTGAGTTCTTTTAAAGAAATTTTGCCATTTAAAAGTAACAAATTCCCACATCTTTTGTCTTCCTCAAACCACAAATCTATGTAGAAATGGTTTCTCTGTACATTTTAGATGTCATTGTATAGAAATTTTTTACATTCTTTGCTGTCTTTACTGACCTATTTAAGGATCAGGCAATGTCAGCTGAAATGTTTGTACCACCTTGCATGAATGTGTGCTCCAAAACAGCTCTCTCAGATGTCACAAGATACTTTACTGTGCATTTTAGCAAACAAAAACCACTTCTGCTGCTTTTTATGAGTACTCCCATAAGAAGGAGAGATTATGGAACTGTATTCTGTGTGTATGTGCATGGAGATATCCTAGCTATGTCTGTGCGTAGAGACAGACTATAAACAATTTTAGTGTGGCTTCTTAGTTTGAATTTGATACAGCTATTTCACTTACTCAGGACAGAACAGCTCAGGACCTTCTGCCAATAACTGTGGCAATAGCTGCAGAATATTTATGGACAAGGCTATACAAACTCTATTTGCTAGAAGGAAAGTAAGTAATTGCTTTTTGTCCTTTTCAGCAGACAGGCAAAGGACATACAATCACAGAATCTAAGCCTGTCCCACCAGCTGGTACCATTATGAGGACCTACTCTCAAATATTTTTCATCTGTGCAGGTCACCTGGCATCCACATCTGGTATTTGCCTGTTTGCTTTGACTGCAGAAATTTTTTCTTTAAAATTTTTAAAAATAGTAGGAAAGACTTTTTACTTAGGGACACACTTTTTACTTAGGGAATTATCCAAAACAATAAGGAAATTATACTTCTTGTCGTTATTGGCCAGTTGGAGCAGCTCTGGTAGTCGCAGACTTCTCACTGGGACATTGTTCACATTATTTATCCTCTGTGACTGTAACTGTTCTGGAGAAGTTTCCCATTGAATCTGAGGAGAGCAGTCCCTGCATAAACATATGTTAACTATTATGAAGGGTTTAGAGGACACTGGTATTGCATTCCACCTTCCAGATCCCAGTAAGATGCAGATGCATTTGAACATGAGTCATTAATTTGTTACAGTAAAGGAGGCATTATGTTCCCTCTTATTTCAAGCTGTGAATTGTGGTCCTGTATTGCAATACCACTGTCTCCTATTCCAAACAGGCCCGCCACTTCATTGGAAGCTTCATGCAAAATGCAAGTTCCAGCATTTTACATCTCTGACAATTAGTAGCAGCTCCCAGATCACAGCTTCTCCTCAGTTCACAAGTCAGCAGGACTCAAAAGATCCTACACCTTATAGATGCAAAACTTAATTCTTGGCAGCTTGTCAGAGCCCAATACTCTCTGACCAGGTGATTTTAGATACTCCACATGAGGAGTGTTTAATATCAAATTTACTTATTTGGCATAGTTGGCATTACATGGCAGTTCAATTTAGCAGAGTGATGCAGCAATCAATTAAAATCACAGCACAAGCATAATAGTGCAGTTGCAATATTCAGCTGTAGTTAAATCTCTGTTCTAATGTGATTCTCATTACTGGTCCCTGTATGCTCACTGTCATGACACTGGGCATCCCCAGTCACCTGGAAAGAATAAACGGATGAAAGCCAGCTCAAGCCTGTGTCCTAGGTTACAATAGAAGATGTAACCAAAAGCATGTATTCTATTATCATCTCCACAAGCTGTTAAAGCAGNAGGATCACTGCTTCAACAGGACCACTTTAAGGAAGACTGCAGCTACCACCTAATCAGACTGCAGCCACCAC
This sequence comes from Gymnorhina tibicen, assembly GCA_013399875.1. NCBI lineage: Eukaryota > Metazoa > Chordata > Aves > Passeriformes > Artamidae > Gymnorhina > Gymnorhina tibicen. Next base: position 1,182,788 of record VXAZ01009672.1, read on the forward strand.
CCTGCCCGGCAGGGTGTCAGGTCGTATCCTGACTCTGTCAGGTTAAGCTAGTATTTTCTGTATTATTGCTTTGTCATATATACTAGCAAAGAACTGTTATTCCTGTTTCTCATATCTTTGCCTGAAAGCCCCTTAATTTCAAATTTATAATACTTTGGAGGGAAGAGGCTTACATTTTCCATTCCAAGGGAGGTTCCTACCTTCCTTGGCAAACACCTGTCTTTCAAACCAAGACAGCCTGTTAATCCCTTCAAAATTTATCATTTGTCCAATTTTTATGCTTTATGTTGTGCCAAGCTACCTATGCACTGCCCCACCACCTCCACCCCTATCCCCCAGTGTGGGTCTGGCTGGCTCACAAAGACATTGCTCTTTGTTAATAGTCTTGGAACCTAATGATTCACTGATGCAACTGTCTGTAACTAAAACCAAGGTTAGCGTCCAGTTTACCTGGTATCAAAGTAAGTTCAGCTTCCTTTATATTACATTATTCCCTGAACTCACTGGGGTTTGCCCTTTGACCTCTCCTCCAGTGCAGGGGTGTGCAGGTTGGTTACACAGCTGAACTGCCAAAACCCCTGCTGAGTCCAGCAGTCAGTGGATGTTGGTACCATGCATGGCTTTGCCTTCCTTTAGCAACAGTAATCGACTTACAGAAGTCCTCGCTGAATCATGTCACCACACAGCCCAGGATGCTATAAGCAGCCTGGTCTTGTTGTGAACAGCAAGGGATGTCAGAAGCTATTGTTCTGTGAGTAGCGGCTCCTGCCTCACATTTCTGCTGAGCTTGTAACCTAAGCTTTTAAACTCTTAACAATTTGGATTTAAATGCATAAATATTTCCCATTTATTTCAAGCATGCATATAAATGTGGTTATAGATGTCTATAAATAAATAGGTCCTTAATTTTTTTTCTTATTTGTGATATGCTTTGAACATTGTTGTATAATCATTTTAGAAATCACTATAGTAATTAGTGGTCACTATAGAGGCATTTGGATCTGGTGCAGGGTGATATGGTTTAGTGGTTTAGGGGTTACAGTGATAGTGCTGGGTCTACAGTTGAACTTCATGATCTTAAAGGTTTCTTCCAACCTTGATGATTCCATGATTCTATAGTATATTAAGATGTTGTCAACTACCAGCTGATTATTAGCACTTCAAAATCTTTTATGAGCTCACAAGTCACTTCAATACCTCATTTTACTTAGTGTTTATTCTGTTATTTCTTGGCTAATTACTCCTTTTTCTCTGAGTTTTTGCTTACTCCTTCTACCTCACCTTCCCTGAGACAACACTTCTTTTCAGCCAATCTCTACTCCTTGGGCATAACTTGTACTCCACTTTTCCCCATGACTTTGTTTGAGGCAGAGGCCCCTCAGATTTTGTCTCTTTCAGAAAGAAGCTCAGACTCTTTTTATATTGCTCTTACTGAAAGCTGATTTCCATACCTACTGATACTACAAGTCTAGTAAATTTGTAACATTCTTATCTTCTGTCAACTCATAGTCCTGATGAGGTTCAAAAGAACATTGCTGTAAACACCCTTTCCAGCAAGGCAACTGCTGTTATTCCATGTGGACACAGTTACTGCCCCTCACTCACATACACAACTTCTTAAATAGCTGGTGCTTAGCAGATCACTGAATAGGTCAAATTAATAGAATAGAAGCAAAGTGAATGTAAGTAACAGAGATCAGTACATAAATAGAATCTTACTCTAACAAAGCAATGTGTATGGTTTGATAATTATTTTAATTGTGTGGAAAAAAATGTGGATTGTGGTGGGATATGTTTTGTAAAGCAAGTTGTTTCTATTGGTAAAAGTTTGCATTATAAAATTGCTTAGGAGGAGATTGCCTTAATCACTAAGATAAACATCTCCCACCCAGACTTGAGAGGGGTAATTCTGCAGTAACTGGCCTTCACTAGTTAAAGTTGGAGTTTACCCTGAGTGACCATGTCTTGAAAAGACAAGCATGTGGTAATGGTACTAGTGGTGTTCAAATCACTGAGGAAACCAGTGTCTAGATACTAGAACTTAACATTCTAAATCAGGAGGAAAAAATACTTCAAAGACATATTTCCTAAAGATTACAGCATCTATGAATGCAGGTCCCTTTAGGAAATATGCAAAATGTATGCTCTTAGATCCCAAAGAACACCTTTGAGAATCCCAGCTCTCAGAGGAGACAAAATCCTGTCCCATGCATCTGACGTGATGTGAGCTACGCTTAACCTGTCTGGGGAGGCAGGAAGGAATTCAAGGTGTTCTTGACACAGCAGTACTTTATCCTATGCTGAGCAAGCACCCTGCTGATGATCAGAGAGTAACACCAGGATTTATAGCTGATCATGATGGGGGTAGGTGACCCATCAAGATACTTATATAGTCTGCATACCCTTCAAGAATGCTAAAACCTTGATAGTCAGTTTATTAATTTCAGGACCAGTTATTAGTTTCAGTAATACCTGTCTGACCTTTCTGCCTCTTAAAGAAAAAAAAAGCAACTGTGCTGCTGCCACTGATGCTTGTCTACTCTACAAATGTACTGATAGTCTTGCATTGATTGCTGTGGCTGGAATTCTGGCTGGAATTGTTCCCTCCCATAGCTACTTGACAAGTCCATCCTCTGCATATAAGCCTTTCATTTGTGTTCTCACTGCACAATGACTTTGTAGCCTAATTGTTGAACTCTGGTCTCTGATCTTGAGACTATTGTTATTAGTCACTGGAGTAGGAAATCAAAACCAGTTCCAGCCATCAGCCAGGAACTTAGGACACTCTTCCTGCTGCAGTGTTACAGGTTGAACCACCATTCTTCCTCACACATGCTGTATTTCTGACTCCATTTCCCTGTGTAAATGCCTAAGAGCAAGTATTTCTGCACTAGGAAAGATGGAGGCAGCAAAATCCTCACCTAGCTTTATAAGCTAACAGTCAGGACTATCTCTTGAATAAAGGGTTTGGGCTCAGGCTGTGGAGGAAGTTGAACACAGGGCTTGTACTTTCTGGGTGAGTGCTCTGACTAGTAGAGTCGTACTGCCAACAATCAGCACACCCAGCAACAGCTGGCTTTGGAAAACTTAAGTAACTACACACACATTTTAAAACTGAAGAGGGGCACCTAAGCTTCCTTTCACCTAACTACATGTGCCAACCGGACAGATCTCCTTAGGAAATTGATGTGCTCCTTCACTTAAATTTGGATCCTTATTAACTTCTGTGGGAGCTGGGAAGTTACTTGCATAGGCCACAGCAGGCTTGGTAATGCTCAGACAAGTGTTGAAAAAACACATTGACAAAGGCAATGGTCACAAAAGGAAGCATAGGAAATTCCATTTAAACATAAGAAAAAACTATTTTACTGTGAGGATGCTTAAATACCACTTGGGGACTCTCCATCCTTGGAGATATTCAAAACCTAACTGGACAAGATCCAGAGCAGCCCTTTCTAGTGGATTCTATTTTGTGCAGGGGATTTAGACCAGGCAGTCTCCAGAAGTCCCTTCCAACTTCAATTATTCTGTGCTTCTGTGAACACTGAGAATTTGAAGGCCAAACAGAAAAGCAAACTCTGACCCCAGGCTCAGCTTTTTGTTCTTGAAACTCAGATAAATCCTATTTTTAGTACTCAAATCCTCACTGAGATCAAAGCAAAGATAACCAGCTGTGAGAACTTCCTTTACACTTCCATGTATTTTCTTTCATGCATTAACATGGTTAAACTTAAAAAGAAATGTGTGTGGTGTGGGGGTGGATGGGGGGAGGTGGATGGGGGTGGGGTGTTAAAAAAGAACAAAAAGAGGGAGGGAGCTGCCTTTTAAGAAAGAATTAAATCCAAGGGCTGGAAAGCTCAGAGCAGTTGAAGTCAGAAAGGAAACTTTCAAATCTACACTTTGTACAGACCTTAAAGCGTGAAATAAGTGGAGATGGAGGGCTACCAAAAAAAAAGAAGTTAAATAGCCTTCCACAGTTACTTCTGTAACTTCAGCCAAACTGGCAAAGATGCAATTACTGGTGTTGTGGAGGGACTCTGCACAGTTATGATGAAGAAATTTTCCATATTCCATTCATATAGCTTTGAATGGAAGTGAGTTCTAGAGTTTGAATTTTTTTTTCCTTTCCTTGTGATTTGCTTAAACTACAGAGAACTAAATACATATCTTTGCTTTCTCGCTCAGTTTTACAGGTTATCTAATGCTCCAAGTGTGTTTAATAAACCTTGTTGTTGGCAATCAATCCCTACTGGAAGTGAATGCAAAAGAGGACTGGGATTAAATGGATAGCTACACACTGGAATTCTCTGTTTGCAGCGAAGTCATTACATTTACAAAATGCATCCATTAGAAGCCATTAAGAGAAAAAAAATAATTCTGATCAATAGCTTTGCTTCCACATTTTTTTATTCTGAATGGTTGTTCAAATACAGCATTATTTTATTCTGAATAGTTTTGGAAAATGGGAGAGTTACATTTAGACTGAGTCAAAAAAAGTAATTCTTTTTTATGTAGTGTAAAAAATAGTTATATAAAATTTTACTGAAATTCCCTGGTCATCTTTTCTCAGTCCTTGGGTAGTATATTAGATGTCAACAAAGCATTCCTCTACATAATGAAAACTGTTCCAAAAATGTTATTCTTTATGAAAATTCAGGTAAAGGAAATGTCCCTCTTCTGGTTTTGGTTCAATCTCTTATTATTTCTTATATTCTTTCATATCATCCTCTAAATAGTCAGTTTCTTTCTAGTCTTTCTGTTTGATTCCATAGAGATGTGCAAATTACAAATATCTCATGAGATGTACTTCAGAAAGATTGAAGGAAATCAAACTATAGGCATTGGGTGAGATCAATCTTTGTAAGAATGCCTTCTGATGGAATGAAACAACTGTGATACAGAAGGGAGATCTTAGATGGATAGTGGGACATTTGAAGACCTGAAAAATAATCTGAGAACTCTCTTATGCTGATTTGTCATAAGGAAAGGTTGTGAAATGAATCAGTTAAAGAAATAGTAAATGTCTGCCAGGGCATGGAGAGGTCATTCCAGAATTTTAAACATGAAATTCCTCACTTGAAAACTGTGGTGTTTAACCCAACATTTCAATCAACCAGGAGAACAGAAGATGACAGACATGTCACTAGTTTTTAAAACTACTAATCTCAGGGGTTATCTGGGGAACTACAATACCTAAGGTCTGACTTTCACGGGTGGCAAACTAATTGAAATTATTGTAAAACAGAACAAGTAGAAATTTGAGTAAATTAAAATATGAAGGAACAATCAATATGGTGTTTGAGAATGCTACATTTGCTATGCAAATTCCTATCATGAAGTTGAGCTGGTGATTTTTATGTATCTGGATTTCTAAAATGTTTCTTTGAGAAAGGTACCTCACTAAAGAGGTCAGTGGTACTAACTGAGAAGTTAACTTCTCATGGAATGGGAGCAAGGATAATCCATGGGCAAACAACTGGATGGGAGATCCAAAGAAATTATAATTTTCCACAAATAATAAATAAAATAGGGTTCCACTGGATCTACAGCTGTCCAGATCCTGCTGTACAAGCTAGTCACAAATGACAACATAAAGGTGTATACTGAAGCAGGAAAGTTTGAAAAGATAAAAAGTTGTGCAGCAAAGTCACAACTAAAGCAGACAGCAAGGATTTGAAGAAAGTTTTAACCAATGCTGAGCAGCCAGACAGTAAAACCTCTCATACAATGTATGCTTATGAAATTCAAACAAAGGCACTTGTCTGAAACAAAAATACAAAACAGAGAGCTCTTAGCTGTAACTACTCATGAAAGGATTTGGGAGTTATTTGAATAGGCAACACCATGCCCTGTGGCAAGAAAAGACAAACTGAACATTATAATTATTTCCTTATGAAAAGAATAGAGAACAAACCAGGAAAACATTATGATGCTCTTGTACCAACCTTGAATCTCAAATACATGCACTTCCAGTTATTGATCTCCAAGATCACTGCAGTAGCACTAGATAAGATACAGGTAAGTTAAGTGGTAAGGATCAGAAATAGTGAATAGGTTCTATTCAAGGGAAACTGAATAGCACATTTTTTCATGGAAAAAAAGATGATGAGAGGTGTAGAGAACATAAAATCAGTGGTATACTATTGTGATTCATTGTTTCTCAGAAGCAAAAAAGCTGTATAGTAATTTGAAACAAACTAAAGGAAACACTTTTACACTTTGCTTAGGTGTACGGAATGCTGAAACAGATGGACTTTTGATCTGAGCAGTGTGGCAGTTCTTGTGACTGAAACTTTTTCTCTGACTGTGTTCAGTGTCATGTTGAGGCAACATCAGTTGAGCAATATGAGAAGCTCAGTATAAAAATAACATCCTTTTCAAAGTATTCTTTCCATTTGTACCTACCGCCCCTCTCTACTGTGACAGGCATTGCCAATAGCTAAAAATATGCAAGCACATAAATAACGTCAGCACCAATCGTGTGGTTGTGATCTGCTTGTACCATACTTGTCCACATCATTTCTGTTACCAGTTTTACCAATTCATAATTGGCAACTGCTTCTCCCAAGTACTCTGGTAAAAGTATGGCCTTGCCACATACACTGAAAACTAACAAAATCAGGCTTTGTTACATTAAATGTAGAACTATGAACTCTTCAAAGACCCCTCACTAAGTACACTCTGAGGCCTAACAGAAAGAGGAATCAATGAAGTGGTCTTCTGAGCATTACTGTAGGAGCATTTGTAGAAGGACAAAACCAGTTTTGAAATGAGTGGTTCCAAGATAAACAAGTCCCTTTATACCTTTGCCCTAGATTAGTAGGCAGGAGGAGCAAATTTTGCAATGCAGATATATCTGTGAAAACATGGTATTTACTGCACTCTTTTAAATGGCTATCTTTGCTTTGGAAGTTACTAATTTATATTCACAACACAGCTATCTATAGTGATGCCTGAGATGGCCACCTAAAAACAGGGACTAGACAAGAATAACAGAATAAAGGTAGGTATTTGAAGGGCTTAGGGAGTCAAAGGCTACACCCAAGATGCATCCCGGGTCATGAGTTCTTCACACTTTTATAAGTTTTGTTCATTTGCATATCAGGGTTAATTGTCCAATTATAACCTCAGTTCATGATGTAATTACTCCAAGTTTGCCCCCCTTCAGAGGCCTTTAGTTTACACATTTTGAGGCCTGGTGTCCTTGATGTAGAAACCTAGAGAGGTTTGTTACGTCTAACTAGCATGAGAGAATAGCAGCTAACAGGCCACACAAAACTTCAGAGTTACACACTAGGCAGTACAGGATTTGAAAAATATAAAAGTTAAAACCTAAGACATCAGTAGGGTAAATCTACACCAACTGTGATTATCCCAGAAACCTCATGTATTTGTGATATGGTAGCATGTATTACAACACAGAAGAGTGGCAGCGTATGTAGGAAATCAATTCATTGTATTCCTCCAGCTCTAGTGACTGCTGAACTGTGGCTACAGAAAGATTCGGAAGATGAAAATGGTTTTCCTCTCCTCAGAGAACTGCTGTTAAGAAAGCTAAGTCACCATTAGGTGGTGCCTAGGAATTGATATAGAAAGAGAAGAACTTCCTACCTTGTGCATTCATTTTTGCAAAAGAACCATGAGCCTATCTATTCTTTTGTGTATGTTTATCAGAAGAAATTGTCAACAACAGCCTACAAATTTCTTTAAGGAGAATGCACTGTGCAGAAATAAATCAACAGCAAAATCAGACACTAGATTGAAAAAGTGCATAAAATTTGTCTATTTTTAATATATGCTAAAATATGCCTTTTGCTATTTAGGATGAATAAATTAAACTGCTATTTTCCATGTAACCCTATGACCTCCTAGGGGGTTATTTTCAGTACAGTGTTTTGGGGGGGAAAAAAAATCCCTCAGGATCCCTAAGTTCTTCTGTTGTGAAAGATCTGAACTGAGATAGCTGGAGGCAAGAAACAGCCCAGTTCCCAATTCTGATACCATTCAGTGTACTACTATCAGAAAAGTGCTGTTTAATTGTCATTCCAAAAACATCTCCTCTTTAAATGGCTGAAGTCTTGTTTTGCTAACAAGTTTTTCTTTCATTTTGTGAAATACATGGATTTGAGTTTAAACTACTATAAAACTGCGTAATATGTCCTGTGCTTAAAATGTAATTGATTAACAAAACTTGTATCTCCTATTAAACTCCTATTTCTGATTTTCCCCCGTACTGTTACTTTCCCCATGTCCATGCCTTCACCATAGTTTGTGGCTACAGTGGATTCTCTATACAGTTATTTTGCAATATTATCAGGGATCTTTTTTCCCCCTTGCCACTCTGCATGCCTACAAAGAGGCTATACTGAACTAAATGACAAGGTTTTGTGCTGGAATCCCCAAAAAATCACTTCCTGGGAAACTTGAGAACAATATTTGCAATGTGAAGAAGAAGAGCACCACACATGGGATAAACCAGAGGCTGATACATGCTGATTGATAGGAGAAGGCTTTCAAGGCAAGCTTAAGACAGGAAAGAGAAGGATAGGAAAAAACCTCTGAAAATGTATTTGGCTTGAGGGGAACCAAGTTGTGCAGGACCTTGCAAGCACAGAGATTAGTCCTATAGCAAGGAATATGGTACAGCAGAGATTTCAAACTAGTGGCAGCTATGAGCAGGATGGCAGGTGAGAACATAACCTAACAACAACTCATTTGGGTGTGCTGAAAGGAATCGGGAGGAACACAGTAGAGATATAAAGAGGGCAGCTCTATGAGTAGAGGAGGAAGATGAGCTTGATTGGATCCATGGTTTCCTCAGTGAGAAGGTCAGGGAAGGGATTTAGCGCTGCTCCATGTCACATATAAAAGGTAACAGGAAAGTATAAATCATAATCCCAATGATTTAGGATTATGAGAAGTGAGAAGCACAGAGGAAAGCAGGAAGGGATCAAGGTTTTTATCCCTTGGAATTAGTCTTGTTTTCCTTTATCTCTAGTTGCCCTAGAATACTCTCATGGCTGGAAAGCACTGTAAGATCTTTAGATGGTCAAGGCTCTGGGGTGGCTGTTCCAGGGGACCTCAGCAAATGTCAACTGGCAACTCTGTTGTCCCCATACATGCATATTAAATTGAATGGCTGTATTATACCACACAACTGAAACAGTAGAGAATGTCTTGACATCAGGGAACCTCAAACACCTATCTATCAGAGAGTAGATGTTTGCAAGATTTTTTATGCAGAAGATTTCAGAAAATTTAAAGAATTCTCACCATACTCTTTTAGTCAGCATTAAACACAAATAAACACATAGAACTGAAATATATTCTTAGAGATTATACATTTTCTCATTATTATTTTCTCAGGTTCTGTCACTAATGAAAACCATAAACATCACAAATAAATCCTGCATGTTAATTAGTTTAAGCAATTGCTAGTGAATATTTAATATCTATTATTCTACTTATATAATAACTAATTTCTACACAGTGAAAAGCTGCAGTGATGATTAATGAAATAGTATGCACTTACACTGTCTTTGTTAGCAATGTCCAAATGTGGTCCTAGTTATATTTATTTAGGACTGTTTATACTCCCTGTGGATTTAGTCCCACTGTCCTGCACCAGCCAGTGCACAGCAGAGCTGTGTCACTGCAGTCACCCCACACTTCAACACACTGGGGCGTGAAAGCTGCCAGACCCCCTTTGTACCTCACTGCTCCAGACCTTACTGGCCCACACGCCATTCTCAACCTTCTTCCTCCTGCACATCTGCTGATAATCCCCACATGCCTCTAATGCCTTTGCCCATTAGTCACAGAAGTGTCTGACTTGAGAGCTCTGCTTCGAGGCACCCATGCTTTGCAAGAGACCCTCATAGTAGATTAGTACATTGGACTCCTAAGTTTGACTTCAGCATCGATGTCACCTTGCAGCAGAGCATTCCATCACTTTCTTCAACGAGCTATGAAAAAAGAACAATTTTTCTTGTTTTGATCTTCCCATCTACTTGCTGGACTTCTTGCTCTTCAGTTCTCATATTGGAGGGGACATTAAACAACTGACCCTTGCTGACTTTCTTCGTGTCTTTCAAGATGTTAAGAGATGTCTGCCAAATCCTATCTCTGGTGTCAGTCAGAAGGGAGATATTATACATGGAAAAAGAGGAGACTAGGCTGGGAATGCAGAATCAGAGGAATTTCTATGTTGCTATTGAGGCAAACCCATTCCATAACAATTTAGGTTGTTTTTTCTGGGTAACAATAAGAGCAAAGCCTCCAGTTTTGCATTTGGTCTACTCAGCTTTGCTTTTAGCGAGAGAAGGGATGCAAAGTGAGGACAGTACATATTTCCCTCCCTAAATGCTTGGCCTCTGTTACTGCAGAGCTCATCCACAGAGCCTGGTGTCAGGTTCTCACTTCTGCTTTGTTGGCTTCAAATCCAAAATGGAGGACACTAGAGCAAACTATAATTAGTAAATTAATCTCTCGAGTAATTGGATGTGCTCCCAATCTGTTTATATTACTTAGTTGCAACTTGCACCACAATCATTCCTGTTCTGTGCAAGTCTTCAATTATTTCCATGTCTAAGGCCATCATTCTCACAAACACTGAAGTGACTCATATCTTTTAAAATTGAAAAAAAACAAACTTATATTTGAATTGCTGTCAGAACAATGGCTGATTCTAAATTACTTCCTTCAAAAAACCCATCTTCCTCCTTTTTTTCAGGACATTTTTTCAGGTTTCTGACATATTTTCACATTTATTACACTTCATTACATACAGAAGTATTGTCACTTTCACTAACTTTTGTCCAGGAACCTGATCCTAAATTTACACCATCTAGTCCAGTCATCCCAGATGATTGCTCCAGTTGAACTACCAACCTGCTGAGACTCTGTGTGTGTGTATGGATGAATGTCCACCTACCTGTGTCCATGTGCTGCTGTCTTGTTCTGGTTCTGACAATGTCCCTTCTCCAACCCTTTTGGCCTTTCTTCCTCTTCACTCTAAATCCGCCTATGTAGTTCTTATTTACACAAACTGGAAACACCTTTAACAGTTCCTACACTCACCTCAGGATGTGCCTAAGGTAACAAGGAATTTATTTTAATGAGAGTATTGCAGCAGATAGTAGTTTTTAGGTGATTAGGTAGAGATATAATAGAAAAATGGAGGTAGTTTTTACCCTTATGGGTTTCTGATGGACTTTCAAATCTTCCTGGAAAAAGGGTTGTGACGTGGATCTCATACTTTCTGACTCTCTATCCATTGCTTTCTCAAAAGAACATCAAATGTGTGGGTCTAAGAGAAGCCTGTTGTAGTCTGAGTTATGGATAAAGTACTGGAAACCTTATTTTAAAAATACATGGGAGCAAAAATTAGGAATAGGAAGACTGCCATAGAAAAAGGAAAAAAAGGACTCAATAACTCTTACTAAAAACTTTACAAACATAGTCAATGGGCAAAATACTACATGTAAAAATAGAAATATGTACTGCATAAGGACAGCTAGCACAATTCAGATGTCTTGGAGTTCCCCTCTCAGAAGGAGGGGAATTTTCACTGCTGGATGAATAAATGACACAGGCGTGTCCTCTGCATCAGCAGTACTTTGAAATTCTTCCATCTTTTGATAATGAGGCTTTGCGTGACTGTGCAGTTGCAGAGAGCTCTTAAAAGGAAGCTCTGCTTGGAAGATAAGGGTCTTTTCAGTACTCTGAAAATTAAGACAACAACAGGGGTTGAAAGAAAAGAGATGACATTTCTGTTGAGGGGATTCATATGCACATTATGTAGGAGGAAGAGTCACAGAATCTTAACTGCTGACCTTCACAGGTTCATGATTGTGGTTCAGGTACAAGAACAGGGCTGCTGCTTCTCAGGGATCTGTGGCAGGATGTGAAAGCTGAGCGGCAGCATCTGAGACATGAGTCAGAGAGTATGGCTGCAAAAGAGTGCATGATGCAGGAATGTGAGATTTTGGAGTGCAACAAATGGATCTGCAAAAAAATAAAGCTCTTCAGAGCAGTCCTTTCTGATCCTTTTCAATTCTTAAAATTTGTTAACTGTGAGGACACCAGAATTATAGAATGTGGTGTTAAAGATACTTTTATTCCCAATGTTACATTCTTTCACAGTGTGCTAGTTTACAATACACCCAAAAGGCATATTATAGGCTCTTACAGACACAGAACAGTATCAGAAGTTTGTGTTGGGTTGTTTGTTTACTATACAGCCTTGCTTCTTTCAGAGCTGCCTTACTATTTATTCCCATAGATGCAACCCCGCATTTGGCTGTATCTGAAGGGTCCCGTTTGGGAGGTGTAGGTCAGAGCACAAGCAGGCCACACCCTGGCTGCCTAAGCTGCTCATCCATCAGGTCTTGAACAAACACTGTTTACAGCTCAAAATTTTAAGTGAAAGTGTCATTGCTTGCCTTAAAAATGCAGTGCTTACTGGGAAGCACTTATGAGCACACAGACTTACACATTTGTAAAGCTGGAATAGTTCAGAAGCAACTGCCAGTAACCTTCCCAGCTGTCCCAGGCTAAGCCATTCCTTCTACATCAGCACCTTCAGTAAGTGAACCTGTCTATTTCTGACCCTTATGTCCTCATCCATTTCTTGCCATTCTTCCAGGCTCTCTGAATCATACACAGCTTTTATGCACAGAGATTTTACATTGACAAGAAATCCTAAATAGCATCAGTCCTACTCTTGATTTCTCACAATCATCTAGGATCATCTCCACTGATCAATAATTCCTTTCGAGCTATGCCAGTCACCTCAAATCTGACCCATGCAATGTGAGCTTTCTTCACAGAATACGTTGACTTTCCAGAAAAATACCTGAGAACTATCCATGTATACTATATCTGCACCATTACCCTTATCAGCAACTTTGTAATTTAACAATAAATTAAACATTTTTCTCCCTAAAGCCACATGAGCTGCTACTGCTATATGCCCATCTTGTAATTCTCTCTTGCATTCTGTGCGAGCATTTATTGTCTGTGACTGATGTCAGATAAATCAGTCTACTATTATCTGGGTTCTCACTTGTGTCCAATTTGAATACTTATAGTCAGTCTTCATGTCTTGAAGAATTTCTGCAATAATTTAAGCTTTATTAAAAGTTAATAAGGTTTCATGCTTCCTGAGATCACACATGCAAGATCACACTCTTTAGGACTCTCAAGTTCTTTAGGACATGCATACTTGAATATGTCTCTCTCTAAGAAAAGTTGTTTAATATCCTTCTCAATAATGACCAGGAAAGCACTTAGTCATCATCATATGATACAAATACATCACACATTCTTTCAAGTAAAGAACAAATTTATTTATTAAACAATTCTAATTTTTTCTTTGTATCAATATCAACACTTTTAAAAATCTTGATAGAATAGCCCTATAATAGTGTTAAGATTTAGGAAACATGAGCTGTTCCTAAAACTACCAACCATGAATATTTCTTGACATTCTTATCCGTTTTTTCTGTGCTTCATAATTTGTAATGACTGCTAGGTTTGTTTTTTGTCTACTGTATTTACTTCAAACTTCTGAGTTTGCTTCCCCACTAAACTAGAAATATATTTTTTCTGAATCTCCCCTCTTTCTTGATCACAATATTCTGACTCCTTTATAGACATCTTCTTCTTTATAGACTCCCCCTATTATGATAATTTTTCTATGAAATTTTTTCTTTTCACTCAGTCATTCGTTTTCCACAGCTTTTTGGGGCACGAGTCAGAACACATGCCTTGGGAACAAGAAGACATAGCAAGTGTCCGTGTGTGTGTGTAGTATGGATTGTAACCTTGTTTGCACATACTGAATATAGCCATAACTATATACTCAGGTAAGTGCAGACTTTCATTCTAGCAATAATCTTCACCATAATAAATTCTGAAGTTGTTAGTTTCCCTAACATTTTTTTTTGTCAGAAGATAGTTAGCTAGGAGTTTTAGGAGCTCTAATAATGCCTTAGTACATATGAACAAAGTTATATGTGTGACCTGAAGTTCTTCATAATAACAATGCAATTTTCTTTCCCCAAATTATTATTAGACACTGAAAGAAAAAGTTATCTCATTCTTTAGTCTTGACTGCTGTACAAGAAAGTAGCTCTCTATGGTAAACCCAGTTTAGGCTTATTCCTACTACATTGACCCATATGTAGTTACTTTCCTAGGAATATGAAAGTTTAAAACAGTATTCAATACTCCATCTCATCATTTATTACTCAGTCCCTGGTGGGCCAAAGTTTCTGTCAGGACTAGGTCCTTTATTATTCACAGGAACTAAAAGGGCCTAAACATTTTAAGTCAGTTAACAGCAGCCTCTCATGATGCCTGAAGATATTTCCTTCTGGACACAAACTGTCAAACCACTAGAACTGGAGAGAAGGAATTGAGGTGTGACCTGACAGATTTGCTTTCTAACTCATTACTCCAAGAAAAATAAACGGAATGTTTCTTTCTTTCACAACTACTTTCCAGTGTGGGAAGTTGCTCTCAATGTCCAACCTTTTTTTCTGGATGACCAGGGTAGAAATGTTTAAAAAAATAAAACCCCTTGCCAAATATAATGAGAATTGGATTAAAACCTGACAAGTGGGTACTATTGTTGGACTGAGCATTGTTCAGACTGGTATCAAAATAACATAAGACCCATTAAAAGAAGCTGAGCCCAACATTCTGATAAAGCAAACTATGCAAACTGAAATCTGATTAAGTTCTTGTTTTCAATTCACAAAAAAAAAAAAATCAAAACTGCAGTGAGCAGCGTGGTCTCTACTTAATCTGATGGCCACAAGAGGGTACAATTTGTAAATGGTACACAAATATAACACTCCTACAGAGTTTTCTCTAAGTGAAATCAATCTTTTCTGAAGTCACAAAAATCCATCTCCAGGCTGGCCTGAGAGAAATTTTAGCACAGCACTTGCTCAGGAACATCCCCTCAAGAGCTGCCCAGGGCACCAAAGGAAGGTGAGGAGCATCTTTCCGTGCACATGCTGTGTGCTGGTTCCCCTTCAGCCAGGCCCACAATCCACACTTCTCAGACATCTGAATCTCTTCAAACCTGTCACTGCTTTAGTCAAGAACACCATGCTGAGAACAAGCACAACATACTTTTAGTTACATCATAGGCACCCAAACAACACCCTTGAAGGTTCTTGTATTCTTAACCAGCCCTTGGGCATCAGAGCAAAGGCCAAATGGCTTTAACTGGGCACATCAGGAATCACAGAATATTCTGATTTGGAAGGGACCCATCAGGATCATTGAATCCAACCCCTGGCCCTGCACAGGACACCCCAAGAGTCACAACATGTGCCTGAGAGCATTGTCCAAACACCTCTTGAACTCTGTCAGGCTGCTGCTGTGACCCCGGGGAGCTTGTTCAGGAAAATGGCTATCAGTCCTGGAACCAAACACTGTCTTTCTCACAGGGCAAACAAAATAGAAGACGGACAAAGGAAACAGGGCTTGACTAGAGGCTTCCTTGTAACACATAATTAATTACGAGATGAAAGCTGCAAATCTGTGGTTTTGTCTCAAACCACCCGGAGTATAGCTCACTTTGATAAACAAGTACAAGTACTTGTTTGAAAGCATAAAAGAGTATATATTGCAGTGAGCTCCCATGTACACTGTGTATCTAGAATGTACTGTGAAATGGACTCTCTTCTGCAGTGGTGCTGGTGGGGTCCCAAATGCACCAGTGTTTTCACATATTTTAGGGAAATCTGTCAAACATATGCTCAGATGTTGGCAGCAGTGGCAGAAGCAGAGCCTCGACAGCCTTCTATTTGTTATTGGAATTGTTTGATCCCATCTATGACTGCGGAGATCCAACAGACATTCAACCAAAAGCTGTTTAACTTTGGGATCACTCGGCAAGGTGTGACAGGAGGAAAGGAAAAAAAAAAAAAGAAGAAATAAAAAGAAAACCACAAAGCCGGGTGCCGCCGGCGCCTCCCCCAGGCCCGCGGTAACGGCGCGGCCACCGCCACACGCGCGTCCCCCGCGCGGAGCCGCTGGCTCTTTAAATGCCGGCGGGCGGCCCGTGCCGCCGCTGGCTGGGAGACCCCGCGCCTCCAGTGAGAGGTGAAACCAAGATGGCGGCCGCGCAGTGACTGAGGCGGAGCCGGGGCCGGAGGGAGCCGGGCCGCACCAGCCGCTGCCGCTCGCCCCCTCCCTCCGGAGGGCATAGCGTTTCTCTGCCGGCTGGGCCGCCGAGCGCCTGGAAGCGCAGCCACGTCGCAGGGCGCGCTGGGGAGTCGGGACTGAGCCGCCGCAGCACCGGGAGGAGGAGGAGGAGGAGGAGGAAGAAGAACATGGCGGCGGAGTCGGGCTGGGAGTGAAGCCGCCGCCTGCGACCGGAGCCCATGGGGAAGACGCGGCGCTGAGCTCGGCTGGCCGTTCACCCCGTCCCGTCCCGGGACGGGCAGTGTCCGCAGGCCCCGGGCAGCCCCGGCGGGAAGGAGGGCGGCTCCTTGGAGCCCCGCGCTGACGGACGGCGAGCGAGGGGCTTCGGGCCTGGGCAGCTGCTGCACAATAGAGCCGGGCTACAGGCCGGGGCGAGCGGCCCCTCTCCCGCCTGCTTCCCTTCCTCTGCTTCCCTCCGGCCTTACCAGCCTCCCCCCTGTTTTCCTCGGCAGGGCTCCGGCTTCCAAGAACGCCTGCTCCTGTCACGCTGGGCCGGCTGCTGTCCGCTGCGGCTTTCACTACCGTGGATCCCCTTCTCCTCCGGGATCCCTTCTTCACCGCCTCTCTTGCCCGCCCTTCGCCGTGCAAAGAGCTTCTCTCCTCTCTGCGGCGCTCCCTGCCTAGGCTTACTGGCCTTTTGTGCAGCCTCTGACTGTACCTGAAGGAGCAGCTCCTCTTTTCACATCTTCACCTCTTGTTTCCCCCTCTTCCCCAATCCTCTGTTACCCTCGATAATGAGGATCCCGTTGGGGCACTGAAGAGGAGTACGAAGAGCTTCCTCGGCGTGCCCGTGTGGGGCTGCTCCCTTCTTTCCCGCTCCCCTCCCCTGAGGGGGGCCTGGCCCCCGACCAGCCTTCTGCTCCTCCAGCGATTGCAAGCCAGAGTGGTGGCTGCGGTGTGGCAGGCGGCAGGATGACGGACACCCGGCGGAGGGTGAAGGTGTACACGCTAAATGAGGACCGCCAGTGGGATGATCGAGGCACAGGGCATGTGTCCTCTTGCTACGTGGAGAGGCTCAAGGGCATGTCCCTGCTAGTCAGGGCAGAGAGCGATGGTAAGTGTGTACGGCTGAAGGTACAGTCTTTCCTCTGCCTACCCAGAAAAGGAACTGGGTGTAGCTTTGTGTCTGTTGCCGTAATGTTTTGCTGCATAATTCAAGTGGTATTCCTAAAAGCAAATAGGCACTAACCAGGGTTCATTCGTGCTAGGCCAAGTGAAAGAAAAAGAAGATTGCCACCAAGTGTAAGCATAGTAGGCACTTGGTTCATACCGAATATACAGTGTTGCATGCAAAATGCGTCCAGGTCTGGTTGTAAATCTTGCATGGGTTTGGATATCTAGTGGTCTAGTTTCAGAACTGATCACTGGATGTTTCTGGAAGTGATCCCCTCATGAAAGTTGTTGTTCAAAACTTAGATCTTGGTTTTTAGTATTTGTTTTTAGGAAGTCGTTGGATGGCTAACACTCTTCTTTTTCCACCTGCCCTTTTCTTTGGTAGCTTTTAGAATTATATAAGGCATTCTAACAGCTATCAACAGTTTTCAGATACAGTTATGGTAGTAAAGACAATACAATGGACAGAACAGCATTTTCAGAGATGCCTTTTTTTTTTTAACTGGAATGGGAGTTCTCAGTCCTTCACCAGTTCTAGGTCTTCCTGAAAATAAATTTAAAATGATGGATTATCAAGTTCTTTCACATTTTCTGGCAACGTATGTCAATAGAATAAGTTGAGTACTAGTATCTAGCCCTGTAGCTACATGTTTGGGCTAGTCTTGACTATTGGTTAAGTGAGTTCATGACTACTGTGATCAGAGATTTTAAAATGTGTACTTTACAATATCAAGCTTGTACCATTTTGCTTTTAAAGTCTGTCAGTGCATGACTTACTACTTCATTAGATGTATAGCTGCTGTATTTAGTGACTTGTAGATCTGGTTGTAGCTTGTGATTGTCAACAGACCTTGCAGTTTTATTTATTAAGCTTTTTTATTGTAGGAAGTAGGATGAACAGCAACTTGAGAATCATTAATCCTCGCTTTTTGAGAAAGTTCTGACAAACTGTACAATATGTAATCTCCACAGCAAAGAGCATAAACTGGTATGGAGTAATCAGTCATCTAAACAGGATTTTGGTAATTGAGCTTCTGATAAGCCCCCAGAGAGATCTTGTAGTTTCTTGATTATACTTTATAAGGTTAAACTGATACCTGATTTCTATTTATTTTATAATGAGGAAGATGCATTTAAACCTTGAGCAGCTTCATAGTGCAAGAGAAAACATTCAAAGGAGATTTAGTTTAATTTCAGTATGAGGAGGGAATTAAAAAGGTTATCACTAAATTTTTAGGTTAATTTTTACAGTATGTTTTGTTGTAGATACCATCCTGGCTGCCTGTAGATACCGGCTACATGGCTGTTGGGGTCATGTTTAGAAACTGTCATGACTCCTATACATTAAGAATGTTCTGATTTTTTTTTATTTGTTTTAGAAAAGAAATCAAAAGAATTGCCGTTCCTAAACTGCTTGTGAAGAACTAGCTCATTCAAACTAAAATCCATTTATTAACTTACAATGGCATATGTGTGCTTCAGACTGATTAGAACCTGAATTGGATTTTTGTTGCCAGCTCACCTGTAAATGAACATCTGTAAGAAGGAAGATACAAATTGGTATAAAAACTAAAATTAAGTCATTGCTTTGTGTTGCATATCTAAGATACTCTAATCAAAGCAGAACTGTCTCAAACTTACTAATTGTGCCTAATACACAGATGTTTATTTGGTAGGATACACACTTTAGACCTCTGTCATACTTTGTACTTCGAAGTATTGAATAATATACCGAGTTAAAGTTCTTAATATAGTAGGTAGTATCAGTCCTGGGTAAATGTGCACTCTATTAATAGGCTAGTTTTTCTAACTTGCTTGTGTAAACACCTCATAAAATTTGATTTATATTTTGTTTACTCCCAATGTCTATTGTTTGTGGGCTAATTTTGAAGGCAAAATAGTCATTTTTACATGTGAGCAAATGATTTGGAAACAGGTAATGCCATACCTGTGTTTTGCTGTGCAATTTGTGTCTCCTTGCCTGCTTTCTTAACTAAATTAAATAGTTGACTGTGATTTTTAACTTTTTCCCAGTTATCAAAGAGAAACAAGTAGTAGGAATGGACCTGTACACCATTTACCTCCATGTTTCCATTGCATTCTTGTGTTGTCTTTGTCAGCTCCTCCTCTTTCCACAATGAAACTTCTTCCTTCCTGCATTTCTAAACCAGCTTTTCCTAGCCTTTGAGCTGAGATTCATCCTGTGCACACCGGCGTGTTCTTACTGACTTACTCCAGGAAGCTGACAGAAAACCTCGGGATCTGCCTGAAGGTGAAGGCTCTGTTTCCTGAGTAGGGGAGGTCGTAGGGATGTGAGCAGTAGTTCCTGATGTGTGTGGGAAATTCCCACTCCTGTTAAAGGGCCAGTTTGGCTATGCACAGATCGACAGCAGAATTACCAGTGGTTTCTTTGGCTGACCACGTGGGCTAGAACATAGTTCAGTCTTTGGATTTTGCAGCTGTGACTTGGTGTAGTAGGCTGTTTTACACGTGGTTGAGATTTTATAGCACAGTCAGGGTGTTCAGATAAGGGAAATACAATCAGTACGCCACGTCCAAGGTAAGCTATCATTTGGAACTGGAGGAATAAGAACTCAATAAAAGGGATTTTTATCTGTAGGAGTGTTTTTTTAACTTGTGCTGGTGTTTAACACCAGCTTAAAAGAAAATAATTTAGAGCAGATAAGTGGTTTGTGTTGCTAGATGTATGTCTGATGTTTCCAGGCACTAAACTCTTAAAGAGTCATTGCAGACAATTTGAAGTAATGAGTTCTAGAACAGAAATACCATAAACTGCTTTCATATCAGGCATATTATGCTTTGAAGCATGAAGTTGTAAATTTTTTTACACTTTAATAGCTATTCACTTTTTATTTAAAACCCTGAAAAGTTTCTCTGTGTGATTCCTAGTTGCAGTGTATTCTACTTGAATTGCAGCAGAGCGATAGTGAAATATTTTCTTAAAAATTATCACCTACCATGTGAGTTTCTGTGTGTAATCAGAAGCCTTTGGTTTCTTACCCATTTCTGACATGGTATTTTAGGCTGCTGTGGCCTACCTTATTCTTAAAATGTCTTTGTGCTTCTTGGGGTTTACTGCATGGTTTCAGATCACCTTCTTTTTGTTCTGGGCCCGGATGACTGAAGTGACCTCTAAAGTGAACATTTATGTTCAAGTAATTTGTGTAATTTGAAGGCTTAAGCCTATAATTAAAACTTACTGGTCTTGTATCTAAACTTTTCAACAAGCCAAAGTTAACCCCTCCATTGCAGGCCATTATTTGCGAGCTTTTAGGAACTCATATAATTTTCATTCAGAAGTTGTAGTTTGCTGCTTCTGAAGTCTGTATGTTAATAACTTCTGCCACAGGGCAAGCACCCGTCCTTGTTGTTTCTGTAGTGCATGTATCAGTAAACCTGTACATCTAGCAGAAGGCTTAGACAAAATTTGTCTTAAGTTTGTTTTACCTTGTTCAAACTCAAGGGACTAATTTTATTGGCTTTTTTCTAGGAAAGTAACACAGTATTTGTCTTAGATCAAAATGAAAAAAAAACATGGGGGAGGATGAATTGGGGTTTTCTTGTTTTTCTCCTGGTTCTCTCCTTTCTTTAGTATTTGGGTTTGACCCTCCAGAAGTGTCTTATAGTCAGGAATAGTTTCTTGCAATTGTATAACACTTTCTTGGACCTTGGTTTGAGTTTCTGAGAATTAGTTTCTGTGATTAGGTTGCAGCAGAACTGATTGCAGAACTTAAACCTCTGTGTGCATCTTGCAAGAAACAGCTCTTGAACTGAAACTTTCATTTAAATGTAAACATGTTTATACTGGTGAGGAGTAATGAGCAGCACTATTTTTTTTCTGCTTTTGAGGAAGACTCCATATAACAGTTTGGTGGGAGAGGAGCAGTGTTCCAGATTAACTGGTCTCTTCCATGTGCATATTTGTAAACAAATCTGCAAATTTGTTGTTTAAGACTGTTTGATTGGGATATTTGATGTCTTTAAATATAATTGAAAATAGCATCGAATATATGTGTGTAATCTCTTTTGAGGCTTTCCCTATACACGCATTCCTTCTGCAACACAGAATGGTGTTTTCTACTAATAAAACCCCCAGCTGTGCTGTATTGCATTACAGTGGAAGGTAACAGAATTCTGCAAATCAGTTTTCTTTTTTATAGGTGGTTTCAGATGTTATTTTTTGGCACCAGTGTTTTGCAGTTACCTTTACAAATTCATTCAAAGCTGTAATTTAAAAAATAACTAGATCTGCATAGTTTTGGAGCATTTACTAAAAACATAGCTTGTATTAATGTGAGTTTTCAGGTCTTACCTAACTTTGAATAGAGTCATTGGGTCAGTGAAAATGAAATTTTGTTGGTGTATTTTTATGAAGTAGACTGGATAGTCTTAACATTTTCTAGGATAGTACAAATGGAAAAATACCTACATAGAAAGTAATGCTTATGACAAAAGCATCTCAAACAAGTGATAATGACTTTGAATGGAAAAGGAGGTTATTTGTGGTGTGTTATATTTCTGTAACCTTTCTGTAAAGAGTATATCTGTGTTTCAGACATCTGTTATTGCTGCCTAGTTTCCACATGCAAGTCACAGAGATTTAACATTGCCTCATACCAGGAAGGGGCCTGATCCTGTAAAACTTAGTGTATGAAATAAACTCACTGAACTAACTAGTATAATAGTCACATATTTTTGACTTATTGAACCCTTTTTGGGGAACTTACTGCACAAATAGAGCATCATATTCTCCAGAAGGATGGATTTGGGACAGTTATTAGTCATAGAGCACAATTTACCCTTTGGTATGTTTCTATCTCCAGATCAATATTTTTATACCTATTGTCCCAAATGGTGAGGAATAAGTTGAATCATGTGGTAGTGAGAAGCAATTCAAGCCTTATAAAACTTGATTTGTTTTTCCTGCAAGCATCAGGTTTAGTAGAGAAGAAGAAATGCTCTTTTTTGATAATTCTAGTAAAGAAGTCATTCTCTAGAGTCTGCTTCTAGCTTGGAAGCTGATGTGTCTGCATTCAGTTGTTTCAATTTTTTAAAATAGTATTTTTTCAAACATGGCATTCAAGTTACATATGATATTCTTCTAATGTTGGGATTTACATGTCTGTAGGTTTGTGTTCAGCCGTTGAAATACGATGTTGAAATTATCAATTACTTTTGCTTCTTAGAAGATTATAATTCATACTTGCTGGTATTAAATATTTCTAGACAGTAAAGACTTTCTAGAAGTTAGCTAATTTAATAGCACAAATAATATTCTAAAACCTCATGTAGTAGAAGCTGGGACTTTGAAAGCATGACTGACACTGTGTAGCTGATGATTGTAATAGAAAAGGAAATGCTGGTTTTAGATGTTCATTAGGCAAACCCAAAATTCAAAGCTTGAGACTATGGCCAAAGTATGAGCAATATATTGGATTCGTCTGTAAGCCTCATCTTAGATGTTTTCCTTCTCTATCCTGCTCTATGGTTTGTGATTTTTTTTTTCTTTAGTTATGTGGTTACATTTAAGCAAATAAACTGCTTTGGTAACAGAGCTTGTGCAAGTTAGAAAACTGGAAAAACTCAAAAAAACCTGAATAGTGTATTTGAGTTTGAGGCAAGAAAGCTTTTTCTTTTGTGTCTTGTTTTCCTCTGAGGGGTATTTATTTCAGTTTTGTTGTTGAATTGTATCTGAGTTTGTAAGCAGCTTTTACTCCAAGAGCAGTTGATACAGGGTGATGGCTTCTCAAGTCAACTTCATTAGTGAAGGCTGCCTCTTGTAGAACAACAGACGTAAAAATTAGGAACAAGCAGCCTTCACAGGTACATTAATTAAAAAAAAATACTTAATTGTATCTGATGATCACATACATAGTAAGCTAGTGGATATAAAAATCATTGGTAAAGCTTCTAAATTCATGAAGTAGTAACCTTTCCTATCAGACAAGAGAATGTTCTGATATTTATGTAATTCTTTAATGATACACCACTCTTACAGCAAGTGAAGTTCTGTGGTCTGGTTCTTCAGTCTCTTCCCTCACATCCCCCAGTCTAACATCTTCATCAGTGTCGGACAGAGGGATCGAGTGCACCCTCAGCAGTTTTGCAGATGACACCGAGCTGCTGTGGTGTGGTTGACATGCCCAAGGGACAGGATACCATACACATGGACCTGCACAAGCTCGAGAAGTAGGCCCTTGTGAACCTCATGAGGTGCAAGTGCTGCACCTGGGTCAGGGCAGCCCCTGATATCAGTCCAGGCTAGGGGATGAACAGATGGAGAGCAGCCCATATTCTAATAGTATGTTTGGCTTAGAACTATAGTGATGAAACTGAGAAGTTTTCTAGCGCTTTTCTTAAAGGAAGTTTGGACTTCTCTTAAAGAATAGATTTAAACAGGTAAGTGAATGGAGAAATGCCACTTTAAAGGGGTGCTTGCAGCCTTATGTTTTAGTTATATGATTGACAATGCAAGTTAATGTATCAGTATTTCTTCATGTAAGCTGAGTGAAGCTCTGCAGATATGTAAATTTAAGTCATGCTCTAGCATTGGTGCATCTGAGTAGCAAGGTGGATGAGGGAAGTGATTGGTCCAAGAATAAGATCAGTTTTAAGTATTGTTTTTGCATAGATCAACCCTTCAGATCGTTTAAATGTGACAAAATAATGGTAACACGCAAAAGGAAGGGAAAGAAGACACAGATATGAGAATGGAATTGCTGTTCTGTGTCTTACATCAGTAAAACCTGCTGTGAAACCATTGTTCCTGAGTTTATTGTGTGAAGTTTTTTGGTATTAGCAGTCACAGTGGTTACTGCTCTAAGCATTAGTTTCTAGATATGCTTCCTAGGAAAATAAGTGTTTTAGCTAACCTTTAAGAACAAATACCACATGATTACAGATTTCACACAAAACAGCCATAGGTAATCTCTGGAATGCAGTTGTGATGCTTTTGGTGTGCTGACCTGGAGACTTTATCATCTCTAAAACATTTTCTGTGGTAGAGTCATTACTCAGAATAAGAAGGGTTTAAAATTCAGTCCTCACAGCACTCTTAATTATTCTGTACTGTGTGAACAATATCTCTGAGGGACAAATGAAATAAAAAGCTCAAGGATAGGGGTTAAGAGACTTACTGTTGCTTGAGGAAAGTGATCAGAAAATTCATGTGGAGATTAAAATTTTAGTGCACATGTAAATAAGTGGAACTTTTTTTTTCTAGGCTCTCTTCTTTTGGAGTCCAAAATTAACCCGAACACTGCGTACCAGAAGCAACAGGTAAACATACTTTTCTTTTCCTCATGTTTAAAGGCAGGTTCTTTAACAATATTCAAGCAACAGTGTAGCAAATAGTAATTTTTTTGCCTCTATTGCAAATTATATTTTATGTTCTTGTGCCAAAAATAGGCTAAGTAGTTTGCACCGTTTTTGTGCATTACATGATCATGTGTTATTTCTCTGCATTTTTGGTGAAGTTATACAGCTGCACTCTTGTTTTGTAACAGAAATTGCTTTGGAAGAGACAGGCAAAATATAGTTGTGAAAATCACAAAGTAGCTGAGGTTCCTGAGGGTTATAGTATCTGACACTTAGTATTATCTGGCTTTTTTCTTCTTTATATTTCAGATGCTATAACTTTAAATGTATTTTTTATTCAAGGGAAGACTAGAAGGCTTTAAAGCTATTTACATGTTAACCTTTGTTTGTCTTTTACTTGGGAGGTGGGTATGGGTTACTACTGCTCCAAAGCATTCTGTATGCATAAAAGCAGCTTCTCACCTTTAGTTCGCACCTTGCTTCAATTATTTAAGCCATACACTTTGAAGCCCTAAAGAATACTCATGAGATGGGTGAGAAGTGAACTGTGTAGGTTTTGTACTTTATTTGGTGTTCTTGTTTCATGGATGCTGAGAATTGCCCTTGGAGGTTTAAAAATGCTGAACCAGATCGTATTTTGCTGCCTGTTTGGTCAGCTCAGACTTGTTAAAATCTTGTCAGGTACAGTTAATGTATTAAAACACTCTTCAGTCTTTTAGCTTTAATAGTTTATTACAGACATAGACATACTGTTGTTTTGTTCACGGGCAGTCCCAGTAGTTGTGTAACTGCAGCTGTTTGTAGGATTGTATTTTGAACTGAATGGGGAGAACCCAGGATGGGTTAAAAATACCCTTCCTTGAAAAATTTAACCCATATCTGTCTCTTGATAGAATTCATAATGCACCATATAAGCAGCCCTTACTGAACAACTGATAAGGCCAGTGTGGGTCTGGAGAATCAATTCCAGGGAATAAGAAAGGACAAGACTAGCAAAATGCTAAGCAGACTAAGTTTTAGCTGTAATCCTGACTAGCTTGAGGTCATGGTTCTATGATACAGCAACTTGAGCTTTAAAACTCCTGAAGTGACACTGAATATTTCACAGCTCTATGGCATAAAGTGCTGATCTGGTGTAAACTTGCTTTGCTGGGTTAAATCTGCTCAAAGAGCATTGAGGGGTGAGTTTTATGTCAATAGGCTTTATGCCAGATCAGACATGAAACCTACTTCAAGTAGGCATAAAATTGCAAGATTGGTGCAAACCACCACACATGCCTGTCAGTGTAACAGCATTTCCTACTCTGGGTCAGACGTGTGTTGTAATCTAATGCTGCATAAATCATACTGGTCATAGTGAAAATATGGTTAGAGAAGTAAAAATATTAAACATGAATCTGTCCCATTAGAACAGCACTGTACATTCTCTGTTCTGGAGAAGGAAAAGTGCTGTTTTTAAAGCTTTCAAATGCTGTGTAGACAGAAATTTGTATTTGCGTTTGCAGGTGGATTGTTCATATTATTTAAGCAAACCAGTTTTTAATATAGATTGAATATGGGGCTCCACTCCAAGCCTTAGAAATACCAAATGTTTTCTTGGTGTGTGTATTAAATCTGCTTTGTAGCTTGTTTTCTTTCATGTGAGGCCTACTTATCCTTTCCCTTAGTAAAAGGCAAGTTCAGAGTTTAAACCTGATTCCATATGAGCTAAGCTTGGAGCTTAGCAGCTGAAAGAAAGAGTAGGTTTTTTTTCCAGCTCTGCTCCTAGAACTCTGAACGGCTTAAACTTACTAAACTACAAGAAAATCAGCATGGTACGTTAAATCCCTCTTCAAAAACTGGTAACTGGTATGTTGGCAGAAATTTCAAGCCACCTTACACAAGATCCATTTGTGGAACTGAGATGGAACAGTGAGTGAGATCTTTCTTTTTTGACTGCAGAAGGCCTGTTAGGGTCAGCTCACTACTAGTCAATTGCAGCCCGAGATAGAAGACTTGCTTTTGAGCTTGCCGGCCATTGTTAGTTGCAGTTACAAAATTTCAAGAAAAATCTCCCAGAAATCTAAGACTTAAAACTTCAAAGTAGCTGTGTAGTGTTATGATCTTACCAGGCTTTTATCTCAGAATTTTGTTGTGAGGGTGAGCCTCCATTCTATTTTAAGGGGTACATAGCAGCACATCTGTTTCTACTGTGACACAGCATGTAGCTTGTAGACACTTTGAATATCTAATGGACTAAATGGATGAGTTCTGACTTTTGTCTAGGCTGACATGAGGCTTGTAAGAAGAAACAATCTTTTATTGGACCAACTGAAACAATTTGTGGTTGGAAACAAGGGAAATAATGTGTACTAAGTTCTTGGGGAAACTTGCCATGCCAGTGGCTTTGGATCCTTCAACAAAAGAAGCCTATGGATACCTTTGTGATAAACAGTCAAGTCCTTCCACCGGTGAAAAAACCTACCTATGCTGCTCTATTAGTGCCAGTGTGAAACAGATGGTCTCCATAATTGTTGATACCACAAATTATGCAATCTCATGGTATACGTACGTGTGTTTCAATAACTGCATAGCTTAGATAATTATCAAAATACTAGCTTGAAGATCTGAGGACAAGTTTGCCTTGCTACCTTTGTTACCTTGATGTGTAAAACATTCATGGAAACTAAAAACAAACAAAACCAATCAACCCACCAAAAAAAACCCCACCAAAAACTGTACCTGTGAAGCTGAGCTTGTAGTATGATTTTGTCCCAGTTGTCTGCTTTATACTTCTTGGTGTTTAGTATTGAAAGCAGTGACTGCCTTTTGTGGTGGTAAGTACAACTTTCTGCCTTTGGAGAGAAGGAATACTTGGGAGATCTTGAGTCCTGCTCAGGGACTCATTTTTCATACATCAACCTGAGATACTTCAGTTTGCACAGTCTAGTTCCCAGTCTTCCCGGACTTACCTGCCATCTAGAGGTTTGAAAAAATTTATTGAAGTATGAAATTCATAGACAGTCTTTTAACTACCTTTTCAGTAGTCAAATAAATTAGTCTGCCACAATGAAGAGCCATTTTCTGCTGTGTTTGAAAAGAAAGATAGGTCTATGTATCTGATTCTGCAACATAGAATTGCTACCAGTGGAAGTTTATTGATGCTCTGAACCATGTACTTCTTGCAAACTCATCACTACTTATACTAGAACTAGAAGAAAGGAAGCCATATGAGGGAAAAAAGCTAGGAAGAAAACAACTTGAGAAACTAATGTCCTGTGGCTCAAAAAAAGGACTTAATATTTCTTATGTTAAAGTACTACTTGTAGGCAGAAACTTCTTCAGAAAAAGCAAAATGTGCACAGTACAGCCACATGAGCACCTGATTTGTGTTCTTGTTTAGAGCTTTATGTTAAGTTTTGGTGGTGTTTTTATTTAAAAATGTTACAATAATGGTCCCATAACTTTGCTGTGGAATATACTGGATTTAATTACTGGGTAAGTAGTAGCATACACCTTAAAAGCAAATTTTGTTTAGTAAGTGGAATTTAATCATACAAGGCATTGCTGGGTCACACATTAAATACTTAGTTGTTCTCTTCTGGTGTTGGTTGTTAATATTCTAGTAAAGGTAGAAGATATTTTAATTGTGGGTTGGGGGGGTTGAGGCATTAAAATTTCAAAATGTTAATTACAAAGATGCTGTTCCTAAACAAGTGATCCTTATTCAGAAAATGGATAATTGCACTAGTATATTAGGACAACACACCTCTTCCTATGCAGCCCTAAAGGATTAAAAAACCCTCTATACACATAGCATTTATCTAGGGAGAAACCTGATATGGGTGTGGACTGGGGTATAGCTTTTCAGTATACTTTGGCAATGCTTTAAGAATAGAACAGTAAAGACTTGTATTCTCAGCTTTTTCAGATGCATCCATGTGCATCCTGTAATGCAGTGATGCAGTATGTATTGCATCCCTTTCTGTGCCTGATACAAGGAAGACTTGAGTTGCTTACAGCTTCTTCTAGTACAGTCTTGCCTCTGCACTAGAGGTGTCTTGTGTCCTTTGCTTTTGCAGTCTCTTTTTCAGTTCCTCTGAAGAATAAAAACTTAAATTCATCCAGAGTACCATCTACTAGCTATGTAACTTGAAGGTGGCCATCCTCGAATAATGGAGAGCAGACTTACTAATAAAAAAGCCAAGTTTTGAAAAGATCCAAAAAGGCACTGACAGAATGTTCGTAGAAGATGAGCTTCATACCCTTGATGTCATGACAAGCAAGCCAGCAGTTAAACTATTTCAATAAAATTTGTGCATATTGTTGCTAAGATAGTAAGGAAAATTGTGTGGCTTTGTGGGGTGAGGGAATAAACAAGGGGAAGGATGGGCTGCTCTTGGGTTTGGGATGGGCTGCTTCATCTATTTTAAATTAACATACATTTCTTTTCCTTCATGTCTGTTTTCCTGTGTATTCTGATTTTTCTGCTGTTGCTGAGTATGGCCAGTGAGTCAAAGTTCTGCTGCAGAACTAATAAACTGATTTTATTCTATGTGATTCATGGGAACGCAGCTATGAAATCACTAACTGAAAAGTCGTGTTTGATTTTTGAGCTTTCATAAAAGCTAGTAGAACACAGTCTGAGTATGCCTTTGACATGTTAATCAGTTTTTTGAATAAATTGTTAGCACATACTCAGGTTCTAGGTGAAAAAGTGCATGAAACCCGATGCAGAATTGAAACTTACATTACTTGGGTGGGTTTTTCTAGCTTGAAGATTCTGCCACGACCTACCACAATAACTGTATATGTAACTTAAGAAGTCTGGGTAGTTCGAGTAGTTTATTTCATAAGGAGAAACTTGAAATTATGAAGCTGTACTTTTGATTGTAAATATTTAGATAGCAAGGTGCTGAAAGGTGACTTGGCATGTCCAGGGAAGTGTCTGTCAACAATATAAGGGCGTAGACAAGGACCTAGCAATCAGGCAGTCCAAGAGGGGAAGAAACAGCCTGGCTGTGTTGAACCTTGTGTGGGCCAGGAAAGTGTCATAGGCCTGAATCATGTGAGGGCTAATAGGAAGAGATTCATTTGCTTTTTAAGGCTGAAAGCAAGAATTTATGAAAGACTTAACCTAATTTAGGGGGTCACTACTTCTTGAGTGTAGCCTAAATCTCATAGGGATGCCAAGAGAATGTTTTGGAGCTACAAAGAAGACTCATGTTCTCCCTGGACATGAACAGTAGTGAGAGTCCACTGTCAAACAGTAACAGTTTTGTTAACTTAATCCCATTAGGAAAGAAATCTTAGCAGAATCAAATCTGAAGTACTAGTTGCTCTGAAAGTCTTCATGATGAAATCCCAGAGCTTGCTTTGGAGAGTGTGTGAGTGCTCTACAACACACCTGCTAATCAGCTTTCTAATAGTTAAATGAAACTGATTTAATGTCTAATAAAAGTTGATCTTTAGTGAGTGCTATGGCGAGAACTTTAGACTGATAGTATGTATCAAAAACTTTTTACTCTTGAGGAAAGTCAGAAACCTTTTGGCAATAGTTTGAAAAAAATGAGAAGTCATAGGGTGGATACTAAACCCTGTCCTTCTTAAGCGCAATTGCCTCTGTTTCCTGGGTTAAATAAACTATTGCAGGTTTGCTGCTGAGGCATGAGGTGTCAAATAAAACTGTAGCACACAGTAGTGCTTCTGGAGAACCTCTAACTAACCACGACTTGCTTCATGAGGGCTTCATGCAGCCAGCAGTGGGAGAAGCAGCACAGGAATCCCCGGTTGTATTCCAGATTTTTGCCTCAGGCTGTGCACTTATAAGGACTGGAGTGTACAAAGCTATTCTCCATGGGTACCTCTTTATGGGAATGTTAAGTACATAGGTCTCCTAAAAAGAGGCCATACCCAGAACTTCTGGTTAAATTTTAAAATGCCTCATTTTATCTGTGCAGTCATAATGAGCACTATTATAACAGAAAACAAATTCATATCAGTGGTCCTAAGGAGACAGCAAATTTCGTATGGGCTAAGATAGTGATGACACATCCAACTGGCACTACTGTCAAAATATTTTTTTTGCAAAACAGCAAATAATTTTTCAGTCTTTGAATAAGATCATGAACTCTACATAAATAGCTCCTGATTATCATCCTATTTAAAAAAGATCTTGCCAAGAACTGCGATGCATCTTAAAAATATGAGGAGCTAGAATGCTGAGATTCTGGCAGAGAACTCAGTATAAGATCCTTCAATGATAAAACCTTTGTCCAGGTTTGTGACAGTTCACACAGTGTAGCTGTGATTTAATACTGCTGTTTCACATTTTAATTGTTTAACAGTGAGCTAGGTAAGAACAATTTTTAGATGTTTTAATTATCCCATCCAGTTCCTTTTGTAGATGCTAATACTTTATATGAAATGCAACAACAAAGGACATGTCTTTGATCCAGCTGAACCAGAACTGCTATTATGAATGAAATAAAATTGAAGATTTTATGCTCATCAAGGTCTAATGTGCAAGACTTAGCTCCTTATGTCTCTAACCAATAGCCACTATTACTAAGCATATTTATCCTTACTCCTGTTTTCTGTTTGGAGGAGGCATTCTTAAGAAATTTCAGTTGCTTTCTGGAGTTTCAAGAAGTAATGTTTGACATTTGGAAGCAACAGATACTCCTATTCCATAGCTGAGAGATCCAGAGTAGTTACTTGACTCAACTTACACTGAGGAAATGTTAGATCAAGCATATACAAAAATTTCTTTCAATAAAATAAATGGAAAGTAGACTGTTATTGATGTGTTCTTCTATCTTTAACTCCATCTAGAATTTCCTTCAGTTATTTCTTCATACATGTCTTGTACTGTTATTCTTGATGATTATAAGCTTTGTAGGATTAACAAAATGAAATTATAGTCACAACTGTCTGCATTTAACAGTGAATTTAAACTTAGATAAAATGGTATATTATGCAACAGAGTGAAGTGCTTTTTGTTTCATGTTCTCTTTTTAAAAGCCCTTTAATGCAAGAAAGGTTGTACAAACACAGTTTACTAAAAATCCAGAGAGTAGCAATTGATGGATTTCTATTGAGGAACCATAATATAAAACCCTTCTGTGATTAGGCAACAGATACTAACAATTTTAAATTTTAATGTTAGCAATTGGAAAACACTTTTCTAATATTGATGAAACAAACTGGAAGATGATTGTTCTGCTGCTCAAATTATTTCTTTTAGCAATTTTTTGTTCTGTTTTCCAAAGAAGAAATAACTAAAAAAACCCAGAATGCATAGAGGTGTGAACTTCCATGTTTAGTAGCAGATGATCTTGTTAAAGGGAAAAATTGCTATGCTATGGCCAAATACACTTCTCTACATCTGGGACTGTAATTTTCAAAAGCAGGTTTAACTTTCTGTCTTCTTTTTCATTTTTCTCTGACTGCCTTCCTTCCTTTGTCATGATCCATTGCTAGATGTTATTCAGAGACTTAGAACTTTGTTTATTAAACTTAAGCAGTTAATATAAATAACACTGTCCTTACCTGTGTTCTTCTAGTAATTTCCCCATTTGTTAGTTATGTTGTTTATCAAGAAGAAAATACATTTCGGTCTTCTGGAAATGACTCTCTTAGAAATCTAACTACTTTTACCTGAATGGAAATGTAATTAGATGGGAATGTTGCAAGTTCTGCTAGGATCTACTTAAAATGTGGTGTTGGGGTTGTTTGGGGTTTTTTAATTACATAAGCACTACTCAGTGTGAAGGTAAGGATAGAGTGGCCTTGAAAATTACTGCAGTAGAAATACAATTGCAGAGATAAAGGTATTAGAATTTGAACCTGATACCTACATTTAATACTCCAGTAAGGTACATAGTGTTTTTAAAAGATGGTAAGCAAAAAAATTTTTTTGGGGGGGGACCTTCACTTTTCAGATTTTTGTAAACTGATTTTTTTGCTCTATTGGTGTCAGCAGTACCAGGTGCTGTCAATCTGTTATTACCAGAGTATTTGCTCCATGACCTGTCTTGTAGAGAATAAACTATTAATTATGATTTTTTTCTTCCTTTTGTATTTTGGAGGTGGTCTTCCTAAATCCCTTTCTTCTGTGTACCACCTCTTCCTCAACCCTTTGGAAAAGGAAAAGGTAAACTATTTGCCATTTACAAGGTAAAGCCATTAGTGCCTCTGAAGCAGTATAGCTGCTCTGGTAATGGCAAATTGATTATATTGTATTGCTTGACAATCCTATTGGAGCTGGCTGATTGTGCTGTTTAGATTATAGTTTAGTTTAAGGTGTTTTCTAGTAAGTGCATATTAAAATCTAAATGTAAGGTTTCTCTTTATTGTCAGTATTCATTTTAATGTCACTATAAGCAAAATCTGTGCTTAATGAAGTAAAAATTCTGTATTTTATGTATAAGTAGAAAAATTCTCATGTCTCTTGTCCTAGTGAGTAAATGCATGGTTTAGCACTTGGCTGAAATAATGCAGTTTCATGGAGCTATATGTATTTACTGTGGCTATATTTCAGCTGTTACAGGAAGACAAAAGACTAACAATAAAACTTGATTCAATACATGTAAACAATGCTGATTTTACTTTCTTCTTTTATTAATTTAGTTGGGGTTTTTTTTAGTTATTCTAAGAGTTACTTAGCAGTCTCTCTGTAAACTACTTGATCAAATACCTTATCAGTGTGTGACATTGCTGTTAGCAGCATCAGCTTCCACTTTCATGTATTGGTTTTGTATACAGTATGAGGGCTCTGATAAACTCTTGAACTATCCTAGTAAGAGCTTCGGTGTCTGGGTAGTAAACATAGCTAAGCACGGTTTCAACTAATTTCTAGAAATCTAGGGCAAAACTTCCTTCCAGAATTGTAGTTTGGAATAAGTAAAACACGTGTGTGATTCAGTGTAGTGGGGAGGTGTACTCCCAGGCAGTGACCTGTGCTGTTTCTCTTCTTCAGAGTTTGTAGCCATCTTGGGCTGCATCTTTGTACCTTTTAAACAGCTGTTCTGTGCATTAACAGAGTGTCTTCTGGGGCCTACAAAAATGAAAAAATATATTGTAACTTTGATGCTAGAGAAAAAGTGCAGGTTTTTATGGTACAACGGAAACATTTAAAAAAACCCCTAGCATAAACCCCCACAAAACCTGTTGCTTTTGTTACTGTATTTTATTTGAGAATGCATTGAGGTATAAGTGTATTTTCTAGATCAACCTTTTTGAGATTTACAATATTATGGTCACATAAAGTAAGAACTAAAACTTTTGATACATTTCGGGAACTTTTTTTTCCCTGATATATGCAGAAATGTTTTTAATCCTAAGAATCTCAGAACATATAAAAATTTTATGAAATGTGATGGTTGCATTTGTATTGTAATACTGTCCTGTCATAATTAGGTGTCAGGGTGTTTTTATTTTAAAATTTTACTCTCTAAATACTATTTAGGTTTGTAAGATCTGAAATATATTGCCTGAAAATACTCTTCCTCTCTTTAAAGGATACCTTGATTGTGTGGTCTGAAGCTGAAAATTATGATTTGGCACTTAGCTTTCAAGAAAAAGCAGGATGTGATGAAATATGGGAAAAAATATGTCAGGTAAGTTTGATAAATATAAGATTGAGACAAGCTAATTCATCTCAATGTTTGTGTTCAAAACTTTTAGGCTGTTCTGAGAAGTGAATTTGAACAACAGTAGATAAAAAGCAAAAACTACCATTTTAGCCAGCTCTCCCAAATTTTGCATTTTTTAAATTTGAAAACTTTCTCCTTCCTCCAGAAATTTAATACAAACCTAATCTATGTTTCAGGTACTTTTTTTAGAGCATTTTCAGATCTTTCTGCTTAACGTAACTTTTTAGCTCTATTTTTGCCCAAGGAAGTGTAGCTCAAAATGAGTACTTAAAAAGTTGCATAACAATTGATGTCATAATTAACTTTTTTCAGGTTGGCCATAAGGGAAAAGATTACCTATCTAAGTTTTATTGTATAGAGAAGAATGTGTGTGAGCTCTTAATGAGTTTTATAATGTATTTTTTATAGGATATACCATAAAATGTAATTTTATATATGGTATATATAATAAAACCATATTTTATTTACATTTCTCTTTCTACGTTTCTCATTCTTCTGTTTCAGGTGAGGGGAATATTGAGTTTCTCTCAGAACTTTTTTCCATGTAAATGTTTCCAGGCTATGAAAGATTTATCTGGTAGTAGGAGATAGCTCTATCCCTGTATTATCATCTTAAAGATAATGTTTTAAAAAATCAAACAGTAGCATATATATATTTTAACACGTTTTACCAGTACAACCAGATGACCGTATAGTCACTGAATCAGTGTTGCTTGTGGATAATATTTGTTGGAGTATTAACTGTTGACCCAAAAGAGTTTAATCAATGTATTCACTGATGTTAGTTCACTTTGTCAGTTCTTGTTTGGGTTTTTTATTCCCTTCCAAGCCCTACAACATCTCTTAATTCTGTGCTACATTATGTGGGATTTCTCTAAATTACTCTAAATCTCTCTCTCCACTCTCTTTCTGTGCTTAACAAACATCTAGCTCTCCCCATTCTGTTTTGAAGTTTGTTCTTACTGATTTCAGAAATACAGCAAAAGAAATCTGGTTTCACAATTACATGTGTATAGATTATTCCTTTTTTTAAGAATGATTCTTTTCAGCACTTTACCACTTACGTAAATTAAATACAGAAACATTTCCAAGAACCTTAGCAGTCAATGGCCCAAAAGCTGGGGACAGAAACAAAGTGGGGAAACGGGGAAGTTTTGTTCTTAGGAAACACCCAGATAAGAAGCCCAGCTTCCTCACCCTCCTGTAAAGATCTAATATTTTTGTAGGAAACCAGTATCTTTACATCCTGTTTTGAGGCCACGCTGTTGCATTTGTGTCTAGTGTACTTTATAGATCTTAAGCTTCCTCAGTCATTAAAACTGCTTCTAAAAGGAAAGCTTTGATACCGTTTATAGAGAAAGTGGTTGCTGCTGTATAAGCAGAACAATATGTGGGGTTTAACAGCATTCTAAGTATAGGCTTGCTGTCTTCAATGAAACATAGTTTCTCCCAGGGGTTTTTTGCTGTTTTTCAAGATTAAAAAGAGCGGCACCTTGTACTGTTCTGCACAGCAGTGCCGCTCTGAATTTGACACATCAGACTCCAGGCAGATGCTAAAATTAAGATGTCATTAAAGCTGATACACTCTGGTGCCCAAGCATCTGTTCATTTTTTTACTAATTCATATTTTCCACAGTTTCCTTATATCTCTGGAGAGATCTTTGCAAGTCCTGTGCATTATTTTTCTGACAGTCAGTTTTCCACTATTCTTTTGTCAGTGTTGGTTTGAGCTTTTTTGTTCTTAAGAGAAGATTCTGTGTCTGTGTTTGAGTATTTAGAAAGTGCACAGTAACAGATTTTGACTTGGAGCTCTCCAGGACTGAAAAGAACAGATAAATTAACAAGACTGGCCTCTCTCCTCTGTTTGAGGTAGTGGAAGCTTTGAAAAGCATCAAGAGCAGTTAATAGGCTATAGATAAATGTTTAAACTATCACCAGAATAATGTAATATTGATTTGCATTTGAAAATCTGTCTGCAGAGAATAAAGACTGGAAACAAACAGCTTAGTTCAGTAGTCTATTAAGAAGTTGCTGTCCATACTAATAATTGCGAATTTCTGGTTTTACTTGAAGTACTCAGAAAATGTAGGTTTTTCCTTATTCTTCCTCCCGTTTTTAGAAAATAAAGTTAAATGTCTAATGTAGAAATAGTTCTGTAAAGCTTTCTATTTGAAGAAATCTTCTCATTATCTCTTTTATTTTCCAAACCAGCTATACTCAGTGTCAGACTAGATTTGCATTTCTGTTTTGCCCATACAAAGAAGAAGTGTGTGATACTTAATGGTATTTTTTAAAAAGCATTCAAGTAGCAGTAAAATTCAACTCCACTTTTTGACACATCTTATTTTGCAGGTTCAAGGCAAAGACCCTTCTGTCGATATTACTCAGGATCTTGTTGATGAATCCGAGGAGGAACGCTTTGATGATATGTCATCACCAGGTCTAGAATTGCCATCCTGTGAACTCAGCCGACTAGAAGAAATCGCAGAACTTGTGGCATCTTCACTGCCTTCACCGTTACGTCGTGAAAAACTCGCACTAGCACTGGAAAATGAGGGTTATATTAAGAAGCTCTTAGAAATTTTTCATGTGTGCGAAGACTTGGAGAACATTGAAGGACTACACCACTTATATGAAATTATTAAGGGAATTTTCCTTTTGAACAGAACTGCACTTTTCGAAGTCATGTTTTCCGAGGAATGTATAATGGACGTAATTGGATGCCTAGAATATGATCCGTCTTTATCACAGTCACGGAAACACAGGGAATTTCTGACTAAGACAGCAAAATTTAAAGAGGTGATACCTATATCTGATCCAGAGCTGAAGCAAAAAATACATCAGACATACAGAGTACAGTATATTCAAGATATGGTCCTACCCACTCCCTCAGTTTTTGAGGAAAATATGCTTTCAACACTTCATTCTTTCATCTTTTTTAATAAAGTGGAAATAGTTGGCATGTTACAGGTAAGTTTCAAAAATTCACAGTCTCTTACTTGCGCTTGGGCAAAGAAAGTTGGGTAATTATTCCTGGAAAGACTGAGGTGCTTCGGTGGTGATTCTGTAAGTGATTGTGGAGTGTGACAGAAAAGGCATGGATTTGAGTACTGAGTTGTCAAATACACGTTCTTTAATTTCTGGGTTTGGACTGGAGTCTGTGTAACTGATTTAAATGGAGCAAATATATGTAGAATATTGAATGAGGTTCTTTGGAATAAATAGTACTGTTTGCACTTTGAATCTTTGATTTTAATAGGAGTTTTGAGGGTTAGTTTCTCTTTTTTATTTTGGGACTTTATAGTCACTAGACTTAGGGATATCTTTTGTCACGTTACCATGAAAAAAATTACTTTGCCTAAATATCACAATATAATCTACCATGATGTAGCTCTTGCTAATTTTGAAGTAAATTAAATTAGCTGTTTGGAAAGTACAGATTAAGAACATAAGACTGCTTTAGATGCTTGAATGTTTTCTTAGTTTGTCTTAATAAATCCCTAAATATAAATGCTGCTTGGAATGACCATGAAGTACGTTTTACTGCAAATGTAAAGAGATTATGTGATACTTTACATAACTTACCAGTGTCTTAGGTGTTCTGCACCAATCCATGAACTTCCTGAACGGTGTTAGAAGTTGGTGGCTCATCTCAGTAAGGGGAGCTTTCTAAAGTTTTCAGCTAACTCAGCAAAGTGTTACAGCACATGTATTTTGGTTTGTAGAAGTTAATTATCATTATCTTATTTCTCTGAGAGTTTCATAAATTAATAGTTACTGTCTTTGTAGGGGCTGTCTGATCTGGAGAAATGGACCAAGTGTTAGATGTTACTGATTGCTTTTAATTATATTTATCTTCAGTTTGACTCTGAGGATGTACCCTGTATAATTTCATGGAAAACATAGCAAAGGACAGTGAAAATTCCTTTTGCAAGCTCATAGAGCAAATAATTGTCAAAACTAGGCCTCATAACTTTTTATCCATCACACTCAGTTATCAGAATACTGATATGACTTAATCTGCTCTCTTGGAGCTTTAATCTGTCAGGTGAAACACCTGGGCCATCTTCAGTAGTACTAAGCCCGAGCTTATGCCCGGGTGAACCAAACTGTTCATGTCTGTATGTGTGTCCCTGATAAACAAAGTCACAGTTGCTTATCTGAAACAGCCAGAAGGCCTTAATCATTTTGGAGTTGCCAATTTGAAGAAGTTTACGAGTCTGACTTTGAGAGGATGTTGAAAAAGATCCAGTTAAGGGGTCTCAACTGGAGCATTCAGTGTGACTATTGTCTCAAAAATGTCTTGCCCTCTTTGCAAGCATTGCTAAAAGCAAATTTCTGAAGATGATATATTTTGACTTGAGGAGGAGAGGAGGAATTATTCAGGAGTCTTGGTGACAGTCTTGGCTGATTCTGAGAGGGATCTTGAGCTTCGAAAAAGAAACTGGGCAAGAAAAAAGAGGGCCTGATCCTGCAAAATCATTAAGGATGTGTTTGCCTGACATCCCAAGATAACTTTATTGAGGACTAGTGACTGATGAGTTTCCTTTTTTCCTCTCTTACAACTTGTGTGTTAGGTTAATAGATGTAGGGCAGGTTTAGGGTAGCATATCAAGGTTTAGTGTGGTTGCCAGACTTGTTAGTTGCAGTTTACAGTTGAAATAAAAGCTCAGATCTGATTTTGATTTGTTGTGTGACAGCAGATTTTTGAACCTTATCTTCACTTCTGTTGCTCTTCTCTATGGTTGAGAATAAAGTATACTTCATTTATGTTGGAGCCAGAAGAATTAACATTGCATTTCAAAGTTAGATAAACATTTCGAATTGTTGAAGTGCTTTCCACAGCTTTCAGGAGCCCAGAATGATAGCACACAAGAAGGAGAATACATCCTGTGCTATACTGCATTTCCTAGTACTTTCACAGTACAGCTGTCTAGCAAGGAGGGAGAACTCCCTGACTTGATAAGTAAGAATCTGTTGGAAATCATTTGACATTGTTGATCAATTTTTGGTTGTGAGGGAACTAAAAAATACTCACAAATTATGTGTCCATTGTATTTCTAAGAGTTTAAAAGGCTTGATTGATTGATTGATTTTTCAAGTTCTTGCACTGTAGCTCTAACCCAAGGTTTCAGCCTACTTACCTGGCATTTCTTTATTCATTTATTCATAGAGCAGTAGGTTAGGTTGCACTTTTTTGTAATCTCTGCACTCTAGTTTCATTTCAGCCCCCCATTCCTATAGTCTGTGTATGAAATGTATGATGCTATTCCTTCCCATTTCTTTAAGCAGAATAAATAATGCTCTGAGAACTGAATTAAAAGACTTTTTTTGTTGATTTCACTTCTGTAACTAATTCCTAAGAGCTTTCTTCCGTTTGTGTGTGGTTTAACATGCATTCCTGTAGCTGGTATCACAATACTTTGTGTGTGTGGAGGGGGTGTTACTTCATGGAGAATGTACAGTTCTCTGTAGTTCCTGGCATTCATTATTTGAGATCTTGGTGCTCACTAACTTTGCATGTGTACTTAAGAAGTGGTTCCTTTTAGAAGTCATTATTAATTGAAAAGACTCTGGGATGCTTCATGGTGGTTTATTGGAAGCCATGGATGAGATCTCAAGTTCTTAGTTGATGCATAATAAAGGTTGTTAATGCCTTTGCTGTTGACTTTAAGTTCTCTCTCCTGGACCATTGAGGATGTGACAAAAGAGATCTCTTCTTGGGGAAGTTTCACTTGGCAGAATAAAAGTAAATAAACTCCCTGAGTAGCTGATATCCCATCACACACTGCAACTCTTGTGTGTACAACTGAGTTGTTGGGTATTCTGTTCTTTTCTCTCTCTCTCTCTGGCTGTGAAGGAAAGGAAAAGAAAAACTTGTTACCTCATCAAGGAAAAATAGTGAGCTGTAACAAGGCCTTTCCATGTCAGCCTGTGTATTAACCAAAGTGGCACCTTACAGTAGTCTCATCTCAATTATCTCAGCCAGACTTCAGTTTCAGAGAAGTGACTAGAAGTTTGTACAAGACTGTACAGATTGTGTCTTACGCTTTTTGACAGGCTGAGTGACTTTACTCAAAACTACCACTGTGTTTTATTTGAGGCATTTACAGTCATTAAAGGTCACTGACATTTAAAGTCAGTTTTTCAGTTATAATTAATGAATATTGTAAATGAGAATATGCTGATTCTTCAGAGTTTGGACTTTATTAGAGAGACTTTGCATGTGTTTAAAAAAAATAAATTCTGTAGTCATGGAAGATGCTTCCATGATTTTGCTTTCTTTGGTAGGTAAATAACTGTTGCCCTTTTGTGCTAAAATCAAAAATAGAAAATAGGTAACTTCAGCATTAGGGTTATGAACCATATTCTTCCCTCCTTCATGAAGGTTAGCTTTCCCATAAGCTTCATAGAAATGTGCTTACACTGATGGGCTTTTCTGAGAACTGGAGGTTAGTTTGTGATTTGATTTTATAAGATAGGTCATTTTAAGTGAGCATGTTAGCATCTCACTAAACTAGATACTGTTGTTGCATGATGAATAGTAAAGCCATGAAAGCAGTATTTCCAGCCTGCAGAATTAACTGCTGTGAATATCTACTCAATTACAGGTTGTGTCATTCACAGTGTGTAAGATATGAAAGAGGTATATAACATTTTTTTGCAATTTCAGCCCCTTCTAACATGCTCTTACTGCTTGGGGTCCAGCCTGTTCTAGTGTTGAGATGTCATAGCCACCAAGAAACCTTGCTGAAACATGGAGTTCGCCAAGTTTTGAGAGTGGGGGTGGGACAGGTAGGTGGTGTTTCTTGCTTTATATGACGCTCTTTTGCAATTTAAAAAAATACATACTGATGTTTACACTGGAGGCCACCAGTTCTTTCCCTTTGTATTATTAACTAGTTCGTAAAAAAAAACTTGCAAAACTGCGCCATAGAGTAAGCAAACACTATTTCCTTCTGTTCTCTCCCCCTTCTCTCATTGGTGTGTTCTTTTTGCCAGCAAGATCATGCAATGTTTTTGTCTTCCAGAATAAAGAATATTGTTAGGATTACTTTTGGGTATGTGCGTGTAGACTTCAGGGTCTTTAATTTTCAGGAAAATGGAGAGTTAGAAGGAGAAAATTGGACATACGTTAAAATAATTTTTGTGCCTGGTAGAGCAGTGATCAGATGTATTATTGTACTGGTAAATCAGAATTTTTAAATACAGAAATCATATTACTCATAGTCCCTATATCCCTTTCCAAGAGCTAAAAAATTGCAGGCATTTAGGTACATTTGTATATTTTACTGTATTTATGTGTAACAATAGGCAGGTTTTAATTTTGAAAGTGGTTTTACAGATAGTTGCTTATTCTTAACAGAGTCCTGTGGATGCAAACATAATTATCTCTAGTTGTTTTAGAGGAAGAATTGTGTTAGTGCATGTTGGTAGTTTTGCCCAAATCCAGTCTGCTTTCTTAGAGTAGTTGGCTCAGGAATAACTGGGGATTTACTTTCAGCAAAATTCAACTTGCAATAAAATGTAAAAGCATACTGCTTTCTGGGGGAAATAACTTGGTGAAAGACATTTGTGAGTGGTGCATGCTCATGATTTTTGGGATTAACTTCCTCATTGTAGAAAATTATTTTCCACATGTACAGAAAATACAAAAGTGATTTGGTGGATCTCGCTTCTTTTCCAGCATGTTGATTCAAGTGGACATAGTGCATGATGAAGGCATATGTGGAAAGGCAGTCTGATATAAAGGAGATTTTAAACTAAGAAATCTTCTGTGTGGTAGCAGGAAGGATTGTGTGTTTGAAGCGGTGATTATCTGTTTGCTGGTAACATGTCATGAAAATTTCACTTTATGGGCTAAAATATTGTTTCTCCCCAAAATTAATATGGAGGTGGAATTTAGGATAGAATGTGTGCTCTTTTCCAGTTTAGGTGGTGTTGAGTTTCTTGGATTTTTTTTTTGAGAAAAGTATGTTTTATGTCATTTATCTGTAATCACAGACACAAAAGTATCTGGTAACTGAATGTCAATTACTAGAGAAGCCTGGTGTTGAAGAATCCTTTTTTAAGTGCCTTTTGGGAGGAGGAGGACTACTTTGAAAGTTGAATCACAAATGTAAATAGTGTCTTTCTTTGTGACCGTACCTTATCTGTGGGTTTTCTTGTTTTTAAAATCATAAATGATTGAGTAGTTGGCCTCGCTTGTTTTTATCTTCATGAGCTTGATATGTATTAAATCCTAGAAGCATCTACTTAGAAATTGCAAAGCATAAATGAATATACTTAGTGTCTGTTATACACATAGTTTAAATGTTGCACTTTTAATAATTTCTGTGCCTGGGGAAAGTACCTAGAATCCACAATAACATCAAAAACTATTGTTTGCAGTTTTGTTTTCTTGGAAAACAGTTGTGACCTTCACAGCTTATAAGATACAGCAAAATGTGTTTTGATACTTGTCTGCGTGAAAAGACCACATACTGCAGAGAATTATGCATTTGCACTGTGTTCACAGACATATTTTGGGGGATTTTTGAAAGTTGAAAATAAAAAAGAAAACATTTAAATTCATGTAATTCTAGCATTGAGTGTTGGTGTTTTGTGACTTCTAAAATATGTGAACTCTGTTCTCAGACTGTGCATTTCCACGGATCCTGGTGGAATTGTTCAGGAATGTTTCTTTAGATATATTGCCCTTGTCAGTAATTTTACAGCTTGAGAGAGAGAATCTTGTATTTAGAATGTTCTTTGCAATGACATTTCTATAAATGTGAGAGGATTGGGTCTTTTCTCATGAACAGCAACCTGCCTGCCTTTTATTAAGCATCTGGAATGAAATAAATGCTAAAAGCTTTTCAGGGCTAAGCTGTCAGTGTGAAGTTAGTAATAAGTTGTTTTTATTTTCTTGGAATAAGTGCCATTTACTGCATATTATCCATATAAGGGTGGGATGTTTTGAATCACTCAGATCCATCTTAATTTGTCTGATTTTAAATAGGTCATGGTTTTTTTGAAGCCTGGAGATTTCAAGTAATCTTATTAATTTAAAAGTGCAAAGTATTTAATGGGGTTTGGTAGAGGACATGGCATGGAGAATGTTTCAGTATTATATTTAATGCAGAATTTTAAAATACTGTATTGTGGTCTGTATTTGGAATGCTGAGAAATAGTTATGTACTGAACTCCTGCAAATTCTTCCTGAAACATTAAGTGGCAGCACTGAAGTCTCTATCACTTGCCAGTGTTAAGTTCACTTTACAAGTCGCATATATTTGCAAGCCCAATACCAGGGTGAGTGGGTTGCCCTCTGCTGCAGACAACCACATCTTGAACAGGTCAGGGATGTGGCAGGATCTGGTCAGAGAGCTGAGCTGGGGTCCTGCCCACGCCTTCCTGCCCAGTCAGCTCCTGCCTGTCCTGCTCTGCCACATAGTGCCAGATGTGCAGTTTCCCCAGCTAACTCTGTCTCTGAGACACTGAAGTCTCATAAATGAGACCCACATACCACCAGTGTACAGGGTCTCCGCCTTCCAAGACATAAAAACCCCAGTTTGATGCATTGGGTAATAATGTATACTTTTTA
Organism: Gymnorhina tibicen; assembly: GCA_013399875.1. NCBI lineage: Eukaryota > Metazoa > Chordata > Aves > Passeriformes > Artamidae > Gymnorhina > Gymnorhina tibicen. The sequence goes on from VXAZ01009672.1 coordinate 1,226,684, forward strand.
TTTTTATTTTTTTTCAGAAGTACACTATTCATGACTCTTACGTATGTAAGAGCCATGATTATCTGCTGCTGATGTTTCCATTATTTTTTTGCAGTGATCACTCTAAGATAATTCTGTGATACCGACTTGCCCTTACTCTCAGGTATTACAGAAGAGGTGAAAAGTTGCTTTCACAGTGAAAATGGAAATAGGGGTTATGCTTTCCAACTGGGGATAAGCATGCATCTTCTCAGTAGTTTTCATAGATAAGATTAGTTCTATATCTTGATCAAAATAGCAGAAAGAGAAATGAAAGCAAACTATGTAGCCTTTTCTTAAATGCACTGCTAATCATGGAGAAGAACCTGCATATTCTTCAAAAGAACTGGGTTTTATGGGGTTTTGTTTTGTTTGGTTTTTTTATTTTATTTCAGTGACTTAAGTACGTGGGTATGTTTACTGTGGGTTACTTACATTACCTGTGATGTCTAATGAGTTAAATACTAGAACAGAAAACTTAAAAAGCCATATAACAGCTGGATAGCAGGTAGTCAAACATCCTTGTATTCTCCCATTAAAAGCTTAAGGTATGTTTCTTGGAATCAAAGACCTTAATAGTTGTTTTGAACATATTTGACTGTTGATATCTGAAAATCAAAATTTAAATCTGTGCTTGATCCTCCAAAGTAAATTTTGGTATACTTCAAATGAGGTCTCTCCTATCTTCATTTGTTTGGATTTTGAAGCAGTCACAGAAATAGCACCTGAACTTGTGTCCAGAAATCACTTTTTTTCATTGTCTGTTGGGTCAGGTTAGGAGCACAGCTCAGCATCAGACAAGAGGAAGCGTGGCATATTCTAAATATAGGGTTTACCTTATAGTGCAGTGAGATATAGTAGCTCATGCCAACCTGTTTTGGGTTTATCTCTGTTGTGCAGTGCCATGTAGACATCCTGATTGTGTTGTGGCAGTGTTATAGCAGCATTAGCATGGTGTGCTGTCAGAACTGAGGTACTTGCTTTCTCTACAAGACAGCATGGTTAGCCTGGATGAGGTACTGAGGTAATTCACAACATAAGAAAGTTTTTTTGTGTGTATCTGAAGTACTTTCATGGTTTTGCTTTATGCAGTGCAAACATAAGCAAAGCAGCTTGGATTTCTGGCACTGTGGTTCTGGGACAGAGGGATGTTGCACATGGTTGTTACTGACTTCACAAGAAACAATACTGGCAGCTTTCTGAAAAAATGCATTAGTATCTGGTGTACAGGAATCCTTCTCAAGCAAGTGCTGTTTTATTACTGTATAATACTGAGAAAAGGATGGGAGAAGGTTTATTTCTGTCGTAATAATCTCCTAGTTGTTAGGACTGTAAAGTTTATGGAAAGCTAAGTATTGCTGCTTCTTTCAATCTAAATACTCATTTGTAATGTGTTTGCAGCTGTTTGCAGTTTTGCTAAGGTACAGTAGTGTGAAAATAATGGAATGGGTTTTGATTGCTGTCAGCCAGAATGCCCAATAAATTCTGTATGTAATAGGAACAGTTGTTTTGATTTGGTCTCTAGAATTCACCCTTTTCATGACATTGAGGGGGAAAGAATCTCACCTCATTCCTGCTGCTAGGCAGCTTTCCCTTCATTGTGTCCTTGCTTTTGTTCTGCTGCAGACATCTAATAACATTCCAAAGATAAAAATGTATGAGAGAGAGAGAGAGTGTGTGTGTGTGTGTGTGTGTAGGGCTGTGTGGGAGATCATGTTTTTAAATGTATGTAAACAACTGAAGCAAGGGTAATGTGATTTAGGGGGACTGGCATGTGACAAGGGGGAAGGAAGTTGAAGAAGTCAAAGACAAAACAATGAGAGTTGCAGTAGAAAGTAGAAAAAGGGCAACTAGAAGGCAACACAACAAACCTTGTAACTGAGAGTGAATTGTTGGGGGGTGGAGTGATACTGAACATGATTAAAGCTCAAAAACAAGATTCATATTAATTTACTTGAAAATTGAATTAGAAAGTTGATACTGGTGTGATTAACTACAGTATACAAACATATGTTCTCTTCATTCCAGGAAGCATGGTCTAGAAGAACTTTATGTTATACTTGGATGCCTTTTGATATTGTCAAATAAACAAATGGTATTGTTTTGCTTTTGTAGGAAGATGAAAAATTTCTGACAGACTTGTTTGCACAACTAACAGATGAAGCCACGGATGAGGAGAAAAGACAGGAATTGGTAAGAAATCTGTAAAATATACATGTGATAGTTACCACAAAGTGACACGTGCATCCCTTTTTTTTTTTTTTAATTACTGACTGGTATATTCCTGATTTTCAGGTGAATTTTCTGAAAGAGTTTTGTGCATTCTCACAAACACTGCAACCTCAAAATAGAGATGCATTTTTCAAAACTTTGTCAAATATGGGCATACTGCCTGCACTAGAAGTCATATTGGTAAGTCATTTCAATTCTGTTTGTCATAACAAGTTTGTTTATCTTCAGAGAGGCTTTTGTAAAAAGGTAGCTTCAGCACAACCTTCAGCAAGTGCTTTTCTTTTTATTTGCTTCATTTGGCTTGTCCTAGTTTAAGATTCAGAACGTTCAAAATATTTTTGTAAAACTTTAAAAAGCTTTTACAATATGACATTGCTAAGTGCCGTGGCACTCTACAGTTTTTGTTTTCTCATTTGCTTTCCTAGCTGTGCTTGCTTTTTGGTATCCAAATAAGTAAGAAAATAGGGAAATCGATCAAAGGGCAGGGAAACCATAAAATTTATTTTGCACAACTGTTGTCAAATCTACGAAGAAGAAGTGAGAGTTAACAGTTTTAGAATATGGTTTTAGCAATAGTTAGGTATGATTTGTGAGAAGGGATTAAAGCCATATGTTTTCTGGTTCCATTTAAGCTTTTCAAGAAAACATAAATGATTTTGACTTTCCCAGGGTATGGATGATGCACAAGTACGAAGTGCAGCCACTGATATATTCTCATATTTGGTTGAATACAACCCATCCATGGTACGAGAATTCGTCATGCAGGAAGCGCAGCAGAATGATGATGTAAGTAGACAGTCCTCAGAAATGTGTGTATTGTTTTTGAAATTACTGGGTTTTGAAATTACTGGTTTATATTTATGACTCTTGGAATGACATGAGCCCTAGTTTCAAAGAAGTATGGAATTTGGTAACAGGACACTGAACTGCCTTGTTTCAAAGAGTTCTGTTAGGTGTTCACAGATGCTTGTTGCATTGTGTAATTTCAGATTTGGCGCAAGGGAGTAGTATTTGAATTGCCTTTTTTTTCCCCCCATTCTCTTAGGATATATTACTCATTAACCTCATTATAGAACACATGATTTGTGACACAGATCCAGAACTTGGAGGGGCAGTGCTACTCATGGGTTTGCTTCGTACTTTAGTTGATCCAGAAAATATGCTTGCCACTGCCAATGTAAGTAAATACCTTCAAATGAAATTACATTTGATTTTTTTTTTTAGAGTATTTGATGATACGTGTTACTTTTTTTTTTTTTCATTCCTTAGAAAACAGAAAAGACAGAGTTCTTAGGTTTCTTCTACAAACATTGTATGCATGTTCTGACAGCCCCTTTATTGGCCAATACTACAGAGGACAAGCCTAGCAAAGGTAATGACATGGTAATGACTCTGGATTTTGGGCACATCAAGGCTGTTGAATGTCAGTGTTTAGAATAACAGTCAAAGGACATTTTCTGTCTAAAAAATTTGAGTCTGAGATTATGATACATAGTTCAAAGTAAAATGCTGATTCATTATTTAGTCATTTGAATACTGCATAAGCATAAAACTCAGTAGAGAGACCTGATTTAAGAAGTGAACAACATTTGCTGCAAATTTGGCTTTAGCAAAAATTAAAATACTTGTATAATTTTTAGGAACTCATGGGGCAGTTCACTGACATAGACTTGTAAACATGTCTAAATGTTTTTTTAAGGTCAGGGATTACTAGAAATGTTGCAACATTTCCGTTGGGAAGGTGTGCTGAATTTGAGGGTATTGTTTCTAAGATCAGACTAAGGAAGCGGAGATCGGTGATGAACTGTTCATGCTGGCTACTAGCAGCAGTTCTTACTACAAGTATTAAAAGACCCCGAGATATTTCTTGCATTAGTACTTTAGTTAAAAGGCATTATAGATTACATTTTTGGTGCAAACTTAGTCAAGACACTGCATGTGGGGCAATAGTTTATGATCTAGATGTGTGGACATCACAATGGATTTGGTTAAATAAGCCTAACTACTCATGTTAGGGTTAAGTTTTGTACTCTGAACCTTCAAACGCCAATTTAAGAAAAATGTAATTGGTTTCATATTTTAAGGGAGTTTCCTGCCATATCTGTATTTATAGAAAATACTCAATCCATAACAAGTTTGTTCAATTTCTGTTTTAAAGACTAAACATATCTTGCAGCATGTTCCATAAAATGTCTGTGGGAAAATAAAAGAACTTGGAAATGTTTACTGGAGTGCAGTTGGATATTTGAAGTTAGCTTCTGAAGGCACTATTCTAGATATGTTTAATTATTTTTGTTTTGTTTTATTACAGATGATTTTCAGACGGCCCAGCTCTTGGCATTAATACTGGAATTGCTAACTTTCTGTGTAGAACATCATACCTATCACATAAAAAACTACATTATTAATAAAGATATCCTGCGAAGGGTACTTGTTCTCATGGCCTCAAAGCATGCTTTCTTGGCATTGTGTAAGTTTGAAAACTGAGGAATAAACTAGAATTTTGTGAATGTGAAGTGATACATATCTTCACTCTGCTGGGAGAAAACATGACTCATAGATCATGATAATTTTTGACTGAATACAGAAATTCTGCTGTTATAGTCTATATTTCTCATACTAGATTATAGATATATCAGCTACTGTTAGTAAATAATTTTGCAGTTACAGATAACCTTTTTATCCTAAAAAAAGAAGGATTTTGCTTCATTTCAGTGGAGAGGGGAATCGAAGCGATGATATTGAATATACTAAGAGAAGCATTGTAAGTTCTGGTGGTTTTTTAGTGGAAATGATCAGAGGTAGTTGATTAGAACTATGACTACCTGACTGCATTAAACTGCACAGAAGTTCAGTGTGCTGCTCTTCAGACAATGGTAGTTTCTTGACCGTGCCCAGCTCAGTAGTGTCAAAGCAGTGTGACTTAATTCTGGAGGCAAGTAAGAGATTTTCTCTGTAATTCTGTTGTGCACATGGAGTTAAACAAAGCCTTAAGCTGACTGAGCAGTACCATACAATAAGAAGTAGCTTTTACATTTTGTAACCGAATAACCTGTACACATGGTTGCTAAGCAAAATGTGCTGCCAGGTGATACTGTACTTTCTCTTTACGCATGGACATTCTCTCACTTGTGTACACTTTGGAGTTTCAGAAAGAGCTTTAAACTGGTTGCAGATCAAGCCTTTGCCTTACTATGTGTGTGAATAAAATGTCATTTACCAATTTTAAAATTAGATAGTTTATATCCTAATCAGAACTAATTAAATCTAATGAAACATTTGGATAATAGGAGTGATAAGCAAATTTCTCAGTTCTTTTACTGAGAAAATGTTTTACCTTTACCGTAAGTAATTTAAAAAATCAAAAATAGATTTTTATATTAGCAGTAGTATAGTTAAACAATACTATATGAATCCTTCAGTGAACAGAGATGGTTTCATTTGTACAGTTATGATGAAGGATTTCTTTATGATAGAACAAGTAAGTAATCAGCAGTACAGTCAAGACTGTGTAGAAGCAGAGAACAACTGAACATACTGCAGTAGATGAACTGAGGCTGTAAATTGCCCTAATGCTGAGTAATTTCTGCAATTTTGCTTTTAAATTTAAAAACTCTTTTGACAACACATCTGTTTCAGGTGCCCTTCGTTTCAAGAGAAAGATAATTGGGCTAAAGGATGAATTCTACAACCGTTACATAATGAAAAGTTTTTTGTTTGAACCCGTGGTCAAAGCATTTCTAAATAACGGTTCCCGTTACAATCTGATGAACTCCGCCATAATAGAGATGTTCGAATTTATCAGAGTGGTGAGTGCTATTATATGCTGAAGATAATTACTGTATTGTTTAGTCTTGTAATTCAAGATTACTTTTCTTTTTGCCTTTGCCCTAAATTATGCTATCATAATGGGACCATATGATACTGTATTTATATGAACCTTGTTTTATATCACTATTACATATTTGTACATGTTCTTTCTTACATTCAAACAGTACCATTACCTGAAGATTAAATTTACTTGATACTGTACTCACAGTACCCAGATTTGCAAAGGCAGCACTAAGCAAATTTCATCATGCAGATTGGATGGGCTTGTTATGACAGGAATGTAATTAGAAACTACTGCTACAAACCCATCAAATTTAGCTGTGCTCTGTAATGTCAATTCAATGGAATATGGAAATACACAGAAGAGATACCAGTCTCTTTTGATTATTTTAATGGAGTGCTACCAAGTTCCTTCCATGGGGAGTCTCTTAAATATTCATGCCAGTTTGGCTGTCTGGACAGTAGTTTCCTTGCTGTTGGTTGCATCCAGATTCTGACAAGATGCTGGATGTACAGACTGTAAATGTGGTAAATGGGGTCAAGCTAGGGTGCAGACATTTGTGGAGGAGTAAGTCACCAGGCATTGTCACCTCCTGAAATCTTTAGTGTTGATCACCTCTTTCTTCTTTGAGCTGGGACTCAAGGTCATTCAAGAGTAAGATGACCTGATCACCATGGAAGAGTTGATTGAAAACTGGTTTTGAAGCTATGAAAAAAGTTCATCTATATAGGTGGTTGTGACTTGTACAGTGGTGTATTGAGTTTGCATGGCAAGGTTTTGGTGGGCAGTGGCTAAAGGGGTGGCTTCTATAGAAGCTGCTGGAAGCTTCCTCTGTGTTCAGTAAAGCCAATGCCAGCTGGCTCCAAGATGAACGTGCCACTGGTTCAGACTGGAACAGAGATTCCCCTGCAGCCCGTGGTGTGATGTCCATGGTGAGGTAGCTGTCCCCCTGTAGCCCACTGAGGTCCATGGTGGAGCAGAGATCCACCTGCAGCCTGTGGAGGACCCCAGGCCAGAGCAGGTGGGTGCCCAAAGGAGACCGTGACCCCTCGGGAAGCCTGCGCTGGAGCAGGCTCCTGGCAGGACCTGTGGCCCTGTGGGAGAGGAGCCCACACTGGAGCAGGTTCACTGACAGGACTTTTGATCCCACAGGGGACCCTTGCTGGAGCAGCCTGTTCCTGAAGGACTACACGCCATGCACTCTATCAGTATAAAAATATTTCTAAGTTACAGTGGGAAAGACATTTTAGGGTTGGGTTTGGTATAGTTTTCATCAGGCTTTAGGTTCTGTCATATTTTGAAGGAGATACTGCTAGAAAATTGATGCTGTTTTGCTAATCAAATACTTGAGGCTCTAGATTTTTAATTACACTTATACTCATTTTTGCATAAGCTAATTAATACAGTGCTTGCTATGGCATTCTCATTTCAGATACTTTTTATATTGTATTAAATAAATTATTTGAATGAAAATAAGTCACTTTATGTTTGTTTCTTCCTATAGGAAGATATAAAATCCTTAACAGCTCATGTAATTGAAAATTACTGGAAGGCACTGGAAGACGTAGATTATGTGCAGACATTCAAAGGACTGAAACTACGATTTGAACAACAAAGGGAAAGACAAGATAATCCAAAACTTGACAGGTAAAATGCACTAAATGCTCTTAATAGTATATTGATGCTTTAATTATGTTATCAGACTACTGATGGGTTGTTCTTATACTGGGAAATGTATATAATTTAGACTCCTGCTTGCATCTCAAGCCTTGCTGAATTTACTTGATTAAAAGTGTGATTTTCAAATATGTTGCTACAGACTTTTGATCAACTTTCAGCAAACGTTAGTTGCTGGACTCCCAGTCATAATGCGAATTTATCATGTCTTAAACTTAAGTGCACTACTTTAATGAGGCTGGAAGCCTACCAAGTATCTCTACTGAGTTAATTTGTTTAAGTAAGAGATTTCCACTGCTGATTTGTAAGACTGTTCAGTTGTGAATTATCATTCTGTGGATTTTTCCTTCAAAAATTTACATGTCAGATTTCCTTTTATTTTAGTTGTGGGATTAGATATTTAAATAGACTTTCTCAAAATTCCTGAGGAATAGAACAGACAAAGAAATTTTCAGAGAATGCTTTTTTGTCCCTGTTAGATTTGGTCATGGAGTAAAAAGCAATCTGATGCAAAGCTTGAATCGCTCCTTCCGTTTGCCAGAGCAAAAGTTCCCTTCCTTAGTACACAGTTGCCCAAGGTTAAAAGGTTGAGATGTATAAAAATAGGAAGTTTAGGCCTTTTTTCTCCATTTCTTTTTTGTTTATGTCTAGTTTCATTAAAACAAAATGACTGCTTGTGTGAACAGGTGAGTTACTCTTAAGAATTGCTAGCAAGACCTGTTCTTGTTCTGCTGTCTTGAATTAGTTTGAAAACACATTAAAATTAATTCTGATCAGTCCTACTAGGATATCTTGAAACTTCAGACTTTTATTTCCTGCCATAAGATTTCTTAATACTTAAATTTGAGATTTGTACAATTAAAATGAGACTGTAAGTGTAGATTATTTTAAAACATTGAAGCACTTCCAAGAGCATGTGCAGGATCTGCAGTTTTGAGTACTGAGGTGTTAAAAGTGAGATGTTATTACTTTGGCTTATTTCAGCTAAGCTGATCACATAAACAGCTGTGAAATTCAAGGCTGTGATTCTTACTTACATTAATGCATGTGTGGGAAAGAACACACAGCTGCTTTCTTCAGTAATTTCCATCCAGTATAGCAAGTAAAGCTTTAGTTTTTTTCTTGGCTTAAATTGAACTGAGTGGTTGTGCTGCATGAGTTTATCCAACAGAAAACAGAGCTTCAAGAGGTCTGTAGCTCAACCTTCTTCCTACATCTTATATAGTGGCTGCACAAGTCCTGTCACAGTCCATGTAATTTTTAAAGTGAAAACCCAGAAATAATAAAATGCTCCAATAACAAGAATCCGTTTACATATGTTAGCAAAGAAAGTTCAGTAAGGAAGGAGGCCAGCATTTTGTTGACATGGGCCACAAAACTATTCATTAGAGTTCCACTTAAGTCATAGTTTTGTGCTGTTAGCAGAACTTGACTTTAAATATAATGTAAAATGATGCAGTATTTATAGATACAGATGATAATGCTGGCAAGCAACTTACTTACAACTAGATGTATTATTAAAAGTACATTTAGCATTTTTATTCAATAGCTCGTAATGTTCTAATTTTTCCCTTGTGGCTTTTTCCTGCAGTCACTAATGCAAATGTCTAGGTTGTATTATTAGCATTTTGATCTCAGTAACAGAGACTTTATGAAAAAATGAAATTTCATCCAGTAAATTGTGAAGTGCTTCATCAAGAGTTTCATGCTGCTGTTGGAAAACTGACTGTTAAAATCAACATCTAGCAATGAAAATGTTTTCAACCTCTCTTCCACTTCTCCTCCCCCATTCTTCAAGGGCCACATCCCTGTCCCTCTGCTCCAAGACCATACTACTGCTTCTGTGAGAAAAGAGAAAAGTAATGTGGAGCTGAAATAAACCAACATTGATAATAGATCAAATAGGGAGAGGTAGCAGTTCATATCCAAGGCTCTGAAAAATGGAAAATATTGATAAGTGACCAGAAGTTGTAACAGGTGGATGTGGCAGAGAGAGATAGCTTTCTTTTAAATGTATCTGTTTAAAACTGGAGTAATAATTAAAGTTAGATATTTTTTTAACTTGTTGGACCCTGAATACAAACAGGTTACAAAATGTTTTCAGAGAATAAGTCTATATTTCTAAACTCTTTGTTTTACAACTTTTTATTTACCAGTGGAAACTGGTAAACCAAGTCTGAATGCAACACTTTAGTGAGATTTATTAAAATTACTTTTAATAGTGCTGTTTATGTGCTACAGAATTTTGTAGCGACCAAGTAGTCTGAATGTGCTATTAGCAGAGCTGTACTTTATTTGATTCTTTACATGGAAAAGTTTTTAATGATACTTGCATTGAAAATACAAAGATTCACATTAGGGAGTGATTTGCTGGTGTTGTTATTGCTCTGCAGTGTATGGATCTGTAAGCAGTCACTGAGTGTCGAGTAGAAGTTTTATTATTAATATGAGTTGATTTTTGAATCTAAGCTTTTAAAACTTACTGTTCTGCAGCATGCGCTCCATTCTGAGAAACCACAGGTACAGAAGGGATGCAAGAACCCTGGAGGATGAGGAGGAAATGTGGTTTAATACTGATGAGGATGATATGGAAGATGGAGAGGCAGTGGTGCCCCCTTCTGACAAGCCTAAAAATGATGAGGATATTATGGACCCTATCAGTAAATTCATGGAAAGAAAAAAATGTAAGTGATGAGAAGATGAATGCCGTAACTTGTGTTATTTAGTCCTACTACAGTGAAGGATTTGCATGTATTTATTTTGAAATTGCAACATCAATTTGGTGGACCACCCTTTCAAACAGTTTTGTTGTCTTTAAAAGCAGAATGATACAAAACGTGTTGTAAATTTCTTAAAGCATTTGAATTAAAGTCTTAGCTGATATTCAAGTTTTTCTGTGTTTTATTTGGGTTATAGTTCAGTGTTATGTATTGAATATGTACAATACTGGTTTATAACTCAAAGTTTCTACATAAATGTTCAGGTGATACCGTTGGTAGAACAAAAGTGTTCATTCCTGGCCAGTGACAACAGCTGGTAGGTGGTACAATAGTATGGAAAAAAGTCTGTGATGACTCACTTAACTGAATTACACATAAAGACATAAAGTATTAGGCCTTTTCCCAAACAGTGAAGTGATTTGTAGTTAAATGTTGCACTCATTTTAAAAAACTTTCTTTTTTTTGTTACAGTGAAAGAGAGTGAAGAAAAGGAAGTTCTTCTGAAAACTAACCTTTCAGGTCGTCAGAGCCCAAGTTTCAAGCTTTCTTTTTCCAGTGGTACAAAATCTAACCTTACCAGCCAGTCATCTGCAAGTAATCTGCCTGGATCCCCTGGGTCGCCTGGGTCTCCAGGGTCCCCTGGCTCACCTGGATCGGTTTCTAAAAGCACATCTCAGATGGCAGCTATTACAACTAAGGTAATTTTGAATGGTTGTAGGTTGACTTTATTGTTACAAAGTAGGAATTTGCTTTTGTTGCATCTCTCTGAAGTTTGTGTGAGTCCTGACACGTTAAGCAGTAATGGACTGTCTGGTTTGTGTCAACTTCCTGTTTGGCCTTCAGCATTTTTAATGAGATTTGCTGTATGTAGAAGAAATAAAAGCTCTTCTAATGCCCAGACTAGTCAAGTAGGAAGCATGCCACTAGTTGCTCTTAGCAGTGATATTTACTGTGAAATACAGACAACACTGTACTTAATGTTAAATTGCACTGGGATATTTGACAGGTAAAAATAAATATTTTGGAAACATAGCCGAATTTTGGTAGATACCACAATGCCCTGCCATATCCATTGAGGATTTCTACTATCACCATTTTAATATTGTTCAGAATTCTATAACTGACCTATGTGAAGGAAATAAATTGCATTGAATGGTGATTGCTGTAAGCCAAAACAATTTCTAATACGCGAGTGTGACATTTTTACCTTTGAACTAACTTATAGTTTTGATTTGGAACATACTGAAGTACAAGAAGAAAGCCCCTTTAAAAGAGCAATGTAACTTGGAGTGAATATTCAAAACTAGCATTTTTAAATACATTTTAGGACACTGTTGGATTTTATCAGGTTTTTGACTAAAAATATTTGAACTGAGTCAGGAAAGTAGAGTGAGCGCTGTTTTCCCAGCACAGGAGGGCAGATAAGGTAGTGTTGATACAGTGCAGTTCAGATAATGAGAATTTATTTTCATAACAAGTGTTTCCATTTCTGAAAGGTGAGGTATGTATGTCAGTTCTCAGATAATCTTGGAATAACACTGATTCATCCTCATTTTGTAATGCTACCATACTGCTTGTTCACCTAACGTCTAGTGAAGGTAAATGGAGGTTTAGGTTTTTTCTTTCTTCTACTCAGCATGGTTTAAGAGTGTGTATTTCAGGATTGCATTCTGTTGAAAACACCTGGATTAGAAGAGTTTGGCTGATGGAAGAACCTAAGGACACTTCCTCTAAATCCCTCTGTGGAGGAAACTCCTTGCATGACCCAAGAGTTAGTCAAGCACTTTTTAAAAGGGATGGAATTGGCTTGGAAATCCATTCAGTCTATTAGAGGCTTGGTCTCGCCCAGACAGTTGAAGTCCTTGAGTCTGAAAGGGAGTCTTTACATATGGAACACATTGGGTACAGTATTGACTCCACAAATTCAAGCAGTGGTGGCAGAAGAAAAATGTGCAGGTTACGAAGGGGAACATGCAGTGCACTGAAAAGCACTCATGGATTCAGGCGTAAGGTATCTTACGTTCTTTCAGAGTAAAACGTGCCTCAGTCGCAAACTAGAAACAGTGCTGAAATTGGGTTTTTCATTAGTTACCTGATGTTGTTGTTTTAGGTGCTGTATGCTCAGTGCTATGTGTATGTGACTGTACAGAATATGCATAATTGTTTTGCAGGTTGTATTTTGGTATGCAGTTGACTGAAATATTCTGGTTTGGATGTCCATTATTAGGCACCTGAATAAGTAATAGGACTTTTGAGTAAAGTATTTGACTACAACTGCCATTGTAATCAAATGCTGGTTAAGCTTCAGAAATTGCAACATAATATAGTTAGGGGCAGTATCAGAAGTTCAAGCTGCTGCTTTTTCAGGGGTCCAGAGCTGCCTAATCCTAAATTAGTGGGTATTTGCAATACAAGGGAGTTTTTAATGTTACTAGATACATTTTCATTTTCAGCTGACAAGTTATTTAAACTTTGTAACCCATACATCTCATTCAGTTACATTATTCAAAAAAATTCTTGGTCACTACACATTTAAACTAAGTTTTGTGAAGACAACATGTGTTCTAAAAGTATCGTAATTCAAAAATTCAAATTGAAGGATATTCTGTATTTGTTTTTGAAGTGCTTCCAGATTGCTCAATGCAGTCAGCTGTGCTTAGTAAATAAACTTTATGTCTTCACACATGGAGCTGCAGTGACACTTAGCAAAATTATGTAGATTTTTGGCTTTACTTAAATTTCAACTGGAAATATTTCCAGTTGGATAGGTAAAACCCCATTTTGGCTTTATTCATTTAAACGTTTTTCAGATAATGTAGTTTTCATTCATACTTAAGGATTTCTTTTTGTTCTACTTCATTTTATTCAAAACCTCCTGAACCAGGGTGCTTATGGCAAACGTTACAATACAGTCATGAACTATTGATGTGCAAACGTTTTTTTAATTATAATAATTGTGTCTGTCTTTGTAGGGAGGCCTCGTTGGGCTTGTAGATTATCCTGATGATGATGAAGAGGATGATGAAGATGAAGATAAAGAGGAAACTTTACCTTTGTCAAAGAAAGCAAAGCTTGAGTCATCATAATGGCAACTGCTGAAGAACATTACCAGTTGGGGAAGGATTTTTTTTCCAAAAACAAAACAAACCCACAGCAAAGCAGCAATCTTTTGTGAATTACTGTGTATGACACAGATCAACCTATACAAATGGATTTCTGCCAATCAAGTGCCAATTCAAAGGAGCAGAAGAAGGAGAAATACTTTGTTTAGGGGAAGGACTTAAGCCTTTGAGTTCTCCAGCTTGGACCACATGTTGCCCTTTTCTCAGGGAAGGAAATGGAAAACAAAACAAAACAAAAAAAGAAAAAAAAAAAAAAGCCAACAGGGCAGGAGTTTTGTTAGTGGAACTCTGGATTGGCTGGTCAGTTGCTACAATCAGAATATGCTTTCTTGGACCATGTATGAGACTTCTGAAGAAAAGGCAGGTTTTGCCATAGTTCTTCACTAGTTAAGAATGCCAGCAGTTTCTTTGTATAAAAGAGACCTGCCTTTGAAATCGTACATTCTGAACATTTTACTCAAGCTACAACAGGTTTTAAAAACCTCTGCGGGGGAGGGCCGAATATAAAGTTTCCTCTTTTTTTTTAAATCTGTTCCCTTTGCCCTTTAAACTGCAGAAATTTTTTTTGAGGTGGGGGATTTGTTTGTCCCTTCTTGATTAAAGATTGAGTGGAATTCTAGATGTGGTCACTTTTGTGTCATAATTTTTTTTGCCCCCCTGAGTGTATGCTTAGTTGTTGAGTATATATTTGGGACCATTAAAATTTTTTGATGTAATATAATCTCACTGTTGTGCTGGTACCTGTTTCACACTGTGTAATTTTGTTCTGCATCACAGTTCTTAATATGTTAAGGATTTTATGGAAGATGGTATAGTTTTTATTGGAGAAAAAAAATCTTGCCACAATGGGCATAAAAGCAATACTATTTTGTGACTAAATATTTTATATTAAATTTTACAGCAGCAGCTGTTGAGAGAAAAATCAGGGAAATAGGATGAAATAAAAAAATTTAAACCTATAAACAGGAAATTAGTATTCCAAAGAGACTTTGAAATTTCGTAACGCAGAACAGTGATGGTAACTAACTCATCAAAAATGCAAGGTGAATGAATGAGGAATACCAATATACTGACTCACTTGACTTAGAAAAATAAAAAAGAAATAATTAAAGATGAAGGAAAACGGCATTAGTAGTATTTTTTAAAAATCCCTGATTCCCTTTGGAATACCAGTTTTAGTGAATAAAAGATGGTTGTAGAATAAACTCTTTACAAGGACACCATCTTTTATAATTTATTCTAATACTCAGTTGAAAAACAGCAATTAACTTAGTCTAACTCAATGACTGCTTTCTTTCCCCTTTTCCCAAAAGTCTAAATAATACTAATTTGAAATTAGGCATTATATCCTGCTTCCTTACTCCTTTTACAGAAGATGGCTTTGCACAGCAGTGCTTCCTATGAAAGGGCATTTTTTCAGTTCCTTTGCAAACGAGAGACCCTTTCTTAGATCTGTTTTCAAGAGCCGATTTCCTTTTGGGCATTCAAAGCACCAGTGTTGCAACAGTCACAATGTTTAATACATAAATGTGTCAACACAAATAGAAATAAGAGAAATGAGAATCTGAGGCGGGATCATCGGTGGTCACACGCGAGGGTAGATGAGCACTTTGTTTCTGAACATTGTAGACGGCGTGGCAGGTTCTGTGCCAACTACAAAAGGCAAAGCTTCGGTGCTTGAGCTTTGTCAGTACATACCAGCCATTTTGGATTTAAATAAGAGTGTGCCTTAGGGAAAAATTATTAGCCATTTTTTCCTCAAAGAGTTCATTTCTAATTACTTCCTAAGGTTGAGTTATTACAATGTATTTGAAATGTCTGTGAAAGGGCAGTTCTCAGAAGTAAATTTTACAGAGGTCAGGAGTTGTGCCTGTGGTCACTATGGGATTAGACACAACCTGCTGCTGCAGGTTGAGTCCCCGTGCTGTCTCAACAAACTGTCTGAAACCTGATTTTTGCAACTTTGGTGTCAGAGCAGACATTGTGACAAGGAAATCTGCCATTTTGCAGGTTTTCTTAATTAGCCAGAACCTAAATGCAGCTCAAGCTGTCAAACTTTCCTTGAGCATAAAGCTCTCAAAATTTATCTATACAGTCATCTTCAAGTCTTGCAGGTTATATCTCAGGAAACCATTCTTCTGAGTTGGTCAAAGGCACACTTTTTGTTAATGTTTTTTTCTGTTCCTTTAGCAATTGAGTGCTTGGATCTTGTGATGTTTGATGTTTCAGTCTTCCAGACTTTCAGATACTTTCATAATACTTGCAGGAATCTTGGATTTTGAAGCATTGTATTTAACAGAGGAGGTACTATCCTGAAGTTACTGGGCTTGGGCAAAATAATAGTGAAAGCAGGAACTTTCTGAAGTTTTTATATTTTTATGAAGCTCTAAAAGACTGGTAAAACATTAGGCTGCACATTTTTTAATGCTGTCTAACTTGTGGTTAGATGGTTAGTTGTCTTCCCAGTTATCTAATGCTTGTAGCCTGACAGGACGTCTGCACTTGGATAATATATTATTCCTGGAAGTTAGAAGTAGGTGAATGGTGGGTATGCTCTTGCCCAGTGATACTCACTTTTGTGTTCATGGAAAACATGAAATGTATTTTAGAGGGGAGAAAAAGAAAATACTGGGATTGCAAGAAGTGATGGATAATTTTTTTTAAAAAGTGAGTTTGAGTTAATAGGTGGAAAAAATGATGTTAGGAAACAATGCTCTGTTCTAGATCTTTCTCTGGGCTGATTTTTTAAAACCATTTGTCCTCATCCCAAGAGAGCTGCATGTATATTGTATTAAGCATGGCTCAGTCATCTTAGTTGCATTTTAATTGTGCCCTGAAATGTGGTTTACGGGGCAAACTTCTGTATTTACAGACAAGAGCCAAGGTGTTTAAATCATCCATAGAGGCCCCTCTGTTCCTTCAGTGGCTGAAAGACTTGATGCTGATTCCTCAGATATACTTCCAAGCTTTGAGCCTAGACTTGCTGGGAATACCAGACAGAATGTGTATGAAGTACCTGGTCCCCCAAGGAACCCACACACTAGTGAAAGTAATTCCAAGTGATCTGGAATACTTTCAGATTTTCTTCTAATGTGTGCAGAGTGTGGCAGCATTCGAGTTAACAGTGCACATCACCAAAAAAGAGATCTCCTGTGTCATGAAGGTGAAAGGGTCTAAAACCTGGTGTATCTAAACAGTGAGTTGTCTCTAGAATGTACTGTCTGTAATGTACCTGTTTGGCAGCAAAGATCAGGCTATTCATTCATCCATCTCTCATAGCCCACCTAGGTGAGACACCGTTTTTTCATGGAATTAAGTGCCAAGTAGGCCCAATCCTTTTAATATACTAAGCATGGAACTGTTCGGATGAGGTTTGCCTGTGTTTTTACATCCTTGCAGAGATGTTTAATTGGAGAACTGATGGGGCTCTGTTCTCACGTTGCTGCTGTGGCACTATTAGGCAAGTGGCTGCCTTTTCAACCCAGCACAAGTGACACTGGTTGCCTTGCTAAATTATGTTTCCTGGCATCTGCAGAGTGGCCACAGAAGTTCAGCCTTACCCCTCTCAACCGTTCCACAGCTGCAGAGGTATCCTGGAGCAGTGCTGTCAATGCCTGAGCAGCACTGCAGTTCCCCTGCCTTGAGGACATTGACTCCCATTCCAGGTAAGCTATTGTATTGGTTTTGCATGGTCTGGTTTTTGGTAGCAGGCAGGCCATAGAGGTGGCTCCTGTGAGGAGCTCCTGGAAGTTTCCACCATGTCCAGCAGAGCCAATCTCTGATGGCTCTGAAGATGGACATGCTGCTGGCCACAACTGGGCCAGTGAGAGAGGTTGGTAACGCCTCTGTGATGACATATTTAAGAAGAAAGGCAAAACAAAGTCACAAGGTTTTGGAATCTAGTCGGAGAAGAGGAGGTGAGACTATGTGAGGGAAACAACATGGCAACACCAAGGTCAGTGGAGAAGGAAGGGGAGGAGGTGCTCCAGGCGCTGGAGCCAAGATTCCTCTGCAGGCCGTGGTGCAGACCATGGTGAAGCAGCTGTGCCCCTGCAGCCCATGGGTCCATGGGGGATGCAGAGATCCACCTGCAGCCGATGGGGAAGGTGCCCATGCTGGGGCGGGTGGATGCCTGGAGGAGGCTGTGATCCAATGGAAGACCCGGTGGAGAAGAGAGGGCCCTTGCTCCTAGGCTGGAGCAGCCTGTCCTTGGAGGACTGCACCCCGTGGGAAGAGAGACCCACGCTGCAGCAGTTTTGGGAGGGCTGTGTGCCCGTGGGAGGGACTCACGCTGCAGCAGGTGTGGTTTGGCTGCTGCCTGTGGGAGGGACCCCACGGCCTCACAGGGAAGGACTGTTCTCCTGGAGCAGCAGAAGGAAATCTCGGTGATGGACTGACCAAACCCCCAAGCCCTGTCTCCCTGCGCTGTCAGTAGGAAGGAGGAAGGGGCTGGGGGGAAAAGGTGTTTTAAGGGCTTATTTTACTTCTCATTATCCTCCTCTGATTCTGTTAGCAATAAATTCACTTTGTAACTTTAAGTTAAGCCTGTTTTGCCCTTGAAGTGTTTTTTTCTCCCAGTCCTTAACTCATGGAGCTTTTGTTAACTTTTTTTTTCTTTCTCTCCTCTGCCCAGCTGTGGCAGGGGAGGGTGAGCAAGTGGCTCTCATGGATGCCTGGCATCAGGCCAGCGTCAAACCTTGACAGCTGTGAAAGCAGGAGACAAGATGGGTCACCCAGCGTAAAACCAGGCAAGCATTCAAAGAAGAGAAGTTGCCACAACTAAAGTTTTTCCAGATAAGTTGTCCATATGCATATTCTCCACCACCACCTCTTTTTGGAGTCCAGAAGAAATGAAGGAATATACAGTTCATAGTTCAGTTCAGAAAGGAGGTAGGGCATGCGGGCATGCTGTAGATACAGGAAAACCTTCTGTGGGAGGGTCTGTAATGCCCACCCTCAATCAGAGCCATAATTTAATGTCTTAATTCATGTGAGGGAGGCATAACTTGCTGTATTTTGGGGTTGTCTTGTACAGAACCAGGAGCTGGACTCAACCCTTGAGTGTCCCTTCCAACCCATGATATTCTGTGGTTCTATTCTGTGGTTCTCTTCTATGGTTCTATGATTTTTCATCAGTGGCTGGCTACCTGATGAGCTTGTAGATTTGATTTGATGTTGCTCTTGTTGCAACCACATTCACTGGCGTATGAATCTTGTGGGGGTTTTATATAAATTATTAGAACATTTGAAAGCTGAAATGAAACCCTGTGGACTACTGGAAAAATGACAATTAAAAAAGGGACTCTCTATCACTGGACAACCTTAGTTTTGTGCCTTCTGTCACAACCCCTCAAAACTGGAGTCTTTTCATTAGTTCCTCAAATTCTTCTTCCCACATCTGTTTGACTCTTGCACACAGAAGTGAATTCAGGGTGCTATTTGAGCAGGTAGCAGGGATACAAATTTCCTCATTCCCATGTTGTTCACTGTTCCAAGAAATGGCTCTGCCCTTGGTAGGTATCAGAGGTGGTGGTCCCAGCCGTACTGCCATTCACCTCCCTGCTGAGGCTTTGTTAACTTCTCCCTGGAGTGTTTTCCTTGCACATGAATTTACACTTTTCTTCAACTCTAAACAGCCTAAGTATTTCCCAAAGCTGCTTATAAAACTTTTGGCTGTGCTTGCCGATTATTTTTACCTCATACCCAGTGTCATCAATATAGATATTGATACACTCTTGTGTAACTCAAATGTCAAAACAGCAGTCTGAAAAATGAAAATTCCCTAAAGTTTTGGACCTTCAAAATCATATTCTGTTTTTATAAGGACATTTGCTAGTTATAATTGATAGGACTTGATACTTATGATTTGAAATACTTTTCATATTAATAAAACATAATCAAAATATGTTCTATTTGATACATTTTAGCTCTTTCTATGCTTTCTATACTTCCCTATTTTTCCTTTAAAGCAGTCAATAACAGTTCCTAGTGTGGTCCTACTAGTTCTTTTACTTGTCTCATGATTCTCAGTTAGTGCTGCTGATGTAGTTCTTCTTTTACCTCCTGACAAAGAAACTGAGAAACATACGTGACAATCTTCTGCCTTGGGTATGTTCCCTACCCTGATGAGAACACAAGTTTTTGGATAAGGTGCCCAATTTTTACACAATTTATTTTACACAATTATTCTCTTCAGTAATCACCTTCTCAACAGACCAAGACCTACTGTGTCTATAAAACCTGCAAGAAGACACCTTCCCCTTGCAGCTGCTGCTGTTTCAGAGGACATCTTTCCCAATTTGCTGGACATGAGGTTCCCACCCTACTCTATCTCCTGAGCTCACTGCATTAGATCACCAGGACCAGCCTTTGCTTCTAGCACCTCTTGTGGTTATAATTTAACTGAAATTCATTTCTTCTCTCTTCTTGCAGGCCCATGAGCATTCCTCCACTGCTGTGACACTCATTGCCTCTCTGAAGGTTCAAGTCAAGGAAGTTGTGTCACCATTTTGTGTTTGCCTGGGATGTGAGTCTTCCTCCCTTGCTTTCAAGTTCATACAAAAAGCCATAACCCACTGGTGCCCCTTCATCTCCTCCCCATATCTTTTGCTCAGTATTAACTTTATTGTTTGCCTTGTGTATTTAACTATTTATTTTCTATGGACTCAGAGGTTTATGAGATATTTATTCTGCCCAAACTCTCTCTCCCTGTGTTTTAGACTCTGTATTATGTTAGTCTCCTCAGGAGCCTAAACAGCTGGCTTAAATTTCAGCACTGAACAAACATGTGCCAAAGGTTAATGCTAGTTTTTTTCCAGGAGTTTCTCTCTGAATGTTTCAGATGCCAGCCACAGACTGTAAATCACCGGCATCCCCTCCTGCCCCCGCATTCAGATTTATTCAAGGCACATTAGCAAATACTTCTGGGGTTTTGTTTGTATTTTGGTAGCACATACAGGTTTGTTCGTTTTACTCTCATTCAAATTTTTCTAACACTGTTTCTTTACCACCTTTGTCTAAACAAAATGAACAGTATTGAAAACAGTATTTCAGAATTGAATATTGCAAGGAGCAAAGCTATCTGCTGACCACCTTCTTTTTCTCCTGGCACCCATTGTTTACAGCTCCAGAGTCTACTTAAAGCAAACTTGCTCCATAGCTGAGAAGTTGGTTGATGAACAGTTGACTCATATTTACAAGAAAGCTGCTTAACGACAGTCCCAAGTAAAGGAGGGGAAAAAGGTCTTTCCTGATTACCATGAGTTTAACTCTTGTATTGTAACCTCATGAATTCTGTTATTCCCATCCCTCAGCAACTTACACTTCAGACAGCAGATGAATGGTGGAGCTTTGTTGATGGTTGTACTCGTTGCTAGGGGACAGTCTGAGGGGGGTGAATCATGCCATTTACAGTCAGCCTAAAGGAACATTTGGAAATGTTTGAGCTTAGAAAGTCCCTTCTGTAGTCTGTGTTGTTGAAAATCGAGTGCTTTGTGGCTGTGAAAAGTGCTTTAAAAATACACATGATGATAACGGAGGCATTAAACACACTGCTGTCTTTAGTAGCTTGTATCTATGTATGTGTCTTAAATCACAGTTCTGGTGCTTCTTAATTCTTTGATAATTATGTTCTTAGTTAAAAGCTGACCATGTGAAATGGTATCAAAACAAAATTGTTGCAAATCACATTAAACTTAAATACTACAGGTTTTCATCCTTGCTTTTCTGTAAGAAGCGTAATTTCTAAATGCAATTGCTTGTACATGTCTGGATCTGAACTTTCTTGGATATATTCGTTGGTATTTGTTTTATTGTATCTGCTGTGGGAAGGTGGCAGCTTAGGTACCATCAGAAATGAGAACTTGACCTGTAGGAGGTAGGTGAGGTTTTACAAGGTATATCTTGGCTGGAACACAAGGTGGGTGAATAAAAGTGCTCTCACTATAAATGCTAAGGAACAGTTTGGAGAGGATGTGGAGGAAGCAGCACACACCCAGCTGGGGCTGACAGGTATGCCACAGAATTACCGAGGGGAAACCGCTCCACACGCATTTTGGGGGCTCAGAACCAGGGTATGTGTTTTGCCCAAGGCGGGCAGCCTGCCCTCCGCAGCCCCGCGTCCAGGGCTGTTCTCGGCGGAGCTCCGGGCAAGCCTGGGCTTGTTCCTGCCCGGGGCAGCCGGGCTCTGCCGCCCGCAGCGTGCGGCTCGGGGGGTTGGGGGGAGACTCGCAGCTACTCCGCCTTTCCCAGCGTGCGTCCCCCCCGCCTGCGGCCCTTCGCAACAGCGCATCCCCCTTGCTCCATGCGTGTTGAAGCAGTTTATCACTATTTTCCAGACTACATCAGTGCTCCCCACGCATTTCAAAGCAAGGGAAGTGTTATTTCCCACTGTTGCTTTGCTTTCGGCATCCGATGAGAGCGCGCAGCCGCTTCACGCGCCCCCGCCCGCCGCCGCCAGAGGGCGCCCGGCCCCCGCCCCCAGTGGCCGAGGCGGCGGCACCCGCATTCCCAGCCCCTGCCCGTCCTGCTACCGCGGCTGCACCTCCAGCCTGCCCGAGGCCAAATATTTCCTGTAACACGGTCCGTCACCTTGAATAACGCGTGAGCATTCGGCAGCTAGCAGCATCCCCAAGAACGTTTCCTGGATAAGAAGTTTGGTTTTTATAACTGTGCTCCATGATGCACCCTCCCTTTCAGTTGTCTCACTACTGGCAACACCTGGATCGGACCGTGCAGCTGTTGTTTCTTTTCAGGAGTCTGTCCTACAAACCAGTTGTATCCAAGATGTGAAAAGTGGGAAAGCATTCTTCCATCTTTATTCTGTCTTCTGTGAATAGGTCTATATATTTTTCAAATACTAAGTTGTTTTTTGCTGATAAACAAGCTGCAATTCACATGTACCAGCGTAGCAAGCAGGAGTTATACGTCCTTGTCTACAGGGTTGCCTAAAATACGGATCCGCATGAAGCAGATCATTAAACCCGATCTTTAGCGGGACAAACAGGCCTCTACAATGAACACCAGTGTCTATCACTTAGTAATAGTTTGCTTGCAAACTGCTCTAGTCCCTCAGGCACAACAACAGATGTCTCTCCCTCAGCTGATGCACAAACACACATGCACCCACCCCCTCAAAAAAATATGTATCGAAGGTAGGTGGTTAATAATAAGCAGAATTTCAGATATGTCTTGTCTGACTGAGCAAGATCCAAAATATATTTTGTGAGTTCAGTATGATCGAACAAGAAATAGGCAGCATGCACTAAGAAGTGGCTGATGCACAGGCTGATAAACACCAGAGATAAAAGATTGCATCTTTGAAAAATAGAGCAAACTGTCAAACAAAAATCCTGGCACAACCAAGCCCCACTATGTGACACCGTGCATTAAACCGGTCAGCTTCATGACTAAATTATTTCCCTTCAAGTTCTGAGCCTGGGATAAATAAAGCAACGATCATCCAGATTACCTGGCATTATTTATTTTCCTAACTGAAGATTGGGTAAATTCTGCCCCGCAGGAAAACAGCTGGAGCCCCGGTGGGCGCTCTGGCAGAAGGACGGTCTGTTCTCCGGCCTCAGCCCGCCCGGCCCGGCCCCGGAGGCGGGAGCGCTACGGGTACCTGCTCCCGGTTCATTCCAAGCGGGCAAGCAACAGGCTGTGCCGCTCGCTGTGGTCCAAGTTTTCCCTCTTAGTTCTTTGACCTGCACTGAGGAGTTTACGCGGCACGTCTGGAAGCGCCTCTAAGAAATACTTTGTGGGGAATTTCGTACTTTTTAAAGCGTAAACTTCGGAACCTCCGCGCTCCCGCTCAGCGCTGGCGCCTTCCCAGCGGAGGAGGGCGCGGCGCCGGGCGGCTCCCGGCAGGTACGGCCGCCCCCGGCGCGGCCCCGCGGGTGAGTTTCCTGGCAAGGCCGCGCATCACCTCGGTTACAGCGGGAACGAGGCGCAGCCGCGGGGGTGCGGGGCCGCCCCCGCCGGGGCGGGCAGAGGNCCGGGTCTAATTGCCGGGGCTCGGGCACGCCCCGCCACAGGTACCGTGGCGGCCGGAGCGGAGCGGTTGTGGTGCTGCTCGGAGCAGTCCCGCGGGAGCTCCGCGCCTTTGCTCCCGGTCCCCGGGCGTTCGGCCTGGCGGCTGAGCCCCCTTCTCCCGGCGTGGCTCGCTCTTGCCTGGGGACCCCCTACTGCAGCCGCGGGGCGAGCTCGGCGGGGAAAACCGGCCTGTTGCCGTCGGGAGGAGGGACCGCGGCGAGCGGCCCCGCGTGTGCCCCCGGCGCGGGGCGGGGGAGTGATGAGCCGCGCATTGTTTGCCCTGTAGGCAGCGCCCGGCGGGCAGCGGGGCGGCGGGCCATGGGCTCCGCGCCTTTGTCTCCCGAGTGAGCCGGCCCCGCACCCGCAGCCTCCCTCCGCCGCCCGAGCCCCGGCGACATGGACGTGACCGTCTCCGAGCTCCTGGAGCTCTTCCTGCAGAGCCCCTTGGTGACCTGGGTGAGCAGAGCGGGGTGGCGGGGAGCGAAGGAGCAGCCGGCAGGGCAGCCCTGTCCTGCTGGGGGTGGCTGTGTCTGCCCGCCATCCCCCAACCCCGCTGTCCTTCCTCCGGCAGGTGAAAACCTTCGGGGACCTGGGGAGTGGGGACCAGGACAACCTCGGCGTCTACATGGACCTGGTGGATGGCGTGGTCCTGAACAAAATCATGCTGCAAATGTGAGTGGGGTCGGAGGGGGGGCGCGCCCCGGCCCCTCCCGCGGGTGTGGGACTTCGGCGGGGAGGGCGGCCTGGGGCCGGAGCGATTTTCGTTTTGGTTGCTCCTCGAAATTTACAAAAAACTGGGGGGGAGGGGGGGGAAAGCTCCGAACTAATCCAGTTCTATAAAATATTCTTTAACTTCTTTTTCTCTTCTTTTTGCGTCGTGGTTTTCCTTCTTTTTTTTATTTCTTCTTTCCCTCCCAGTTATCTCAGTTATTCACACATGCTACAGTGGAAGGTATACTGGCAGTACAAAGAAGGAAATGAAAATACAGTATCATATAAAGCTTTACTGGGAGGGTTCATCTGAACTTTGTCTACTCTTGCGTAAACTTCTATACAAAGTACATAATTTAGAAAAAACTCTCAGTGCTACCTCTTTCAGATGGCACTGTATGGCCATGTGTTGAGGGAACTTAGAAACTGGTTAAAAGATGGAGTGCTGAAAATACCCTAACATCGAAATGAATGGTTGTTAGGACTTGTGCTATGTTTTTAACCACATCCTTTCCTGTTGCTGATCTGCTGTGCTGCATGCAGAGCCTGACTGTTTTTTCTTTTCTCTGAATTTGCTTTTAAATATTCTGAAATACATCTGAGAGAGTTTGTAGGGAGAAGTATTTGCCTTTTGAGGGGGGAGAGTTTGGAAGTCACTCGGTTTTGGTAGCGCACTCTCTTAAGAGACTGAAATCAGTTAAAGCTCGACCACTGATTTGCAGTGTTAGTCAAAGTATTTAAATTAAGAATTCATATTAGAATCTTTTTAAATTTTGAGAAATAACATTAAGTCTGACAATCAGTGCCTCACCCACTCAAGTTCCCAAGTTATGTTATCTTCTGACACCTGGCTGTTCCATGTGAGAAGGTAATAAAATTTTCTTTTGATTGGATGTTACCAACGGTGAAAATTGTGTTCTGGAACTTAGTGAAGCTGGTGAAGATCCATGATTCAGAACAGAACCCAGATCAGCCAGCACACATGGAGATAAACTAGTGGTGTAAAATGTTAGCAGGGATAGAAGCCTCTTGGAAAGAGAAGGCGTAATTTCCAGGATTTTTTAAGGAATAATTACTCTTTAAAAAGAATAATTTTCTGTAAATTAGAGCCTCAAATAGGAACGTTTAGATTCAGGTTTGTAGCTTTCTGCGGTGTGGGAAATTAAATTGTGATTTATGACCATTGTGTTTGGCACAGAGATGACCAACCAAACTGTCAAGGAACAGCAGCTGAGTTGGCTGCAGGCTTAACTAAACAGCAGTGTTATCTAAGACGTTTATTTAATTATATGTGCAACAGTCTTCTTATTTAAAAAGAAATAATAACTGAGTTGCACTTAGTCACAAATTTATGAGGTTATGTGGCTTTTGAATGACTATGGCATTTTTATGAGAGCTTTATTAGGTGGTGTGTGCAAACTTAGTTCAATGGCCAACTACAAATATTTAAGTCTAAGGAGATAGAGTTGTTAAAGTCGAGAGAGCAACTGAACAGTGGTCTGGGGGCAAAGAGAGAATGATAAGATCCATAAGAAGATGGAAATAAGGAAGATAAGCATATAGGCTGGCTGAGTGCAGTGACACCAGTTGTCATTTTGTCTGATCTCATGTGATTATGAGAGATGCCCTGGCATGTTTACTTGTTTTAAGCAGTCAGGAAAATAAGTTGATGGGGTTTGGGTTTTTTTTTCCCAACAAACATCTCTGCCTGTGGTGTCTCAGAAAGTGAAGTGTGGGAGGCACAAGCACTGTGGAGTCGGAAACTGTCCCTTTATACACAGTTGGGCCTTTTTTCCCCCCTTTTTAGGCAGCTTTAGCAGTGCTTCTAAAGAGCTTGAAACCAAAAGGTTTGTACTGAGAGCCCAAGATCATTTAATTTAGGAAGGATTGCAATTTTATTTATGTATCCTGACCTAGCAAGCTGCTCAGGAGAGGTGCTGACTGACCTTTACTTTCCCCTCATCTTAACTTTAGAAATTGCGATGCAATTACTGCTTGTCGGTAAGTCAGGAAGTCTTGCAAGGCATGTTTCTGCCCCACAGAGCTTTCAGAATAAAAAATAAATGTGTTTTTAATAATTCTTGCTTGTCATTTTTTAAGTCCTGGTTCCTGAAGATAGCTTTCAGTGCTTGGCTGGAGATTTCTTCCTGCTGAAAGTGTATTAATGAGGGCCTTTCATAAATCTAGAATTGGATTTGCCATGCCATGATAATGTTGATTGCTTGAAAGCACAGGTGCAGACATGTAGAGAGTAGGGGGTGGCAGGGTGAAAGAGCTGCGCTCTTGATGTGGACAGCTGCATCATCACTTGTGTGTTATTTCACTTGGAATTTTTTTATCCTGCTTGCCTGATTACTGGGACAGAAATAACGGGGGCACACGAGCTTGCATCTAAACACCAGGTGTGATGCAGTACTTTGCTGCAAATCAACGTGTTTCTTTCCGTGAAGATTTTGAAAGCCAGATTCTTGGGAAATTCAT
The DNA here is from genome assembly GCA_013399875.1 of Gymnorhina tibicen. Classification (NCBI taxonomy): domain Eukaryota; kingdom Metazoa; phylum Chordata; class Aves; order Passeriformes; family Artamidae; genus Gymnorhina; species Gymnorhina tibicen. The sequence continues at coordinate 1,253,509 of VXAZ01009672.1, forward strand.
TACTAAAAATACAACATTTCTGCCCTGCAGCGAAGCAGATTTTAAGTTTCATTTGGGGCAAAAAAGACAGGTGGATCTGTGAAGAAATCCAGATATACCTGTTGAGTGGAGATTGCTGAGTGAAAGTAAGGCTTTAACTGTTTGAGTTGTTGTCGGGCTGTAGGAGTTCAGTCAGCCCCTAATTTCTGTTGTAATTCTGTTTGGATTTTCCCCAAATGCTGTCTGGCAACTTTGGGTGGAGAAGATCCCAGCTGCTTTGTGTTGCAGTGTCAACGTTTTTTAGGTGGTGGGTTCATCTCAGCAAGGCAGCTGTGTCACCAGAGAGATATGTGACAGCTATCTATCACTTTTCCTGCCTGCCAGGTCCCTGCTGGCTCTTTGACAGGAGGTGAAAATAGGTCTGTGCCTTTACTTCATCCTCTTCAGAAATGAACTGCCCCCGGGAATGCCAGCCCTGAATAAAATGTGGTTTGCTCAGGCTTGCCTAATGTAGCTGTGGCACAAGGGCAGAGGAAGGGAACCTGGTGTGGGCTTAGGCAGACTGTAGTCAGTAGGACACCAGCTATTGGGCTTTGCTGGTGATCCCTTTGCTTACTGGTAATCTCTAAAACAAGCAAGACTATTTTTAAGAAAGTTGGGTGTTGTTTGGTTTTCAGTAGGGGCACCTAGCTGTTGAACAAGTTAAATTTGGTAGCAAGAGTCAGACAGCAGTGTTTGGTTTCCCCACTTAGATTTTAAAACAAGACAAATGATTTTTCAAATAATTCTGTCGTAAATGAGTGGTTTCCTTTGCCTGTGTCCTGCTTAAGTGTATATCCCAACCTGATCGTGCATGAAGGACAACGTTGATTTTTGCAGACTTGCAGTACTGGCTGAATGCTCTGCATAAAAAATGTTTGTTACTCTTCAAAGTGGAACTGCTGTGTTTCAAGCTTGTGTTGCTGATGGATTTATGTGTACCAGGTTAATGAGTTTCTCTGCAGACATACTTGAAAGAATTTTTTTCAGATGGCTGTGTATCACTTCCTGGTATGAAATTATCTTGTGGCGACACTGCATAGACTGCCTTCAGTGTTACAGTTGCAGCTGTGGCATAATACCTACAAGAATAAGCAAATATTTGCCTCATTTAACTTCCCAAATAAAACTTCCTATAAGAAATGATGTGGAAGTTTATGCAGGCACGTAAGTGTTTTCACGTTGGCTTGTTCTAATTCTTCTAATTGGTAATAGACTGCTTTTCTGTCAAAACATTTAGCAAACAGGAATGTGTGTTAGGAATACAGCTGATAACACTGTATTTGTGTTAAAATCCCATTATAAAAATGCAGAGTAATATTTCCATTTCAATGGCAGCCGTCATGGTTTGTGGTACTGTTGATCTGTCGTCTTTAATTTAGACCACGTGACAGGAACAGCCACGTTGTGAGTGCCCGCTCCTTGTGGTTTCTAGCAAATGGCATGAATACCAGAAGGTTAGAGATGTGCATCTGTTTAAATTAAAATTTTAGAATCTTACTAAGAGGTGCATTTATCCACCATTTTCTAGGCAATTTAGGAATCCGACAGCCTTAGTGGCATTGCCTCACTTGATGACAGAGGAAGAAGTTGGGTGGCTCCAGAGTGGTGTATTTTTGATTAGTCCTTGCCTGCAGAGCAAAGTGCTGCAGCATGCTGGGCCAGTCAGTTCCTTCTGGCATCTCATAACCCTTGGGCCCAACTTGAGAGCTTTCCCCTTGCTCGTCAAAATGGCTTGTCAGAAATTGTAAGAATGGGATTGTAATTTTAAAATTTAAATGGGGGTTTTTGTGGTTACTTTTATTAACTGGTGACTTAAGGGATTGAATCTTCATGCACTTGTGTTGCTGGCCCCGCGCCTACTGAACTTGTCACTTGATCTGTCTCCTGACCCTTCCTTTCTTCTCTGTTCCTAGAAGAGTCATGAGCGTGTACAAACCAGACGACTTCTTTAATATGTCTGGGTGTATCGTGAGGTTTGAAGCTTTCCTTCTGTTTATTTGACTTAGGTGGGTTTTTACTGGTTTGTGGAGTACCTACCTAAGTCACACCTCAGCCATGCAGTCTCAGTCTTATTTAGATAACCTTTTTGATCTTGAGGGAGTAGGTGGTTTTCAAAAAAAAGAAATGTAGTTTTTGTTATATTTGTGGTAAGGGAAAGACCAAACATCAAGGGACTGAAAAGGCATCTTAGGTGGTGTTCATGGATTTTTCAGATATATCCAGACATTAATTTGTTTGGGTTACCTGGTTAGTGTTGCAAAAAAAATCTCTCTTTAATTTTCAATGTGATAGTTGGAAAGAGTTCCTTTCTATAAAATTCTTGATAAACAAGTTTCACCATACAAGCAGGTGCTATAATGTACAAAGTGTGGTACCAACAGCTCTGTCTGCTCTAGGAATGGGTTGTCTTTAAGCACAGAACGAAGAAATGGGATCTTGCTTGTTGAGAAGGAATTTTTTTTTTTCCTGTGAAGACAATCCCTGTGGCAGTTTGAAGTGTAGGCTATGCTGGACTTCCACATCTTGTGCAGAGGGTCCTCTCTGAAGTGAGCTGAGGTGCTGTGTGAAGCTGGTTACACAACATGTTCAGAAAACTAAACCATCGGGTTTTGAGCTACCTTCTATTTTCAGAAAAGCTTTTTACTTCCTTGTGATGGAGAAGTGGCAGGAGTGCCAGAGCTACACTGTGCTGCAGCTTGGCTGCAGGTTAAGAGGACCCTGAGGTCAGTGGCATTAAGGGCTCTTGGAGCAATCAATTACCCTTAACGAAGATGATAGGATAAAAGGTCTGGAATTGCTTCTGAGGGCCTGGTCCTGCTAGTGCTTATGTTCTTGTAACACAATCTCCACTGTGCAAAAATGAGCAGATCTTGTCTAGGAAGTAGTTGTTCTGTGCCTTACGTGCCTTTGAAAACCTCATCCAAGTCCTGCAGTTCCACTGCTGCAGCTGTTGAAGTAATAGCTTCTCCTTTCCTGTGGCTTGCCAGTGTGTTTTGTGGATTTTTGTCCCATTTTTTGTGCAGTTCTGGGAAGGATCATGGAGTAGTAACTGCTAGCCAGTTAAAGATCTCAATTCCTGGCCACAAACCTGGGACGCTGCCAGACAGTAGCATGGCAGCATGCTGCCTACATGAGCTTTCACATGGAAATGAGAACTGTAGGCTGACCCTTCTGTTTGGCCAGCTTCTCTTTACTGAATGTTTCTTCCCTTTTAGCTTCCCAGTTTGTTGTCATGGCCTTGCCTAAAAAAGCTGTGTCCAGCTTGCTTTGAGGTTGTGTCTGCTCAGACAGTACTGAAGGCAGGGTGCTGTCTGAGCTCAAGCCCAGGTGGCATTTATGCTTCTCCCTCAGTGTTGCTGAGGACCCATCCTGTCAAACTGTTGCAAGTATGGCTTCTGCACTCCTGTATCTGAGCATCAGTAAAATGGAATACTTACTACAGATTTTACTTTAGAAGCTTGTTGCAGTTGCATTTTTTTGTTGTTTCTTTCATAATTTATTACAGTACTAATCTGTATACAAAATCCTTTGCTGCTGGAAAGGCTGTGTAGTGTCTTGCTAGTTTATGCCTGTATTGGTCATCTGTGCTTCACATTACTTAAACCCTTGTACATAAATACCGTGTCTGATGTTATCTGTTGTCAAGGCAGTTTTCTCTCATCTGTGGAATATCTTTTTTTTTTGTTTTTCATACTTACTCATATAGCACTGCTTTCACTCAAGAGGTGCTCTGGAATGGTTGTGCATTTAAAAAAAAAAATAAAAGCTCTTTGACATACTTATGTAAACGTTGGCAGATATATTTTAAAAATAAATATTGGATCAGTTCCTCTTTTATTTCCTTGTCAACGCCCGAGTTCAATAGTTGGCCCTGGAAGAGCTGTGAATGGCTTAATTAACAGCCAGAGCAGAGCTCTGGGAGGCAGGTGTTTGGATTGTGTAGGAGTCTGCTGATAAAGAGTCATTATTAGAGGGCAAACACAAAGCTTTGATCTGTGCTATTGGCAGATAAAGATTTTAGGGTTCCTTTTTTTGCAATATCTTAGAGTGTACAGAGAGAATCTGAAGGTGTACATCTGTATGAAATTATTTGCAGCTTTTTTTCCCATGTCTTATTTTTAATTTTAGAAATAAAATTGCTTCAGGTACAATTTTGATTTGTTTTCTTTTAAATAGCATGTATATGAGAGCTCTAGTTGGATGATATGGGTGTAATAAGTGCAGTATTCTTTTTTTTCCTTCACTTTATAATACATCTGGTCTTTGCAGTTACTTTTTTACATCACTGATCAAGTATTAATACCCTCTTGTCATAAAACTCCAAAGCCAAGGAAGGCATGATAGTATTTCCTAGACTTGCCTTTATTTGAATAAGGAAAACCCCATATTATCAGAGACTGCTTTGATCTAGCTTGCACAAACTAGATATGCTCTTTTTTCAGGGAAATATGGGTAAGAAGGGAAGCTGCCCTGAAGTGCTGTGTGGGTTGCAGTAGGGTACTTTGTGATATGCAGGAAATACTGCCAGCTTACATGTAGATGCAGAGGTAATGAGCTTATTCTATCATTAATTAATGTATATGTACCCTGTATAATTGTCAGTGTATTTAATGCATAAACTTAAATGTGTTATTGAGATGTTAAGTCTTAACACTAGTTTAATTAGTAATATTTTATTTTCTTTTTCCTCTTTAATAGAGATCCTCGACCAACCAACCAGCGTGTCAACAAGCACGTGAACAATGACACTTATCTTCGGGTTCAAAACCTGACCATCTTGATCAGAAACATTAAGACTTACTATCAGGTGAGATTTCTGCTCTTAGCTCATTGATCTGTGGTGACTGCTGTGCCGTTTTAGTTAGTGCAGGGGATGGGCGCTCAAAGAAGCTTGCTACAGGAAATGGGGAAATTGTGTTTGTGTAAAAGTACTTCCAGCCATTCTTTCTCTTCTGAAAATGACAATACGGTTATCTTCTCTATCTATTCCTCATGGCCAGAGGCTGCTCCTTGCCTTCCTCTTTTTTTTAAAGTTTTTGTGCTCAAAGACTGTCATAGCATTTAGAGATGCATGTCCTAAAAGGGCTGTTTTGTGGTAGGGTTGTGGGTCGTGTATGTGAAGGGGTTTGCTGAAATGGAAGTAGTGTTTCTAGATATAAGACTTTTTAAAACAGGAAACCTTTTCTTAAAGGGGCTGCTAGAAAATAAAATCTTGATGAGGAAATGTTTTTAACACTAGAATATCAGCCTTAAATTGATGGGGAAAAATAAATCTGTGCTTAGCTTGAAGGTAGACTTCTTACACTCTGTGCTTGGTGTTCAAGTAGTTGTTTGTTCAGAACTCCTCTAAGAGATCTCGCAAAGTGCAGGAATGACTGAACAGTCTCACAGTGCTCTTGCTGGGTGTCATTCTTGAACTGTCAGTGTTCTCTACTGTAACAGCGCTCCCCTAAAACCAGGGTGGCGACAGCTGAGCGCTTTTGCAGAGTTAGGAGCATGTTAGCTGCTGCTGGAGAGCCATAGCACTAATTCAGTTACTCAAAATAGAATTTCTGTATGCGCACTGTTGTGTATATTTGGAGTTCTTAGTTAACAGGTAACTGTTCTACTGTTTCCTTCTACACATTTTGCCAGATTTGAATGCTGTGCAGTATAAACCAGGCTGAAACCACTTAGGATGGTTAAAGTGCTTCTCTGTGTGTCTCAATCATATAATGAACAAGCCAACTAAACTGTAGGAGTTGATGTCAGTGTGTTTACCCTGGACACTTCATCTTTTCTGTATATGTAGAAGAGACTGTGTATTGGTTTTGTCTTCAAAATAGAGAAGAGATGTAGAGTAGTGCCTTTTCATGCCGTTCTCTTCCAAAGCTTGCCTACTGCTTTTCCATGTGATTGCCACAACTCTGCTCCTGGACTTGCTTAGGGAAGCCAGAAAGACAGGCACTTGTGAAAAATGACAAACTCACATGGGGTATATGAGTCATCTGTGCAAGTTCCAGCAGTCTGCTAGGAAAATGAAGTAACTCAGGTTTGAGATGATGTAGGGGAAGGTATCATGTATTTCTGAAGATAACTGATCTGTGTCTCTTGTTGAGATCTGATGCAATGTGATGTCATTCCTGAGACTTGTGATTTCTAAGGGGAAATTTCATTTGGTTGTAACTAGAGGCTGAAGTTTGGGATTTAGTGGGTTGGATTTTTGTTTTGTCTTGCTGTTGCTGTTTGTTTCTGTTACTCAGTAAATAGTTTAAATGTTTATGGAGTGTACAAGAGAGACTAGTCCTAACCTTCTTTCTGCTTACCCACAAAAGATTTATTGTCCGAGAGTCTGGTCCCTCAGGTGTTGAGACTTTCATTCACGTGCCTTTTTTTCTTTTCTTGAAGCTGATACTCTGACCTCTTTTAAGAGTACCTGGAGAGAGATCAGAGTCAGGAAAAAAGAAAAGTGATTCAGAGTCACGTGTTATGTTGCTTGTTGACCTAGCTGTTGAGCTAATCCAATAAAGCTAGCAACAACTAAAATAGGTTAAGACACAGACTTTTCAATGGGAAACAGTAGCTGAGGCTTGCAGTAGCAGCTGTAACAGTCGTGTTCCTATTGTAGTCCAGAAATTAAGTAGTATGAATCTTGCTGCCTGAGGACTATATATACTGTATGTAAACAAAGCAGTCGTGGGAGCTCATCAGTCTTTGCATTTCATCCTGAAAATGTAATTACAACAAAGTTTAAAATAAAATAACTTTTTTGTGGTAATAACATTATATAAGAAACTTATTTTTCCTTGACACAATCACAGCTTCAGGGCAAATCCAAGGTCTTGATGCTAATCTGAGATTCCCTTTCATGTGGTGTGTGCAGCCATCTACTCTTCATAGTCTGGGGGTAGTTGAGGCCATCTATGCTGTAACTGAGCTCTGTGTGAGATTGATGCTGAGTATAATGTTGCATCTGTATTCATGTCTCTGTTAGATGTTTGGAGGTTTTCTTGTTGTTTAGGACATGATTTAAGTAGGTTTTACTAGGGTTTTTTTTAACGTGCAACCAAATAGACGCTTTGGAATATTAGATATTCTTAATAATTAAATATTGTTAGGCTGCTTCTATTCTGAATATTAGAGATGTTTTTAATAAGCTGAAGTTGTGGGCATTGTTTGATGAAGTAGTATTAATATAGCCTAAGTTAAAGTGAGGGTAGTGTCTTACTGACATGAAAACATGTTTGCAGACTGTGAGGGAAAAGTTCCTGACAGACAATAGGAACACAAATTTTCTGCCTCCTCAAGAGGAACAAAAGCTCCTGGAAACACAATATTGGCCTTGACATTTTACATTCCTTTTGGCTTAATGGACCAAAGTCAAGTTCACTGCATAATTGCTGAGTTTGGTAGACCAGGTCATCTAGAATGAAGTGGCATTTTCCTCATTCTTTTTTGAAGGACACTGGTAGGTGTGAAAGAATACTTGCCCTTCTCTGTACTGGGCAGGAGCAATCAAGAATATGACATAAATGCCTGGTACTGTAAACAGTATCTGAGGAAGGTGACATAAGTGCCTACTAAAATTAATGCTGATATTCAGAAGGTAGTTGACATTTCAGATCATGTAATTGTCTAGTCTATCTGTATCTAATATCAGATTTCTCGTATATCTGTATAGCTGATCTCTTCATTAAAGCAGAATTCTCATTAATACAGATAATACTACTTCAGAAAACTAGCACAGGTCTGATTCAGAAGCGCAGTTCCAAGTATTACAGTGTTGGCACTTTCCTGGTCTCATAAACTGAGGGTTTCTGCTGAAAATAAGTATGAACAAGCCAGGTTACTGGTGGAATTTGGGTTTGATTTAAGCTTTAAAGATCAGCCCCTATATGTGCTTCATCAGACGTAACTTGGGAGGGGTAAATGCAATGAAGAGGCCTTTTTTCTGTTTGAATAACCTCTCTGTTTAGAAATTTACTAACTGAATTTGTTCATTCACAATTTCCTGAAGAGTTGCCATCTTGCAACTCTCAGCTGCCTGAGACTTCATTGCTGGTGGCTACTAAGAAAAACAATGTCAAGACTCTTAAAACAGAGGACAACGCTTGGTTGCTGCAGGCTTTAGTGGTTTTTGTTGGCTACGTAACACTTGTTACCAGTGGTACCATGCAACATCTTTGCATTTCCCACTCTCTCAACAGTTGTTTGCAGGCTTTGCAGGCTTTTATTGACTTGAGAGGCCCCTGTTTTGAAACCAAGCACATGACTCGTCTTGCTGTGGGATTTTATGAGCATTCAAGATAATGTCATTAATTGCATTTAATAATGGTTACACTACTGGAGAAAGGGCTGATCATAAAACTTCTGGAATTGGTGCCATATCTTGGAAAAGGCTGAACACAGCAGAAAGTTTTCTTTGCTCATAGTGTAAATTTTATGTGACTCTTCTTGCTCTGACTGAATTCCAATGCTTGGCTGTCTTTAAACTACAAAAGAAGATGGAAGAAGAAAGCTAGAAAATCTGAATGGTGTTAGCCTCTCCCTTTGCTGTATTGTACAGAATATTTAAATCCTGTAGGTGCTGCTACTTGAAGATTCCATGTAAGAGCAGCTTTCCTGATATCTGCAATGCTTGGATAATATGCTTATACCTGTAGAGTTTTGGAAGAAGCCTACGGCAGGCTGGCAAGGAAAGCTTGAACTGGCTTTATTGTGCTTCCTCTGCTCATGTATCAATCTTTGGGTTTAGTGTTTTTTCTAAGGAACTAAAAGCACTTTGATACCAGTTTATAAAAAAGGAGTTTAATAGAAGAGTCTGTTTTGATAACAGGTAGTTTCTTAATGTTGAAAAATGTCAGCAAGCACTCCAACAGTATATACTGCACTCTCAAGCAAAAATTTCTAGCATTTACATGAAAAACTTGAAGCTGATGGAAGAAAAGAATGTGATCATCCCTTGGCTATGCATGGGTGGGTATTATGGTCACATCTGGAATATGTGGATGACAAATGCTGTTGGAAGAAATGCTACAGTGTGGTCACAACTGTTTTGTTGCTTCTGTTCCCTGCGGTTGTGGCCACTAAATACCTAGCAGACTACCTTGTGTTTCTAAAAGGTTGGAAATATCTCTTAATTAAAAAAAAAGTACTGAGACACAATTCTGAAAACAGTTGTGACTGTGTGGCATGTGCAACTTCAGTAAGAAACTCATAATAACCCTTAGTGCTCTCATTAAAGTGAAAGGGGGGTGGGTAAAGAGGAAGCAATTAGCTGAATTTTTAGAGACTATATCACCACAAATCCTATAGTCCCCACCTAAATCGCTTAGCTGGCCTCAGAGATCATGGAGGGCAAGGATGCCTTACTTTTAAGGCATATTTCTTCAGACCCGTGTCCTCCTTTTACTTTGCTGCTCTATACTTGTGTAAAACGAGTACAAGCAATAGAGTTTTTATCAGGCATGTTAAAGGGTGTTAGCTGCCTGTGAGTTGCTGAGGCTGTTTCTAACCTCTGGAATAGAGATGAGTTTGTCTTCAGGCTGAGGCAAATGCTGTTTTTCCCTGTGGATCAGCAAGAGTCTTGCAAGACCTGTAGCTTCCAGATCAGTAAACAACTCCCACTTCTGTAGTTGAAGCACTGAGTCAGGTTTAGAGCTCTTAACTGAACTGCAAAGAGGAATTCAAACTTGGAGCTCCAGATTTGGGCACAGCCTAGGGACTGGCAACTGTACTCAAGCTATAAATAAAGTTCTGGAAGTAGCAGCATCCTCTTGTGTGAGCTGGAATATTTCCCTACTAGGCAGGCTACTTCTAGTGGGCTAGTAATCCAGTCCTTAGCAAAGTAAACACCAAAATGCTAGAAATGCACGTAAGTGCACACACCCTGAAGTCAAAAAAGCATTTTTTCTGTTCTTAGGGGCAAGTTTGTATCCCCAATGGCCTACTGAAATTACCTAAAACTAAAATTCTTTTTGCTAGCTTTGTCAATTTGATGGGTTAAGCTACACTGTGCCTGAGTGACTGCTTTCCTTTGAGTCCTGTTCCCTAGGGAACAGTTTTGGCTTAGGGAGTGACTTTCTTCATCTTGAGCTTTAAATTCCAAAATTATTAACTGAGAGTGTCAGCTTTCTCACGAGCAAGGTATCCAAAGCTTCAACAGAAACTCTTTTTAATTCAAATGCTCTGCTGATCTCATGCACTCCTAAGTGCAGTTCTCTCCCTTCTCTGTACAGTTGAGTGGGCTGTACTCATAGAGTCTCCCAGATTTTCTGCTTTGGCAGTTGTACTGTTGCACCTACCAGAGGTGGTGTGCATGTTCTCGTGGCCTGAAGTTACAGCTGCACAAAGCAACAACAGTAAGCAGCCATGAAGCCTCTCTGTCTTTTTCACAAGTCTACAAGAAATAAATAAATTCTTATGACAAGTAAGTTATTTGTAAGGTACTGTTGTTGGGACGGGCTGTGTTTCAGGTAGGCAGTGGGCCTTTCAGGACTCAAGATTCTGCCACTGGCACAACCTGGCGTAGAACCTTATTAGCTGTGTATTTGCTTCCGCCTCTATTCTTCATTTGACTTCTAGTTATTTTAAACTTGCTACAGGCACAGACTGTCTATATGTATTTATGTAGTACTTAGCTTAATGAAGCTTTCTTGGTTCTGCAGTGACAAATATTTTGAGTTAGGCTTTCTCTTCTGCAGGAGCACGATCATGAGACATGAAGGTTGTATGTAAGACTGGTATAGTCCACAGTGAATTGTGAAGACATTCACTTATTGTAATGGTGGGTGCAGGGCAAGGGAATGACTGACATTGGTGCAGCCGTTCTGGGAAATGCTGAACCAGTGATGTTAGTCTTTGATTTAGTTCTTCAGCTGAAAATGGGTACCAGTCTGCTGCAGTGGAACAAACATAAGAATAACAAAAATCATGATCGTTTTGTATAGGTCCTGTTATCAGGTATTTCAGTGGGAAAGAGACAGGTGACTCATCACTAGCAGCCAGACTGTCTGATGCTTTGTTAGTGAAAATTGTCTTGATCAATTCCAGAAGAACAAAACAAACATTTCTGCTTCAGAGTTGAAATAAGTTTCTGCAGAGGTCAGTTTTAAAAGCGTTCCCAGGTTGGTGAGAGGTACCCATTCCAGGTGACTTAGTAGCATGATGATAGGCACCTGATTGAGATTACTGGCTGTGATTCTAGGATGCATTTTGGCTGATAGATTGAATTCTATCTGGAAGTTTAAGGGAGGACTCATTTTAGAGGCATGGTTTTTTCCTTTGAGGCTCTATGTGCATTTTAATGCAGAATGAAATAGTGACCTCAAACAGATGGAAGAGAATGGGTTGACTTTTAAACTACTCTTTTCCTGGAGCTAGAATATGGGAAAGGGCAGAGTAGCCTGACATATGTCTGCAGTCTTGTCTTTGTTTTACTTAATAGGCTTGAGGGGTGTGAATATATTGTGCAGACAAATCAAGAAACTGAGCCAAGGAAAGAGAGGAGCAGTGTCCTAAAATAGAGAGGCAAATGGAGGTGACCTGTAAAATTTTACAGTATGGAATAGCTGTTTGGTTCCCACACAGCAGCATTTACTTAACCTCTGACATGTTAATTGAGAGCAATTCTTGGGATGTCTGAACTGCAGAACGCATCCGCAGTGTCCTTTATGTGGCTTAAAAAAGCATAATGTGAGAGTGTGTGTGACTTTCCTTAACGAAAGCCAAGGCCTAATGTTAATCTCCTTGACTGTTGCTGTGATTACCAATGCTAAAGCCACAGAGTATTTCAGTCCTCTACTACGTATGTATTTTTGTATATTAGGTTTGAGATGTAAGTTGCTGTTCAGACGGTCTCATCAGACAGCCATGTTTAGTCCTGCTGCCTCAATTTTGGGCAAATGTCCTATTTTTGCCAGCTGAAGTTTTGCGAAGGAGGGAATTAAGTTTTGTAGAGCCTACCAATTTTGGGTAAGTTAGAAAACAGCCTGCATGCCACTTATAGCTGAAAATAGAGTTGAGGTTTATTTTTTGCTAAAAGATAATAAAAAGTGAAAACTAAAGATTGCTTTATTGCCTGTGTTTCTGTAATGAATTCCATGTCATTTAGTACTTTTCATTAAAAAGTCTTTAAAGAGAGAAGATGAATTCCACAAATGTATAAAGTATGATAGCCAAACAGTCCCCTAATTGCATACCAGTTCCCAAAGCAAATAACTTATGCTTTTTAATGGCAGGTAGTAAAAGAAAGTGATTTATATTCTTATTTTATAGGCATGTTCTGCCTGGGAAAGTGTTATTTAATCCAGTATTACTTTCACTGAGGTTGTTGTCACATTCTGTATTGTGACACACAGGGTTCAGTCCACAGTCTTGCTTTCACACAGCTCTGACTCCGGATTAAGGTTTGGTATCCAGGCTTGTTCCTGTCAGTTCCAGGCAGTGATCTGAGGCCCTGTGGTGTAGAACAAGAAAAGGTGTCTCTTTGTGCCTGTAACTCAGCTGGCCTTGGCTTTCCACTCAACAGCACCCTAGTTCAGCTTGTGATACAAACCTCTGTCATGAACTTTCATCTTTTTGTACACTGCTCTTTTTAATGGCTTATTAGACCCATAAGCAATTTTTCCACAGTGTATTTTCATCTGAGACAAGTATTTGAGATCTTTCCAAGCAGTGCTTCACTGTCCTTTTGAAGAAGTATCAGGTTTCAGAAATGTGTGGGAGATCTTGGATCTCTTGCAGAGTTTTATTTACTTCTGAAAACTTCTGTGGTTTGTGTTCTAAAGGTGTGCTTGAGTTTATGTTGACCTCCAGTACTTTGGGCAAATGTGAGTGCTCTTGGGCCAAGTAATGGATGTGAAGGTTGTGGAGACACCTACCCTGGTTAAGAATGATGGGATTTACCCTGCTGAGCAGGTTGCTGGACCTGAGAAAGTCATGGACCTGGGGGCAGGAGGGAGTTTCAGTGTGCTAATTTCTTTGCTGAAGACAGCTCACAGGAAAGGGTATATTTCCTACTTTACATGGTGTATGGACTTTACACCAATGCAAATTGAGGAAGGCGCCTGCACCTGAATGCACAGAAATTGAAATGCTAGCATTTCCTCATGCATGCGTGCATCTCCCATTTGCACACATGTTGGTTTTTGAAGAGAAGGATTTATAAAATGAGCAAACTCTAAGGAGCAAATAAAGCAGCAAATTAAAGTGTGTGCACATTGTACTTTGAGTAAGCAGAATGACTTTTTGAAATAGCTGTTTAGAGGGGCTGTTTGAATATAAGCTGTGTGTGAGATGAAGAGATGGAGTTAAAGAAGAGTTAAGTGTTTAAATTCTGCTGGGTCCTCATATGGCCTATAAAAGTGCCTAAATAAAAATCTGCTCAGCAGGCAGAAATGGCCCCTGTGGAGCTGCTGCTGTCTGTTCTCTTTCATAATTAGCATTATTAAAAGTCTCTAGATGTTTATTTAATTTGTTTTTTAGACTTAGAATGACATCAGTTGTGTGTGTTAGGTGATCAAGATAACGGCGATAGACATCTGTTCCTTTGGGGGCTGGTAGGAAAGACTTGTCTTTGCACAAAAGAAAAATAATGTATGAATGCCATTTAATAATTTTCACAGGGCAGGAAGATATTTATTTAGTGTGTAATTAATATTTTTAAACTACAGTAGGTTGTGCTCTTTCTCTAAAAAAGTCGCCTTTATTTACCTTACATTAAAGAACTGACTTCAAAAACATCTAAGTTGTTTGCTGTATGTTTAAGAAGCAAAAGAAGATAAGTTCCCTGTGGAACCTTAGAATGCTTGTGTGTCTTGGTTTTTTTCTTTTTTTTTAATGGTGCTCCTATCTGTAATACATCCACTGGAAAGGTATTTGCAAGGGAGTGGAGCATCAAATTTGTATCACAGAAAGACCTGTTAGGTGTGCAGTGTGTTTTATAGGAGGGGAGGTTGGTACTGAGTTTAATGCCTGGTTCATTTTGGAGCAGCTGTATGACAGTAAAGCTAAATGACTGGAGTCCCAAGGGAGGCATGAGCATTTACTGGTAGAAATTGGAAGGAGGTGAATTTCTTTTAAAATTTTTTTATACTATAGGCAGAACTATGAAGTATGTTAAAATACTCATTTGTCAGGATGAAGTTTCTGAAGAAACAGCATCAGTCCCAAGAAGCAGTTATTCTGAAAATAAAATACATTTCACTTAAAAAACCCCCAAAACCAGCCAAGCATAAAAAAAAAATCAAAAAAGATAAAAAATCCCAAGGAAAACCAACCAACCAACCAAAAACCACCACCACCACGAACAAAAATCCAACAAAAACTGCAGTGACCAAAAAAACCCCACAGCCAAAACCCTTCTAATTTGACTGGTAACCTGTTTGAGTTGCTTGGAGTCTCTCTCAAGACTGTGTAGTTACTTTAAAGCAAAACAACAATTCAGCTACAAGGAGTTGCCCCTTTAAGGTGTAATAAATGTCTCAAGGTCACTTCTTCAATGTTGATATTTTAAAAAGTGAAAGAAAACCCCCAACAACCAAACAAAAAAGCCCCGCGCTGTGTGTTCTGTGTTTTCCTGAATATGTAAAAGCCATGTGGCAGTTTTGAAAGCTTTCTCTTTGTTTTCAGAGTTTGTGGCAAATGCTTATCTGAACAGCATGTGGATGTATCTTTACAGTTTTACATGCAGAAGGAATGATTCTGTAGTAGAAGACCACAAAAGCTGCCATTATTAGAAGCCTTGCTTACACTTCAGTGCTCTGGCACTTAATCTAGCTCCCAGCTTCCAGTCATGCAGAAGAAACTAAACCAGAGTGCTCTAATTCTCAAACTTGGTTGAGCTGTCTCACATTTCTTCCACTATGCATTTCCTTTGTAGCCTGAGCCAAAATCTTGATTAGAGAGGTGATTTTCATCCCTCCTTTTTTTCACTTAGCCCATTCTTTTTTTAAATTGCTAGGTCCAAATTCTGTGCAAGTGAGGGATTCAGGTTTCAAATAATTTGTTGTTGCTTGAAGACTTGTCTTCCCTTGGACACAGCTGCAGTTTGGCCTTTTGTTTCCTAAAGCATTTCAGTTAACTTGCAATTGTCCTTTCTTGGTATGGCATAGGATCTGATATTAAGTGACACTGACTTGATAGCCTAGGGGTGCTGAGCATCTTGCATAGCAGGGTCTTCAAACAGTTTTGATACCCTTGGATATTATGAGACCAGAGCTGTCTGCCAGATCATGATTTGTTTTGGTTCTTCTTGCCATATTGCTAGCATATTGCAGCTTTTACCAATGTCAAGGTATGTATCAAACTTTATCAGTGCTTAGAGGTTTTGCAGTGTTTATGGCAGCTGCTTGAGTATCTGCAGAAGATACACTGGCTTGCTTTCCCAGTCTTGAGCTTAGCAAGACACCTAGTTTTGGAGGCTTTGAGTGCCCTACCAAACCTGTTGTAAGAGAGACACACTCAGATGAGAGAGCTGAGTTGGCATGAGAGAGTAAAAAGCAGTTGTTTTTATAACACAGTAAACTGCTGTGCTCTTCTAGCACACAGACTTGGCAGTCAGGCTTGTACTGTCACCCATTTTTAAAGGACAGCTCATTTAAAGCTTCTTTTCAATATGCTTTTAAACAAGTAGAAATACACTTATAGTCAAGTAGATCTGGAGTTATTACCAATAACTCTTGAGACTCCGAAGGAATAATCTTAAATACCAAATACAATAAAAAAACCCCAGCTTCAGTAACAAAAAAAACCCAAACCCACAAGCCACTTTGATCTTACTGATACTCATGCAAGTCTCTCCCTTCAGGCTGCATTAATCTTAATTCCCCTAAGTGTTTTGTAAATTAAGAAAGTTAATGGTGAAGAGTGATTTATTTTTAGTTGGTTAAATGCCATTGAATGATGCTTAAAGCACACAAGTTCCTGATTAGCTGGTTTTTTTTCTGTAATAGGTAGCATATAATTCCCAGCTTAAAACTTCAGCAGTAACTCAACTATATTTAATATGCAAAGGAGTTGACAAGCAGATTGGCCTTCAGCACATTTGTTTTAAATAAGCTTTTCTATGTGTGATACTTTTGAATCAGTGAATCTGGGATTTTAAAGCAGCTGTCTGACCAGTGTGCCAAAGGAGGTTATCAGGTCAACACTAGATTTAAGTCATTATAGTTGTAGGGGTTTTCTGTTCTGTGTGTGGGTTTTTTGTTTTTGTCCTGTGTGGGGTGTTTGCTTGTTTGGTTTGTTTTTAATATATAGTGTTGCAGTTTGAGTGGTTTGTGTTTGTGTAACTGGTAAAGAGGTGCTGAAAGATATATCTGCCTAAGCAGAGAAGAGGCTGGGAAATACTCAGTCCTTATGTTTTTCATCCCCAAAACAAAGCCTTATTAAAAATAAAATCTCTCCTCTCCCCCCCCCTCACCCCACCCCCCATAAATTTTTATCAAAGACTAGCTTTCTGAGCTGTAGGTTTCATTGCATTTGTGTGTAGTTTTTGGAGTGGTGATTGGTTTTTTGTTCTTTTCTTAAGAAAGAGTAAATGCACTCTGCAGGTATATGCTGTGACCTTGCAGTTGTTTCTCTGTTTGGCCTCTTTGTCTGGTGCCTATGATGGGGAGTGTGTGACTTGCACAGTGTTCTTTTGTTGGGGTGTGTACAACCATGTCTTTCCTTCGCTGGGATGATAAGGAATGGGTCCTGCCTAACACGGTACCAAAAAATTGTGAAAGGGACAAGTGTACAAGTGTGGAGATACATACTTGGAACTCCTTTCTCACTATGCAGATTTCTTGTACTGTCAGGTTAGTTTAAGAGTTACAGTGAAGGGTGCTTGAGTGTAAAGAAAGACTAAACTGCAAAAATGTACTGCTTAGTATTTCCTACTGGTCAGTTCAGATATGTTTTTGAGGTGTTTGATGTAACCCTTGTTTAATATTTCGAACATCTGTTTGATTCTACAGCAACAAATTACATATGAGTACATAGGATGGATTTTTAAACTATTTTTATGCACTGTGATAATTTTAATTGTTGTCTTACTCCACTTTCAACTAGGACTAAGGGTTTTTTTTTTTTTAAATCCTTCTTCCCTTTTCCTACCTTCTTAAACTTTTCATCTGATGGCTAACCTGCCTCAAATGAAAGATTTCAGGCCACTTGTAAGAAAAGAGGTAGTTTCACAAAATGAGAAAAAGTGATATTAAAGTACATCTTTGTGTGTGACTTACATGAGATAGGTTAAGAACATGAAATAAATTACATGGAACAGCTGTCAGAGAAAAAGACTGTGAAGGCCCTGACCCTAGAATACCTGCACTCTAGATGTTGATAGATTTACCTGGGAGAAGGGGAAAGTCTGAAATACGATCCCATTTGCTGGATTTGTGGCAGCTATGGCACCAACAACTTTGAAATCTTAGATTTATTGCCAGGTAAATCTGCTGGTGTTGATGGTGACTGACTTCCTTAAAGGATGAATCTATACAAAATGAAATCTGCAGCTTCCCAAATGCCCAAACCTTGCAGCACAAGCCTTCTGTCAGATGATTGCCGGGTTCTAAGGACTGTCTGTTGGGTGTGTTTTGACTGTGGTGGGCACAAAGCCTTTCCAGGTGGGCTCATGTGGGTAGGGCACAAGACCTCAGGCAGCAGGGACTGTGCCTGGAAGCAGAGACCCCTGGTGAGGTACAGGGAGCTCAGTTTGTGTGGGTTCCCTTGGAGTGCTGACACCCACCTTCCTGGAGAGACTGGAGCTTTGCAGTCTCGCGATACAAAAGGAAGCTCCCATTGAATAGACTTTCCTCCCCCAAGTAGTATGATGGTTGAGAACTGCAGCCATGGGCAGCTGCTTCAACAAGGCAGCTCCTCCCCACATACAGTCATGAGTCTCTGAGTTTATTTATCTCGGAGTAATCTGTCCTGTTGGTATCTAGCTGACTGGCATAAGGCATGTCATTTAATTACTCCGTGTGTATGTGAAGAAGCATTCAATTGTCATGATGGAAGTGCAGTTCTTTTTGCTGGGTGTTCCAGGAAGTCTCCTAGAAGGGTATTCTGGTCTCCTTTTGCTAGTCTTAAATTAGGAAAGGATTTTAAAGGATTTTTAAATTTTTGTAGGCTGTGATGCAAATCTTAAGGCCTTAGGGAAGCTGTGTGTTCATAAAAAGGATGAATTTGGCTCGTAATGTTAACTGAGATCAGCTCACTGCACTTACTGGGGGGAGGTTTTTGCACTGTTAGTCAGTTTAAGCACTCCCAGTTTGTTTAATAATCCTTCTCTCTGTGTGATACAGGCCCTTTTCAGTTCCACATATTTGGCACACACTGCTGCTGTATCAGAGAAATTATGAATGGAGTGAACTGGTTTCCTGGCACTTGGGAAGCCATTGAAGTTTGTGCTTAACAGAACAACCATACTGAGTATGTAATACAATATAAATACACAGCAGCCTAAAATAACTTCTGTTTGTAGAGTGGGGACAAGTGTTTTTTGTTTATTATTTTAGCATATCATCAAAACAACTATTAAAAGGGGAAAATAATATTTTTAAAAAATTATTGTCCTTCCAAGGAACCAGCTAGAAGAGGGTAGAGTTTAACTACTACCTCTCACCTTTTTAATGACAAGTCATTAATTTTTCTTTGATATTCAGAGCAAGTCTGTTCCAGTTCTCAAGACATATGCCATATGCCCTTGAGGAGTAAAGCAATTAAGAATTACAAGGAGTATTATGCATTGCAGAAATAAGCAACCTGCTGAAATAGTAACCTGCCATGTGCTCCTAAGTCTCTCTATATGAATCAGGGCTTTGAAGTGGTGACTGATACATGAAGAATATGTCATCTTTGAGATTAACAAGACAGCTGCACTTGAGAGGAGGAACACATTTATTTACCTGTTCCATAACACTGACCTTCCTTCATGCAAGAAGATTCAGGCTTGAGTAACCACTTAAACTGCTGCCTCAGTCCTTGGGATGATATTGCTCTTCTGCTGAGACAAAGCAGGGTACAGGTTTAGCTGAACATACTTCATTACACTGTAGCTCTAATACTATTTCCTGACTGTATTAATTGCCTGGGATTCTTTCTGAGACTTCCTCCATTGCAGAAATAGGCCAGTTAAACTAGTCTTGTTTTCTTGGATAACTGGTCTCTGTAATAATTTCTCTAGCTTTCTCTTACTTGGATAAGTAACCCTGGTTCTTATGATGTTTTAATGCCCTGTGGTATAGCAGTACCTCGCGGTATGGGGTAGTGTCTCATTCTTGACCACTGGATTTTATGCAGACTGGTTTGGGAACAGCTTGGGAATGCAATAATTCACTTTGAAGAACTGCTGTGGATCTGTGTTTTATGTCTGTCTGGACTCAGGAATTCAAACATTGTCTTCTGTATTAACCACTGGACTGCTGTCTTCCTCAATTATATACATGTGAAGAGCAGAACACTTGACGAGGCAGATGTACTGGAAACACATCAAAGTTTATTAAAACACACAGCAACATTTAATAAAAAAGTTGCCTAGTGAAAAAAGTTAGTGTTAATTAAAGAATCTGTGAGTATTAAGAGTTCAGAATTTAAAGTTCATGTTGCTTGGCTGCCAAATCTTAATAAAATAAATTCTATGTGAGGTCCAAAGAGCAAGAGCTTACACATCTGTCTTTATATAACTGAGATATTTTTAATCCATAAGGAGGAGTGGTATGTTACAAAGTAGTGGAAACCACTTTGCATTGTGTGCATTCATAAAGAGGTGCTCATTAAAAATGCATTTTTAGTCACCACCTGTTATTTGTTTAATTTGGCGCTTTACTGCAGCGCTGTATTATTTCTGTCATCCTTCTTTTCCAAAGCACATTATTCATCACTTTGAACCATATGGCCAGAAATATATTCTGAACATCTGATTTATGTACTGGCCATTCCCTGAGGAAAAACCCTTGTGTCCATGTTTATGACCGGCCAGCAAAGCTTTTCGTGTCATCTTTTCATGAACATTTCTTACCTTCTGCGTACCAAAGATGCAATTAGGAGATTCGCAGCTGTGGTGCTACAAGGCAACAAGGGGGGTTGCACTTGATTAGGCAGAAAAAGCTTCTTTGCGCAAATTGATAAAAACCCCCAAGTAGTATGGGAACGGGAGAGCTTTCTGCAGGTCCTGTGTCCTCTACCTACCTCTCTCTTTCCTTTGCTCTTTCTTTGCCTGGAGTGATAGCCAAGAGTCTCCCTCCTATGGCAAAATTTCACAGAAGCTTGTAAAAGTTTGATTCCTCTGGATTGGTCTCATAAAAATGAGTATAAAAAACGCCTGTGGAGTTGCTATAATTCGTTTACCTTTTCTACTCCAAATCTTCTGTAATGTACAAGCATAACTGGGGATAAAGAACCCCATTAAATGTGCCACAGCCCTGCATTTCAGCACTCTGGCTTTATTGACTGTGCATATCTCCTCTGTTTGGAGATAAGATGTCGGCATGGTGTTGTCTCCCACTTATCTTTTTGTGATAGTGGTGTGTCCGGTAATGCTTGCATGAGTTGTGCACTCTGAACAGAGCATGTATACAGTGTACTACAGTGAATTTTCTCTTTAATGGAGGGCAAGGGAATGAATAGATGGCAGAGTGTCTTTTTCTTTCAGTCTGGTGTGAAATCTGGTATTTAACATGACTAGTGGGCAGGTTTCATTCTTATTCTTCTGGCCTGTGCACATATCAAAAACCTGCCATACAACCTGGTGTAATCAGCAGTCTGCTCACAGGAGGCCCTGAGTTTGAAACAGCGGGAGTTTTGCAGCTTGGAGCTGAATGGTGTTGGCAGAGCTGTTTGAAGAAGTTTGCTTAGTTCCTGCCTGCATTGTGCTGAGCCAATTTCAAAGGGACCGTTGCCTGTACCTCGTGAGAATGACTTCTAGTCAAAATTCACAAGGAATCATGTATCTACTAGTCTGAAATGCAGCAAATACTCTTTTTATTTTCAGTTTCAGTGCCTCTTTTTGTATTGCTGCTTAGAAAGTAACATCAGTGACTACACATTTAGTTTGGGGGAAATTCTGGTATTTATTACTGTATGTTAATGTTTGTCTTAGCAGATCTTCTGCATATTTTCGCTATCAAAAGAAATTGCTTCGTTTGGAGGTTCAAACTAAAATGCCTGATTTTAGCACCCTATATTTACCATGTATCTTAATGTTGTGGAAGTACAAACTTTGCCTTATGCTGAGATTTAGAGGAACTGTGGATTTGGGTACTGCTGCTGAGGTGCCAGAGTACCTAGACTTGTGTTAAGGTACTGTGTTATAACTGCTGGATTTTCTCTGATTACTTCCTCCAGGTAGTAAGCATCTATTTCTCCCTTTATAATTTGTGGGAGCTGCATGTTTTCTGAGCACTGCGAAGGAAGACCATTAGTTTGGATGCCCAGCTTCAAAATGCAGACTATTACTATAGGTTTGAAGAGCGTAATTTGTTTTACTGTAACATTCTTTTGGTGAGTGACTGCAGCAGTTCCCATAGAGCTCCAGTTTCTGATCGGCCATTCATCACTGAACTAATTCATGATACTCTGAGACAAACGGGTTTGTCAGAGTAATTTGATGCCTCCACCAAAGTATGTTTAAACAATGATGCAGAGCCATTTTAATAAGCTACGTGAAAAGCTCCTACTAAACCAGAATGGGATAGTCCTTACTCCAGCATTTAACATCATTGTCATTCCTGAGTTTGCAGTTGAGCTTGCATGGCTCCTTTTCATTTTTTACAGTGGAACTCCTTGCCAAGGTTTTGTGCTTTACTGAGGTGAAGGGTGTAAACACTGTGTCTGCAGATAAAATATGCTTGTGCTAGATTTCTCTGATTGTAGTGTCCCTTAAAATTTCATTGAGGGCTGCTTCTAGGAATCAGACTTCGTCCACCAAGGAGGTTCAGCATGCTTGGAGTGCTGCTAGGCTTAGATCTGGTGCTCAGTAGATGCAACAACAGTACTAACTTTTTGTATTACCTGTATTTTCTGAAATACTAATAATCATTATTTCTACAGAGCAATGCAGCCCAGATGTGCTGGATGGGAGGTGTTGCTGCTCTCTGCAGCCTGAGGCTTGAATTTCTCTTGCCTGGAGCAATTTTTCTGGCTATTTACCCTCCCCTCTGCTGCTTCCAGCTCATCATGGTTGCACTGCTGTTGTTTTGTGATCTGGTTGATAGGGAGCTCAAAGTCACTTGATACTTCATATTGGGTTTCCCTCCACTGTGTTGCTTAAATAATAAACCTGAGCTCTGCTGATGGAGGTAAGGGATATGAGCCACGTGTGAAGCAGCTTGGAAATTGCTGAGAACCATTCATGCCTGCCACCTTCATGTGCCCTTCAAGGACACTGAAAATTAAGTAGTATGGTTGAAAAAATGACTCCAGTAATAAAAAAGGGTCGGTAGTATGCATAGTTCTGCTTTTTCTGCCTATAGCCAAGGCAGCTCCTTGTGTTTGGGGGCTCTTGCTGACTTTGAATCTTTTGAGACCATTTTTTAAGGTTTTCATCCGTAAATACAAGGTCTTGAAAGTTGCTTTTTCCTTCAGCTATAAATAAGGCTTTTGTCTGACTGTATGATAGATGACATCCGCTTTCAGGAAAACACTAAACATCACAGCTTAGAAGGAAACTGTATTTTGTTGACATAAAGAAATGTAGTGGTCAGAAGCCTTAAAACTGGCATAGTACTGTTAGAAGCTAATCTATCCTAAATGTTAATAATAACATAGTGACACAGCTTCTGTTTCTCTCACAGATAGCATAAAGAAAGGATTTTCTAGGAAGCAACAGTAGCCTTCACATTTTTTCTCTTATCATGGGTATTTCCAGGGTGGTGTATGCATTGAGTGTGCTGTGACTACTGGTCAGTACTGATGAAGAGAAGTATAAAATGTGGAGAAAAGTCTTCTCTTAAAGCATAGTAATCACCTAACTGAGTTTTCTGCATCAGAAGCTCACCATTGCTGTTTACCTCTGTGGAAGCCATCTGCTAGGGCTGTCACGAAAGAACACTTAAACTGAGCTCTGTGGTATGAGACTGGTGGGAGAGCAAGAAGGGTAAAGCTCTGCTGAGTTAATTAATGTTAACAGTTATGAGTTATCTGCAAGATTCTCAGTAGATTACACAGATTGTATTAAGCAGGGTTAATCAGTCCTTTCAGATACTTAAAGGAGCACTGTTAAGAACTGGCAAGACTGAAAGTTCTTCTTGAGAGAGTGTTTGCATGTGCAAGTATGCATATGTGTGTGAATGCATAGCCTGGATTACCATTGATAAGTAAATTTTGCCTAGCAGCTACCACACAGGGATATCGGCTATTTCCTGTTCTGTGTATAGGTGAAATTGTGGCAGCTATTGGATGGGACTTTTTCCTTTTATCTATTTTTGGTCATAACTCTCTTTTTGTGAAATATTTCCCCTGCTGTGCGGTAAGGAGATCTTTGTTATCCTGTGATATTAACTGGTATTTGAATTGTGGACTCAGTGAGGCTTCATGGCTTTTCAGCATTAATTTTTAATGGCTTTCTCTTGCATATCTCTGAAATAGAATGTGGAAGGTGCCTGGGGTTTGTAAGTGTCTAGAGCATGAATTCATCATAAAGAAGAATTTGGTGATTGCAGATGTACCACAGCACCTTGTGTTATGATTTTTCATATTTGTTCAAAATGCTTGTGTGTTCATTTTTTAAAACTATTTTTTGGTGTAAATTCTCAGACTCAAAATAAGTTGGATAACTGACCTGACCCTGAAAGACTAACCTTAAATTTTATCAAGTATATGATATATCACAGTTTTTCTTTCGTCGCTTTAGCAGACTTTTCAGTGTTGTGTGTTTGAGAAGCCACCTTGTTGCTGTGTGGTAGGGGTAGGACTCCTGATGCTCTTGCTGCTGAGCCGTGGGGACTCCAAATGTGTGAATGTGGGGGACAGTCTTCCTTATAGCGAATCAGATGGGGTTTCTAGAAGGATTTTGCTTTTTACAGGTTTGAGCAGTTATAATGATCCCAGAGTAACAGGGGGACAAATAGCAGAAACACATATACACAGAACTCAGTATGTGTAGATGTATATAGATACATGTGTGTATCCATATCTTGTTAGAGGACAGTATTTCTGTTGCTGTGGGATGCCGAGAAGGCAGGGCCAACAAGTGAACTTCCGTGAGATGGGAATGGCACAGGAGAGGGTGAGTCCCCCAGTGTCCTGGAGTGGAGGATGTCCGGGGGCTGCCCCAGGTCCCCTCCTGGACCCGCTTGCTTTGGGTGAGTGCTGAGCACTAAGCATCCTGAAGCACTATCCCCTTCTGTCCTGGTAGCTCCAGGCTGGCAGTTTACAAAGGGATCAGATGCCAGTGAGAGGTCTCCGTGGGGTGGGACCGAGGAGGAGGCTCCTCTGTCACCTCCCCCATGGCAACAAGTTGTGCAAATCAGGGAGGCTGTTCTTGGCAGCTTGACCTGTGGGTTTTGCCTGACCTGGCTTTGCCTCGGTGCAAATTACTGGCAGTAAACTCTGTGAGTAGCCCGAGTGTCAGCTGCAAATAACTGTGTCTCCTCTCCGTGGGTACCTGTGCCCCCCCTCCGAGGGGGACGCAGTAACTCTCCAGATGGAAAGGTTGTTTGCCTATGAAAACAATTGAGCATAGAAAATCCAGAAAAGGAACGATGAGAGCCCAGAGCCTATTTTGAGGACATGGCTTCCTTTTCCTGCCCTCTCATTTTATTCACTGCTAGATTCTGTGGTCATCGTTCTTCTTTTTTTTCTTCTATGGTAACTGCAACTCAGTGCTAATGGTAAAACTGATGATTGTTGAAGTAAAAGCTGGGAGTGTTTTCTTTCCCAAGAGTGCTTGGGTTACCTTGAGAAAGTCACATGAAGTTTACTGCAGTTTCTCCACCTGTACAGTGCAAGAAGTGTTGATGGTCTTGAAAATTCCCTGCATGTTCCCTGCCTGGGGCAATCTGCTAGCTATAAAGAGAAACACCACTGTACATTTGTGCACTGGAAAACCATCTGATCTGACTTGAAGCTTCTCCCTTTACTCACCTTAAGAAAAAATTTGAGGCTGTTGCTACAGTGGCAAAGCACCTGGCTAGGGATGTGTGCGTGTTTGTTGAACGTGTTAATATTGGGTAAATTAGATGATAGTGATAATGCAGTGATACATTGAAGTAATGATGTTGGATATAAATTCTGCTTCAGAGTAGTGGGAAAGCTCATAACATTAACCTGCAATGATACCCATTAAGAGGTTTTTTTAGGAGTATTTGAGAGGGGCATGCCTGAACTGCAAGGACTGTCTGCTTTACTGGTATTTGAGTTTTTAGTGCCCCTGGTAACTGGTTGGTAATGGGAGTTTGCCTACGAGAGAGCATCAGGTGGTTGTAGCAGAAAGCACCTAACATAATCAAATGATTAGCAAATACAGACTCCTTTGGTTTTGTTTTAACCTACAGACCTTACCAGTAAAACCTGCTGTTCCCTCTACTTTCCCCAGTCACCTCATTTGTCCCATAGCATCATACTGTTTGGTCAGGTATCCTTGTAGGATGGCAGAGATTGTTCCCTGTACCCTCTCCTCTTCCCTTCAGACCAGCAAAAAACTTCCCTCCTCTGTAAATCCAACGTGGATTTTTGCATGGTTATCTGCAAATGCCTCAAGGACCTCTCTTGCCCAGGCTGCATTCTCTATTGCAGTTAGATAATAAGCTGATGGCATAGTGACTGTGTGCACACTTCCTGAAACATTAATTTGCTGTCCAATACTAGGTTGCCTGTAAGGTGCCCAAGCACAGGTTTTAAGCTTGTTGGAAACTCATGGTTAAAAATCTTTAAAATTAGCTTTTGGAAATCAGTCAGTTTAATTTAAACTTAATTTTTTTTTCCTTCACATTTATAAACATGCTAGAGTGAGAAAGTAGGATGAGTACTGACAGACGGGTTGCTCAGTTCTCTAACAGGTATTCATCAAGCACTGTCACAACCCTTTTCTTCACTGGGGGAAAAAATTGTCCTGGAAATACTGTTTTTCCTGAGTTAGAGACAAAGATTTTTATGCATTTCAAAGCGAGCAATGCTATCCCATAAAATTCCTGTTGGTCATCACTGCTTGAATACTGACCATGTATTTACAGTTTCTAAGTTTCTAGGTGTCATTTTCTGTGTTTCTCCAGTGCTACCCATTTGAGTTTCTCAAAGTGGTTTACCAGTGTAACGTGAATTAAATCTTGTTTGTTCAGGGAGTATTAGTCTGGAAAGACTGAGCACATTTGTGCTTGTTTCTGAGCCTTTAACTACCTTATATTTGAGCAGCTCTGAGGGTGTTTGGATGTTTGGAAGGCAAGGCATGGCACCTTTTCCTAACGAGAAATACTTTTCTCTGTGAGCTGACCCCATGGCAATCAAGATGGCTGAGACAGTAGGATGTTACTCAGCGTTAGTAAGAGTGGCAGGGTAAAGCAGCTTGTTTCTTTTGGGGGCTGAGAGGTAGATCAAAAGTTCTTCATGCGTTCCTGCTTCAAACAGGACATTAGAGTATCAGATTGGTAACAGCCAACTTGGATGTTTGTTTTGCTTCTATTACCCTTAGTCACTGGTGAAATTTGACTCATACATTCACATTAAAGTAGTTTACATTTGTTAGGCCTTCTGTTTGCTACTAAAATATTTTTCGTAATACTAGAAATCATGAAATTATCCCATTTTTGTCCCCTCCCTGCTCTATTCATTTTTTCTAGTTTGACAGATTTGTTTTCTTATTTAAGCATCAGCTTTGACTTGGCTTTTCAATATTTGTACTAGAGAAACCTCAAAATTATTTCTGTCACACAAGCACCTGTACCCTCACAGGATTAACAGTTTGTTTTAGGGCTTTCCCCAAGAAAACACATTCTTTTTCAAGAAACATTTGTACTAATAAATTACTTGATACTGTCAAAAATGCAAAAAGTATACATTTGTGCTACCTAGCTCCTGCTCATTATTCATCTTTGGGAAAGTAGTATTGCTATAATGTGTAACTGGTATTCCTACATCTTCCCATCTTTAACTCCTTTTTTCCTCTACTTTTGGCTGCTGCTTTTTCAGAAATTGTGTCACAATTGTCATTCCAGTGGTTGCCTGCTTCTTTAGAGTCTTGGTACTTTTTCAGAGCCTGGACCTGTATTACAGTGTTGAAGTTGCAATGCAGATGTTTGGTTCTGAACATATAAGTAAGCCTCACAACTTGCTGTGTACTTGCCTCGGGTTAATTAATTTTGGTCTTCTTCATGGCACTACAGAAATTGTGTTACAAAATTCAGTGTATTTTATGTGAACTGATTATCGTGTGCCCAGTTAGGTGTTTACTGTGTATGTTTCATATAAACACATAAACCCCCCAAGTTTTAGAAATGCTTATAATAGGAGAAATGGCAGAAAAAAGATCTTGCACATAATCTTCCTTAGAGAAGCTTTTATTGTGTTAGTGTTTATTTCTTGATAACAAGCTGTATTTTTAATATAAGTTTTTCACTCCAGTGATCAAGGGCAGTGGAGCAGAGTTTGTACCTCGGAGCTCTGCATGGCTAATGTTTTGGTATCAGGCTTCAGTGTTAAGCTTAAATGTAGTTGCTCAGTTTTAGAGTTTGATGTGAAAATTTTTGATTATCCTGGCAAAATATGCCCAGTGTATGGGGAAAACGGACTACCTTTTAAAACAAGGGAGGGTGCTTGGTGCTGAGCTTCAGAGAATGCAGTGGTGCTTTAAGTCTGTTCTGATGGCCTGTGGTGTTTTTTTACTGTGTGTTAAGGTGAATTATTACAGTCCTTAGAGACCATCGTAGATTAGCTGGAAGTGTGTTCAACAGATGGATTGCATTTTGGGTGGTTAGATTTGTAATGTCAAGTGACAAGCCTTTAACACAGCACATTTCATATTCCCTGTTACTGCATAAACCACCGCAGGACAAATCTAAGATGAAATAAAATAGAAGTCAAGAGTAATTTGTCAGGACACTATTACAAACATGTGTAGTCACTTGCACATGATTTGAAAAGAGAAGTTGAGGTTAAATCAATAGGCTTTTTATTTGTAGCAAAAGTAGGTAAATTAGTCAAAGGTGCTGCTGGCAATAAAAGCAGGAAAACACAGTGCTCCGCAATTGGATTTTCTCGTCTCTGGGTCAAATCAATATTGCCACTAGGCACAACCATAGTTGTATGTTTTATTAACATAAGTGATTCATCCTGGAGTTAGTGAAACTAGGATAAAAAAATCCGCTGCTATACACTTCATTGTTCAGAAGCAAATGTACACTTTTGTACTTAGTTTGATTAAAAAATAAAAGTCCTATGCAACTGATGGGTGTCAGCTTCTCCATTATTTATTCCACTGGACTAGAAGTACAGCTAAGTGTGTCCTAAAATGCTTGTTACATATATGAAAGTACCGTTATTTAAATACACTTAGATTCTTTTTTTTTTTGTGATGTGAAAAATGTGCGTTGTGAACAATTCCATCTTAAAGCAAAATATGTTTATCAGGACTTGTTTTGCTTTCCAGGCCCTTCGATATCTGGAGTGATTTAGTTCTTTCCAGCCTGGATGAATTGATTTAACCAGTTCATAAAGCAGCAAGAGTGCACACAATGGATCATATTATAACCACAGAATCTTATTTTCATTTCCTTCCTCCACTGCTTGTTATTATTTTTTTCATCAGCCTACCAATACCTTGAGTATATATAACAAGCTCTTTGTTCCAAGGATGTCTTACTGTTGGTACAGCTCCAGTGCATGAGGTTTTGCTCCTGGATGGGACCTCTGCACTACTTTAAAACAAATAACAAAACCTGAGCCATAACAATGAATTGGGTGGATGGTTATGCCTGGGTCCTTCTAGGTTTTTGGGGGGATTTTATATAATAGACTATAATATGCCATCCAAATGTCATATGTGTAATTTTTAAAAATAAAATCTGATCTTACATGGTGTATTTCTACACTGAGTATATTTTTGACATTTAGTGGGTTATCTGCACCCTGCACAGGCTGAGCACAGTTAAGACTAGGTATGATTCCTTCACATCCCCTCCCACTGAGATTCCAGTCTACGATTGTCAGAACTGATTATTTTCAGCAGATGAGGCAACAGTTATTTTAGTGGCTTTTGGGTTTCCACTTGAAGGGTCTTTAGAAATGTGCTTTGTAATTTGCTGGTTTTCAGTAGAAAAAAAAAAATCCCTTTAAAGACAGCTAATCCTCTAGTCCATCACATAACAAGTACAATTGTTGCAGAGATGAGCAAAGTTCTTAATCAAATTTTGTCATGTATATAATGTGTTGGCAGGGAAACAGTGAGCACTGAGTCACATACATGCTGTCATCAGGCATGCTTGCATGGCAAGATATACATGGAAAATGTGTCAATAAAACATGTGTGTTTCACTTCCTTGTCATTTCTGTGCAACGGCTTGTTTCATCTTGTCTAATCTTTTGAGACCCTGCCATAGAGTTCACAAAATCTTGCGATGATTTCTCTGACACTATTAAAAACTCCCCAGATAATTACAGCAATCCCCCCAACCTTTATGAAGTTTATATCTATTGGAAGACAAATATATTTAAATAGCTTTTCATTATTATTTTAATGCAAAACTGGAAACTTTGAAATAAACATACTTAAAAAAACAACCCTTGTGTCTCAATTTGCTGTTTAAACTGTTTATTTTAAAGGTTGTTCATTAGCATGTTTGCTCTTCCTTAGAATTCTGATTCCAGAAAAGCTTGTGTTTGATTGTCCCATGGACTTGGAGTGCCCCTTGCCTGGGAAATGCAGCTTCCAGCCTGTCTTTGTGGTAGCATCCAAAGGGGCCTTAAAGTGCGTAGGGGTAAAGCTGCCACCCCATCCTGCTGCTAGGAGGCTTTGGGCTGGTGCAGATGGCCAGACTCCTGCTGAGACGCTCTCTAAGGATTCAGTGTTTCACCAAATGTTTCCCACTCCAAGGATGTTTTTGAGATCAGATCCATACTGAGATTATCAGAGTAAGGTATTGGCTGTGCTGCACAGATAGGAAGGACTGTGCTGAGCTTTCCTGCTCCATTGGCCTGAGTTGCAGCGAAAATGTAAGCCAAATTTCCTGGCTGGGTACTGTTTGCTTTTGCTGGTATAAATAAAGCTGATGATGGTTTTTCCTCATGGGCATTTTAAGTAGGAAAGCACCATTTGGCTTCCAGTCAGCTGGGCAATTAGCATTTTATAGCCAAGCAATATACTTAAATGGAATTGCTTGGCTTGAGCATTGAATTACAATGACTGGTAGACTGCCTCTCTCCTTACATAATTTATTTAGTACTTGTTTCTTGTTTAGGATTCAGGCAGAGGCTAATTTAATTCTGCATGAGAAGCTAGTAGTTACTCTACATTAATGCTGTGCTGTATGGTAATGCAGGGAAAGGTTTTTGTGTAAAGCTTGTATTTGCCTGGTCTCTCAGCCATGGAAAGGACAATTTTACCTACTCCTTTCCTAGCAATTTGTTCTTTGCAATAGCTGTTGGCACGCTTAAATTGGCACCTAAAAAGTGCATCTAAGAATAATACCTTAAGACCATACTTGTTGCACATGTATTTTTAAGAAGCAGATATGTATTTGAAGTATAGTATGGACCAAGGAGACTTTGTTCCTACAAAATTACAATCCCACTTACTCTGTTACAGGTAAATACAGTGTTAATATGTGACCACGGTGACTTGAGAGGGAGAGCTTCCACTGCATCTCTTCTGAGGATCTAAGGCAAAGAGCAAACATCCGGTGTTGTGTGATCTTGGAGGGATAAAAAGAGGATGTAAAATATGCCTCAGCACTCCAGGAATGATTAGAAACTTTCAGATGGAGGGGAATGAATTTGTTTGTTCATGCATTTAGTAAGCCTAAATGCTTAATTTGGTGCTTAGAATTTTATCTTTAATCTTGTATGTGTCTTGATTTTTCCTAAGGCCCTTGACTGTTAGAATCAATGTGGGGGAATTTTGGCTTTATTTTGTCTTAAGCTTCTTTTTTAAAAAGTGATTGCAAAGAGCTTGCAAATGTCAAGCAAGTTCACAGCAGGGGCTTAGACACCAGAAGGCTGCTGATAAGAACACAGCACTGATAATTATGTTTAATCTTATGATTTCTAGGTAATTCACTGATGTTTCTTTGTGTACCAGTTCTTGAGTGCCTGGGTGCTTTCAGCAAAACTTACCTCTGGCTTAGGCAGTATCCTTCTCGTTGCTGGGGTGTCACGATTGTCCCAGCCAGCTTCAGGCGCCATGTCTGTGTGGGCAAGCACCCTGTGTGACCTTCATTTGAAAAGCCCTCTCTGTCAATACAGGGTCATGTAACTGCTTGCTCAAACCTTTATGGGCTTTATCTACTGAGTTTGGGTGTCTGGCTCAAGGAGTGTAAGACTTGGCTGCTGATCCTTGTATTTTGTGATATGGTGTTGATGTACTATCTAGAAGCATCCGTTCTTTTAACCATCACTGCTGTCAAAAGACTTTGGACACATCTCTTCAAGTTTAAAATATCCTGATCTTTGGGCGAGGAGCATTTCAGAAACCTACAGGCAGTGCACTGAGGCCTGACGGGGATTTGTTTTGATTCCTTAAATAACACTTCTGGTACCAACGGGTTTTTTTTCATGGAAATCTCATTAGCAACAAAAAATAAATTAAAAAGACAAACCATGTTCTGAGGGAGGTGATTTGCTGACTTGCAGTAGCTGGCTTCTGAGTTGGTTAGTGGTCTAGCTGTAAATCTGGCAATTTAGATCCTAATGGTTCTAATAATCTGGGAAATTGTTACCATGTGTTGTTGTTGTAACCTTTACTGTTTTAACCAAGCTTTAGTTGTGCTGTAAAAATAATTACGAGGCTTCTCACAGGAGGAATTAGGCTTTTTGCATGTATAGTTGCTCTCCAGGGTACTCCAGGTTGCTGTGGGCTATTTAAAATGTTTGAAAACCCTGTTTCCCTCTCCAGCAGCTCCTGCCTGGATGTGTTGCCCCTAGCCCTGCTGGTTGCCTGAGGCAGAAGGACGCACACACACCATCTCTGCCTCTGCTGTGGAGTCTCACAGCTGTTTGATTTCAAGCATAACAGCATCCTTTATATATAATGCAGTAACATAATTGTTGCCCCTGTGGGGAAATGCTGCATTTTATCTACCATTTCTTTCTCTGTCTGGGGTTCAGTGGTGTGTCCAGGTTCACCCAATGCCCAGAGTAGCTGTACCTTGGGAGGTGGGTCCATGGGACCCTCTGGTCCCTGTGCCAGTTCACAGGCTGGAACAGCACAGTTCCCTGCCTGAAGCCTGTTTGACTTCATGGGGTCTTCAGGGAGGAATGATAAGATGTGAGGAGAGCTGAGAGGCCAGGCTGAGGCACAGAGCATTTTACTTGTCAATCTGTGTTATTGAAAACAAGAAAATATTGATAAATGATAGAAGTTGAAGAATTCCTGATTTGCTCTTAGGTGAGGGGGATGGTAGTTCTGTTTCCATATGTGGCGTTTTGAGCAATGGATCTGAGACCTGGTCACATTATCCCAGATACTGAGTCAGTCACTGAGTGTCAGCTGAGCTTCAAACTTTCTGGGGTTTCAGTCTGGACAAAATCTGAGCTAAATTCATCAGTGTAGGAGCTTTCCCTTAGCATGTTTTATCTCACGCTTGCAGCTGTGTGAGTGGATGATTCATTGGTACATTGGTTCACAGAGGATAGTTTATTAAACTGAAGTAACTGTTTCTCTGACTTACTTTCCGTGAGAAAAGGACACTTGCTTTCTTTGAGAAAGGAGAGCAGTGGCATTGACCTTCCTTTATAAAGTGTTGAGATCTGCTGGTGAGCTGCACTGCGTAAGTCAGGTGTTATCACAAGCACTAATCTGAAGGTGAAGGCTTTTAGAATAATACAGATAATTATCTGTTTAAATATTTTACTTTAAAAATAAACGGGTCAGAGTATCACCTCTTGAAACAATTGGAATCTTTCAATCTGAATTAACAAATCACTCTTCCAGGCTTGGGGCCATTTCAGCTTCCATTCAGTGACTGTCAGATTCTTGCCAGAAGATACTGAGCTCAGACAATTATGAGGGAGTTCAGTCATGGTTATGTTGGATGGTAAACTCAAAACAATTTTGCAGGAGGAGCTCATGGGAATGTTAACAGCATAAAGGTTAGCTGTAATGTCTTTTGTGTCTGCCAGTTAAATAGCTAGCGATCTGATGATTACACAAAGACAACGCAAATTCCTTATGCATTCCTGCCTCAGTGCTGCTCCACGTGCTGGGTGACTGGAAGCAGAATTCTTTCTCCTCTTTTTTGCCATGGAAATTGCTGGTTAAAGCTCAATACTTCAGTATATGCAAAGTGTGATTGTTTTGTTTTGTTTAAAGCCTCAGTGCCATGCTGTGTTGTCATAGCACATATTGCAGTCCAGCCATGTGCTCTTTCATCCAATAGGTTTCACACCTGTTTTGGTAACAGATGCAAACAAACTTTGTTTAATGTGTCTCAAATGCCCAAAATACAAAATGCATTTGGCTAATGAGTCAGCAAATATTTGGTCTGCATTAGCTAAGCTTCATATTACATAAAGGACTGTAGAACCTTTTTCCTTAACAGCTCCAAAAACCCTATTAGCTGTGACATTGAGATATTTTTACTTTATCCAAAAGCAGAAGTGCCAAGAAGTGTGTTTTGGTATGGATCAGAGGAAAAAAATTAAATGTGTTGTGTCCAAGACATTTTTTAGAATATGCACTCTGATTGCTTATCAAAAGCTGCAGGCTCTCTGAATTTCCTCTTTCAATCAGGCTTAATTTTCCTCCTGTGGTGTAACTTTGAAAGCAGAGAAATAACAATGGGTAGCTTGGAGGGGAAGTGTTTGGGTGAATGGGTGATTGTTTCAGGAAGAGTGTTTCTTTGCTGGGCTGTGGTGCTTTTTCCCCTGCTCTGAATGCTTTGCCAGTATCAATGCATGTGCCCTTCCAGTGGCCTAAGGGGTAGTCTGGGAAGTGGAGACAAGCCGGAAAAAGGCACCTGCCAAACATGTGGTAGGGTTGTATCTGTGAAATTTTGTTTCCTGAATCTCACAGCACAGCATTTCAGTCATACAGCTGTTTCCCTCCCAGGCTTTTTATGTGAAATAAAAACTTGCCTGCAGAATGTGTTATCCAGATCATCACAAGTGGGTGCTGGTAACTGCAGGTCAAAGCTAACAACTGTACTGCTCTGCTCTTCCTTTCTGGGGTGCATAGCTGATCGTATTATTGTGCAGAGTCCCCTTTGCAATGTATTTATTTGAATAACTTTAAGCATTTTGCCTGCCCCAGGGTTTGTAGCCTTTCTTCTCCATTAAGCCATTCCGTGATTTCAGAGCAGCTTCAGACAGCTGGCATTTAAATGTTGAACCTGATGCACCCCCCTTCTGTCATCTCCCCCAATATAAAATGACCCTTAAGTTCTGTTCATGACATACTTAATTCTGTTTTACTCCTCATTAAAAACAATGCAAATAAATCTAGAACTTTATACCCAGTTTCTCTGAGCAGTGCCAGATGCCTGGTCAAAGGCTTTTCCCCACTCCCACTTCCCCAGCCCATCCTTAAATTTTCAGACCCATGAAATAATTTGACCAATTATTTGAGTTACTCAAACTTCACAGAGTGGCTTAGGTACCTTTGAACCAGCTGCATTTATATGCCCTGAAACATGGCAGCAGCTGTATGTTGCACAGGAGATGAATACAGGTCATGCCTGGGGTAAAGGCATGAATGATTGGTGTGCCTGGCATGGTCATGCATTTATCCTGATTGGTGCCATGGGACCCTTTAAGTTCCATATTAACCATTGTTAAAAGAGGCGATTAGTGTATGTTAGCTGTGCAACCTGATGCTGTCTTCAAATAGTGATATCTCTCTCAAGTGGGGCTTCCTCTTGTGACCTCTGACCTGACAGTATGTTAAAAGCTTTGTAATTGGTGGAGCTTTGTATTCTTTGTGGTGGCATTGATTTGGATTCCTTCATGCTGATCTTTGTCTGTTGTTCCCTTTTGTTTAGGAAGTCCTCCAGCAGCTGATTGTAATGAATTTACCAAATGTTTTAATGATTGGTAAAGATCCTCTTTCTGGTGAGTAGTTCATTGGGTTCTTTATCTGTCTCCTCTGTAATACTAAATAAAATCTGTATTTGTTTTGTTTTCTTAAGCAATTCCGTAATTCTGTTCTAATTTAGGTTGGAAAACACCTTAAAGAGTCCAGCTCTTAACACTAAACTATGTCCCTGAGCACCACATCTATGTCTTTTAATACTTCCAGGGATGGTGACTCAACCACTTCCCCGTCCATCCTGTTCCAATCCTTGACCACCCTTTCAATGAAGAAATTTTTCCTAGTGTCTATAGGAGTATTCTTAAGCCTCCCGTGGTACAACTTGAGGCCATTTCCTCTTGACCTGCTGCTTGGTATTTGGGAGAAGAGACCAACCCCCACCTCACTACAACATCCTTTCAGGTAGTTGTAGAGAGCAATAAAGTCCCCCAGAGCTTCCTTTTCTCCAGGCTAAACACCCCCAGCTCCCTCAGCAGCTCCTCATCAGACTTACGCTCCAGACCCTCCCCCAGCTCTGTTGCCCTTCTCTGGACACGCTCCAACACCTCAATGTCTTTCTTGTCATGAGGGGCCCAGAACTGAACACAGGATTTGAGGTGTGTACAGTGCCAAATACAGGGGGACAGTTCCTGTCCTGGTCCTGCTGGCCACACTATTGCTGACACAGGATGCCATTGGCCTTCTTGGCCACCTGGGCACAGCTGGCTCAGGTTCAGCTGCTGTCAAATGGCACCTCCAGCTCCTTTTCCACAGGGCTGCTTTCCAGCCACTCTACCCCCAGCCTGTAGCAATGCCTGGGATTGTTGTTGACCCAAGGGCAGGACCTTTACTGCTTTGAACCTCATACCACTGGCCTCAGCCCATCGATCCAGCCTGTCCAAATCCCTCTGCAGAGCCTTCCTACCTTCCAGCAGATCAACGCTCCCACCCAATTCAGTGTCATCTGCAAACTGACTGAGGGTGCCCTTGATCCCCTTGTCCAGATCATTGATAAAGATGTTAAATGGGGCTGACCTCAATATTGAGCACTGGGGAACCCCACTTGTGACTGGCCACCAGGTGGATTTAACTGTTTGGACTGAGTTGCTCCCAAGGGACTGTGGCAGCCAGTCTCCTAAACAGGCCATAATACTAACATGCTTTTTAATAAACGGTGTGTATTTGTAGGTGAATGACAAATACTTGAGCATCTCTGAATCATACAACTTTATGTATCTAGAATGTAACACTGAGGTATATAAATACCTGTACAAATAAATATACATGTGTATTTGCATGTGATGCATATATATGTGTGTTGAGTGAGTTCTTGCCAAAGCCAGAACAGCAGCTGTTTGTTCCTTTGAAAGCTGTATCTTCACCCCTTGCTGCAAGTGACCCAGGATATAGTTTGCCATACGACAATGATGTATTGTCCTTCAGGTGTTCTGTGTGCCTGTATAATGAGTTTAGTTCTGGCTGTATGTACATACTCAGGGTCTTGCAGAATTGCCAAAAGGTGTGAAGGAACTGCAAATGAAATGTGGGAAGAAAATTAAGTGAGGACGGAGAGAAAAATAGGTATATGAAAAAATAGGAAAAAGTGAGGAAGAGAATGGACAAAAAGAAAAACATTGGTCTGGCCATGTTGTTTAGACAATTATATCTGTTGCACGAAGTATCACATCAAAAGTAAGGTGGAAGCCAGTGAGCTCATGTCCAGAGTCCAGTGCTTTTGCTGAGACAAAATGAAAGCTGTTTAGCCTGAAAATGAAGTTGTCTTCTTTGAACCACATTTCTGAAATGGAAAGTTTTGTTGCTATGTTTCTTACTTTTTTTTTTTCTTTTTGCCTGCCCATTCTGTCTCTGCCTGAGCCCAGTGCTAGTGCCAAGGACATTGTATTTGTTTTTACCAAAGAAGGTAAATTGAAAGAACCCTGTCAGCAGTGATGGAGAATGACATGGTAATCAGCATCTCCAGAACAAACAAATGGCAGAAACCTTGGCAGAAGATTCTATTTTGCTGCTCTTAGCAGCTGTAGAGTGCATGTGTTCAAAAAAGCATTTGTCAGAAAATAATATTAGCAGATGTTGGATCACTGAAGCTCACAGTCTTGGCACTTCTGTGTTAAAATCAAACTGAGAGTAAGGAATCCACTTCTTCAGCAAGCAGAATAAAGTCTGCAAGTCTTAATTGGGCTGTATAGGCTACAAGTTATGGGCAGGGAAGAAAGTCAAAATACGAGAGCTGTTGTTCTTCTCGGTCGTATGGGCAATGGGCTGCTTAGCATCAAGAGTGCTACTGAATAGAAATGTTTGGGCCAGCAAGGCAGCATCTCTGCTGGCTAAATGTCAATGGGAAAGTCTGGCTGGTTCCTTGTCACAGCCATTCCAGAGCGACAGCTGGCAGGAGACTCATAATGTGGTAAAGACAGTTTTGGTTCCTGGGAAAGCTGCACATTTGAAAGCTGTCCTATATTCAGCTATAATTTGCTATCATTGACCTGCTCGTTTTTGTCAGTACCTTAGATTGCTCTTTGAAGAAAGTACCTGTGTCTCTTGTAGGAAAGACACTGGTCATCCATGTGTTCCTGTCTTCTAGCTCCTTTAATTACAACCAGAAAACTTTGTTCTCTGAGATCTTTTAAAATGTGGTGGTTTGGTTTGGCTTTTTTTGGGGTTTTGTTGGGGGGTTTTTTGTTTGGGTTTTTTTTGTTGTTGTTCATTTGGTTTGGTTTTTTGTGGTATTTTAAAATTTATTTTCCTCATTGCTGACTTATCATTGGAATTATTGAGACAGAACCTGAGAAGAAAGGATAAAAAATGCAAAAGTGTAATGTCTGGATGTCTAAAATTCATGGGGTATGTGTGCAAAAAAAAAATACAAATTTCTCATTTAGCCATATTATGTAAGGGTTTTTGAGAACCAGTCCCAGCTTACACATGACAAAAGAAGGTCGTGAGCAAAGGAAGACTTGAGATGTATTTGCTTTCAAGAATGTATTCAAGGAGGAGTGTCTGAGGAGCTGATCTTAATCTTACTGTTGTGTAGGCTTTCACTGGTAAGATGTGCAGGAGAGATGGTTAGAGAAGTGGAGAACTTGAACTTCCTTCAGGAAGAAGAACCTGGCTGAGGACTAAGGGAAAGCTTGGAAAGAGGGAACAGGAAGGAGGTGGCTGAGGCAAAGGTGGTAAAACCAATGCAAAAAGCTGAATGAAGGAATAGGCTGTGATGAGCAGTGTAAGAGTGAGTGATGAACCTGGTGATGGTGTCTTTGTTTCTGTCTTGCAGAGAGGAGTCAGAGGAAGGCAGAAGTACTCGGGAGGGGGAAAAACAAAGATATTCTCTCTCAGTGAGGCAGCGATGAAATCCCGGTTTTGCCTTCCCTGTCCTGTAGCTAAGTTATTTCACTGAAAGGTCCCTCTTGATCAGAGGAAGAAGAATCAATCCCACAGTCACATTCCTGGAACAAATCCAGTATTGCTTTGTACTGTTTGAGCTGGGAATGCTCTTAATGACTGTATTGACTCCACAGGTCTAAGACCAGAGAGCTGTTAAATCTGATTCACTGTGTACAATTTCAGTGCCTTATTTCTTGTAACAAGCCCACGGGATGTTTTGCTATGCACACTTTCCAGAAATTTTACTTTTGCCTTCTAAAACACAGCCAAAAGTGGTGTTACAGGCGTTAAACTATGAATTGAACAGCACCAAGGCTGTGAATGCTGTTCTTGCTTTAGCTTCCATTTGGCACTCACTAGTTGACTACTGGGGGCTTCTGCAGCTCTTCTTTGAACATGAGATTATTGGAAAAACAGAGCTGCCATCACAAAAAATGCAGTAGCACTTGGGCTTTTGCATAGGAAAAGGCACGTCTGCTGGGTTTATGATCTTTACTTGCTTTCGTGTCCTCTAAATAGTTTGGTTCCAGGCCATGGCAAATTTGCCTACTTCAGTTCATTTGTCCATGGGCATAAAAATAGCAGAAATATTTCTTAGAAGATGAAGGCTTGACTGTTTTCTAGAATATAGGGAGCTAAAAATAAACTTGAAAGTTTAATTAAAAGATTTAAAAATTTTTCCCAGGAATTTGACTTGCAGAACAATGCAACTGATATTAGAGGATTTAGTCTCTTCACTGCACTTGTGGTAGACAGCTACTACCATTAAATTTCCTCTTCGTTTCTGTCTTTCTCAATTGGTTTACTTGCTGAACAGCTTTTTCAATTAATTACTGCACCACAAATCCCCATGTTCAATTTATCATCTATGACATTGCTGTAATCACTTTTTCATATTATGTCTGGTTTTAGCATGCCTTATAAATGGCCACTCATTAATGTGGCCACACAGGGAATATCAGTACACAGTAATGGCTGTGAACCTCTATTTAGATGTATTTTTTAATTTCTCCATTCCTAGACATTTTTAATTTTACACAGCTAGTGAGTGTACTTGAAAACTTATGGCAATTAATCTTTTGAAACAGTCATAATCATGAGGGGGGAGAGATTTTAACTTGTTTTAGATCAAGAATGGAAATGAGGTTTTACTTGCCTAAAATAGGCTCATTTCTGTCCCTTCAAAAAACGTTGCTGTTTTTGTATGCTTTTCAAATTACATGTTAAGTTTGTGAATAAGAGACCCCAAAGTCCCTGCTAACAAGTGTCTATAGAAAACTGGTTTTCATTAAAGTTGTAAAAGTTGTCTACTCTCACTTGGGTATTTTTCATGTCTGGTTTCCTTCCTCATTTTGTTTTACAGTCCTCCAGAGGCACAAAGGTTCATAAAGTATGAAGTTAATAACAAAACACTGCCTCAATAGTGTAAATTTAGTATTCAAGCTTTCTCAGTGTGGATGTTGCTGGAGTTGGGAAAAACGGCACTTGTGTGTTTCACCTTCCCCACTGTGTTCTCTGCACACCCTCCAGCTGCCGCCTGTGGCACTCTGCATGCCGGCTGGCGCTCCCTCTCCTGCGCTGGACAGAGTAACATCAGAGTAGAAACATGGAGAAACAGGCAGCACAAGCCCAAGACTGCACTTACTTGGACCCACTTGTTCCCATTTCCTCTGACATCTTTCCATTCCCCCTCTTATTTTTTTCATTGTTTGTATTCTCTCTGTACCTTGATCCTCCTTTTTTTGTTGTTGTGTCTCCTAATCCCTCTGCCCGCCTTCTCCCTGAGTCCTGCCATCTGTTTCCCACCCTCCACCCCCATGAAAGCAGAGGGATCTTCTGGCTCTGGCACAGGAGGCTCCCAGGATGCACAAGTGGTGTCTGGGCTTTCCCTTCCTTTATTTTCCAGGAAACCTGCTGGCCCTCTCTCACGGCTGGGAGCAGATGGGCTTTCTGCAAATGCTCCAGGTGGCTGGCTGGCTCCCTTGCTGCACAAACATAGGGCCTGAGAGCAACTGCCCTGGAATTTTAAGGCATAAAAGAAAAGTGTTTATTTCTTAATTAGCACCTTTCTGTTTAAGTGATGGTTTGACTCTTGTCTGTTCAGCTTATGGGTACCTCTCTGCCAGGAGCTGCCCCAGACCTAAGTGTTTGCATCCTAGGTCATTGGAGGACAGTGTCTTGGTAAGATCAGCTAATAAGCATGAGTAGACTCAGCAGACTTTCTTCCCAGCTGTCTGGGAAGGACTTGCGAGACAGCATAGGGGAGCTGGCACATTCCTGCTCATGAGGTTGCTTAAGGAACGTCACCATCTTACAAATGGGCACAAATCAAGTTTTTTGAAAACGTATGAACCATTCACTGTTTAGAAAGCGTGATTTAATCAGGGGTGAAGGTCACTTGCTTTTCATTAGCATGCCTTGCAGGACAGAGGCATTGCAGGGCAGAAGCACAGTCCAGAGTGTAGAACTTCAATGTGGTGCTCTGTAATAGTCCTACAAGTGCTTCTGATTCACTTTGTCACCTTGGGCACTCCACTGAAGTGTGTGGTATCTCAGCTCTCCTGTGGCTGAGATGAAAAGGAAGACAGGTAATTAATCCCTTCCTGGCTTGTTTTGAGGTTTAATTGAAAACTCTCTCTGAAGCACTTTAGATTGGTAGAGAGGTTTTTCATACTCATACCCTATTTTTTCTAAAAATCTCCTGTAAATAGTGTTATTCTACAAGGCTTTAAAATGTTACTCAAACCTAACTTGAGTATAAGTGATCTGGGAGTGCCTTAATGTCAACAAACTGTCTCCTCCCCATGAGGAAACTTCTGAATGAAAGCCCAAGGAATGGAACTCTTTAATCACACATGATATGCTGAAACACTTGTGCAGCTGGTGTATCTGCTGAGTGGACCTTTAAGCCTTAGAAGTGTTCCTAGTGGGTAGTACAATCACACTTTCATTACATGATGTAGCATGTGTGCAAGCATCGAAAAATTTATTGAAAAGGAAATCTTGAAATAATCCTGACAGCTACATTTTCACTGCGTGCTGCCAGGGGGGAGAGCAGACTGCTAAATGTTATGTTTAAAACAGTAAGAAACTAATAATTTATTATCTCAGGTCTCCAATTTCTCACTCCTTTCTATGAACTCTAGCTTGTCCATCCATGCCACAGCTTGCCATGTCTGCCTCAACTTCACTTCCTCAAGGGAGGACTGGAGTGGGGTAAGTTCTCACTCAAAGGGCTATTTCCAGGCAAGGTCAGTCCCTGTTGGGAGACCAGGGTTGACCTTGGTAAGTTACTTTACAGTAATAGCTAAAGGTGTTTCACCTCACAGGGTCATGCAGCATCACCAGTGCCCATCTGTTATCTCACTGAGAAAATAGCAAAGCGTTGGTGCAGAGAGGCAGAGTATAGTTTGAATGGCTTTAAGTAGCTCACATGTCTTTAGGATGGTATAGATGCTGTCACAGTTGGGAAGTAGCCCTGGTGTTTTCTAAAATTAGTGATTCCAAGCTACTGTGCTCACCCCAAGGATTAATTGGGATGCCATGGAGCATAGACTGGATTTTATGGTTGACAGATGAAGGTGCCCAGAGCACACAAGGGTTAGATCTCTTGTCTGGCATGATCCAGAGCAAGCAGCCTGACTCCTTCAGTCTCTCCATGGAGATATTCTGCCTGAGTAAGTTTGGGTCAACGAGAGACACACTCAAGTCACTTGCTCTCCATAACTTACTGACTTGCTTTTGTGTCCCACAGGCATGCTCTGCATTTAACACTTGGTCTGTATCTGCTTTGAAGCTGATGTAGAATGAAACCCAGTGCTGAAACTAATGAGAACTCAGTTTCTTGAAAAAATACCTTCTGACCAAATAGTCTCCCAGTTGTGCCCTCAAAGGAACTGTTCATGAAGTAACAGATTTTCTTTTGCTGTTGGTGAATGGTTTTGTGTCACTGTCTATGCTTAAGATTGTGTTACTGAGATTCTTAAAGAACAATCAGACTTTCACAGGCTGAAATGTAATTTGTATGTTAAATTGTAACTTTTCAGGAAAGAGGAAGCCTTGTATGCCGCTACATACAGGGAGAAGAGTAAGAATGATTGTATGTTTTTCAAAACCAATTTTTAAATATTCTGCAGGGGAGTAAGCTATATTGTATTTACAGGCTGAAGTGTGAACTAGCATGTTTAAAGATGGCCGTTCCTGTTGAAGAGAAGAATTTCTGCTTGCAAAATCTTAATGGTTACTAATGCAGGACCTGGATATTGAGAATTACAGTGTTCATTCATACAGTCATGATGATTTTTGTAGGGAATTCTTGAGTCGTTATAAAGATGAACATTCCTAAAAGTTGTTGAAAATTTGTAGGTGTGTTTAAAGACTGGTTTAGGATGTTTGTGTGCTCTGAACTCAAGAAACAAGTTACTTCCTAAGCTGCCTGCACGTGGCTGTGCTGGCTTGCAAGGTTGTGGGAATGGCAGGAACCCCCGTGGTAATTTAGGTCAGTGCCTTTGTGCAGCTGTGGGGCTGCGGCAGCTTAACTGATGAGTCAGATTAACTCCCCTTCCCTGGCCTTGGGTCCTGCACATGCCTCTGACTTTCGGCCAGGGCAGCCTCACAAGGGCATGGTGTTGGTGGAGGAGCACAGTTGCACTCAGAAATTAGTATCTATTTAGTGATAGGAACAATTGAACACCCAAGTAAAGCAGGGTATAAAACAGAAGTGTTAGTCCCACAGTTACACACTCAGGAAGAATGCAGGTGTGTAGCAATGGGAGAAAACTGTATGTGGCCTGTTTTGTTTCTTTCTCTTTCCTCATCTTCCCCCAGTATGGATGACGACAGGCTTTTCCTGAACCTAGCTCTGTAAAGACGTTTTATTTCATCATTAAAACTCCTTGCCTTCCTTTTGCCCTCCCTGCCTTGCCCTTTGTCTTGTTTTGATATACATGATGTCCTTTACCATCTAACAATCCACATTAATTTTGTTGAAACAAGCTGGCTCTAAGCTGCACCAGTTTCCTTTGTGAGGCTTTCCCTCTCCTAACCCTAGGAAATGGCCGGCAGGGCTGCTGGTCACAGCAGGGTTCCCTGCAGCAGCAACGGGGATGTGTCTCCCCTCCCCACGGCTCCCAGCATATGGTCAGCTCCTCAGTATCCCTTACACATCGCTCATTCTCTGCCCTCTTACCGCGTGGGGTTTCTGCTTCAAAGTGTGAACAGGCTTTGATGCAGAAGAGAGGCAGAATTTATTTGCTAAAATATCTATTTCTCGGAGAAAATTTATATGGTATTCAGCTTTGGAAAGTCTGAGTGGCAACTGTTGTACAGAAGGAGAATTTAGGGCAAGTTCTTTGTGAGTAACCCTCCTTTGCTTCTGCCCAGGGTGTTTTTGTTTTATTTTGGTGGGGTTTTTTGGAGTGGGGAGAGCTGTTGGTGGTTTGGTGTTGTTTGGTGTTTGGTCCCTCTTGTTAATCACAACCCAAGAGACAAGATTTGGTCGTATGGATTGAACTATTTAAAGGAATTTTTTTTGTGGTGTATTGATCAGAATAGCCTTAGAAAATGATAGGTGAGGATAGCACACCAAGGGAAAAATGCCTTGCTGCAGTTGGGATTTTAAACTAATCCATAAGAACTGCATTGTTGCATAGAGAATATGGAAACTTTATAACAGGCATATATATATTGTTCAGGTACTTGTTCAAAGGTTCTTCTCTTTTTAGGCACGTATTTTGGGAGAGGATCACTTGCAAGTACTTTATCTGTTATACACATGTACTGATGATGTTTTTTCCTCTCTAGGTAAAAGTATGGATGAAATCAAGAAGCTGCTGTTGTTGGTTCTGGGATGTGCTGTGCAGGTGATCATTCATGGAAAATAAGATTTTTTTTGAATGTTTTATTTTCCTGGAATGAGAAAATCTACCCAAAGATCGGTGCTGTATGAACAAATCTTGAGCTCGAGACAACTTGTGAGCTAAATTGTCAGAAACAATAGGTGAAGGAAAGAAATGCAGGGAAGAGGAAGCACGTTGTGCGATAGCAGTAGCCTCAATTTGT
Source organism: Gymnorhina tibicen (assembly GCA_013399875.1). Classification (NCBI taxonomy): domain Eukaryota; kingdom Metazoa; phylum Chordata; class Aves; order Passeriformes; family Artamidae; genus Gymnorhina; species Gymnorhina tibicen. The sequence continues at coordinate 1,298,105 of VXAZ01009672.1, forward strand.
TGCTAGTGCTTAATCAGACACAGGATATGTACTTTTGCAACTTTGATAACACAGTGGGACGAGATAAGTTTTGAACAGTGTTCTTGATATCAAGATTGTTGTTGGTTTATTTTCTTACTGTTTTAAAATACAAAGTGGAACACTACATGTTAATGCCAAACAAATACTTTAACAAGTCTAAACATTTGTTTAATGAATCATTATTTTATTTGCACAGTATTTTGGTTTAATATTATGTGTCGAAAATACCAGATTAATAGATACTTTGTGTATTGGTGTGGGGATCTTTGTGTGACATTTGTTTAAATAAATAGAGGGACAATGCACACGGAAAACTCTGCAGAAATGCACAGCAGTTACCGGATAAAGAAATCAGTGTTCTGCCCACTAAACCTTTGAGGCAGTAAACAATGGCCTCGTTGCAGGCGGGCCTTTGCTGATAATTGACCTTGTTTGTAGGTCTGCCTAGTGTTTTTGTCATGCCTTAGGACACTTACCCTGTGTCAGCTCAATTATATCAGGGTAAAGCTGTCTACGTATTTCCCCTCTGAACTATGCTAGTGTTGCATTGCAGCACAAAGAATTGTTTTGGCTGCTGTGCATCCTCAGTCCTCATTTACTGGTCTGAGGTTCTTCCCAGTGAAATAAATGGTTGAGACTTAGAACCAGGCCCCAGAAGGACACTGTAAATGAGTTTAAGAAAACTCTTTTAAATACTGCTTAAGTTCTTCACAGTGCAGTGTTGTTACAAGAAGGCAATAACGTTCTTAGTGCACAATCACAGATATACAGATAGCAGATGTCTGCCTCTTCTAAAGCCTTAAGTAAAGATTTACTAAAATCTGTTTGTCTGAAACGTCACTCATTTTTATCCAGAATGTTTCCTGGTTTTTATCTAAAGCAGATGTTGATTTAGTCCAACAAACAACATTGGGCGTTGATGTGAATAGTATCTAAAGTGATGCATCTCTCTTCATTGCCAAAACCAAGCAAAATGCAAACAGCAAAGCAGACAGGTTAAATGATGCAGTGTAAATGAAGGTTTACATTTGTGCAGCTCCATTAATGAAGCTGTGATGATTTCCTCTGGCTGTTTCCCCACCTCTTGATCACATTGCATGTTGAACTTGTTTTTTAAGAGCAAAACCAGCCATTTAACTTAGCCTTAATTGTACTGACTAAAAAGTTTAAAGAAATTAATGCGTAATTTGGTTCATTCTCTATATGGAGCAGTGAAGTGTTATACCTTCTAGTGTGACAAAGTGTAGATCTCAAACAGTTGTTTATTAGCATTATGGGTTTTTTGAGTTTGGGGTTTTTTAAAATTTAAATGAAAAATGGAGCAGTTAGTTTTAGGGTATGTAGCACTATTTCAGGGTGTGCTTTTTTTTTAACAGTGTGAAAGAAAAGAAGAGTTTATTGACAGAATAAAACAACTGGATATTGAAACCCAAGCTGCCATTGTGTCACACATTCAGGAGGTAGGATTCTTAGTATTGTCTCTTTTGATGTTGTATCTCTCCCTTCCTTGACTTAACAGGATTTTTTTGCTATAAAATATTAATGCTTAGAATTTCCTAATGGATTAATGAACTTCACAAAAAAGAAAATTGAATATGTTACTACACTCAGATTATAAGATTAAAATGATAGGTGCTGGGATCATTACTGTGGTGGTTTAGGCCAAATTCAGGGAAACGTCCAAAAGGAACGTCTCCTCAAAGGAAGGCAGGCCACAAACCACCCCTCCCCCCAGTCGGGTTTGGGAAAAAACAAATTTTCCTCGGAGGAAAGTGAAGGAGAAAATAAAAATTATTTATTTAATAAATGTACAGGAAAATAATAATAATAATGCTAAATAATAAAATCTCTCACTCTGGAGAGAAAACCTGAAAGATTTTAGAGTCCTTTTGTGGATGTGGTCTCTCTCCTCCTCCTCGGAGCTGGGTCGGCGTGGGGGGCCCCCCTCCAGGCCGGTGGAAGGTCCCCTGGTGGGGTTCTGGTGTTCTGAAGTCCAGAAGAGAAGAAGGGAAAAAAAAAACCCGAAGTCCCAAGAGGAAAAAACCTCAATTCTCCGTCTCTTTCCGAAGAAACAGAGCTGAAAAGCTGACTGAAAAGTAAGAAGCAGTGCCTCCCCGTTCCTCAGCTGCAGCAGAAGAAGCTAATTTCCGTGTCCTTGAAGTGCAAACTGTTTTGAAAAGTTCGCTCAGTTTTTTTCCTCTGTCTCTTGCATCCAGTTTTAAAGGCATAGAAAGGCTCAGGAATCATGTCTGGGCATAGGACAGTGATAGGGGATACAACAGTATAAAGTCACCCCAAGACAATTACTTGGCTCAGTGGTCTTCTAGAGATGCAGTGGTAAATGCCTTGCTTGCCACTTACAGGTTATGTAGGAAGGAATTGTTGTAAGGATCCATGTGCAATATTGACAAAATCCATGTATGTCTTAGAAGCTGCAGAGCCCCTTGCACCAATGGTGTAAGCACTTAGTCCCCAAGCCCTGTGGTAGGTGACACAGCCTGCCCAGTGACCTGCTTCAGACAGTGGCCTCTGAGCTATATGGTCTTGAAGAGCTGAAATTGGACATATGGTCTTTTTAAAAAGGTGTTTGATCCAATGACAAGCATTCTTGGATTTCTAAGTTTTTAGAAGAAGGAAAGGCTATGGATAGGCTTGCCAAAGGATACAGAAAGTTTCTTACTTTGAAGAGTCAAGTGGAAGTGCCCCTTGCTGGGAGTGGGTGCTGACTGTGACCAGGTATCAGTGCATGCAGGTGTAGAAAGCCTGGTACACTCAGCTTTGAGTAACAAATAGGGAAAGTTTTAAGACAGGAACTTTTTATTAACATTTAAAAAAAATAGTTAATTTTTAGGAAAGAACATAAAAAACGTGATGAGCTAAGGACATGGTTATAACAAAAGCTGGAACAGTCATTAACTGAGAGACTTGCCTGATGTTTCTGCTAAATGATTCAGAGTAAATCAGTTTAGGTAGGGTAACAGTTGAAAGATACACTACTAGCAGCAACCAGAGGTATTTCTGCAGCTGATACAGCTCCTCCCAGCTGCATTGGCTGCAAATTGCAAATTCATTGAAATCAGGGATTCTTCTTAGTAATGTTCAGTGTGGGATCAGTCCATTCTCTGTGGGGATCACCTCACGGTCAGTAAGACAGTTGTGCACTTCTAATATGCAAGTGCGCATGCTATTGATCATAATATTTATCTGATCACTTTTAAAACTCAGATTTAATAATTATAAAAAATGTAAATACCAAAAATTTCTGGGTAGTGTTATAGTTAAGGTAGTTGCATTTATTATTTGTGGTCTGGGTTTGGTAAAATTGATATATTTTTTAATTTATCAGTAGAAGAACCTGGGGGATGCTGCATATACGGTGAACAAACTTTCAACTCAACCAGTGGAAAGACATACTTTTCTGTTCCTATTCCTAGGTGACTCACAACCAGGAGAATGTCTTTGACTTGCAGTGGCTGGAGCTCCCAGATATGGCCCCAGAAGAACTAGAGTCTCTCTCCAGGAATATGGTTTTCCACCTCAGGAGGCTCATTGATGAGAGAGATGAATGCACAGAAGTACGAGGACATATCTCTCCCATATAGAGCTGATGAGAAGCAGCAGATGTGGGCTCCATTCTTTCTCTTGTGTCTTGTTTGTGCACTAGGTTTCTATTTCTTCTCACCTTTCTACTACACCTCTGAAAATCTGTAGAAAGATTTTGACTTTTCCATTGATTCTTGTGTAAGCACTAAGATGTGGTGAGATGATTGGTGAAGAGGAGTTGAGAAGCCTCTCCATGAAGAGGAGACCAAATGTCTCTTGAGTGTCCATCCAGTCATTCATGCAGTGCTTCATAGTCTCTGCATTGGCATCTACTCTCCTGGGCTCCATTGTCTTCTCTAGTTTTTTTGATTCATCAATTCCTTTCCCTTCAGATCTCTGGAGAAGCCTTCTCCCCTTCTTTAGCCTGTTAATCTTCTGTCATGCTTTTGACTGTGATTGTGTTAGTTAAAACTGTTAGTTGTTACAGGTTTTTATTAATTTTTCAAGGAAAACAGACTACTTATTTTGAGCATTGGAAGGGGAATGTTTTAGTGGTCAGAGCATAGTGGAGATTCCTTTCCTCTTCTGTGTAACCTTCACTCCTGGCTGTCACTAGGATTCTGTATCATGCCAGACTAATAATTTCCTAAATCTAAAAAGAATTTTTAGGTATTTTAAAAACAATGTATAAATACACTATTTGTCTCTTGGCACCACATAGTCTTCTGTATTTCCAGGTCATTGTAGATCTCACTCAAGAGAGAGACTATCTGCAGTCTCAGCAACCACCGAGCCCTCTGAAAGTACCAAGTCCAGATTCTTCACCAAACCCTGCCAACCCTCTTTCTAATGAAGAGAAGCAGCACCTTGCAGTTGAGCTGGCAGACACAAAGGCTAAATTGAGAAGAATCCGCCAGGAGCTGTAAGTCACCGTTATTTTGTGCTCCTAGAGAGACTTGCATATTAAGTCTTGCACATCTTGAAAATGCAGGAGCCTGCTGGCTCTAATACACTGGCTTCCATAGGAGCTCTCGGAATCACACCTTTCAAATCAGAGCAGTAGGAAGCTAGTAGTGTCTTCCATATTTTCTTCTTCTGTAATTGGCTTTTAAATGTAGAGTGATGGCTGCTTCCATTCTTCTTTTTGTGTCTCATCTCTCTCTTCCCTCCTTCAAAATACCAACTGCTAGCTCTGCTTTTTAAGTTAAAGTAGAAAGTCCAGAGGCTAGTAAAGCTATCTATGACAGCAGGTGCACCAATGAGATTTAAACAGAGAAACTTAGTATAAAAATAGAGTTGCAAACTCAGATCCATGATGTGTATGGTATCATGAGAAAATGATGAATCTGTCATAACAAAGAATATGCTGGGAAATATGTATCATCCTTTACAGATTCCTGGCAGTGTCCATCTAATCAATATTGTTTCAGGAAAGAAAAAAATTACTAAGGTTTTTTTAATCTTTTTCAGGGAAGAGAAGTCTGAGCAGCTTGCAGATTCTAAACATGAAGTTGAGCAGCTCACCCTAGAGCTGCAAAAAATAAAGCAAGAGGTGAGATGGGCTTGTTTTACTGTGACAATCTTCCCTATTTAAAAAAAGATCCTTTTCCAGTGTGAGGCTAAAATCACTACTATGCCTGTTCTGTAATGAAGAAATCAACTTAGTCCAGCAAGCTGTTCCGAGATATGGTTGTGGCATAGCAGTGCTATACTTTCCACTTAACTGTTGAGTGCGGTCTCATCTGTTCAGCTTGCAAATAGCCTAGTAGTGCCTGAAGCTTATGCAGCATCAGGCATTAGTAATGTCAGAGGTCCAACAGGCTAAAGAACCTCTCTGTCATGTAGAGAATTTACTGGCTACTAGGAGAATTCTTACTCCTTAACCAGGGGAATACTATTTGTCTATGCTTAAAATCAGTAAGTAAATACAAAAAAATAAAGTTTAAAATACATGCTTAAAAGTATTAAGTTAGGTTTCTCTCCCTGCTGATCCCTCACAGAATATGCACCTTGCCTCAGATGCTCGCTCTGCCCGAGCATACAGAGATGAGCTCGACTCCCTGAGAGAGAGGGCGAACCGTGTGGAGAGACTCGAGATGGAGCTGGTTCGGTGCAAAGAGAAACTTCATGATGTGGAGTTTTACAAAGCTCGCATGGAGGCAAGTGAAAATTAAGACAAAGATGTGCTGAATAACCCTTAATGTTTGGCTTTTGTTGCTTTACTAGTTCATGTGTCATTTGTCATTGAGCTGACTGTAGCAGAACATCAGAGCAAGTAGAATTTCCATAACCTACATCATAGCTATTGACTGAGCATCATTAAAACTTCTTTCGGTAGAGGAAGGACTTGGTGCATGCAAAAGAAAGGCCCATTAGTTTTAAAAAACTCTGCTTAGTTCAGCATTATGTGGCTAAACATGACAGACCTTTTCTGGATGCTTTTACTAGTGTCCAGATCTTTAGTTCAGCTTTAGGTCAATTCCCTGTGTTCCAGAGTTGTTCTTTTGACCAACACTTTAAATACCATGTATAAATTAGTTAAGTGAATGTCTGGGCGGTTTTCCTTAGGGTTTTGTAGCAGATGTGTATTGTTAAAATGGCATTTTTAAGGATGACCTCAGATGACAAATTCTAGCCGCCCCTTTTTGCAACTGTTACTTGTAGTAAAAAGGAGAAAAAATTTGGATCCTCCCTAGTTTTATGAGTGGGGTATATTAATGAGAAATGTGTGGCTTTGTTCCAGTAGTAATGTCAGTTACTCAGCTTAGTCACCTGCAGCTATGCCTCTCCTGGAATTATTAATTGAATTAGGTTGCAAAAGACCTTGGAGATCATCTGGCCAAACTCACTGGCTCAGCGTAGCTGATGTTAAATTTAGGTAGGACTGCTCTTACTCTCTGTTCTTTCAGCTCTTTGAGGCATTCACACCAAAACTCCCAATAATCCACATACGTAACACTTCAGCCAAGGTCAAATCAATCCAGACTGCTGAACAAACAGAGGTTCGGTAATTGACAACCTCACTGTAATTAGATAAAATCCCAGGTCTGAGGTAGAAGAGTGATGTTGCCAGGCCTCTGGCAGAAAGCACAGACCTTATTTTCTGCTCTATAAACTGTACTTTGTAGGTGATTTTTTTTCCCTTCTCTAACCTAAGGGGGCAGCTAGCTGCTGCTTCTTATGAATAGGTTCACTAAAATGGATGGTTATTAAATGTAGTAATAGACTGCAAAAGCCTGTCTTGCTTCTCAGTAATTCCCAGTTTGCATTAGGAAGTATAAAGCTCTGTCTCTCTCTGTTTTCCTCCCTCAAGCTGGCAAATCAGTCATGCTCTACCCTGGCACGCTGGCTATCAGTGAGCCACCCTGGTGTTCCCCTTTTGCCTGTGCACTGGTGGTGCTTAGCTTTACCCGCTGCTCAGATAATTTAGCTGGAGCTTGGAGAGGAATTTTGTGTCCCCTTCGTCTGAGATCAAGGGAGTAGCCTCCTTGCTTGTCCCAGAGCCAGCACTTTCCCGCACTGCTGTCTGCATGTCCTGCACTGCTAATCTTGCTTAACACAGCATTCAGTTAAGAGACCTTCACGTTAGTTTCAAATTTCTTCTAACTCTCCTCGCTCTCTCTTCCACCCTGTCAGTTTTTGGTGGAACTGTGGAATGTCAAAGATGAGTGCTGGCTCTCCAGGGATACCTCCCTGCAATACTGTCATGGTTTAACCCCAGCCAGCAGCCAAGTCCCTCACAGCCACTCACTCACTCCCCCACCATTGAGATCAGAGAGAGAATTGGAAGGGTAAAAGCTGGAAAGCTCATGGGTTGAGATACAGACAGTTTAATAGGGAAAGCAAAAGCCACACACACAAGCAAAGCACACCAAGGAATTAATTCACTGCTTTCCATGGGCAGGCAGGTGTTCAGCCATCTCCAGGAGAGCAGGGCCCCGTCATGTGTAATGGTGACTTGGAAAGTGAAGCACCATCACTCTAAATGTCCTCCCCTTCCTTCTTCTTCTCCCCACTTTATATACCGAGCATGATGCCATATGGTCTGGAATATCCCTTTGGTCAGTTTGGGTCACCTGTCCTGGCTGTGTCTCCTCCCAGTCTCCATACACCCCCAACTTCCTTGCCAGCATGGCAGTAGGAAATCAGAAAAGGCCTTGACTCTGTGTAAGCCCTGCTCAGCAATAACAAAAACATCTCTTTATTATCAACACTGTGTTCAGCCAAATCCAAAACAGAGCCCCATACCAGCCATTGTGAAGAGAACTTACTCTACCCCAGCCAAAACCAGCACAAATACAGTAGTGGGACAAGGATTATTTCCCACTGATCTGGCACATTTCTAATTTGGAGCCCTAGTGTGGCCTTTAGCAAAAGTTGTTATTGTAGGGGCTGAGCTTTTCTAACATGCAGCAGGATTGCACAGCTGTCTGCAGGGTGCTCTGTGGTTTAGAATAGACAGAGAGTTTCACATTCTTACCACTCCCTCTCCCATCATTGATCAAGGTTTGACACAGCCATGGACTGCCAGCATTGAGCAGCACGCAAACTCCATTGGTCTCAGGCTGGTGCATTCAGAGGATTCCACAGGGCACTATTCCGTGTTTATATGGTCATAGGCACAAAGGCCAGTATCCAGCTTTCCGTGGGGCCTCAGTTTTCTGTCAAATCTGACTCAAGTCTTCTGCCCCTCTGAAAGAAGAATTAATGTCTGGGGTCAGTACAGTGTCTGGTTAGATTTGTTCTGGGATGTAACATGGTAAAAATTCTTACTCTAAACTGTACAGTGATTATTCATTTCATGGCATTTACTGGTTGCTAATGGCTTGCTAAGCTCCAACCCTTAAGACCTGAACAAATCATACAGAGCACAGCAGTGAAAATGTTGGTGTGTTCAGCATCAGCCACTGTTCTGTGGTAATGTGATAGCTTAAGCCTCACAGGGTCTTGACAGGGTTGTTAATAAGCAGTGCCAGATTGGTAGGTGAGAAGAAAAAGTGGATTTAATGTTGTGCATCACTGCCGAAAGCTATTAAATGAGTACTTAAATCCTTTTCCTTCCTGGTATTGCAGGAGGAGTGCAAAAGGTTCAAATCTGTATGTCAATGTAAAACATTTAGGGCTTGTGTGGTGTTTTCCTTCTCTATATGTCTTGACAAATTGTTCAGGAGTGATATTTTAGTTGAACCATTGTTGAAGGAACATGAATGTGCTCTGGAACCTTCCTGCTGGGGTGGCTTAATGAGGTCCCAGCTGTGAATGTGAAGGAGCAGCTCAGTGAAGGGCTTCCTCCATGGAGGTGCTTTTCTGCAGTGCAAAGCTCCCTTCCAGGATTCATCTTCACTGAACCTTTGGCTGTTCCACGAGCTGTGATTGTTTGCTGAGGCATTGCTTTGCCCAGTTTTCCTCCTTCTCACCTTAATCAAATTTCTATGCAGGATGATGGGAGGAATCTCTTATGAATTAAAAAAAAAAAAAGAAAAAGCATCTCTTGTATTCATATGTACATTCTTGTTTTCATATAACTGTTCAGTGTTTGATTGTCACAAGATGCTAACTGTGCCATGGCTCAGTAGCAACAGCTTCTGAACTGCCTCAAGGCAGTGGTTTGAACTGGGTCCGGATGCATGTGCAAATTCTCTATTTTCAGATTTAAGCAATCTCATTGCTACTTTAGTTTCTGAAAATGTTTGCCACTGGCAACACACCCTGATTGTGCAACCACTTATCTCCAGAGTTAACTGTAATCATCTGAATGCACAATGCACATTCTTAAAGCTATTTCAAGTTACAGTTGATAGGGCATCAAACCACAATATGTAATTCATTTTAGAAACTGCAAAAGCTGAATTAAACTCAGTGTATTAGACAAAAAAAATCCACAGCCAACTGTTTTTGTTGCTGATTTAAAAATAAACTTATGGTTATAAAATAATGTTGGTGAATTTGTTAATTCAATTAAACATAAACCTTAATTCCAGGGGAAGCAGCACCACCCCATGACCACCACCTGCTGACTGTCTAACAAGTGTGATTTGTAGCCAGATAGATTTTTAGGTCAGCTGTGTTATTCCAGTGACTTCTGGGAGATGTTAGTGCTGACGTGTTTTAGTTAGGACAGCTTTGCTTCCCAGGCCTTGAGATGTAACTCTACAAAGCTCCCGTGGACTAATTATTTAAATTATATGAACTTCTCAATATTAAGACAACCTCAGATCATGGTGATCTGGGACTGAGCAATGTCTGCCTTGTCATAGCAGGCATTTCCACCTGGTTATTAATTTAATATTTCATCAGAACTACTTTGAACTGGCATGACTGCCCATCCTGGGCACTCAATGGAAAGTGCTTCAGTTTTCCATACACTGCAGCTCACACTGATGTGTGGTTTGTAGCAGAGGCTGCATATGTGCATGTACTTGGCACATAGCTTGACTCTTGATGAGACACTAAAATAACTAGTTCTTGCTTGGTAGGCAGTTTTAAGGATAGTTATGAGGTCATGTTTTTGAGGTCAGACACCACCTTAGTTCTCAGGGCTGTGGTGCAGATTGAGTGTGGTGATCTAGCAAAGTAAACTCTTGGCACGTTGCTGCTTCATTACAGATATTCTGGCAGCTTCCATAATAACCCAGCAGTTTTCGTGCCATGTACTTCCTCTGGTCTATCATCTGTTTAGTGTCAGCCTTTTAAATTTGCCCACCCTGAAGTGACCCTATTAGATCAGACTTGGCCCAAAATGCAGGTTCTGTAACCTTAGTGTGTTTCAGTATTATTGTTATTTTAGTTACTTGCATACTCAGACATTTTAATTGAAGGTGGACCTCTTCACAAGCACTGACATACTTGTCCTTTTAATGCTACTGTAGTAGGGAAATTTTTTTCTCTCATGACTTTCAGGTTGGTAGCTGACCCACTGAGACATCAAGGGCAGTATGGTACTGCATAAGGTAGACTTTCCATATTATGCCATATACAGTCAAGCAGCAACAAACAAATAAGATTATGAAAGGCTTTTAAATGATGGCACCCTGTAGTATCCAAAGGCAGGGAGAGTGGCTGTCACCAGACACTCTTAACTTTTTCTTTACATCTATCTTCTTTCTTTTTCTTCTTTTTTCTTTTTTGTTTGTTTTTTAAATAACTGAACCATGTAAGGCTTCTTAAGGCTGATTCCACCCCCAAAAATAAGAAGGTAGTTGCTGATTAAGCTGTGAAAGTGATTTGCTTATGCCTGGTGATCTTTCAGGAATCTACTTGGTTTGGGTGTTTGTGGTCTGAGAGACCAGACATGAACACTGTGTCAGCAGAGACATCACATTTGAAGTCAGTTATCCAGGAATAAACTTGTCAAGCATTTTGTCCTGTCTGTTTGCACATTTTCTGGTTTTGCATATTTCATTGGAACAGCAGAATGGATGGGGAGAGGAAGGAAGGAATCAGAGAATGACAAAGGAAGTTTCTGTAGAGAATGAATTTGCTTCTTGCCGAGTTGTAACTCATCTGGGGAAAATTCCTTACTGTATCCATTTAATCTTTGAAATGCTGATGCATTCCTGACAGAACACTTGTCTTGGACTAAAGACTTATCTGAGGATCAACAAAAGTAAAAGCTAGCAGATGAGGTATTATAGTTTAAAATGAGACATATTTGATAAATGTGTTTAAAACATGACCAACGATTCATGGCCAGATTTCATGCTTTGGATATTTCACGTTTTCAGAATAAGATACTTGAATGCACAGGGTTTCATTTGTTATTTGCAAGGAACAGTTGCAGTGCAGTATAATTAACCTGTTTCTAATGCTGTGGCTACAGCAAAGTAAAAAATTAACCTTCTACTCAGTAAAACCAGATCCAAAAGGTCTAATGAGTAAGCGACGTGGCTTGTGCAGTTAATGCTCATGTGTTTAGTGGGGAAGTGGCAGGGAGTGTTAAGTGATAAGTATAAAACAGCTTCTACTGTTCAAGTGAATTAAAATTCTGTTCATGAGAGAGAAACTTTATTAAAACAGGCATTTGCACAGGAGCATACTGAAACAGGAATGTGGATTTTGAATGTATTGATGGATACTCTTCCCCATCCCTTGGAAGTAAATAATCTAAAAAAATTTTGAAGCTGGGAAAACAAGGGACTATGATAAGTTGGCAAAGGAATTGGTATTATAACAGTGGAATTGGAATTGAACAGTTGCTCTTCTGTGTGCACCTCTTGATCTAGCCTCATATAAAGCAAAACTCCGTTAAACTTGTAAAATTCAGGAAAAAACCCCTAAGAAATACTAGATTTACTTGCATATTGACTCCCAGGTAATGACACATAGTGTCATCTCTCATTAAAATATTAGGTAAAAATCTTAGGAAACAAACAGGTCAGATTTCTTTCTTTTTTTTTTTTTTTTGCAGTGACACTTTATGAAAATCACTTGGTCTATGAAAAGTCAGTAAGAAATTAACAGTTACTTTTTTGTCCTAGGAATTAAGAGAGGACAACATTGTATTGATTGAAACAAAGGCCATGCTAGAAGAACAGCTAACCATGGCAAGAGCTCGTGGTGATAAACTGCATGAATTAGAGAAGGAAAATTTGCAGTTGAAATCCAAACTTCATGATGTAGAACTGGTATGCACTTTCTTTTTCATTATGCTAATTTTTTGTTTTTGGCAACAACAACAACTATGCTAACTTTTGTTTTTATGCTATGTTAAAAGAGCATGTAGTGATAGGACAAGAGGGAATGGCTTCAAACTGAAAGAGAGTAGGTTTAGAAAGTTGGAAGAAGAAATTCTTTACTGTGGGGGTGGTGAGGCACTGGAAGAGGTTTTCCAGAGAAGTTGTGGGTGCCCCATCCCTAAAAGTGTCCAAGGCCAGGTTGGGTGGGGCTTTGAGCAATGTGGTCTAGTGGGAGGTGTCCCTTCCCATGGCAAGAACTGCATAAAATCTTTAATGTCCCCTCCACCCCAAACCATTCTATGATTCTGTGATTCAGGACATTAGAAGGGTCATGTCATGCTCAGCTTTTACAAAGTGGCTGGAGATTTTGAATGCTTTTCTGGGTGACTTGATGAATTTTTGGGCTACGGTTTCTAAAAATTTGGGAACCACTGAGGCAGCACTTCAGTTTCCATAAACGCAAGTGGCCCAGAGAGTCACAAAAAGCAACAATAGATTCATTCTCCAGATCTCTTTTCAGGAGTTAAAATTCAAATTATGAGGCACGTGTTACTTGCTGATCCATATGACTATGTCCAAGTTAGATGTGATGAGTTGAAGCTCTGCAGAATTCAAGGTTCTATCTGCAGAATTTCCAGTGTGTCAGAGCATGATGCTACATGTTTTTGAAGAGCTTAGCTCTAGAGACATCTTGAATCCAGCCTGCCTTACTAGTCCTGGCTTGTAGTGGCCCTGTCATCACTCAGTAGGTTCTCGCTGCCATCTCCCTCTCTCCAAGTGTATCGTGGGCCAGAGCTGATGCTAAACAGGGCCAGCTGGGCTTTGCTTTCTGTGGCATATATAGTAGCCCACAGCAAATGTTTAATGCTGAAGATGTATTTCATTATAAAACCACAGTGTTTAAGGAGATTGTTCTACCCTCAGCATACACTGTGCTTGTAGCAGCTCGACCTAGAATCTTACAGATGAGCTGAATATGTGTTTTCATTCATGTGTGTCTTGGACAGGACCGGGACACAGACAAGAAGAGAATTGAAGAGCTGCTGGAGGAGAACATGGTCTTGGAGATTGCACAGAAACAGAGCATGAATGAGTCTGCACACCTAGGCTGGGAACTAGAACAACTGTCTAAGAGCACTGATCTTGCAGACAGTGAGTACCAGCTGGGGTAGCTGTGGTGTTTGTGGTCTATTTCAGAGTAGACAGATTGGTTGACTGAGATGGGAACAGAATTTGAATCCAAGACTGGAAAACTTCCCTCATTCAGCCACTTGACTTTGACCTTAGTTTTTTCGAACTTCTAAAATGTATTCCTTTAGTACCTTTCACCTTCCTTTGAAAGCATCATAATGTTTTGCTTTTGTTTTGTTCATCACTGAGAGAGTGACTTTAGTTTCACACTTTAATAAAAATTTTTAAAAAAAGAAAGCTTCGTAAATGACACAGCAGAAATGTCACATTGAATGTTTCTAACTGAGTGGTTGGGTGGAGTCTGTGATCTTTAGTATTCTTTAGTACAGTTAATACAGACAATTAACTGGTCTTTAAGTCCCAGGAAGTAGTGTATGCTGAAGTCATTTATTTTTACTAGATACTGAAAAATGTGTGCAGTTAAAATAACTGGCTGATTTTTTTCCTTTGAGTGGTTGATTTGATTTCCGTAACTATCACAAACATAACTAATTCTTTCTTCACTGGACAGGTTTTAGCACTGGTTTCTGTGTTTAACATTTACTCTATCGTACCAGCCTAAAGTGGATTCTAAGTGGAACTTGGGAAATACAAGCTATTTCCTCTAATTCAACATGCAGCTTTTATTGAGTATTCACCTTCTTTTGCTAAGACTTGCATGTTTGGCTTTGTGTACCAGGAACAGTTGAACTTGAAGACAAAGGAATAAATTAGAGTAAGCAGATGTTTTCAGTGAAACTGTCTAGAATAGCTTTGTTTTGTAAAACAGCTGAGTGTGTGCCTGACACCAATTCTGAAATCTTCTTGCTGTCTAGGATCTGAGTTCTCTTCACTAAGATTAATGGGTAGTTAATTGCTACTTCTAAATACTAATCTTGCAAAGCAGGTTATGTTAGCCTGAGAAATGAATGTCAACTCTATTACTCCTTATGTGTAATCAAGAGTATTGCTCATTGTGTTAGTGGGGGGGAAACACAGTTCTCTCAAAACTTAGAAATTTTGATCAAGAGTATTTCAGGAAAATGTAAAAATATCTAATTTTCTGGCCTGTTTAAAATACTAAGTTTTGCTCGCTTCCTGATTTGCTTTCACTATTGATGTAATAGAAGGAAGAATACTAGTTTTGTTACCTCTTATTTACTAATTTCTATCAAACCTAATTTTCAAAATTTGCTTGAGTGATTTATCACTGCACTGATGTTTAGCATTTTAGCACTGGAGGTTCAGAAACTCTCAGATTAACCAAAGAAAAAGAATGAGGAACTGAGAACATCCATAAACTTGTATTCAGTAGGAAAATAAAATGGTGAAGGAAGGCAGGTCTTTTTTTAGAAAAGAACATTTAACTTTGGACTTCCAAATTATCTCAGGGAGGTGCTGTTCTGATTTTACAATAATTGTCTTTAAGAAGTTTGATTTCAATCCATGTTGCTGTTCTGAATGCAGCTTTGTACAAATAGAGTCAGACTGCAAAACTCTTTTGGAAAATCTCCTGTTCCTGGATATCAAGTTGAGTCTGCAAGGGTGACAGAAGATTTTACCAGCCAGTTTGGAATATTTTATTCAAAATATTTTAAAAAATAAGCATGGGAAAAAGTAATTTAGATGGACTTTGCTTCAGAATAGAACTCAACTGGAGTATTTAGTTAATGTTAACTATTTGAGTCTTCACTTGACCAAAGCTCTCCAGGTGATGCTTCATAAAAGAGACAAATAGGATTTTACTGTTCTCAGAAAGTTGCCAGCTTAGAGTACTTAGTGTGCTGTAGTGCTTATTTAGAAGGAGTTATTAATTTTCTTAGATTTAAAGACAGTGTTAAAGTCAATTTCGTATGAAATGTGGTTTTGAGGTGATGGGTAGCAATTATTTCATGTGAAACAGAAGGTTGCTCTTGTAATTATTCAAATGCTGGGCAGAGAAATTAACAGAATGGTGAAGCTCAGGTGGATTTTGAGGCTGAGAGGTAGTGAGACTTTTGATGTACAAACAGTGAGTAAAATAAATCTCTGTTGTAAAACGAATAAATTTTGTTAGTTCTGAGATTTCAACTTCAGACGCTTCTCAGATCAGCATTCTGATGGGTGTCCTGTGCCTGGGTACCTAGTAATAAATTATTTTCTGTGATTCAGCATACTCTTGATGAAGAAGCTGTAAAGATAAGCACTGGAATTCTCTTTTGTAAGAATTTTTTCCTTGACTAAATGTGATTGGATACCTGAGTTTTCACTAGCTCTTGGAAGTGCACCACATTGCTGTTTTAGCAAACACTTAGCATGGCTTTACTTTCTGCTTCAATTTATTTCCTCTGATGAAAGTATGAGATGGTATCAAAGTATATTTTGCTACTAACACATTAGATGCTCTCCTAACATGACTACAGCAAATTTAAGAAGAGTTAAGAAAGTAAGCAACTTTTGAGATGGCTGGCTGTTCAGATAGTTCCCTATTTATTAAAGGTATTAATGGTTATCTGTGAAAATGGGTTCTGTTTTTAACCAAGTCTTTACTTAGCAGTCAAGCTGAAATTGTAAGAATGACAGCAGTAATCTTCATCCAAGTGGATCTCGCACACCTCAGGAGGAGATGTTTGTGAATTGATTAGTGCCACCTTCTGCTTCTCGTGTTTCAACAGCCAGAAAGTCCTTTGTGTTTGAGTTGAATGAATGTGCTTCGAGTCGAATACTGAAGCTAGAGAAGGATAATCAGAGCTTGCAGAACACAATCCAAGAGCTGAGAGATGCCTCCTTGACCTCCAGAGAGAGCAGCCTAAAGTTTGTGGAACTGGAAAAGGAAAATCAACAGCTTAGCAAAAAGGTAATTTGCTCACAGGAACAAATGGAGCTCTTAGTTTTTTAAACACACAAAGTGCACAAAGGGCTGTGCAGCATTCCTGAATGATGAGAGTTTTCAGGGACTTCACCCATGATCCCCATAAGACTGACCATGGTTTTGGTCCCGTCTATTTAATTGCATTCTAATGCAATTAAACTCTAATAATTTTATTTATTGCCTTCTACTTCACTGCCTGCTTACGTGCTTCACTGTAAGAAAAAGTGACTGTTCCTGTTAAATAAAAGCTGGTTTTCACTGCCTGTTTGCCCCTGTCAGATTGTACTGTTGATTGTGTCCCTTTCTGTTGCTTCACAACAGTCACTACTAGGAAGAGAAGCCATGGTCACATTGAACTACTTTTGTTTTTTGAAAGTTTAATAATTTTTACATGTAAGTCAAATAAACTACACAGGTGAATTCTGGTTAGTATGTTCTAAATGTCTTTCTTGCTGTCTAGAGTCCTGGATCTGCTTTTTATTTTTCTTGTCCCCTTGGCAGTTTCAAATTCTTTAGTGTCTCTCTCTGCAAAGATCTCGGTTCTTTCAATCTTTTAATAAATATGTAGGTCATCACTTTGTAAATTTACTTATATAAATGTGTGTGTTGCACTCTGTTATTAACAGTGATTACATTTAGCTCAAATGCCAGCTCAGTGCTTGTCCTTGTGAAACAAACTGCTCAGTTCACCTCCAACTACCAGCCTTATTTTTGTCTCACTAGTAACTTGAATCCTCAGCTCTGGTTAGTTGAGCCAAGTGCTGCTGGGGAAAAAAGATGCTTGCTACTCTTAAGTATAAAACATTTTCGTGTTGGATTTTTCCACATTCCTACCATTCATAAATTATCTAGAATATAAGGCTCTTCTCTCCTGTTCCCATTAATGCTGTAACCTGTGTGTGAGACATTGATGCAATGATTTCAGTTCTTTGGCTTGCCTGTGAGCTAACTGAATGCTTCAAAGGACAAGAGGAGAAAGCATCTAGATATGACATGCTGCTTGTGGATTACTAGACTGTAACAAGCCCATTTCTGTGGGCTGGGGAGAACAGGTATCCAGCACTGGATCATTCCATCTTCTGGAGAGATTAATTTGCTAAGTTGAGATCAGTTCTGCTTCTTTTCTTTCTTTTGTGAACAAGGAAAAGTGCAAAGATTCAGTTTACTCTAATCTTCCTTCCACATTTCCATTTATGACCTGTTGTGTATAAGTAATTCAATCCAGCTCTAATTTACATGCCTAGAATTGGAGATGGAGGCATAGAAAGCACTCAGCAGATACCTGTGGTGTACAGCAATTTAAGTCACTTGAACAACTGTGGTCAACCTCTGGCTTTGCCCCAGGCAGATTCCTGTGGGCACCTCCTGTTATGGCACTTTATTGGTGCTAACACTTGTGATTCCAGAACTAGTCTGAAGTTTTTGATGATGATGAATGCTTTGACATGGTGGGGTCACCTAAAGGTCTCGTAGTTCTGTAAGACAAAAAAACAGTAGTAAGGAACACCTGTGCAGTGAAAGGAGAGCATCACATGTATCAAAGCAATGAAAAAAAAAAGCAGGTAAAATAGTCCTATTAAGTGAAATGCCTGAACACTTCACCAGAAGAACACAGAATATGATGGCAGCTGTCGACTGAATACCACAGACCAGTGAAGTTGTTGAAGGACTTCATCTCCCCTTCAGGGAAATTTGGGGAAACACTTAGTAGACAGCATTCCGTCTGTTGTTTGTCAGTGTACAAGATTACTTTACATATGTAAAATAATCTTGATTTGAGATGTTTGAATATGTTTTGATACTGCCTTTCTCAAGTATGTTTTTGTACTTCTCTCACACATGTATCCCCTCAATTAGAATACAGCAAGGTGTGCCAGGGGAAATAAAAGGCAAAGTCTCTGATTCATTACAAAATGTTTACTGCAGTGGGCAGGGGAGAGTGCAAGAGCTCTGGAGGAGTGTTAAAGTCAAGCACGTATATGTCAGAGAACAAGAGATAAAGAAGTATTTTTCTCAAATGTTTTGTGTCTTTTTGGTAACTTTCCTGAGATACCCATAGTAAAATCTTGTCTCCCTAGAGTCGTTTAACTGAGCTTTCATCCACTGTCAGTGACTTTCAAAAAATGTTGTTTGAATATGCTTGTTTATCTGCTGATCTAGTGCTTGGTGGGATCATGTAGCCAAAACAGGATTATTCAGGTAGTATAAGAGGAGATGTTATAAAGGAAAAGTCACATACTTTTTTCTTCCTTTCTTACAAGGTTTTCAGAGGAGCTAATAGTAGAAAACCCTCCTTTCAGGCACAGTCAAGTAGTAGCAGTCCAAGTACCTGTCCATTGTCTCTGCCTTTCTGACTTAATGATAAGAGCTGTAAACAGTAATGTCTTGCCTCTGGTTTTCTGGGAAGTGCAGATGAAGATCAGCTATTGTTAAGCTATTGAGTTTGTTGCAGCTTTCTCTGAACAGCTCCTTTGAGACCAATGAGCCTCCACATGGTTACATTTCTGACTGCTGAGCCCTCCTTATCTCCAATCTGGGCAGCCCCTGCTTGTTTAAACACTTCCTATAATGAGGCGCATGTTGACATAGGCAGAGCCCAGCCTCCAGCTATTTCCCACTTGTAAGAATTAGGTTTAATACCCCTTTCATTGACATTTTCACTGTTGGCAGAGTTGATAATACCAAAACAAAAATGAGCTGATACTTGTGCAGAGCTGTAGGTGCTCACAGTACTTTGCAAGCTTAAAAAGGAATATTTCCTGACTTGGGGAGTATAGTTCCCATAACCTCTTGGTTCTAAATACTGAAGAGCTACTGCTTTTCTGTTCTTCATGCTTTACAAGTACAACTTTTGTCGCTGTTGTACCGGGGACAGAGTTAGAAACGACACAGCATGATTCAGGAAGGAAATGGAATTATTTATTTAATTACAGATGGTTTTTATGTGTTAGTTTGCTTGAATGGCATAAGGTCATTGGTTCTTGACCATCCACCTCTTAGCATGATTGGTTAAGCACTACAACACCCATTTCAAAATATTTCTCCAGTCAGTATCACAACAACTTGCACCTGCAAGATAAAGGGACTGGTTTACAAAAACCTCTTGACTATTTTCGGCCAGCATCCACGTGAAAGCAAGGACTTTCACACGGACACTGGCAGAGAGCTGGAAAATCTCTCTGCAACCCAGCTTTCAGCATCTACAAACTTTCAACAGGAATAAGTAAGAAAACTTTGTTTGTTGTAGGACTGGAGCCTTATTCACAGATCGTTCGAATGCAGTATTGTCACCTGCTGGGGAAAAGAGGGCCAACAGAGCACAGGGAGCGGGAACTTCAACTTGGTCACTCCAGTGCTTTAGTGTTTTTCCTCTGTTCCTGTTTCACGTTGGTGTTTTGGGTTTTTTAGTTTTGTTGCTTGCTGAAGTGTCTTAATAACTGTCTGCATTCATTGGTAGAGTAAGACCATCAGTGATGGAGTGGCTAGGAGGAGGCAAGTTCCTCAGGAAGGGGAGCACCAGAAACTTAATCACTGTTGACGGGAGCACAACAGGGCATTCAGCAGGCAGGTGAACTAAGCATTTCTTACTGCTGTGCCTTACATCCTCTGATCTTAAAAGGCATGAAGAAGATTCTTGGCACTGTGAGAAAAACAGTCCATTTCCTCCTCTGAGACTGGCAACTGCAGAAGAGAAGGATTTAATCTTTCAGCTATAGTCCCCATCTTATTTCTCTGTGCTCTTCAAAATGACTTAAAGTGCGAACAGTCCTTGTGTCAAGCTGTGGCTGATGTATTTTGGTGTGTTCTCTCCATACAGATTGAGAAGTTGCAAAATCAAATTGAAAAAGAGAAGCAAAGCAATCAAGATTTGGAAACCTTGAGTGAGGAGCTGATAAAAGATAAAGAGCAGCTACAAGTTGTCATGGAGACTCTAAAAGCTGACAAAGACAGACAGGTGCAAACTTCTCAAATGTAATATAACAACATGTGCTCAGTAATGGTAATTCAGTGATGCCATTTAGAGCATCTGGTTCTCTCAGGGAGATAAGGCAATTTGAGAGCTGTTAAGTGCAGGTTGAACTTGTTCAAGTCTAGGTTAAAAGCTTCTTCAAGTGTAAAAGCCCAGCATGTTTTGCTGATTTCTGCTCTTGTTACCATAAGGGGATTTTCAGGCTGTTATACGAACAGACATTCCCCCTTGAGGGGAAAAAAGCCCTTGAATCTTACTAAATGGAATACCAACTGGTTTTAGGATGTGCAAATAAATCCCCATTTTATTGCTGAAGATTGGTCTTCTGCCACCTGTGTGGCATGATTGGTTTGGTTGAGGTTCTTTAGCCACTCAGCCTTTTTGCACTATTTTAAAGAGAGGCTAAGAAAGTATTTACGTCCTCTGGACTGACATTTTAATTGCTCTTCAGCTTTTACCACTGTGCTGCAGTTCATGTGCAATGGCTGGAAACTCTCTTGTTACAGGTTTGTGCAAATATCATATCATCTGTACTAATTTGACAAATGAAAAAATACAGACACAGATCATTAGAGACTGGTCTGAATATTCTCAACCTATATGAAAATTTACTCTTAAGTTTTTGTGAGGTGAAAATTAAATAGCAAAATGTCTTATTTGTGTAGTTCTTTTCATCTTGAAGGATTTTTACCCAGACTTCTCCCTGGGAAACTACACTTCACTGACAAAGTCTTACATTTCCGTTAGAACAAATACAGATTCTTTGTGGCAGAAATTAATGGATAGTTTGAAGGTAGGGCAGGAAGTAAAACCAGAAATATTCTCAGTTGTCAAAAAAGAGCAGTTTGTGATTTTTTCAGGTCTAGGCCCTTTTGATTTGTGTGGATGTTGTCTAGTATAAGAATCAAATGCAAATTGCAGTCTAAACTGCAATTGCATAAGCTGAAATTTGACCAGTGGGGTAAGTGTACTGTCCTTACAGGAAGTGTGTCTTTAATGACATCTGTAACTGCTCTACATTTTCAAGCATTCTAAGGTTCCTGACACCTTATTAGAGATAATTTCAGTCTTCAGATCCCAAAGATGAAGGTAAATGTAGATAGAAATATACCCTCTATTAGGAATTATTTGTAACAAAGCATCTTCTCCAAGATGTTCTCTGAAGGTCCTCTGTCTACTTTCGCCTTCTGCCCCAGCCTTGTTGGATAGTGGCAGGAATGTAGCACAGTTTTTAATTTATTAAAATCATGGGTTCCCAGAGGTAACAGTTTTTTTCAATAGTGTGGGTTCTTGGTTATAGTCAGTAATTTGCTGAGAAATTTGTCTTGGATTAAATAGATATGATTTTGTTAACACTCTTCTGTCTGCTTTAGGACTAATTTGTACTGCACTTGTAAGGTAGATGAATAACATTTGCACAACTGTTTATGTAGATAAAGGACCTTAAACAAGAAAATGATCACCTTAATCAAGTCGTCTTATCCCTGAGACAAAGATCACAAGTGAGCAGCGAGGCAAGAGTGAAAGATATTGAAAAAGAGAACAAAATTCTTCATGAAACAGTTACTGAGACGAGTAGCAAACTGAGCAAGCTGGAATTTGAGAAGAAACAATTGCAAAAGGATTTTGACCAGGTTAGAGAAAAAGTGGAAAGAGTGGAAGAAATGGAAAAAGAGCTCCACCGGCTGGAGAGGGAGAATGAACAGCTCACAAAAAAGGCAGCAGTGATGAAAATAGTGACAGAAAAAGTAGAAGTTCTTGAGCAAGAGAATGGCGATCTGGAAGTGGAAAATAGGAAACTAAGAAAATCCTTGGACACATTACAAAATATTTCCATCCGGCTTGGTGACCTGGAAAGGGACAACAAGCAATTGGATGAAGAAAATCTGGAGCTTAGAAGAGTGGTAGAGACCATGAGATTTACCAGCACAAAAATGGCACAAATAGAAGCAGAAAATAAGGATTTGGAGAGGGAGAAAGAGGACTTAAGAAAGAATGTGGAAATGTTAAAAGCAATGAACAAGAAATCTGAGAGGCTGGAGCTAATCTATCAGAGTGTCAACTCTGAAAACCAGAGACTTCAGCAAATTGTGGAGAACAGCAGTAAAAAGATCCAAGAATTAGAAAAAGAAATTCAAGGAATGGAGAGTGAAAATCAGGTCCTCCAGAGGAACCTTGAAGAGCTAAAGGTTTCTGCCAAACAGCTAGAGAGGTTAGAAAAGGAAAACAAAGCCCTAGAACAAGAAATGTCTCAGCTAGAAAAAGACAAAAAAATGCTAGAGAAAGAAACAAAACGGCTTTGGCAGCAAGTGGAGCTGAAAGATGCTATTTTGGATGACAATAAAGAAAAGTTGGCCGTTGCTGAGAAGGAAAACAAGACACTAGAAAAGGAAATTGCTCGATTCAGAGATTCATCTAGTAAACTGAAAGAGTTTGAAAAGGACAATAAAGACCTCCTAAAACAAGTTACAATTGATAAGAGAACACTAGCTACATTGAGAGAGGTAAGCAAAATAATTCTACTGGGTTGTATGCTGCTATTTTTTTTTCAGCTCGGTGAAGTACTGAAGGAAGATACCTGTCCCACAGGAGATCTTCACAGCCTCAACAACTGTCACTGGAAAGTGTTGCCTTGGAAAGGGGAATGTGCCGAAAACTGCACTTGGTGCAGTTGTGCAGCATTCCACTTTGTGTCCACAATACAGAGTCTCAAAAGGATGTCTTTTTTTTCATGCAGAATAAAATTTTAAAACATATGTTAAACATAAGTAACATATGCTGTTATGTGGTGCCTGTTAACCAAAGACTTTGATACTTTTTCTGTGACCGCAAAATCATTGGCTAACATGAGAGCTCCAGCAGTGGAGATTGACTCTCAGGTCTAGAAATTTCTAGCACTTGCTGAGGACACACTGACATCCCTGTTCTGAAAGAGACAAAGCCATCCCAGATGACCAACCTAAACCTTTTAATAAGAGCTGCACCAAGATTTTGCTTTACAGCTACCTTGCATACAGCATCTTTCCCCAAAAGCTTCCCTGCTGAGTGAGAGCATGCTAAGCAGTGATCTCTCCCTGCACCAAGCATTAGGACTTTGGCAGTCTGAGGATGTGTGTGCTAGAACCTGACATTCTTGAAAGTGGCCTGTGAGCAGATTCAGATGATTGCAACTTGCTGTTGTCCTGCCAGAAACAGGATCTTCTGTGAAAGAGCATTAAGAGGAGAAAGGGTCATGCTGCTGTAGCTCAGTGAAATAAATAAGTTTAGCAAGACTAATACAGTAAGCAATCACTTACTTTAAGGTTTAGTTTTATTTCAATTTTTGAAGCATTAGTGTAATTTTGAGGAAGAGAAATAAAGTCTGTCAGAAACATTTGACATAGTCCAAATTTGTGTTTCTATCCAACTTTCCTTAAAAATAAATAAAATAATATGTCTGAGAAGGCTTCTTTTCAATCTTTCCATTCTCAGACTTTTGCAAATTTTCTGGTGGTGCAGACCCCCATACAATAGCCCATCTTCTTTTCCTTAGTTACTTTCTACAGATGCTGTAGAAGGAGTTAATGGATGTTGAAGGGACCCATTTACAGACCACTGGACTGGCACTGACCTTACCCATACTTTTTTTTCCCTTGCCATAGGAATGAATTCATGGCTAAATTTGTGATATCAGAGGACTCTTGAATACCTGGAGTTTAACAAAGTATTTTTCTAAAATTTTATTCTTGCTTCTATTTGATATTCAAGATAGTTTTTTGGTTGTTTTTTTTTTTTTTTACTTAAAGTGTTTAAGTAACTTTTCTGTTCTTTCTTCATGTTTAAGAAAACTTGTAGCAGAAACACAAGCAATGTAAATCTCTATGGTGCCTTTGTATTTTAGAGAATTTTGAATGGTAGGGATCTTCACCCTTAGCCATGCACCAAAAACAGTTTGTCCTTTTTAGAAAGGCAGGCTGGCAGTATGTCTTTCCAGGCCATTTCCACACAGATCACTTTACTGGCGTAACAGCAAAGCATTGTCCCAATATACCTTGTGGTACAGTGCTGTCAAGTCTCCTTGTATGACTTCCTTGCTGGGTTCTGCTTTAGTTTCTTTCCAAAGAAACATAAATGAAACCAGGCTGCATCAGTAGATACCAGAATAAGTGACCAAGGTCACATGTCCAAAGCTGTCCTGTCTCTTATGCTACAATGTAATTACACTTTTTAAATTCTGGGCAGTAATTTACCATATGTCAGAAAGTCAGTGCATTATTCACTACTGACCCTGTTACCAGGTCCCTTGGTAATAACATCATAGCCATAATACTTCAGGAGACTTCCATACTGAAGTCCTGTTGTTCTCTGTGTGTGTGCCGGTGCTGGCAGGGCTTTTTGTCCTAGCTGAGAGGTGAGAACTCCCTCTGCTGGTGTCCCCTGCCCTGCACGCATCCCTGTGTGGCACAGAGATGTGGGGTGGTGTCTCCTGGTCCTCTCGTTCCCTCGCTCAGCAGGCAGGCGCAAAGCCAGTGTTGGCAGAAGTGATTCAGTACAGTGAGTGAGGCAAAGGCCAAAAGAAGCATTCTGCAGATTTATTTCAAGTGACCTATAAATAAAAGGAATCAGTTTAATTCTGCACTCAGCTGTCACTGATGAAGAATTTTAGCTGACCTACATGAAACTAGGATTTTATCCAATGATTTTTTCAATACTCTTAAAAGAAATATGTAGTGCTGGATAATTATCACCACCCTTTGCATAGCAACTAGTCACGTTAATGCTCTTTCAGGATTTGGTCCTGGAGAAGCTGAAGAGTCAAAAGTTGTCTAGTGAACTGGACAAACTGAGCCAGGAACTGGAGAAGATGGGATTGAACAAAGAGCTGCTGCTGGAGGATGATAATGGCAATGATGACACGTAAGGAAACTGAGCTCTTCTAGTCGTTCTTTTGACTCAGCCTAACTGAAGCCTTTTGCCTTTCTTTTTGGTTCTCATCTGTCTCCTTGCCATTACCCTTAACAATTTTGGAGATAAACCACATTTTTCCAAGGCAAGCTTGGCAGCATACTGTAAGTTCTGCAAAACATTTTTTGGGTGGAAGGAGGAAATGCCATTTTCTCTCTCCATGCTAGCAGTGTTACTGCAGTTCCTCTGTACTCCCCAGCAGAGTAGCTGGGTAATTATTTCAGTGTGTACTTCTCTTCATGATCTCTTTAACAAGTAAGAATAGTGTCTATTAAAGAGTGTCTGTCATTACTTCATGTAATTGGTGATCCAGATACCTGTTAGTATAAACATAGATGTTGCCTAAGAAATATCTGATGGCAAGGAATTCCTTTGTAAGTCCTATGGTAATGAACAAAGAAAATCCCAGTGACCTGTGTGATTATGCAAAAAAGAAAAAACTTGCTTTCTTTCAAGTTATGTAACTCTTTGATACTTCTGTAGAACCATGCTGGTGTTAACATCTATTAAAATTGATTGGATTTTCCATAAGTGAGTTCCCCAGCTATAACATATCAGCAATCTGCAGCAGTAGAGGAAATTATTTTCCTGAAGAAGCGAGCACAGATAATTTAACATGTAGTGAGACGGGGAATGGGTGAAGGTGAAGTCTGCTATTTAGATGGTGGCACGTATCCTAGTGGCAGACACTGGGAAGCTATTGTCATATTTTTCAGAAAATACAAGGTTCTGGAAAGCAAAACTGAATCGGCACTAAAATCAACACTAGCTGTGAAAGAGGAAAAGATTGCAATGCTGGAAGCTCAAGTGAAAGACTTTCTGAACTTGAACCAGCAGTTACAGAATGATCTAAATATGGTAAGAGCTTAAGTTAATTTTAATTTTTCACATTGCAGTTCTGCACATACGCATTTGGGGATTTTTTGTTTGGGGTTTGATTTTTTTTTTTGAAAAACAGATTGTCTCTTCTCTCTGCCCCTCCCTCTACACATCCTTCCCAAGAACTTTTTTTCACTGGACTGCCTTTTTTTTGTCTCTTTCTGTATAATGAAACAAAATTAATAAAAAAATTTTGGGCTAGGGGCGCATCAGGAGTGCTTCTCTTGGATAATTGCTCTTGATAGATCTGCGTCCCCATGTTTTTTTCATTGGCATGGTTGTGTTTTTGTGCCTTGTTTAGTGGAAATGTAGGCTGAGGAAGACTGCAGTTGAAATACCTCACCTAAAAACAGCCTGTTTGTTAGGTGACCGTGAGCTTGAGTCAAAAGACACCTGACTGGAGGCCAGGAGACTCTTCCTGGATTCTTGGAACTATCTGTGTCTCGACTTCCTTGTCTGTGAAGTGGGGTAATGGTTATTGAATCTCTGAAGGTCTGTACAGTGCAAGAGAGGAGTTACATATCCCATCATTATTAATGCATAATCCCAGTTCCCTCAGTGCTGAAGGTTGTTGTTTGTTGACTGTGTAGGTGAAGAAGGACTTTGATGCACTTAAGCAGACTCAGCAGGACGGGCAGTATGCTCAGAAGTCACTGAGGAATTCAGCAGAGAAGCTCATTCCCAACCAGCAAATGAATGAGAAATTGGAAACGGGGCACCAAGAGGCTACCACAGAGCTGCTGAAACTGAAGGACAGGGCAATTGAACTGGAAAGGAATGTAAGCCTTCTCCTGTTTCCTCTTAGCTCATAGACTTCTCTTGTGCTCATGAGTGGGTTGCTGGGAACTGGATTTTTGAGCCTAAAGGAATCTGGTAGGTTTTCTGGAGCACCCAAGTCTACCAAATTCCTTGGGTGTCTCTTAGGACTGCATGGGACTTAAGTGCTTCATGTGTCTTGTGTCCATCTTGTCCCATCTTTGCAGGGATTACTCCTGTGTGTAACATCTGTCCTACCTTCATTTAATGCTGGGAAGAGTTTGTTTTATGCCTTTGTTGCAGAATGATCATCATTAATTGGTTCTCATCTTTGATAGGACTCCAGATGATCAGGACAGCTGTTTCTTTTCTTCCTGTCACCCCTTCAATGCCATCTCTCTTTCAGAATGCAGCCCTGCATACTGAGAAGCAGTTGCTTAAGGAACAGCTAAAGCATTTGGAAACACAGAATGTCTCCTTCAACAATCAGATCCTGACACTACAGAAGCAAAACGTCTTCCTTCAGGAGCACAATACTGCCCTGCAGACACAGACAGCCAAACTCCAGGTCAGGGCAGCCTTGTGCCTCTGTGCCAGGAGGTTGGATTTGATTACAGTAGTGCGGAGAAGATGACAGCTAATAATAAAACGTTTGTGTTGTTAGGCTGATGTAATGATGTAAAGATGAGGCCCAGAAGGTGGAGCTTAAGTTTGAGGTCTGAATGTCTCCAAGCTAGATAGCTAATGTCTGGTAGCTACCTTTAGCAAGAAGGTGGCTAGTTAGAGAGAATTTGTTAAAATTAATACAGCAAAATCCAGATGTGTTATTCCAGAAGCTGCACTTATGAAATAAGAAAAAAAGTTTGCTCTTTGCTTTTTTCTTTTAATGCTATGCCTGTGAAAGAGCTTGGCAGAAATGGGAAGAGGACACAAGTCAGCTCCCCATAGGCATTGTAGCAATGAGTTCCAATCACAGTTTTCAGGCTTTCAGACAAAATGTCAAAGTTCCCAGTGGAAAAGATACTCTTAAAAATTACTTGAATTTTAAAAAAATAAACTTAGTTTGAGAAAGAGCCCAGTTTCAAAGGACAACATTGGATTAGCTTTGTTTTTCTTGCATGACTTTCACTTTTCAAACTTTTCCTCTTGCATGTTCGGAGGTGGGGTTTTCTTGTTCTCTTTAATTATTTCCCACCTGTAATTTACTTACATTAGCAACATGTAAAATCAGTGCACCATCTCTCTACTGA
The DNA here is from genome assembly GCA_013399875.1 of Gymnorhina tibicen. Classification (NCBI taxonomy): domain Eukaryota; kingdom Metazoa; phylum Chordata; class Aves; order Passeriformes; family Artamidae; genus Gymnorhina; species Gymnorhina tibicen. The sequence goes on from VXAZ01009672.1 coordinate 1,326,164, forward strand.
AACCACACTTGTTAGGAGTACTGCTCACATACAGAGTGTTAGGAGTATTGTCCACATACACAGTGGTGCAGTTAATGTTTTTGAGTTTGGATGAACTTAAGTTACATTACTTGTACACAAATAGGGGGTAACTTTTAACTTTGATCATGGTTGTCAGAGATGCAATTGAGTTGCGAGTATTCCAGATCATCTCAGTCTCTGGGCTCAAGAGCTTCTGGTAAAACAGTGTTTTTTCAGTTTGGAGGTTATCGTGATAATTTTCGTACTGCCGATAGCATGGCTTTATGGGGTGCATACTACCAGCAGTAATACCAAAATGATGCCAAATTGTACACAGATGTCTTAAGTCTACAAGGCAGTGGGTTCGTTCTTGACTAACTATATTGATGTAAGCTGCTACAAAATGCTTGTTGTATCTGACAGTAGATGTGAGTAAGTAATACTTACTTTTTATTTGAGAAACTTTAGGTAGAAAATTCAACTCTCAGCTCCCAGAGTGCTTCACTGATGGCCCAGAATGCTTTACTCCAAAATCAGCAGACAGCCAAGGAGAATGAGAATGAACATCTTCTGAAGCAGAAGGAGCAGCTGAAGGCTGAGTACGAGTCATTGCTTCAGGACCATGAACACCTTGCTTCACTGCATGAACGGCAGTCTGCAGAGTATGAAAGGCTAATAAATCAGCACAGCTCCCTGAAAACCTTACACAAAACCCTAGATCTGGAGCACAAAGGTCTGGGTGAGAGGTACGCTCACTGCTCAGGGGCCTAGTGTAGCCAGAATGTGCCTGTGTTACAATTTTAGCCTTAAATGTTGTCTCCAATGACAAACAGAAATTATAAAGTTGTTGTCTTGAAAAAGTGCCTATTCATTCTTGTTGTCATTAGGACATTAGATGAAAATATTTGCAAAGCTTTAGATTTTAGATCTCTAAAGGTGTCAGAACAGAGGTAACTGGTGATATTTAGCAAACAGGAGCTTGGATCTTGGGGATGCTTTGTCAAAAGTAGCTTAAATGCTTCTACTACCTTTAAGGATTTGTGCTATAACAACATACAGCCTTAAAAACATTCTCCAGTTCTACTGTGTGTGGTCTCTCTTCTACCCATAAAGTCTGCAGGTCACCTAGGTAGTTACCTATATGTGACTAGTGTGTATCTTGAGAAATTTCAATAATTGAACTTTGTGGCATCCATGTCATGTCAAAGGAGGCTCTCTGAAGGAAGCTATATTAACGTAACAATAAGACAGTGATGTATTATTAATTTTCTTGTAGTTCTCATAATCTAAAGCTTTTGCTTCAGGCCCTTCAGTTGAATTAGGAAATCAGTAAACTGTTAATTGTTTAGTCTCTAGTCACTGTCATTTTCTGATAGTTGTGCATGGGTTGAACAATATATATAATGTACTACTACAAAAATGCTGCTCCTGCCTACCTGTCAAACTTCTCTTCTTCATTTCAGTGATTTTCCTCAAAACACTTGTATTTAAGTTTAATTTCTGTGCAAGATCATGAGTTGGGTTCAGAGCAGCTCAGTGGTGATCCTTGATGGTGGGACTGAGAACTGGTGCTAAAATTTTCATTCCCAAAGACTAAGAAACTGGCAAATACAATGTGCAGCAGATTTTTATAAAGTGCAGAAGTAAACTTATTGTGATTAAAATATCCACTGGGGCTGTGTGACAGGACAGCTGCTTGGCTGTCGACTAAATGAGCTGTAAGTGATTACACAGACACTGTTCCTGCTTACCAAGTCTCTTTCAGACTGATTAATGTTTCTCGTTGATTCAGGCTTTGCTTGAGATTACTACACTGCAGTGTGTTAAGGCAGTTTGCTGTGTTCTTTCTTTGCTTGATGAGTACCAAATATTAAGCAGCTCTAGCCTAAGGAAAAAGTGTTTTTCAAAGAATAGGTTATCTAGAGAGGTAAGTGCTTGGATCACCACTGTAATCATTAACAGTTTGGACTCTGTTTCTGAGATGTGATTCCTAGTGAGAGGTGTTGCAGGGGAGCAGATGGTGGCCTTCTCTATATTCAAAACAAGTTGAGTTTGGCAGTTTTAAGAGTGCAGTATCCTCCTCAGCAGATCAGTCTTAAAAGATACTTATCAAGGTGATTTGTCCAAGGACTCCATTTGGCCGTCGGGACAAAAACCACAAGCCACTTTTTTAGTGCATGTTTTGTTCTCCCTCCGTCGTGTGCTGCTGAGGGAGCAGAAGAGAGAAAGAGTAGCATAAGAAAAGTTTTCTTATACCTCTTCTTTTTAACTAAGGTATTTAACTGCTGAGATGGAATATTTCACTTTCAAATTCAGCTAAAAGCGCCACCTGCTAAATTTTCCCCAGAGCTCAGTGCAACCAAGAAGTTTACTTGTGTGGTGTTTAGGAGATGGGTTTTGCTTGTCGCAACCCCAGGGTGATTGGTTTTCCTCAGCTGGTGACAGAACTATAATCATAGTTCTGTTGCTTAAGGCAGGATTATACTTCCGCACAAACCTATGACTGCAGCTTGTCTAGAAAAACGCACAGCAACTTCAGTTAGCTTGTGCACGTCCAACAACACGTCCCCGAGGTTTGTGTAGTTCACTCTGCTGCATTCTAACCGCAGAATATTTTCTGCACCTGAGCAAACTTCTTTAAACCTCTCTTGGTTCTGTCTGCACAGTATTAACACTGCAGTGGCGATTTAATAACGGGTTGTGTGTAACTGCAGTGAAATGGCCTGTCACAGCCCAGCAAACCACAGATGTGTGGGTTTGGCTTAGCAAGAAAAGGAGGGTTGGTACGTTAGGGTCACTTACCATTAATAGCAGTTTTTTGACTTCACGGTGTCTGGCTGACCGTCTCAGTGAACACAGAAGGGCTGGCTTCTTCTGCTGCATTTTTAAAATTGCTTTACATATTGCGTGTTACTAAGAGAAGGTAATAACTTTCTAGCTACAGTTGATTAACAGATCCCTGAGCGTTTCTTTGTGGCTTAGTCTGGAGAAGTCTAATCCTGCAGAGACATTGGAAAAAAAGTCCCTGCTGTGTAGGGTTACATATTGCAGGGAGTTGTATTATTATGTTACCAGTGCTGCATGGTAATTATTTTTCTGGGTTCCTTTTGCCACACTTTTTTATCATAGCTGAGCATTTTCAAAGTTGTCCCAGTCACAAATACCTACCCATAGTATTTCTCCTCAAAAAGCACCAGAAAGAATAAAAGCCAAAAGGAGTAAAGAGGACTACAGTTGTTCAATCCTAGGAATGGATTGTGTCAGAGCCAAAATAGATTCTATATGCATGTATGAGAAAATCTTCTTAAAACCCTTCTGTCCAAGAGCTTGCTGCTTTAAAAAGTGAAATGAACATGAGTGCTGAATAGTCTACAGGAAGGGTAACCTGGTCCCTGATGGTAGAGCTTGCCAGGTTGCACCCATTGTGCTCAAATTGTAGACTCCAGGCTGAATCTGTACTACAAGAAGGTTTTGCCTGAGGATTTCATTAGGGCTCTGGACATGAAGAATCATTTCCATTTTTGCAGACAGCCTCCTCTTTCTTACTTTTCACATAACAACTAGGGAAGCAGCTGTGGTCTACCTCAGGCTCAGTGTGGCAGCCTGTGGTGCTGGGCCTGGCTGGTAACACTGGACCAGTATCCTGCTCTGAGGAGCCCTCTTTAAAATATAGAGGGCTTGGATAAAAATGAACAGAGTAGCCCTATCATACAGAGACAGCAAAAGAATTTACAGTGCAGTTTCTGCAGAGACAGCCATGGTAATTTCTGCCAAAGGACTGACTGGAGTTTGTCTTCTCAGACTCTGGATTGGCACACAATCTGTCTAAAATTTTTCTTGGAGCTGGATGTGAAACCTTCCTCTGCTTTTAGGTTCTTCCATTTGTTGTATGGACATTGAATTTGAAATGTCCCAGAGCTGAATGGAGGAAGAAAACAAATAAATAAGGTTAATTAAACTCTACTGCTGTTACTGGGAATGAATAGCATAAAGCAGCCTTTGTCTGGGAGACAGGTACTTTTCTGTGTGGCCCTTCAATGGACTGGAATTTGGGACAGGCTGTAATTTGACCCTGAGATGAAGGGAATGGTAGCCTGAAAGAAAAACAAGTTGGCAGGAGTCAGTGTATTTGGTGCTGTCTGCTGGTTTTGGTTTTGTTTTGAAGTTTTCATGACTGCAGAGTAACTGTGCTCTGCTTCCATCTCTGCTGGCATGAGAGTCACAGAAAGATGATGCTTGTTCTCTTTAGCTTTTTAAGCAATGCTGCATCTTCCACCTAGATTCTGTTTTAAAATTGCTTGGAAGAATATTTCTCATACTGATGCAGATGTATCTGATAGTTCCAGGCAATACCCTTTTATTACAGTGACCAAAATGTGTGCTGAAGACTTTTGACGTTCACTGCACCAGTGGCCTCTGCTGGTGTGTCTGTATGGACTCAGATTCTGACAGAAGCCATCAGAGGAAAAAAAATCTGGGAACAGCTTGCTGCCATGTGGAGTGATTTCAATCCACCTCATTCTTTGCAGCGTTTTCTGAGTGCAGGTGATGTAGCACCTCAGGGAGGCTGAGCCTGCCTAATCCATGCCTGTGCCAAATATCAGGGGAGTTGTTCCACACCTTGGTTACTTTAGCATTCCAGAGATCAAAATTAATTACACAATTGATGACATCAGCCCTCTCTCTCTCCCCATCTCCCTGCCCTGAATGGTTTATCCACAAGTTACATAAACCAAATAACAGTGGAAGCCTGGATGTGAACACCAGTTTTGCTCTTGGTTTTTTCACTAGTGAACAAATAGAGCCACTCGAGCATGTGAGTCAGCCCCTGCTTAAAGGTGTTTTGCTGTCAACTCACTGATACTCATCATCTGTCTGGAATATGCAGGAGATTAGTAGATGTGCAGGATGCTATTACCTATGCATACAACCTAATATGCATTAGGTGGTTACCTAATAAACTCTTGCTCATTGCTCTGCTTTCTTGTTGCTTTTTGGGAGCTGCTTTCTAGTCAGGTTTTTGACTCTTGCCACTGTCAATTATTTGTGATTGGGATTCTGGTTTAGTGGAGCAGTTTCCACACACTCTGCAGAATCTCATGCTTTTACCAAATGACCAGAATCTGGAATTAAAGTAAGATTCTGGCAATTGTGTTCCAGTTTGCTTAAAAAATGCTTTTCTTTTTCTTTTTCTTTTTTTTTTTTTTCCTAAAGTCTTCTCTGCTGACTTGTATACTAAGTTGAATTTTTCCTGCATAGTGTGGAATTCCTCAGCTTTGGTAGAAGTTTAACCACATAAAAGTAGATGAAACAAAGCAAGCAGGAAAAAAAAAAAGCTTTCTGGTCATTGTGGTATTACCTATTAAAAATCTCAATCCAAAGGAAGAAAAATGTTTAAATGAAAGCTGAGGGTGTGCTATTACTCCTTTTCCAGATACAGCAGTTTAATGAAACACAAGGCAGAATTAGAAGAGTTGGAATTAGTTTTAAAATCTGAGAGAGAGGTTCTGCAACAAGAGAGAAGATCAAATGCAATAACCACTGGGGAAAATCAGAAACTGAGAGAAGAACTGGACAGGTATAGTTCCTTTGCTAAATTGTTATAAATGTAATTTAAAAGTCAATTATGCAAAACGTGGATGTGTTGCTTTAGCTCTGAAGTACCTTCATGTAACGTGTCTGTTCTTTTTTCTCTATTTCAGTATTGTTAATTTGGTAATTTTAACTTAAATTAAATTTTAATTTAATTTAAATTTTAAATTTTAAATTTTAAATTTGGTAATTTAAAGATTGTCAGCTTCATGAATACAGTCAACTGATACTGTTATTTGGTGCTTCAGACCTGGGACCTTTGCTCGTACAAAATAAGCTTCCACACGGGGCTGGTTCAGTTCACAAGTGTTTTCTGCAATGAATTGTTTCCAAACACTTGTCTTTAGGCAGAGCTGCAAATGGCCAACCCCCCAAATGGGTTTTTTTTTTCCCCTTGAGGAGAACTGGTTTATGGTTTCTACAAAATATGATTTTAGCTTTAGGAGTTACCATTGTTTATTTCCTGCTGCCCAGAGAAAACTGCCATTCCTATTATTAAAAGCAGTCTTAGGGACTCTTGATCAGTGGATAGCTGTTAACTCATGGCAGAGCCCCTTTTGAGAGCCATACCCAAAAACCTCTCCGTGGCCTTGCCAGTTACTTCAAAGGTGTTTTGAGAATCTGTTTGGTACAAATAAGGAGCCAAGACCACATCAAGTTAAAGCAATGTCAGATTGAATCATATTTAAAAATCATATTTTAAGTTGAGCTGCAGGTGTACTTTAGAACAGTGCGGAGCTCTCCAGAGGTTTTCTCAAGTTTGCTGTTCCTAATTAATTTTCTTAGAGAAAAAGATGTCACAATGTTGATTGCAGGACTGGCAGAGAGTCAGGCTTATCTGTCAGCAGATACAGAACCTAATTTGTTTATTTAATTATTTAATGTTACACCTTCATGATTTGTAGACATTTTTAGGTTTACCTAAAAGTGTAAAAGAATGCCACAGTATCATCTTAAAACACTACGGTGTTTCACACTTCAGGACACTTAAATGCTCATATTTCATGCATCAGGATGAAAAAATAATGTGTTTTCTTTATTTCTGCCAGATAGAGCTGCCTTTATATACAAATGCTCTTAAATACATTGTGCCTCAGAAATTTGTGGTGTGTTTCTTACGTATTGAGGAAATAGCAGTTTTATTTTTCATGTATTTTCCTTTCAGTTCTTTTGTAGATTTGAATCTTTTTTATAATGTTATCACTACTTCTTAATAAAATTTTATTAATTAATTTATTAATTAATTTTATTTAAAATGTCCTTTGTTTTGGGGGTTTGGAACTATGTTTGATTTAGTGAGAGCTGCAAACTGATGGTGTGGTCTTTGAATGTGAGGTTGTTTCTGTGAAGTGTCCTTCATAAGTCTGCTGTCTTCTTTGTGTTTAGGGTGAATTTCTTGCACAACCAATTAAAGGCAGAGTATGAAGGGCTGCATTCACACACTAAAGAGCTGAAAACTTCCTTGAACAACTCTCAGTTGGAGTTGAATCGTTGGCAAGCTCGCTATGATGAGCTGAAAGAACAGCACCAATCCATGGATATCTCTCTGACCAAGCTGGATAACCACTGTGAGGTGAGTAGCTGTAGATACACAGCTGCTGCTGCATTTGGGTTAGATAGCTGACATTTATTGTGTGAAACTTTTGACATGCTATATATAGAAGGTCAAACTATGTAACAACACCCCCATAATACTTTGGAAGTGTGTAGTTTTGTATCTTAGGTTGCCACGCTACTGTGTTATCTTGATTGTGGTGCACTCCAGGGAAGCCAGATGCAAAGGAGAGATTAATTTTCTTGTTTAATAGCTCCTGTCCCGTCTAAAGGGAAATCTGGAAGAAGAAAACCATCATCTCCTGAGTCAGATTCAGATGCTGAGCCAACAGAATCAGATGTTATTGGAGCAGAACATGGAGAGCAAGGACCAGTATCACGAAGAACAGAAACAGTACATGTAAGAAAAAAGAGATCTGAATTGTGAAACCTGAAAAAGTAATCTAGACGAATATAGAATACAAATCATCCATCAGGGCTAAAAGAGCAGGCAGTGGAATGATAGATCTTCTTTATATCTGTCAGAAAAGGGGGTGTTTGGTAGGAGATAAGTGTAATGGGAGAAAGCACAAAATGTTTTCACTTTGCCTTACTGCAAAGGGATGTTCATGAAACACCTGGGGAAGCACAACTCTTCCCAAATAATACAGATGAACCTATGTGGAAAATGCAGTTGGAAAAGATGGAATGTCAAACCAAGTGGTACTTCTCAAAGAAGAAGAGTTTGGGAAAGTTTGGAAAGCTTTTTAAGATTTTCGAAAACAGCCAAATTGCAACAAAAATTTAGCCTTATGAGGGTCATTTTATATTTAGGTTCCTGAAGAATAGCAAATATTTGTACTCCTCTTATTTTTGTCATTTTCATTTCAAGAAATATCTGCTTTCATGTTGTTTTTAAGGACACAGACATCAACATACGTTGCTGTGTCCTTTTATGCACAGGTTGACCTGCTGAAGTGAGATATCCTGTTTAAAGATCTTGTGCATTTACAAAGAATCCTGTTTTCACTACAGTGAATTTCTCTTATAGATATGAAAGAAGGAAGAAAAAATGTTCTTAATCACAAGAATTTTAGTTTAAGCACATCAGGATGATGTGGGAGTTACTGAGTTGAGTTTCGTAGCAGTACTGGCTTATATGGTTGAAGTGTTAGAAACTGTTTGCTGAAATAGGCTGAGTACAGTTCAGATGTACTCCAGTATGTTTATCCTGGTGTCTGACTGTTCTGTGATGGAGGTACATTTGCCCTACTACTTGAATGAAAATACGATTTGCTAACTTCCACTGCTTAGGTTAATAAAATAATGAGTAAGAGATACAGTTAATCTTAACACCCACCAAACTAATTCTGCCTGAGATATTAGTTAGTAATCTAGCACCACCATCTACTGTTGTTCTTTCACCTTTTATGCTTATTGCACAAAAATCACCCGTCAGCATGGTTGGTAGGCTTTTGCATTTGCCCTCTCCAAACAGACTGTAACGAGCTCAGTGGGATTCTGAAGGTTCAGGATAGGAAGATATTTCAGTCTCTTTCCTCTCATGGTGGCTTTGGGTCTTCAGTTTTTTGATTATGCTCAATTTCATATAGGTGATTCAAAATATGCTTTTCCCCCCTCACAGTGATAAATTGAATGCCTTAAGGAGACATAAGGAAAAACTTGAAGAGAAGATAATGGATCAGTACAAGTTCTATGATCCTGCTCCAAAAAAGTAAGTTTCACATGGATTCAGTTCTGCTGTACAGATCTCTGGGGGCAAGAAAGGGCTTTCCATAACTGGGGATAACAGACTTCATCTGAAGTAAGGGTGGTGTCATCTCCACATGTCTCTTCACTCTCAGTCTGAAAGCTATTCCCTGAAGCAGCAGGTTGTAATAATGTAGAGCATAGGGCCTCATATGGGGCCCTCTGTATTAATACAGGAATCTGAAACAAAATTAATTGGGAAAGAGCCACTTCGCTCCCAGTGTGGTGATTAAGCAGCACTAGGAGCTTTCAGAGCTGCTCTTTCAAAGCAAGGGATGAGCAGTCTGTTGGAGAGAAAGAACTTAAAAATTCTGTTAAGAACAACAAAAAAGAGCCAAGGTAATTTCACCGTACATAGTTCTGACTGATAACCTTAGTAAAGAGGCTTCAAAGCAGCTTTCATTTCTTTCCTCCTTAATCTGTTCTTGTAGTGGAGTTTTTCACACTGTAAGAATGTCTTATGTGGGTCCATATGTGTAGTTTAGACTTCTAGCAGAGTGAACAGTTGTCTTTCTCACATGTCTCATGCTGAAGAAATATTTCTGTAAAAGTAATTTTGACTTTAGTAGAGAAATGGATCTCAAGTGCTGTGAAATTCATGCTGCATTGTTTGAACCAATTCATGACAGTAAACAAATAAGAATGTAGAATGGCTTGATGGCTTTAGCACAGCTGTAAACTTCTTTGGGGAGTATTTCTTGTAGCATTTTCTGAATTCCATTCACAAAACTTGCTTTATCAGGAAAAACCCTTGGATTGGAGCCAGAGCCTTAGTCAAATTAATCAAGCCAAAGAAGGAGACTCCAAGGGAGCGGTTGAAACCTGCAGCAGAAAGCGCCACATGGCATCCTGAATCCCCAGAGACGGTAAACTCTCCATCTGCCTCCCAAAAATTGAAATATCAACAGGAGGCTCAGGATAATACCTCTCAAGGGTCAAACCCTGTGGAAGAGAGAGAGAACCCTGGGGGTTCTTCAAACAAAGGTAAGGAATGCCCAGCCTAAATTTATGAGCTGAAAAAAATTTTTAGAAGATTTAATATATGGAATATGTTAATGCTCAATCACATTATATTTTATGTCCTTTTTTTTTTGTTTTGGGGGTTTTTGGTTGGGGGTTTTTTGTTTGTTTGGTTTGGTTTTTTTAGTACAATGAAAGTTTTAGTATGCATAAAATCCTAAACTAGAAATTTGAGTAAACTCTAGAAGGTAACGGGTTTGGTTTGGTTTTAGTTTGCTTTCTTCCTTTTATCTACTACTTCTCCCTTCACCTTCTGTGTAAAATTCCTTGGTTTGCCCAGATGTATTGCATGTTACTGAATAAGTTGGTTCAAATACTTTATTTACTGGGGTTTTGCAGCAAAGCAGTTTAAAACTTGATCATGGAATAGTGTGTGGTTCAGGAGAGGCTGGTCTTTGAGGAGCATGAGCTGGCTGACAGCCACTGCCAGCAGGTGGTGCACGTGCAGAACAAATAATCCATTTATTGTAAATAACTGATTTATCGTAACCTGGTGATTTTGGAGGACAATACCATGTTTTGATTTAGAATTGAACTAGGAATTTTTCAATGTAAAATGATGAAATGATTTTTGTTTTGAACACTAAGGCATATGTAAGGAAGACTGATTTTCTGTTTAGTTCATACAGTAAATCAGGTGCTCCTAATTATGGGAAATTTAAAAGAAAGTCCCTCAAAATAAATACTCTTCATCCTTGTTAAAGGTAATATATTATGTCCCAAGCTTTGTTTATTCTACTGAGATAATTTCTGTCAGCTTCTATATGTAGATTGTTGTACTCCAGGAATACTTTTCAAGAAGCAATTTTGAAATTGATACTTGAATAATAATTCCTGTCTTTCCACTGTGGGGGGTGGGAAACAGAAGGGGAACAGCTGAGAAAAGTAAAACTCTTATTATAAACTACTGCAAGTATCTGTCTGTCTCAAGGTTTCATTTTGATTGGGTAAAAACCCTTTCTCTATTCTAATTCTTTGAGGTCATTTATTCACTTAAAGTAAAAACAGATGTTTTATGGAATAAGATCATCCATATGATTCCAGAAGATGTTAAGTGTTTAACATGCATCCAGAGTTCAGCATAGGAAGTTGGGTTTGGGTTGCCACAGAACAAGGCCCTTGTAGAGTGCCAGAGATAACAGAAAATCTCTGGCACGTCATTCGTTCTGATGTTGTGTGAAACACACTTATGTGGAGATGAGCATCACCAGTACTAAAGCCTAGAAGACATCCAGGAAATCTGAGTGTGTTATCACTGAGTAACATGTACACCAATCTAATTTTATATTATAAAGCAAAAACATTTTGAATGATCTAACAGTAATTTCTTAGTGAACTTGCTTAAATATTGTGTGTATGTGGTAATCTGTGCCTTAATCTGAGTCAGATTAGCTATGTTCAGCTATGCATTCATCAGTCCTCCATTATAGGTGTTGGTCATTGCTTAGTCTTATCTGTTTTTACTGGTTGTGTAGTCTTTAATCTGTGTTAAGACATTTTAAGTTTTATTTATAAGGCTTTTTTTTTACTTTTTTTTCTTCTTTTTTTTTTTTTTTGGGATACCTGGGTGATAACAATTTAGCTGCACAGCGCAAAAAGATTGCCTTTTTGAGAAGCAAAAGCAAGGATAAAGAAAAGTCTCCTAAGTCTCCATCGAATCATCAGTCTTTCTCTAATCGGCTCCGGTTCTGGTCTTCTTCCGACATCCCATCCTCTCCTAATGAAACTCTTTCTTTCCCGGAACTGGGAGTTTTCTAACACCTTCTCTGTAGCATTTATCTTCATTTATTTCTGACAAATACTTAAAAAAAAAACCAAAAAAAAACCAAAAAAAACCCAAAAAAAACACATGCCATAAAAGAACACGCACATTGATAGAAACACTCAGCATGTCTATACAATACTCTAAATACAAGCAAAGATTAGTGAACATGGACTTAAGTTTTCCTGTAGAAGATGAATCACTATTGCACACTGTGGATCATTTCTTCAATGCAGCACACTTTAGGGGACCTCATGGTATACAGTTTGCGTATGTATATTGGCTGTGGTGCATGTTGTAAGTAAGTGAAGTTGCTATTTGCTTCAATATTTTCTTGCAATCATGTACTTGCATTGTGTCCAGTTAAAGTGTTGAACTGATTTGCTGTTGCTATGCTTTCTACAGTGTGGTAGTCCTACTAAAATACAAATACAGTCTCAAACTCCAGAGATTTTTCCAATAGTCTGTGCTACTAAATGATTAAAAAAGGCAGGTTTTTTAACATCTTTTTCTGCTTTTAAGTAGTCTAGCTTTGAATATAGAGTGGAAGCTACTGGAAAAATTATTCTCAGCCAAGTGTCTTGATACTTGCATTCAAACCTGATATTTGCAAGGTTTTATACTTCCAACTATGAAAATTCATCCTGAATTGAGCTGATGTTTTGGTTTCTTCTGATTCAGTTTCAACAGATTTTTTGGAAGAAGAATGTAGATTTGTTCTCTTAAGACTGGGAATAAACTTCATTAATCCATTGCCCAGAATTCTTGTCTGATAGTCATGACCTGGTGGCTTCTGAAATGAATGTGCAGGTCCAGTCTCCACCGTGTTAGAAAATGGGATGCAGCATGGGCAGTGTGCTACCAGGAGCTCAGCAGAGAGACCAAAAGATCTCATTTCCCTTCTCACTCTGAGAAGTGTTCCCAGTTGCACAACCAGGGACTCTGGCAGAACAGCCTGTTGCTGCCCATTTTGGGATTTGTAGAGAACGTTAGTCTCCAGGGTAATTAATATTTTTGGCGTCCGTGGAAGCTGTTAAGTGCATCTACAAAGTCAATTAGAAATACAGATTTGCATGTGAAGCTTTAGCCAGTAATTGCCCCTGCAGGCATGGCATAAGCTTCAGTTCTGAGAGCAAGTGCTGGCCCTGCTGTGGCATCCACGCAGACCTTGGGAGAAAACATTGTTCCTGAATGAAGTCAGCTTCCAGGGGCCACCTGATATGACAGCACCTTGGTCCATTTCTCTAATACAACTTCACAGCTGCTCTGTGCTTTAAACTGTCTGTCCATTGTCTCTGCAAGTTGTTTATTTTGACTGCTGCACTCTGCTACATTTTCAACACTTAGTTTCTATTACTTAATCAAGTATTCCATAGAAATATATAGAATCTAGAATCTTGCATCTCATTAAGTGTTTTCTGTAGTACGTTCTTTAAATTTGGTTCTACGTGTGCCTTAAAGCATTACATTCATGTTACAAGAAATTAATTAACCTGCTTCATCAGTAGAAAAGAATTTTTCAGATTCTTAATCTAAGTAATATTCTAGCAGACAGTTCTTGTTCTTCCGCTAAGATCCCAGGAACTCCACTTAAAAATCATTGCACCAGGGCATCATAAGAGCAGAGTTTCAACCTTGTAAAGACTGAGCTCTTACCCACAGCAAAGATCTAAACCTGAAAGCAGTTAGCTTAGTGCATGGATCATGATAGATAATTTTCAAATCAGCATTATTTTTCTATGACTAAGAGCATGACTACTGTCACTCTTTCCTTATTCTATTTTATTACTGAAGTAAGTTCTTATAAAATGCACCTACGAGGAATAATGTTATGGGAATTTCACACTTCACTTATCTTTTCTGGATTCATGTCTTTGCTCCTTTTCTTCCTCCTTTCACAGTAATTGTTGCATGTATAATATCAACCCTCCCACCGGCACTAAGCAGCCCTTGTCACTCCCACACTTTACAGAGAGCACACAATTGACAAGCTGGTGGCAGAAATTTCCTATCCACTACTGCACTGTTTATGGAAAAGCTTGCCAAACTAGCGCCTCTGTTGTGCAGTTTCTTTGTGCCTGCTTGTCATGTTTGTATGGGCAGATAAATACAAATCCCCTAATGCTATTTTTTCATTAAGTCTTATTCATTTACCTCTCTCCCCACCAGTGCTAATGGACCTAAAGAAAAAACGGAATTCCCATCACGGAGGCAGCAATGATAATGTTGAAATCTCAGCAGACTCTGCAACAAAACCCAGCTGTGTGGAAATGGGTCCCAGGACTTACTCAACCTCAGCTATTCACCTGCACACTTCCACCCCCGTCTCCCGGCTCCAGAGCAGGCCCAAAGGTGCGTGGTGCATTTGATACACCAGCTGGTAGTGCCAGGCAGGCTGCTTCATAGCTCCTGCAAGGCTGCTAGTGGCATTCAAGTGCAAACCCAGAGCGGTAATATTTTCACTCCTACTTTATCGGCTTAATGGTTTAATGATGAGATACAGGGTTTACTCACTCTTGTAATGTCATCAACTTGACAGACCACATTTGAGTGTCAGTTCTTCAGTGGTTCCCTGCCCAGCATTTAGGAGATGGTTCTATAAAACCCTCTTGATCACCTCAGTCTTCTACACTGCCAGAATGCATTGGAGACTGACCTGAAGGATTAACCTTTCTGTGTTCAATTGGCCTTTTAAGTTTTACGTTCTTTTCCAGGCTATAATTCAGAAGATGATCTATGTGAACAGTCCCCAGAGGTGGAGTTTGCAAGCACCAGACAGCATGGTAAGCTTGTAGCATGTGTGAGTGCTCTAAACATCTGCATTAAGACTTGTTTCATTACATCCACATGAACTGTCCTGGAGTAGTTTAGTTACATTAATCTTACAGAAGGAGGTGTAGTAATACAGCACCATTTTGGAAATGTGGTTCTAACTACTTCTAATTTCCTGTTGCAGCTTTTAATGGATGTTTTGCCAAAATGAATTTTCTAAACAATGCCGATGTTGAGGCAAGTTGCCTTCCCCCACCAACAGACCTTTTAATGCATGTCCTACGGATTTGTTGCTGATTTTTCTAGAGAATGTTTAATTCTTTCCTTAAGGGAATGAATCAGCAGTAAGAAAAATTCAGTGTGGGGCTTGTGGATGCACAGTGCGAACACTGTTGAAGCAGCAGCACTGCCTGCTTAGAGATTGTGGAAGACTTAATTTGCAAGCTGGCTACCAGTTCTTTCCAAAGAAAACTGAGAAAGAGACAGCAACTTATTGTTGAGCTTTTTCAGTTATCTGCATTACTTTATAGTTACTGTAAAAACAAAACCCAGAACATATTCCTTTGTGCAAAAAATGAGATGAACAAGATGGATCCTAAACAACTTGAAAAATGAAGATGGTTTCTACTCTGTCCAGATTTTGGCATCCTTTATATGTTTATGTTGTTAATGTTTTCAAAGTGACTTAGTTGCACAGGCCCTATTTTCAGAAGGGAGACTGTAGCCAAGTCTTTTAGAGAATCAGAAGAACTTAAGATCTGTTTGTTCAATGCTTGATTTGTTTTTCAGTGCCCAGGCCAAACAGTTTAGAGAGCAGTAGGAACGCTTCCAGCAGTAGTTCACCTCTCAATTTGAAAGGTAAAGCTTTTACAGCTGAGTTGTGACAAACAGGAAGTGAAATTCTGTGAAACTGTGTGTAAAATGCCATTTTCCTTCCAATTAATTTTGAAGACTGTTGTTTTGAAATGGTAATGATTATGCAATCTGGACATGGCTGCCTTGGGATTCAAAACGCTGGCAAGAAGTGCTTTTCTAAGATTGATTCTGGCAAGGGGTGGCTTTTAAGGCAGTCAAATTTTGCTTCAGTCTGACTGGCATTGTATTGTGGGAAATATCAGGCCATTTATTAGACTCTCTACAAGAAGTCTCTGTGGTTCTTACTCTATACACAGCTTGTGTATGGAATTAGTGTGCTCTGGAGATTTGCTTTTGCTGAAATTGTGCATCCTTGAAGGATGCCAAGAGACCTGACACTGGAAAAATCCACTTTCTGTTTTTCCACTGTCAGGTTCTAGCTCTCAGATCACACAGCCAAGACTGGGAGATCTTTTAGTGACACACAGGTTGTAAAGAGGCACCCCAATATTATCTTACTAATATAAGGCTTATTAGCCCCTAGTACTATTTTTATTCTTTGGTGATGTAGTTGTGCTTGTTTAAGGTGCTCTAAGACATTTACTAGTCCTGATTTTTCAAAGCTCTGATTGCTTTGAGTTCTCTGGGAGAAAAAAGTAAGGTAAAAAATGCCACCCAGTCTGTGTGGAAATGGTCCGGGATGATAAAGTTCCTGCCTGAGTGTGAAATTACTGAAATTATGTCAGAGCACTGTCATTAATGGTATTTATGCTTCTCTTCAGATTCCTTAGACCATATCCATGGTAGAACTGAGAGTCTCAGCAGTGAAGATGTGGTGCCAAGCAGAGAGGCATCAGCCTTGCTCCGAGACACCTATTCCCTTCATTCTGCTGCTGCCTTCTTAAGCCCTAGCAGCAGGCATGAGTCCTCCTCCCACCGGAATGGTTTGATGTCCTGTGATATACCTCAGAAGAGCAATCCATCTCAGTCTTACGCAGGCAGGCAGCGGTCTGCCTCGCCTGGCAGTGAGATGGTAACTTTGGAAGAGTTCTTGGAAGAGAGCAACAGGCTGTCTCTACCAAGTGTAAGTAAATAGAGCTAGATAGCCCATTTCAGATGTCAAAAAACTGTTCAAAGCCGATTTAGGAGGATGAGGGCATAGGGAAACAGAGAGGGACAAGATAATCCTTGTTCATATACATGAGTACTATCAAATTTTGCGAAACAAATGAGACAGTTTCAATAACTAAGGCAAAATTAGCTTTCACGTAGCACTCCGCTAATTTATTTTGGTGTATCAGCTATGGCAAGTCAGATAATTCACTGCAAGTACTGTGTATTGGACTACTGGGGCTTTTTGCTAGCAAATGGTTGTGGTCAAGGTTTTGTATTATATCATAAGTTCTCAGCTCTAGGTATTTTTATTTATAAACTGGTAAGTTTTCTGTGTAATTTTCAGCTGCTAAATCTATAATTAGGAATGAAACCTAGAATAGTTTTCAATTGAAGTGCAAAATACACAGTTGTTAAAACCATCTCTCAATCTGAAAATATCAGTGCAATTAAGAAAGACTATTTTTCTTGCAGAAGGAACTTTTTGATACTTTTCACCGTGTTTGTGTGTTGACTGGTACTGCCTTGTTGGTTCAATGACTGCAACAATGTCTCTTATTGAAGTGCTTTTTTCAGCAACTAAATGTTTGTTTTCATTATGGCATTTGTCTTTCACTGCTCAGACATGCTGTACAATGTGAGGCAGTGCACTATTGAACAGGTTAATATCTTTACAATTGATAGTGTAAGTGAACAGAGATTTCTGTTCTATGAATGCCTTGAAATCAGCAGAGCTGTGCCAGTTCATGGCATCAGTAAATTCTAGTCCTTGAATCTTCAGAGTAATGTGTAAATAGACCTCCTACTCCCTCATTATTCTAAGTACAATTCTTAGCTTTTAGAGATGTTTAAAATTAATATTTTTGTGTGTGTCTGTGACTACCTGACCATGTCAATTTTCATTCTTTCTGTCATCCTGTTCCTTTTCAGCATCGGCGCAGTTTAAACGAGACTGAAATGATTTCATTACACCAGTTTCTGTTAGAAGCTGATGCACTATATCCCTCTTGCTACTCCCTGTGTCCTTCCATTCATCAGGAACATTCGCAGTCACTTGAATCGGTCCTCAGTGTTTCATGTTCTGACAGCGTGAGGCACAGAACAGGCAGGGGAAATAGGAGATCTGCTTCACTCTATATCCCCAGGGTATCCATTGTTCTTATTATGAAGGCAACAGCTCCTGACTTACCACAGCTTTTGCTAGCGTATTAATACCTATAGAAGCATTCTGTAACTCTTAGTTGTTATTTTAAAGGCTGGCAGATCACTTGCATTAATTGCTCATAAAGTATTTACAGCGCTTGTTCGTACATGTGTTTTTGGAGAGCTCATCATTCTGTAATGTTAATGTGCGTAACAGCTGTTGAAATAAAGTTAAACATAACCTTAATGCTTTAACACTTAGTTGAGCTTAGAAATTTTCACGTTGCACTATTACCATTGATGGTGTTTGCTTATGGAAAATGAGTTTTTTGACTGGAAGAAATATTTGGAACACTAGTGAAATAAGTATATTAAGCTTTAAACATGCTCCCTGGAGAAAAGAAGTAAATGTCATGAGCTTGTTCAGCATGTTGTTTGTAAAGACAGCATGTCCCTTAACTGTTCTGAGCATGCCTTTTACTAATAGTACAATGGCTGCTGATGAAACATTTTTGGATTGCATGGACCATCCCCGTGAAATACTCATTGTGTATTTTCTTTTATTGCCAGGTTAATTGTCAGACTTAACATTTCCAAGTTCATTGTGGGCAAACAATCTTTGTAATGGTATTTTTTTACATTTCATTGTATTGTACGTGCAGCTTTTAACATATGTAATATATTGAGTGGGAGAGGTGAAGGCAGTCAGTGGAGAAGGACTGAAACTTTTTTGTAATGCTAGCACATTTCCCCAAGGTATTGTCTTCTGTTACATTCCTGAAGTTACAGTAGAGGGTTAGCCAGATGAACTGGAAGATGACAGACGTCATTGATATCTGCTGATACCAAAGGCTGATGTCATCAATATGATATTGATGTTAAAGTGACAGTGGCTGATGTGAAAGGAGGCAAAAGAGCTGCTGTCCAGGTTGCAACCAAACTGAAACTTTTAAAAATTATGACAATTAACCTGGCAAACAAGGCTGTCACAATCTAATTACGTTAAGCATATTATTCCTTGAGTTGGATTTATACCCATTTAAACATTCATCTCTTCTGTTCCCCACTATATAAAATCTGTGGTTGTGTTTGGCTTGAATTAAGTGGGAAGGAAGACTGTGTGAATACAGAGTTCTGCATGATTCTTTAAACAAAATGTGTTGTCATTAATGTGACATGCATATTTTCTCACACCAGGACACCTCCACTAACAGAGATGACTTGCTCAGCGATTATTTTAGGAAAGCAAATGAGCCTTCAGCTACTGGGAACTTGCTGGTTCAACCATCCAGAAAGGAGGCTGCTAAGATGCCCACTAGCCTTGTTGCTCCAACTGTGAAGATGGCCATCGCTGGTGAAGAAGTAAGAACAGCTAAGCCTGACAATTACATGAAGCCAAACCTCAGACAAGTTGAACCTGATGCTCTGGCAAAGCCCCAGGGATCCCTTAAGCTTCCTCACACGCCACAGCACCAGTCTGCCAGCGGGATGCGGCAGATGGCACAGCCTCAGCAGCCTGGAACCGTGAGCAGGAGGAGTACGTCACTGAGCAGGGCGTTTAGCTTAGCCTCCGCAGACCTCCTCAGGGCTGCTGGCCCAGAGGCCTACAGGCAGGAGAGCCCTCAGAAGTTAGGAGCAGAGCTGCATGGGGGCAAGGACACTGTCAGTCAGACCACCAGGGCTTCTGTGCCAACGAGCTCCCAGGCACCATTAAGGGAGAGGCCACAGTCTGCAAAGGTGGCAGGTTCCGTGCAAGGTGTCGATTCCCGCTGTCGGCAGCTTGATGCGAGGCGCCTTTCCCTGGTCCCACCAAAAGATGAGAGGCCACTCTCCTTCCATCAGTTCTCTGCCTCACCTACTGCATCCACCAGCAGTCTGAATGTCCAGCAGCAAGAGCGTGTGAACCCTGGGCAACACTACTCATCTGCATCGCACACTCCCTCAAAAGTCAAACCCAAGTCAGCACCTCGTACTGAGGAGGTGGCCACAGTGGCCCCTGCCAGAGCTGTTTGCAGCAGCACTGAGGGAAATACTTCCCTAGGGCAAGGCCAGGATGATGCCCTACTTACCAAGTGCCAGGGTAAGCTGTTAGAAAGCAGCTCTGGGGCTGTAGAGGAGCCCATGAGAGGAGGCAGCTCCAACAGCACTCATGGGTCTCCTGATCCCCAGGGGGATCAGCAGACGGTGTGGTATGAGTATGGCTGTGTGTAACTCACAGGGGTAGCTGTAACATATGTGTTTGGTATGGCTGATGTCCAGGTACCATTTATCTAGATACTGTCAGGTCTTAAAAGGCATCACCTGCATGCTGCTCCGAGTGTTCTCTCGGTGCTGTTCTGTAGTTGGACAAAGTGTGATTAAGAGAAGCAAGGAGCAAAACCCCAGTCGTTCTTCTGACACTGTTGTGCCTAAAACAAAGTGGAAGCCTGACCTAATCTCACAGCAAACTTGGCACCTGATTCTCACAGGTTCTGAGCATTCCTGAGTCCGGCAGAAGCTTAGCAGGGTCCTCTGTCACTGCTGCACTGTGCACCCTTTCTACATGCATTAAAGAAAAGTTTCACAGGTCATGTGTGTGCTAAACCCAGCCCCACCACTGGTAAATAACCGTACTGAAAAGGTCATATAAAAGCCAAACTTCTCCCCTAAAGACAGAACCAAATGCTTGACTTAAGTAGCATAGAGATGCAGAGCAGAAGTGCCTGGCTTTAGCCATGGCTCTGGTAAAATCTGTTTTTCTAGCCACAACTGCATCTTACAGAAGGTATTGTGTAGACTTCAAGGGTGATATCGCAACCTTTCCCACTTGGACTGTGTAAACACAGAGGCCAGCATAATTACCCCACTGCCTTCGCTATAGCTGCAGCTCAGTGAATCCTTGACTCTGCAATCAGAGTGGTGCTGCCTTTTGAAACTTGTTTTCTCTTTTATACAAACACTGGAACTAATGCAGCCTTTCAGGGGAGATGCCATTTCAATTGCAAAGGTGGCATCTCATGTACAAAAGTGTCTTGTAAGTATGTATATAAGAAACTCAAGTACTGTCTAAGAATGCTGTGTAAATTGTATTATTACATCCTTGTGTGCATGACAGCCCATATCCTAAGTGGTTTGTGGGATTTTGTCTCTTAGAAACCCTTATTTGTCTCTAAGAACTTTCTCAATATAGAAAGCAAAATAATTTTGTACACATGTGAAAGAATTATACTTTTAAAAAGCTATTTATGTGCAAAGAAGTTCCTTGTATGTTTCTGTCCAGAGTGTCATCAGCTGCTTATGTATATATGATCAAATGTGTATCTTTAATTCCATGTTTGTAAAGCTGTTTTTCTTGCAATAGACTAAATCCTTAAAAAAATACTTGTTTTGCTGGTTCTGATTTAATTTAGCAAAAGATAAAACTGATTCATTTAATGATGTTTTTGTTATCTAATATGTAGCAATCCCATTCTGAAAACTACAAAATTGTTTATAATAAAGATTAAAATAAAATTGATTGATGTACTTTTTGTCCTTGGTAAAATAAAAACCCCAAAAAATTTGATTCACAGTGCTGGAGATCTGTCTGCAACAGTTTTTCGTAAGCCTTAGTATTGATTTGCATGTCTGTGTGGTGAAGTTGTATTTGTTTTTATAATATAGAAGGTGTACCAGAAGTCTTTTTGTTTAATTGTAACCTTCTTACTGAAGACTACAGGAGGATTGAACATGCAAAATAAGTGACTTACAGTTCACTCTGTAATTGGAACGTTAGATTTTTATGCTTCTCTGACCACTTCAGACAAGGCCAAGCATGCTGTCAATTTTGACCAAGCTTGCATCTTGTATAGTCTGTTTTGTAGTTAACTCTCCGGATGCCTTATGAAAGTGAGAAATTATTCATCTTTCAACATGGAGAGAATGGCAAAAAAAACCTTTCCGCCCTCTCTACTGTTTTAATTGCAAACTATAGTTTTGCAACAAATTTTAAATTGTGTGCTATATGGCAATTTTAGAACATACTGAATGTTCTTAGTAAACTGAAATTCTTCTTCCAGAAATTTTATCTCAAAATGGATTCTTGGCCAGACCACTAAAGGTTAAAGACTGGTGTTTCTCCCTTGTTTCAGCTCCTTTTTGAAGGGCATGTGCAGGCTGGACTGGTGAGGAAACGATCTGTGACTTGTTAGTTACTGTAGATCTGCTTTTGCTATAAATACCTGCCCAGTGGCACACCTTCGTTGTCAGTTTCTGAATAATTTACAATTATTTACGTTCTCAGTTCTAGTGAGTTTGAATAAAAAGGTACTAAATACATATGTAGTACCATTCAGGTGTGGGATATTTCTAAATACAGATGTTATACCATGGAACAGCTGTTGAAGCACCCAGTGCTGTGGCCCTTCGGCCTTTCTGGGAATGTGTAGGAAAGTTGTGGGATATAACTGCTATGCCATGGCAGGTGCAGTTATTTTGCAGCCTGCTCAGTTCATTAATTGTTGTCAGCTCTTCCTTGACGGTGCCGGTGGCTCCCGGGCCGCGCTCCCGCCGCGTGCTGCGCCAGCAGGGAAGGAGAAGCTGGGCGGGAGAAGGCCTGCCCACAGCCCGGCGCTGCGCGCTTTGCCTTCCCGAGGCGCGCAGAGCCAGCGGTAGCGTAAAACAGGCGTTTTGGCGCCTGAGGGGTCGAAGGCAATTGTGTTTAGAGAGACAGAAATCGGCAAATCCTCTCTAGTTTTGTGCAGGTGGAGCCGGGCGGTGGAGGTGCCGTGAGGCACCGGCTTGCGTGAGGTGGCGGGAGCTGCGGGGAGAGGCGTTCCTGTGAGGGTAAAGGATGGCGCAGAGTTGCCCGGCCCTTTCTTGATGCCTTCCAAGAAGTGAAGATGAAATAGCAGCTGTTTCAATTTGCAGCTTGTGCGGCCGGGCCAGGCTGCGGGGGGCATACAGCGAGCTGGCTGAGCCCACAGCTGCCTGTTGGACACCGGGGAAAGGGATCTCCAGGAGCCCCAGGCCTCGGCTCACCGGCTTTTCCCAGCTCTGCATGGGCTGTAGGATGCTGATATTTCCGGGCAGGAGGGAAGGGCGGGCTCTCTGAAGGTTGCTAATTATGTGCTAAGTAGTGCTGTGAATGGTTCTGGATTCAATGCTTCAAGCCGTTCAGTGGCTCATTAATTCTCTAGATGGAGTTTTCTATTAAAGGACAGATTTTGGAAGGGGATCCATCCCGAGGAGGCAGCTAAGTTGCCAGTAGTTTTCCAAGAAAGCCGAAGGGCTGTGACTGTGGCAACACCCGCTGTCTGCAGAGTGCTCAAGCTCTGAAGTCAGTGAAGCTGTTTGACACAAGGAAACAAATGATGGTGTGTGTTTGAAGTGAAATAAATGGCTGCTGTGGGAATAGCTGCCGGAGGTTGCGTGCTCTGCAGTGACAGTGTATCCTTAGCAAGAAATCTGAGCTCCTTTACAGAGATAGCGTGTCATGGAAACCTTTTTCCTATTAGATATTCTTTTGCTGTTCCTCAAACTTGGGACCTGATTGTGAAGTGAGCAGACCTTTTCTGATTTCAGTTAATTGAGTTCAGGACATAAAACCACCAGAAGAAGAATTAGAAAAAATAGAATTTACCTTTTTTTTTTTTTTTTCTATAATGAGGGAAGTTCT
This sequence comes from Gymnorhina tibicen, assembly GCA_013399875.1. Taxonomy (NCBI): domain Eukaryota; kingdom Metazoa; phylum Chordata; class Aves; order Passeriformes; family Artamidae; genus Gymnorhina; species Gymnorhina tibicen. The sequence goes on from VXAZ01009672.1 coordinate 1,349,359, forward strand.
AAGTGTTAAGGACATCGTAAAAATAACTAGTGTTTAGCTTAGGAAAACTGTGCATCAGCATGTGGTCGGAAATTATTTCTGATTGTCCAGACGTTTAGGGACATACTAGCTCAGCCACAGGTAAATGACTTTAAAGACAGAACATGGAAGAAATTTATCCAGAAATTGTTAGTTCATGTGAAAGGATTACAGCCTGGATGTTAAATTGATGTACAAAGAACAACACAATTTCTTTTTTTTTTCTGGTTAAACATGAACCCAGCTGTCCAGAGAGCATTTGAATTGTGGGTTTGCATTTTCAGATGAAAGGGGCAGTGGAGTGTGGAATCAGTTGTGGTAGATTTCACAAAAAAAACTCCTATCCTAAAAATCACTTCTCTGCCCATCAGACTCATAGAATATCAGATCCCAACAGCACTGGAAATTTTCAAGACAATGTGGAAAATTTGTGAATATTTTTACAAATCACCAGTACCAGGCAGAATTAACCTGATGTAACAGTGCAGAGTGAAATAATTCAGTTACTGGAGATAACAAGTGAAGTTATTATTATGAAGGGCTGCTAGACTGGAGAATTAGACTGGGCCATGAAGGTCTGGCTTGAAAGCTGGTGCTGGAGGCTGCCGTATGAACTAAGAGACAATGGCATCAGCTGGAAAGGCTGAAAAAAAATCGTGATTTAAGAGAGTACTGAAAGGAGTTTAAAGTTACTGGGAGAAGCTATGGCAAGTTTTGGAAAACTAAACGGTGTTTTTCCAGTTACAAGAATTTTTTCAAAAATATGAAGGGAACAGTAGAAAATAGAGAGCTGCTGTTTAATAGCTTCTCAAATAGGAAAATCCTTAAAAGGCTAACCTGTGTCCTAAAGACAGAAATGTGAGTTGGTGAAGTGTGACAGAAAGCTGAGGTTAGTTCAGATTTGGAGGATTGTGAAGAATCCCATTAAAGAGTAACATGGATGAGTAAGGGGCCCCAGTGGAAGAGTGCTTGTACTTAGCTGAAACATGGAAGAGACAGTTTATTTATTGACTTTTGTGGGGGGTTAGGATGTACTGGTAGGGTAGCAAAACTGGGTTTTCCCTGAGAACAGGACGATGAAAATGTGGTTATTCCACAGAAACTAGGAATGTAAAAAATGTCCAAAACAAAACACAGAATGCCATGGAAACTGTCAGCTCATCGTTCCCAGATGTTCTAATCAGCTCTAGTTAAAATACTTGAACATTTTTAACCAAAGATTATCATAACTGAGGATTATGTAGCTCTGATGGTGAGGCCATGCCAAAATGTGTGATGTGTGTGTTGCATACCAGAATAAAAAAGAGCAGCAGATCTGAGCATTGGCACCAGCCTGTGAAAAGCTGTATTGCAAAAAGGAAAACAAAAGCAGCCCAGCTCCCTCTGCAGTGAGTGACACCCTATGGTGTGATCTGAAACTCTGCTAAAGGAGAGAGTGCTTAGGAAAGGGAAAATGAAGCTGTTGGTGAGACTCATTGCACCGGGCTCTCATGAAATCAAATAGATTAATATAATAGTGTTATAATGGTTTTGATTTATGATATAAGAGGGTTCATGGGAGAGCTAAACAGCCTCTGTTTTAAGAAAACATTATCAGATGAAGTATAAGAGCCTCCTGCTTCCTCTCCAACATCACGTGCAGGCTGTTTTTGGATTCCACACTTGGAACAGTGAGCACCTTCTCCATGTAAAAAACCCTGAAATTTGCAGGTCAAAGATCACATCGCTTTTTGCAGTTGTTGAGTGGTCTGGAAGTGCAAGATGCACTAATGGCAAGAAAAACACAGTTTTGTATTTGGGAACGCACTGCTAAGGAAGAACACGAGTGTTTGAGAAGGATATTCCAGATGGAGAAGCACAACTTGCCAGTGGACTGCTGAGGCATCTCTAGAGACTTGCATTGGAGGGAAGAGGGAGCTTTCTGCAAGAAGTGGAAAAGTATGTCTGAGGAACTGAGGTGAGCATTTCATAGGGCTATTACTATGATTGTTTTACCATTTGGCAGGGTATTTTGAAGGTTATGGGATTTGGAAGTCTATGTTCTCTTGCCATTTTGAGTACCTCTGACCAAAATTACCCCATTCTTGTTAAACCCATGAAAAAATTCTTCCTTACACCTTTGCAAGAGGATTTTTTCCTGTAGTTATGCAAAACTTGGACTTGCATTTGTGTGCACACAAAATACCTAATCCACAGATGAGTGTGTTTTAGGGCTGCTGGGAATGTTCAGCTGCAGCATCTCAGCCTTCTACAGAGATGGAAAACTTCCAATCAGTTTGAGTGCTCCTGTAGGACCCTTTTGACTATTTATGAGTGAAAGTAGAAGAAATCATGCAAATCAGGGAAATGTCTGTGAAGGAAAAATCTTGGAAACTTTTTTTACACCTTCAGTCCTCTGAACAAGGATTGCTTGTTCGTAGCAGTGTGAAAGCCTGGAGCATCTGGATGATGCTCTTAGTCATGTGACTGAGTTTTAGATACTCCTGCAAGGAGCAGGGAGTTGGACTCAATAATCCTTTGGAGTCTCTTCCAACCCAGTATACTCTGTGATTCTATGAAAGGGCAGATGGAGAAAACAGGTAGGCACAAACTGAATGGGATAGACCTTGTATCAATTTATTTGGGATTTAACTAAAATTAAGCTAAAGCTGGTAACCTTCAATTTGCTCAGGCTCTTGAGGTTGCTCACAGCTTTTTTGGTCCTTCGGTAAATGATGCAAAGGGGTATGATGCTTCCTTTAGGAAGCTGTATGAACAGCAGCATGTGAGCAGGATTGGACAGCTTAAGTCCCATTTCCATCATACCTCCCAGCTTTCTGATACAGTTGTTCTGTCTCCATGTGGAGTAGTTTTAGATCAGTTAGAGCACAAAAGGTTTAAAGCAGCATCCAGTGAGGGAACCGTTGTGTACACTCCAGAATGCAGCTTTGGTACCTTCACTGGCAAGAGGATCTCTCTGCTATTGCTGTTTTTCTTGTGTTTCCACACAGTAGCATCTTGCTCCTGGATAGCTAAGGCTTGAAGGAGGTGGGTTATATATGTTTGATGGGAAACCGTATATTTTTAACATTTTGGTATGCTCTTAAAACTACTTCTTCCAACAACAACCACATGGATTGTTGGTAGAAAATTCTTTGCGTGAAATGTTTGAAGGAGCCTTCTTGCTAGATCCTGTCCAACAGCTCAGATAGTGCAACCAGCTACCACAGTCTGATCAAGCCCATTTCACCTCCAGCAATTTTCCTTCGTGACTTCTCCTTGCCAGCACTAGACATCTTTCCGTTCTTCAGCCCAGAGTATTATCTTTATTTTCTGTGGGAATTAGCTAGCACTTAAAAATACTAATAGGATGATAGATGCATTTAAGAAGATCCATATCACTTTTTGCATATTGAAGCAATATTTTTTCTATTTAGTCTTCAGTATTTTTAACAGTACAAGTTTCCACATAATTTTCATTGTTTTAGAATTTCCTTCCTTGCTTATTTTGGCTTCTTTAATTGAAAAACCCTTGGAATTCCTGAAGCTCAGTTCTGTTACCCACATTTAGCTCCCACGAACACAGATCCTTTTCCTTGTTTATTTAACCAGCCATATCAATGGTAACAGGTCCCGTTTGGCAGATCCTGAATTCCCACCCTGCCCTACATGAACACGGGCTTGTTCTCTTCTTATGCAATCAGGCAAATGAATGAAAACAGATACCAACAAGACTTTATTGTATCAAATTTCATCCACATGGATTTTTGTAACTAAAACCAGAAGAAATGTTCCCTTCACGTGTTAAACTCTCAGGTTATATCTGTTTAACAAGGTTTATCTGGAAAAGGAGAATATACTTAGGAGGGAATATAAAACTGAACATGAGAAGGAAAGCAAAAAGTGAACTCAGTGACCCCTGTCTATTGTTTTTAGCATGATGTCTGTAGCAATGTTTTATGGCAAACATTATTATCTGAGGAACTATGAACATTCATACTTCGATAGAAGATTGGGGACTATTTTGTCCTTGAATTATTGGTTCAAGGGCATTTAGGCCCCATCTTCCTCACTGCACTGGGGCACTGGTGTATGGACTACCTTATGACTACAGCTCTTCTCAAACTAAAATTCCCAAATCCATGCTAATAGGGGAAAGAGGAGCAGCACAGGAGATCAAGTCCACATGGCTGTCCTTGATGAACTCCACTCACCTGTGACCAGCCTCCTTTCCCATGGCCACATGAAAGTCCATGCACACATTTATAATGTACCAACAAATCCACAACCATCCATGGGTCCTTCACACAACCAGCAGTTGCAAGGCCACACATCAAAGCCTTTGTCTCCAGGGGCACCATAACTGGGGAAAAATTTAATTCAGTCTGTTCTGTAGATAGCAAGAGCAGAGATATTTTAGCCTGGATTCTGGGGTAGCTGTAATGACTATCAATAACTTCACTGCCCTTGATGCTGACATTTTGAAAAAACTTTTTATTCATTCTGATAGCCTTGGCATAGAAATTTCTACATTCTCTACTTCACTTGTGTCTGCGTCTGCGTTGTTCAGTATTGTGAACAGAAACAGGCAGAGCTCCTGGATGGCTGCGTAATGCTCATATCACCTCACTCTTCACTCTTTCTGTAAGAGCCAGGCCTTTCTCTCTTTATAGGCAGAGGGAAGAGCTGGGTGATTGCAGCTGTACCACAGGGAACTCCAGGACGAGCCAACTGCTCCTCTGCAGGTCCTTAATCTTCTGCAGATGATGGCTGGTAATCCACATGTGGCCACCATACAGTATTACTCGGTTGCCAGGTTCACCCCCATGAAGGCCATTTCCAGTGTCCAAAATGAAGTTTCTGTGTTGGATATTTGCAGTCGAGGTGCAAAAGATTGTTAAATTGCATGTTCAGTGTAAATGAAACATGTTCCCTGCCTCAGGAAGGAACTAGAGAGGCATGTGTTACCTGATAAAAAATCCAACCCTGTGGGGATGGCTTGCTGTCCCTATATAGCTTACTGAGTCCTTGCTGCCCTTTCAGGTTCCTTCCTCTGGTGAGGTGGGCAAAAGTAGGACATTTTGAGTGCTTTTGAATTTAAATTTTGAAGGAGCTTGGAAAACACCAGCATAGTGAGAACAGAGAAAATTTCCTGCTGGTCATATGTTCCTGTGAACAACCTGTTGCCCTTCTAACCTGTGGGAAAGGTTAAAAATAACACATGGTTCAGTGCAGATGGGGATGAGAGCAGAAGCAAGGGAAAATAGGAGGAGAAGAGCTAGATAAAGCAAGATGCCTGGCTGAGGTGAAACCTCTGAAACAAGTGAAGCGTTGTTTTGCATGGCCACCCCTCTGGGCCGTGTAAGAGCTGGCCCAGCAGGAACTCTAGGGTGGTACCAGGAAGAGCATTAGCAAGTCCCTGTTATTCAGCTATAGAATATGGGAATATCTCTGTGGCTTGTCGCTGCAAAAGAGAGAACTTCCTTATTTTCCTTTTTTTCATCACCAAAATAGGTGCTTGAAAGGATTTAAATCAAATTTCATAGGAAAGTTAACTCTCATAGGCAAAGCATAGACCAGGTACTTGGAATCAATGCCAACACTTCCAGAAAGGACCTCTTCTGGAATATGCTTAAGGAGGGATGCTGATGACTGGAAATGAGACCAGTGTGGGTAAGCAGAGGCCTGGAAAACATGATCTACAAAAAACACTGGAAAAGTGGGGCTGCTTAATCTGCAAAAATCTAAGAGGGACAGCATGTTTAATCCTCAGACATTTAAATGATTGATATTGAGAAAGGCAGCAATAGACTTTTTCATGTACATTCACAGAAGGACAATAAAAAGGTAAATGAACTGGAAACATGAAAGGTAAAGATTTTTGTATTATGTTCTTAAGAACAGCCCTGGCCAAGGAATGGAGACATTGCAAAGGATGAGACAGAATCTTCCTTAATGGCAAATTAAGAGAAGCTGAAGCTCTAGAGAAGCTAGTCTAGCTTTCCTCAATGGGTAAGGAGATGGTCTGGATGACCTCCTTCCTGCTGCATTTCCGTGGCATCTGTGGCATTTATAATGCCAGTTTAGCTCCATTCTTTTTGAATCTTGCTGCTTCTGGTTTTGACATATGCAAGTCAGGAGCAATTCAGTTCAATAGTGTTACTTAATCATCACACGCATTAAAATGATTTGACCAAAGAGAGTGAAAATCTTGAATTGCTACTTGCAACGAGTAATAGCTATTTGTCAGCTTTAATAACTACTGTATAATTCATGGAGATAAAAGGCTACAAAAATGTTATTTCTTTTCATTTTAAGAGTTTTAAATATGGCCCAACATGCAGTGGCTGAGTGTGTGTGATGGAGGTGGCAACATATGGCTTTGCCCCCTTGGAAGTGATGAGGGAAGTTGGCCCAAGCCCCTAAATCACATTATTTTAGTTACCTGCTTTACAGCATCTGCATGCTGAGACAAGCAAAATTGGATGTCTGGATGAAAAAGAAACAAACCCAGGATTTTTCTAGTGTTTATTTTGCTCTGTCATTTTCTGAGAGGGAGGTTTGTGGAAGTAATTGTTTCTGCTCCACTTGCAATGCATAATTTACCAGCTGCATGGGTCAAATGGGTCAAGTGCTGCCTTTTTAGCCCACTCTGATAGACCTCTATTGTGTCTGATGACCAAGGTTCTGGCTGTGCTTTCTGGATACTCTGTCCACCCATATCCAACATCTGTGTAACACATCTTTGAGGGTGTACACACGTCAGCATGACAAGACAACTGCAGCCAAGGTGGGAACTAGGAAAGAAATACTGCCCACGATGTTACCTCTGCCAGTATCTCTGCTTTCCCTGGCACCCAAAGGAGCCAGGGACCCACTGCCCTGTGGATCTTCTCAGGGCTTGTTCCCTATCTGCAGCCTGGACCCTGCAGAAGGTGGAATGCTTTCCCTGCAGCCACCAGTGAGAACTGGATACCACATGATCTCTGCCCTAGACAGTCTCTCAGGGAAGGCAAGTAGTCCAGTATAATGCCCTGTTGCTTTCTACTGAAGCATAGTGCATGTACTACTAAAGAAGTTACTGTACTTCATTTTCTCAATACCATCTTTTATAAATTTTTTAATGAAAGTGTTGTAGTATCCAAGGGTATATAATTTTGGATTAAGAGGTATTGAAACGAATGTTTTATTTCACTTCCTGAAAGGTCCCAGTCTTGAGTGATTTTCTTAATATATGTATTCTTATATGTGTATATAAAAATAAATAATAAAAACTACATGAGTACAAAATAAAAAAAATTTAACCACAAACAAGCAAAACAACAACAGCAACAGAAAAAATTAATCAGAGGAGGGAGTATTCCAAGTAGTCCTAATAAATGTGACACCAACCATTCCTATTTCTTAACATTGCAGAGGGTGTTCAGCCTCTGGCTGTGCTCCCAGGAGCCTGTGCCTTGCCTGTTCAGGCAGGTATGCTGCCTGACCTCTGACATCCTCTGAGCAGCATGATGAGCCTTCAAAGGACTGTTCTCTGCTTGTTGCAGCCTTTTATGACCATGTCCAAGAATTTCCTATTTTTTCTGCTGCATCCCTCTTCAGAAACTCAGAGAGGTTTCTTAACCCTGCAGATAATCTCTGATCTGCCAGAGGCCCTGGCAGAGGAAGAGCTCAGCCATCGGGTAGCCTGTTGTACCTGAAGAGCCCTTTGCCTGTATTTAGAATGAGGAGTTATTTTTGATGCTGTTTCTGATGTTAGCTGTGGGTACTCCTGGAGTATTTCCAAGTTTTCTAAATAAATGTTCTTGTGTCTACTCCCTCTTTTGGTTTGTTTTATTCTTTCTGTTTTGTTTCTGTGCTTATGTCACTCTGCTTTCCACCAGGCTGGAAATGGAGAACACATCTTGGAGTTCGCTGCACAAGATTCCTGTTTCCAGTCTCACGGTGCCTGGCTGTCCTTGGAGCACTGTTGCCCATTGCAATGAGCAAAAAGGAGCACTGGTTGGGTGCTGTTCTGACCAGGCAATGCCACTGGTGTCCCTACAGCAGCATGGCAGAGCACTGCATCAGGTGAGTTACACACCAGTTTAGAGCCTGAGCTGGTAACGGCTTTTGTTTCCAGCTTCAATGTGTAATTTGTATCTATCTGTGTTTTTAAGAGCAGTATGTTTCAGTTTGAGTGACAGACAATTTAATACATATTCCACGGTGCAACTTTCTCTCCTGTGGGAATAGGGGTAGTGGTGTGAGTTAGCAGGAGGTCAGCTTTTTCATCTGCTACACTCTTCCTGAGTGACCTTGGACAAGCCCTTCAGTCTGTTTATGCCTCAGTCTGTCTGGCTGTGTAGACAAAAGAGGAAGGAACTGCCCCCCCTCACAGCCCTTGCTCTTTCAGAGTGAGAGAAGATGCTTCCTTGTGCAGAGATCACCTTCTGCCGTGTTTAGATGTAACAGTCTGATCTCCCCAAGCTCTAGAAACAACTTACTGTAAATGATACTAATTACAACACTAATACTCTGTATACTTTTCAATACGCCTGCATGAGGCAACATCTGTGTGTGTTTAGATAAGCTGGAAGCAGCTGTAGTTGGCCTCTGCACCAGCTGCTGTGATCACAGTGCAGTTCTCTGCTAGTCAGTGTGTGTGCCGGTGGGTACGGCTGGGAACACCACTTCCATGTACGGTGCAATCTCTGTATTTAGTGCTGCTCCTGGCACTCTCATCTCTCTCATTTATGAATGAGTGGGTCAGGGAGGAGAGGGCTGGGCTGGGCTGACTCCTTCACAGATGAACCATAAAGAGCACAGGAGCTGAAACACAATCTCCTCCTCCTTTCCTGCGCTGTTTCACGGACAGCCTTGCTCACAGCTGGGAGGAGGACAGCCTCACCAGCAGCCTGAGCAGGAGCGAGGAGAAGGGAAGTCTTGTGCTCGTCACACTGCAGGCGAAACCTCTTTGCATAAACTCTGCTAACAGGTGAGTTTCATTTTTATCTATTCATTCTTGAAAGCAAGTTAATTTTCCATCACTGAGCCAGGTCTCACCCCTGGAGAGGTGGTAAGACAGTTTTCTATCTGAGTTGTTAAAGCAAAAGAACGAGGTGCTCCAAGGACTCAACGAAAGAAATGTGTCCAAAAAAAAATTCACAACTTAAAGATTCATTTCCTTGGCAAAGTTCCTACTAGCAGGAACTTGGAATAAAGGTTTCCCAAAAACACTTTCTTGAATTCCAATTAGGCACAAGGAGAGCTGAATGTTCAAGTTGTATTGATGAAAGGAAGTTGTTAACATAAACTGAGAAATTGTTGTTTGCAGCAAGGAATCAGAGCCCTAGCCTGAAGATAATTTCCTGGAGTCATTTTCAGAGAACTTAGTAGTACTGTATAAGTTGACTAGATACAAGATACTTTGAAGGACTAGTAAGTGACTTAAATACTTCATTTCCACTGAGAATACAAGCCGAAAGTTACACCTGACATGAAATTGCTAAACCACATACCTTGATGTGTGGGTGCTCTGTATACACCCATATAGTTTTGTCTTTGTATCTCAAACACGTCATTACTATATTTTCCAAATACTAAGCCACTTTTCTTGCTGCTGTTCAGAATCTGACTTGGGAAACTTGAAATGTGAGGGTTTGTTTAGTGAACTGAAATCCATCAGGTGAGAAATTAAGCTTTTTTTTCAATAGGATCAAAAACTTTTGTTCATTATTGTAGCTTGTCCTTGTTATGAGAATGTTTTTCTGGTTGTTGTCAGTCTTTGTAAAGGAACAAGAAAAGCAATTCACTGAGTGATGCTTTCTTCTTTTGTGTGTTGCATAGGGAGGGGAGCTGAGAAATAGAGAATTTAGAAGAATATAACAGCTTGTCCTGTCCTTTTCTGTTCAGAACACATGCAAATATTTATCAATAAAAATGTAAGGAAACTTAGTAAAGTAAGTAAAAATGGCTACACATCGGCTCATAAGATGTGATAGTGTCACTGTGAGCATTGTGGGACTTTCTGAGCAGTGTGTTAGTCAGTACCCACTGTGACTTTTTCCACATTAGCACCTTGTATTCACACTGGCTCCAGAAGAACAGTGTCTAACCACTTCTTCTTTCAAGTTTTCTTTAATCAAGAAGCCTGTAAAAGGTAGCCAATCCTGTGTATTTAACACCCACTCTTCCATTTCTGCTTTGAGGAAATTTTCTACTGTCCTCACCCCAATCCTTCCTGCCTCCCCGTCTTACTGCTGCTATGTTGTTGTTCCCCCATATCAGGCTGCTCCTGCACATGCATTTGTAAAGTCTTTCTGTTGTATGAGTGAAGAGGCAGAAGAGCGCAGTTTCCAGCTTATTTTACACTCGGTGCTATACAGCTGTACGTAAGATGGTAAGTAGGTAGATGAAAAGTAGATGTAGATAACATAGAAAGTACATCCCCAAAGTTTTAGAAGTCCTTACAGGGTCTAGGAAGTATACTGTAAAAAAATGTTGGGTTTATAGGATCAGATAAGTATGTTGTTCAGCGATAGCAGAGGTGAAAATGTCTACATCACAGCACTGTGATTTGAATATCACAGTTTTAAATGAAGAAAGATTTGGTGGTTCCAATATCTTGTTAAAAAACCTTGTGTCACTTGACATCTTCAGTGAGAGGTATTTATTTCACTTTGTGGTTGATGGACAAAAACTGACTCCCTTTGTTCTGGATCTGAGGACTGTAAGCAATCTTATAGCAGTGGGAAAAGAGAGAAGTGGGATATGGGGAAAGGGAAGAGAAGGGAGGAAAGTGAATCTCTGCAGAACTAGGTGTTCGCAGGTGTCATCGTACTAGATGTCATCAGTTAGGGTGAGCCCGAGGCTGCTTGTGAGGTCAGACAAGACAGGAGGTTTCTTACCTGTGTCTGGGCACGGCTGCACAGGGCCAGATGTTCAAAGGGGGCATTAATGTAAATTTTCCTCACCTAACCAGCCTTGTGGATGGTGTTACTCAGATGAACCAGCTGATGCTCTATATGTGAGTTTTCTTGTTGTCCCATTGAAGAGTGCATGGAGAAGAAAATTTCTTGCCTTCCAGTTTTTCTAGTCCTGACCTGAGGGCTTCACTGGTGCCCTGGGGCTTCACTTCTGATGGCTGTGTTGTGTCAGTGTGGTGATAACGAAAGAAAGTCATGCCCACTCATTAGGATATTCACACAACGTGGTAATTATTTTTAAGGGAAGAACTGTGGAAAGAGAACTCCAGACATGGCAACCTTGTGAGGCTCATTACCTTATAATTAGCAGATTGTCTCCTCTAATATGTTTGTTTTTCCTATGAAGTTTATTCTGAGTGGCTTTTATTGCTTGTTATGAATTATTCTGCCAGCTGAAGCATTTGCAGATCTGCTGACCCTGACAGCTAGTGGCAATTGTTTTGAAAAGATACAGAACAGCTTTAATGTTTAGAAGAAACTGACCAATAATTTTAACTAAAAGTATTAGTAAGCAACAGCCGCTAAAAAAACCATTGCAGTTTATTCTCTGAGGGATACATCATCCATTGTAACCCTTTTTCTCCACTAGAAACACTGTTCTGAACTCTGCTAAATCTATAGGGTAGCAAAACAAGAGCTTTTTAGGCACTTCATCTGGAAGCTGTAGCTAATTTTTCTGCAAAAGAGAAAAAGACTAGATAATAGGTTTAAAACCCTGCTAGAGGGAGAGTGAGAAACAGGCTCACCTGAAAGAATATTTTCTGTTCCTCTCCATGGAGCCTTCTTGCCAGAAATCGTTTCTGTGGCAACAAACTTCTTTCCAGTGAGGTTGTCTTGAAGTTTGATCTGGGTTTGCTTAGGCTCAGATCTGTCACAATGCCAGAATCAAATAGAAATGCAAAACTGATCTGACCTTCTGCTGCTGTTACTGTTGCTCCACTGGAGACATCCTCCTGACATTCTCCACTCAGAAATTGCTACGGACAGCTATTGCTGCTAGGATGAGCCTAGACTTTCCTTTCTGAACATTGTTGCTTTATTCAGCAAGATTTCAAGATCCCTTTCTCTTATGCTGTGTTCTGTGGGCCAGCGGTAAAGACACAAAGCTTTGAAGAGAGGTTGAGTAGCCAACAGAGGAAGGGGAGATAAATAACAAATTAATTACAAAAGCAAGCATAATTGAACTATCAAACTTCAGTCACTTTAATGACACCTGAATAAAATGCTAAAATGGGCAATATCAGCAGGGAAGAATGAAAATATTTCAGAGATCTCTTGGTTTGGCTTTCTTTTAAATCAATATTTTAGTAACCATTAGAATTTTATCATTTTATATCTGGAAACATTTTGTCTTCCTTCTGCCAAGGAGGGAGACTTTTTACTCCTGTGCCAGCTTTTCCATCTCCTCAAGAGCTCCTCAGAACTCCCTTAAACAAGCATTTGATTCTCTCCCTTTTCTCTAGTCAGAAGCATGTTTGGAAGTGTGAATGGTTTACAGCAATGTTGTTGCTTTTGCTATGAATTGCTGCTTTGATACTGTTAAAGAAGGGGGGTTTTGCCTTTCTGTGAGGTCATGCCTCTTCAACTATTTTTCTCAGTTTTCGTGTTGAACATCTTTTATCCAGAAATGGAAATTCAGGAAATGAAAATGTAAGCAAATCTGCAGATACAGATGCCAGCACTTTATTTAATAAAGTGATTAGTCCACTGGGAAATAGGTTGTCGGAGTCCTGTACCCTCAAGTGAAAAAAAAGGACTGACGTTTTCAATAGTCATCTAGGGAGCAAGAACAGCAACGAGGGAAAGAGCACAGAGGAAAACCTTCTGCAAGGCACACTGCTTCTCGTGAGAAGACTGAGAAATAACAATGGAAGAACATGTCTTACACGTGAATATTGACTCAGTTCTACAGGAAACTTGGTTAATCTCCAGAAGGGAAACTGAAAAAAAGGGAAGAAATTTAATTAAAGATAGCAATAAGGGATAGTTTAGTAGAGTTACATTTCTACCAACTAAATGGAGACTATTTGAAGACATGCACAAATACATATGCATAATGCACCCCACACACCACCCCCCCAATGCTGTATCCAAGGAAGAAATACAGAAATACAGAACAAGAGCCAAAAAAGACTCAATTGAGCCTAAAAGGAAATGAGCATAGCTAAACAGAAGTGTGTGGAAGGGCGGATGGTGTGCTAGACTAGAAAGAATTGGATCTAGAACAGAAACATGTCTGAAGTGCACAATGGTGATCAGTGTAAGCCGGAAACACAAACAGAGTACAGAGGCAAAAAAGAATTATTTTAGTTTTTTAGATGGCAACAGTGCACACAGTGTTAGGTGCTTCAGTTGAACAGGCTCCTATCCCGTGATGAATTTATTCTCTTTGATTAAGATAAATCCAAACAGAAGAAAAATAATTAAGTCAAAGAAAAATGAGTTGAAGGGAAAAATCTTCAAATATTGTAAGCAACTTTTCACTTTACTATGTCTTAAAACTTTTGCAGTACAAAATGAATCATATACTGAATCATATATGCAGAAAATGGCATTTTAAAAAGAGATTACTTTATTGAATATATCATTATTTGCTGATGCATGGAATAATGAAAATTCTAACATTCTCCTTGAACAGGAGATCTGCTCAATCTCTTTAGACATGCCAGAGTTTCAACCAGTTAGACCTAGCTAGCAAAATTTTTCCATCAGACAGCCTTTGCTGGTTGTCAAGTGTTATTAGTCAGGTATTGATTATGGATGTCCCAAGCTTGTCAGCAGCACTGCACAATAAGTCCTGTCCACTGAATTATCAGTAAATGAGGAGAAAAAATTCTATACATGGGTGATTGGTTGCTTTCCAAATGACTTTTAGTTAATGAGATAGTTCTCTTTGGAGGGTATGATGTGCTGATCCTCGTGGCCTTACAAAAGATGCAAGCAGTAAGATAATTTGGTCCCTGCTTTGTTCTCTAACTTTTCAGTTTTTGAACAAGTTTTCCCTTGAGTGGTGCTGGGGAAGCTTGATAGAAGGGACTGCCTTGCATGTTGCTGGCATTCTGTCCCCTTTCTGCGTGAGCATGTGGGTACAGAGAGCAAATTGGTCTTAATACACACATCAGCTCCAGGGCCATGAGCATCTGGCCGAAGGTAGAGGCTGACAGCCAGAGCTGTGCTCAGCCCTGGTGTGCTCTGACCGGGACAGGGTGCACAGACTAGGATGGGGTGTGCTGACCAGGACAGGGTGCAGTGACTGGGATGGGGTGTGCTGACTGGGATGGGGTGTGCTGACTGGGATGGGGTGTGCTGACCAGGACAGGGTGCGCTGACCAGGACAGGGTGCAGTGACTGGGATGGGGTGTGCTGACCAGGACAGGGTGCCGGCAGTGTGCTACGGCCCACGATATGTAAATGGGTGGCTTATGCTCAGGCAGTAGAGAAATCTGTGGGTGACTCCCATGGCTCCCTATGGGCAGCCACTCCGTGAAGCAGGGGCTGTGTGGCAGTGCTGGAGCTACAGGGACACACTGGCAATCTGAGAAAGGCAAAAATCATTGAAATTCAATACAGATATGAATTAAACCTTAAGTCACTGACCTCAACACAAGATTTCTGGCATTGCCTGATGTAGCACTGTACTGGTGTCAGAGCAGGCTGCAGCATCAAAAGAAGCAGTAATACAGAGTTTAGGAAAATGAATCAGAAGGATGATTTTCCCCAAAGCTGTAGATGGTAAAATGAATCAGAACTCACTTAACTCAGGAGGGTGAAGTTCCTATTTCTCAATCCCAGGCAACAACACAGTTGTTCCAGTCATTGTTCCTTACTAATATTGCATGTTGATCATGGCTTATGTGGTTTCTAATAAGCAAGACCTGTGTTATCTTGGTTTTTCCTGCATTGTTCAATGAGGATCAGCGTACAAATTTGGGATTATAAGCAGTTCTGTTGTCTGTGATTGCTTCTTACTTGCCTGCTGCTTCTTCAATAGAGATAGGATGGGTTTTTTGCTTTTGTGTCAAGGAAGATTGTGGGGGAGAGGGACATTTACTTGGTTGAGGTTTTAGTTCAGGGGAAAGGAAGATTTGGAATTTTTTCTCTGAGTAATAGAGTGATTTAAGATGTCTGCAGGAAGTGGTGTGATGTGTTTTCCTCCACCCACTGTTCTGTACTTGAGCAAGTCATACACGGAGCTTCAAGGAGATGTGCCCTGTGGGTAGGAACGAGTCACAGTAACTCAGCAGTGCAATACTTGGAGGGTCATGTTGTCCACTTGGTTGATCTTTAACAGCAGGAAGTGGGGGGCAAATTAGGGTCATTTTCTAAAGCTTTGAGGTAGCTATAGCATGACTAATTTCTGCTGTGATTCACCTCCTTGATACTACTTGGACTGGTTGCATGAAATTACACATTGCATGAACTTCTTATTACCATAAATAGGGATTTTCTGAATTTTTTTGTTTTTTCAGCACTTTCCTGTGCTCAACCAGTTGTTCAGACTCACATTAGGTAAAAAGGCCCTAATCCTACATAAAGAATAAGTAGTAGTGTGAGATAGAATGAGTAGTCTGAGGGAACAGGCAGATGTAGTTGCCAAGCTGCTGTCCATGATATTTGAGAAGTCATGGCAGTCAGAAGAAGTTCCAGGTGACTGGAAAAAGGGAAACCTTGTATTTATCTTTAAAAAGGGTAGAAAGGTGGACCCTGGGTACTACCGACCCGTCAGTATCACCTCTGTGCCTAGGCAAGATCATGGAACAGATCCTCCTAGGAGCTCTGCTAAGGCACATCAAGGGCAGGGAGGTGATTTGGGACAGCCAGCAGAGCTTTACCAAGGGCAAGTCCTGCCTGATCAGCCTATGGCCTTCTATGATGGAGTGACTGTATCAGTGGACAAGGGAAGGGCTACAGATGTCATTTATCTGGACTTCTGTAGAGACTTTGACAGGGTCAACAACAGCCCACAACAGCCCACAACAGCCTTCTCTCTAAATTGGAGAGAGATGGCTTTGATGAGTGGACTCTTAGGTGGATAAGAAATTGGTGGAACAGTTGCATCCAGAGGGTCATGGTCAATGGCTCAGAGTCCTAATGGAACCTCAGTGACAAGTGGTGTCCCTCAGGCATCTGTACTGGGACCAGTTTTATTTAGTATTTTCATTAATGATGTAGACGAAGGAATCGAGTGCAGCCTCAGCAGATTTGTAGATGACACCAAAGAGAGGAGGGACACACCTGAAGGATGGGATGCCATCCAAAGGGACCTGGACAAGCCCAAGAAGTGAGTGCATGGGAATCTCATGAGGTTTAACAAGACCAAGTGCAAGGTGCTGCACCTGGGTCAGGGCAATGCCTGGTATCAACACAGATTGGGGATGAGCAGATCAGAGCAGCCGTGCTGAGAAGGACCTGGGGGTGCTGGTGGATGAGAGGCTAGACAGGAACATTTGGAGCCCCGAGAGCCAAACATGTCCTGGGCTGCATCCAAAGCAGCATGGCCAGCAGGGTGAGGGAGGGGATTCTACCCCTCTACTTCCCTCTGTTGAGACCCCACCTGCAGTGCTGCATCCAGATCTGGGGTCCTCAGCACACGAAGGACATAGACCCTTTGGAGTGAGTCCAGAGGAGGGTCTCCAAGATGATTAGAGGGATGGAGCACCTCTCCTCTGAGGAAAGGCTGAGAGAATTGGGTTTTTTCCAGCCTGGAGAAGAGGGGCCTCCAGGGCAACCTAATTGCTGCCTTCCAGTACCTGGAGGGAGCCTAGAAGAAAAATGATGGGAGACTTTTTACAAGGGCATGTAGGACATGTGATAGGACAAGGGGGAATGGCCTCAAACTGAAAAATTCTTTACTGTCAGGGTGGTGAGGCACTGGAACACGTTGCCCAAAGAAGCTGTGGATGCCACATCCCTAAGAGTGTTCAAGGCCAGGCTGGATGGGGCTTTGAGCAACCTGGTCTAGTGGAAAGTGTTCCTGCCCATGGATTGGAACAAGATGATCTTTAAGGTCCCTTCCATCCAAACCATTCTATGATTCTATGATATTGGACAAACTGTGCTTATTATCCTATCTGCCTCCCTTGCTCTTCATCTCAAGTTGTCCTTCATATGCGCAGGCATCAACTAAGAAGTCCACAGTCATAAAAACCTGAAATGAAAAGGTTGGAAAGAACATGGAATTCCCAGAATATCAAAAGTTGGAGCAAATGGAATGATTTACCCAAGACTGCAAATAATTGCATGTCCGTGTTAGGAAAAATTGGTCATTGATGACTAATTAGTCTTTTGTTTATGTGGATTCTGAAAAAAATGTTGCCGACTTCCTTCTTTGACAATAGATTTATAAGAGGAGTCATCTGATAATGACAAAAGTAAAGTTATTTGTAATTTACAGAACACTTTTACGGTTTCCTTCAACTGAAACAGATATACAGAGTAATAATTCCTGTACTCAGAAGTTCACGTTAGAAAAATCCACTTGCACATTACAAACACTGAATGGATTGTGCATAGATGTAAATTATTTTAGTTTAGAAATTCAATTTGATTCCTCTTTTTCACAAAACAAAGTATTGTGTCTGTTTTACCCCAATTCACCGTAATTTCTGAAACATTGGCAGCAATAATTCACAAATTGCTCTAACTAAATCCCCTGGAGTACACGTAATTTTTTAAAATATTTGTTAGCCTTTGCTGATCTATTTTCTTCTATGCCCCCATCCTATTGTAAAAAATAATTTTGTTAGTCGCTGGTTAACAATTCTGGTTCTAAAGACTGGAATAAAAAACAACAGCAGATATTTCAGCTATCTTTATATAAATATAAAAATACATATATACCATATAAACATATGTTATATAAATATATTTATTATAAAAATGCATATATATTTGTGTTTGTGCCTCATATGTACTTGTCTTTCTTTTCCTTTACTTATCTTGTGTTAATAGAAACATCTTTCATTGCCTTTAATGGCTCTTTCTGCTTGATACCCTTCTAGAATCAGAACGGTCTGGTTTGGAAGGGACCTTTAAAGGCCATCTAGTCCAACTCTCCTGCAGTGAGCAGGGGCCTCTTCAGCTAGACCAGGTTGCTCAGAGCCTCATCAAAACTGACCCTGAATGTTCCCAAGGATGGGGCATCCATCACTTCTCTGGGCAACCTGGGCTAACCAGAAAAAAATTCATCTTTGTATGTAGTCTGACTCTACCCTCTTAGTTTAAAACCATTACCCCTTGTCCTGTTGCTACATGTCCTATTAAAAAGTCTGTCCCCATGTTTCTTGCAAGTCCCCTTTAGGTACTGAAAAGCTGCAACAAGGTCTTCCTAGAACCTTCTTCTCCAGGCTGAACAACTCCAACTTTCTTACCCTTTCCTCACAGGAGAGGTGCTCCACCCCTCTTGTCATTTCTGTGACCTTCTTCTGGACCTGCTCCAACAGGTCCATCTTTTCTTCTGGTTGAACCCAAACATCATTGTGCCATTTCTTCATACTCAGTGGTGCACCCAAATTTCTGCTTTCTTCTACCTTTTTTTCCCCCTCAAATTTACTCTAAGGATATTGTCACTTTCCTGCCCATTTTATGTTGTTTGACCATTCCCTAGTCTCTTCTGCTGGTTATAGCTTCCCTGCCTTCTTATCGGACCTTATTCTTCCAGGCTTTGTGAAACAGGATCAAACAATCTGACAAACCTGCAAGTGCTGAAGGAAGCTTATAATGTGAATTTAAGGGCTGGTGTTTGTGTAGATAATGACCTGAACCAAATCCTAAACTGAAACCACCCCGGGTTTCTGATTCCAAGATATGCAGGACAGTTCAATGCTGCAATGACAGCCAAGTGACTCAGGCCTGTCTGCACTGTACGACAGGTGCAAGGACAGATTAAATAGCAAGAGACCATGCAGGCACACAACCATGTTACACTCTGTGTTGATGGAAGTGGGTGCTTTGTGGATGAGACAATCTGGGTGCACAACTGTTGCAAATTCCAGCAAGGAAGTCCTTTGGTACAGTCCTATTTGTCTCTGCCAAAAAATATGTAGGCCTAGTTGCAGACAGATTTCTTACAACAAAAATTGTAGCAATATTCACTGACACTGAAAAGACCCACCTAGGCTCCATGCTACTCCTTGGTCTAAGGTGAAGAGGCTGTTGCTGTCCGTGGCTCTGGCTGCTTCCTGTGCTGTTGCCAGCAGGCAGCGCTTAACCCGTGAGCTGCCCCATGGTTCATTGTGCAGGGGCAAGTCATGTGTTTGTCAACAGCTAAGGCACAAAGGAGTTAGGAAAGAAAAGAACTGTTGTTGAACTCACCAGTGAGTAATAAAGTTGGCTTGTTTAAACCATGAAAAAGTGAGGCTTTCTGAAGCTCAGGGATCCTTGGCTTTACTTTTAATTCAGGAACAAGAGAATAGTTTGGAGCTCATGTAGATGGAGAGAGTCTTCTAATTTATTGCCAAGACTTAGGCTTAGATGGGTATCATCTAAAAGTTGTGGGCAGATAGGAGAGAGAAATATTGCCTGGAAATGACTGCAGATTCATGATACTGAAGGTGTTACATAAACTACGCTCAAAAAAAGAAAAAAGTCACACAGCTGCACTATATCCATATTAAAGCTGTCTAAAAGAAATGCCTGTGTGTTCCCGTTCATAACTGCTTTCAGCTTTATGATTGTCTGCACCCCAGATGTTTTTCATAGAGCAACTTCTTAAATTTTTCTCCTCCATCTATCCAGACGTGGCCAGTAAGTAATGGCGGAACTATTTATCTTTTCTCTTCTATACCCCACATCACCTTTCCTTCATTTTCCCCATTTTCAGACAGCTTGTAAAGTATTGTGTCATATGTTCTTAATAGCAGAGTGGGCTCTTCCACACTCATTTGTTTAAACCTGCCAGTGCAGTGCTTTGATACCAGGTTTGTTGAAAAAATCCTACAGTTTCACTCCCTGTCTGGTGCAGAGCTATATTTAGTGTACCTGGTGCTGGGGAAAAGGTGAACTGCCTCTCTATTTCCATTTGGCTACTGAGTCTGTCCTTAGCCAGGGTCGAATGGTCAAAGGGTACAAAGGTGGCCCAGAGCCCACACACTGAGGAGGCTAAAACAAGGGAAGGATTTCCTGGCTCACTGTTGCCACTGACCAGAACAGCAGTGTAAGACAGCTATTGCACGAGAATCTGGACCTTTGTTTTTCATCCCCATCCTTGAAATTGGGTGGGGTCTGTTAGCACAAGGCAAAGAGATTTGTTACCGCCAGCCTTCTTTTCCTGCCCCTTCAAACAGCCCACTCCAGCATTTCCTCCAGGAGAAGGAAATATTGCTGTAATCATAAGTGTATATTATATTAGCATAATATTGTATCAATAAGACTTTTGCTGCCTCCTTCACATCCTGCATTCTGGCAAAACTTTTAAACTAAGCAGAAATTATTTTTGCAGTCATATTCTCTGTACATAAACACAGTTTGATGAAAACATTTTGAGTTCTTAAAAGGAAAAGAAACATTTTCAAAAAACACTGCAATTGTAGAGTTGAATCTGCTGTAGAATCTGCTTTTCCTCGTACTGTGATCCATAACGACTCACTGGGTAACACTGAGTAGAAACTCAGTGCTAGACGTATAAAGACAGTTCTGAATTTTCAAAACTGTCAACAGCTCTTGAATTACTACTACTATTACTTATTGACAGGAGCTGGACACTGTGTCGGTAGATATGATGATAGCTGTCAGATTTTAGGCATTTTAGAGAATAACTAAGGTGTGCCAATCATCCTGCACAGGCAAACCCTTGCATGTAAAAGTCACCAAATTATTACACAGAAATGCTATGAAATACAGACTCAGTCCTGGAGCTCTGGATTAAAAAGGTGGGTTGGGGTAAGAAGGTTATCAAACTTGCCTCAGCAAAGATTCTGTGCGCTGCCCTTGTCTGCAGGTGGAAGAGATGTGTGATGGTTATCAAGCCTTTGAGAAACTGGATAGTGTTACAGGAGAACTAATGGCCAATCAGTGTTTGGGGAAATCTGTACATAACTTTAGTGCCTGATTTCTGCTGTACGTCAGCACTGCTAACATTGTCATATTTATTCCAGGGGAAGGTTATGGCAATCTCCTAGAGCAAACTTCAAACTGAACCATAGGTATCTATGACTGGGTCCCTTAAGCAGCATCTCTCCTGCTGCATTTGACACGAGTTGTAACTATTGTGACACCCACACTGGAAGGGGTGAGTCTCTTAAACCCCAAAGGAGCTGCTTGAGACTGAGAGGGGGAGGAGAGCAGAGTGCTAGACTTGAGCAGTCTTTCACACAAGTTGCATTGGGCAGTGGAGTTAAAAGTTTTGAGGGAGATAAATTTATCTTGGCCTGTTGTTTCATGACTGAGAGTTTCTGAGCTCCCAAGGACATTTCCACCAAAACCAGGGCTGATGTTCTCTCTGTTGGAAAGAAACAATAAAAGTAAAGGGATGAAAAACACATCCCAATTCTTATTTGTATTTGTTTGCTGTGAATTCTGCGGAACTATCTGGTTGAAGCTAAAAATGAAGTTCTTTGCAGGTTTGATTGTTTATTTCAGCCAGGCATTTCTTTTCTAGCCTAAAGCAAGTGATTTTCTTTTCAGTTTCTACAGGAGTAAAGCCTATCACTATTTTTAAAAAAATCCTGTATTAAAAAAATTATTTGACAGTAACATCCTCAAATACTAAAGCTGACACTAATTTTACTGCAGTGTGGTAATGTTTCTGTAAGGGTTGCCTTGGAAGAAATTTTATGTTCCTAGATGGGACAGAATATGATGACAAAAATGCACATTAGCATAGCAAACAGAAAAAAAACAGCAAGGTCTTATCTTTGTATTTGGATAGTGCTTCTTTTGAATCCATAGTATCTGAAGCCGTAAAAAGAGTACACAAATTATTAATCTTACAAAGTATAGCCAACAACCCTGAATTTTCTGAGGAGAGATTGAAAGAAACACAGTCTTGTGTTCTGCACCATCAGGTTAAACATTCATCCCCTTCAGAGTAGGCACAGTTTGCCCTGCTGTTCTGCAGTGCTGAGCATTCGTGCCCATGTGAATATATCATGAGGTGATAAAATGCTGAATGGGGTATTTCATTGTTTAGTCAAGGGTTTCATCACTGTGAGATGGGCCCAGGCTTGACCTAGTAGAACTGAGTGCTAACCCATTGTCAGCAGTGACTTTTGTGTTTTAAATAGTATAGTATAGTATAGTATAGTATAGTATAGTATAGTATAGTATAGTATAGTATAGTATAGTATAGTATACCAATGGCTTCTATGGGTATGTGTTTGGATTATACCAGACTCTTCAGGTGAAAACAATTACATTCATATTCAGTGAAAGTGAAAAGGAAAGATACAAATGTATAAGTAGTAAATGAGGGGGTTTGGGAGTTGATGGCAAATATGTAGGAATATGTAGTATCATATCCTGTAGAACTGAGACCATGGGGATGCACTGTACCAGAGGGTTACCGTGTCCTTCCAACAGAGGAAGACAGCTTGCTTTCAGGATTGTGTTTACAAGTAGCTGTAAGAGAGAGTGCTAAAAATTCCTTTTTTTTTTCCATCCTGATGAATTGAACTGCATATTACACGGTATCTTGTATATAAAGGAAAATTTAAGAAATGGAAATTAAAAATCAACAGTTTTGTGCACCCTACATCCTCTAAGGAAGTCTGAGTAGACTGCTGGTTTACCAGAGCCACATTTTCCATTGTAGACAAATCTGATTACTACTTTTCTGCCTCATCTATAAAACAGAGATGATATTTCTTCACATTTTAGATACCTCCAAAGCTAAACCACCAAATATTTGTAATTGGCTTTGTGATTCTGGATCACATAATTTTCTGGCACTTTTCTGTTACATACTAGGACTTGAGTCATGATTTCCCAGATAGACTTTATCTTTATCAAAGACTATAAGAAATTTAGGGCTAGGAAAAGGCAGCTTTCTGAAAGGTGTACTATATATTTAACAATTGTATCCCTTCTAAAGATTTCCTTGTGTTTTATCTTCAGGTTATTAACATCCTGCAGCAAGGCATTGCTTCAGCCTAAAGGTTTGTGGAAGAAAAAAACTCTACATGAAAACTGGATGTAATTAAGTCTTACATTCAGGACCCTGATGAGTGATACACAGAGAAAAGTAGAAGATGGTGAATTTCACAGAGAATGCAACTGAGAAGTGCAATATTAATCATGATATCCACGAGACATTATCCCCTGTGGTGTATATATTTGTGTTTATATTAGGCTTGCCAGCTAACTGCCTGTCTCTGTACTATGGGTATTTACAGATCAAAGCTAAAAATGAATTAGGTATCTACCTTTGCAATTTGACTATAGCAGACCTGCTGTACATATTTTCTTTGCCTTTTTGGCTTCAGTACGCTTTACAGCATGACAACTGGACCTATGATGAGCTGCTGTGCAAAATTTGTGGCATCATCCTGTATGAGAATATCTACATCAGCGTGGGCTTCCTGTGCTGCATCTCCATCGACCGCTATCTGGCCGTAGTGCACCCCTTTCGGTTTCAGCGCTTTCGGACCATGAAGGCTGCTGCCATTGTGAGCATCATCATCTGGGCCAAAGAAATAATGACATGCTGCTTTGTCTTCACACACGGGGAGATCAGTATGGATGCTGAGAGCCACTTGGTGTGCTTTGAGCATTACCCCATCAAAAAATGGGAGCACAATGTCAATTACTACCGCTTCTCTGCTGGCTTCCTTTTCCCTTTCTTTCTGCTGGCCTTCTCCTACTGTGGGATTTTACGAGTTGTCCACAAGAGTCCTGGCACTCAAAAGAAGAAGAAAATTCAAATTAAAAGACTGGTTTCAAGCACTGTTTTCATATTTTTAGTCTGCTTTGGGCCATACCATATCCTACTTGTAATTCGCAGCTTGTTGGAGAACAACTGCTCATTTGCTGAGAAAATATTTAATGTTTACCATATTTCTCTCCTGTTAACTACTTTTAACTGTGTTGCTGACCCAGTATTGTACTGTTTTTCCAGTGAAAGCACTTACCAGAACTTTGTCAAGATGAGAGACTCTTGTCTAACATGTTTAGGTCATCTGAGTACTGAGACGAAGGAATCCTATCCACTGAACACTACTGAAACTCCCAAGAGAACACAGCATGAGCAACAACCAGGGTTATTGCAAATACCACTTGATGGTGCTGGAATGAAGGACTGCTTCACAACTGACATAGGCAGCCTATAGCATCAATCAAAAAAGGACCTTAATCTTAAATCTGCAGCTATGGCCGTGTTGTGTAGCTGTCTGAATCATTCATGTATTACAACAGTGTACCTCCCAAAGGCTTATCAGCACTGCTGCACAGTGAAGCTGTTTCTGGAGGTGCTTGGACCCTGGCAATAGTGAGGAAAGCATATGCTAAGTCAGTTCAGTTATAATCATGTATCTGTTGTTGTTGTGCTACCACTTAAAATCTGTTCGTCTTGATGACTGCATTGACTGGAATAAGCCAGTACTCATGGTGTGTAGTCCTGGTGAATTCATCTTTAACCGCTTTCTGTTTTCCCCTGTTGCATCTAGAGAAAATAATTCTCTACAAGCTGTCATCATCTATTGAAAAGGTCACAGGCAGAAAAAATTAAATGTCCCCATATGTACTTTTAAAAGGAAAAAGAACCAACAAAACACTTCTGCAACATCTCTGTAACTCTCTGAAATAACTTCTCCTTCTGCCAGTTTCAAAGCCTGTAGAGACCATGCCAGCACCAGACTCCTAAAACAATGATTCCGATAGTGTGAGACGTTATGGGAGAACATGCACAGGGAACTCAGCACCTGCTGAGACCTTCAGGCTGTTATTTGGCTGTTGAATCTCAGACTGTTAAACCTCATCATAAGGCCCCTAGAGACTTCCAGAACGATGAGACTCTGGGCTCTGATGGGTGTCAATAACTTGGTTTGTTGACTTGGAAGAGAACAGGAGGTTGGTAGTATGTGAGGCACTTTGATCCCATGTGCTTCTCTGAGTCACTGTGTTCAAGAACATTTATTTACATCTAAATTCTACTGCACCTTGCTACAGTTTTGTTTGTGTCCTTTGCAATTTGTGTATTTTGTGCACCACAGACCATGCAGGCAATTACATAACAATTCATTTGTCAGGGAAACTTTTGAATGAATTCTGTTTAAACTCTGGTTTTGCCCACAGATAATATAGTTTGGGGTTCAGTCATGGTTCAGTAAATACAGTATCAGAAATACGATATATGAATGATCTGTGTCCTGGTTTAGACAGCAACAAAATACCAGAGTAAGTGGAGAATAGTGGCTTTTAAAGATGTGGGAGTTGTGTTCTATAGTATTGTTTCTACAACCACCTCCTCTCTAGGTTTTTTAGGGGTTTTTTGTTACACTAATGAATCCTGTGTGATTCTTCTTAGTGATCTGCTCATCACACCTCCTTGTATCTGTAGCTGTTACACCATGAATATTGCCTTGTCCTTTCAATTCTCTGGTTTCAGATCTTCTTTGAAACACCTCTCTCTCTGCACCCTGGAGCTGATAACTTCCAGCAGTATAATCAGTTTTGTTTCTTTGGTTTGCTTTTAAGTCAAAAGATTGTCTAGACAGATGCTCTACTCCTGCTGTCTGAAGTATGTCATTGTAACACAGCCTTGCTTGTCATCAGATTCCAAAAGGAATATATTCTAAGAGTTTTCTGGAAACCACCTTGAGAATGCAATATTGATATAATTAGTGAATGTGTTTAATAAAGAATGTTTTTATTATTTTCTTTTTATATTTTTTCACTCTGTGTTTGAAATAACTATCTTTTAGCTTTGGCCCACAGTTTCTGTTTGTGAGACTACAGATCCTCTCCTCCCTCCTCTTGCAGAAAGGATTCATGTCCCCTGTCCCAAGAAGGGATTAGGTTTGCTTCGGTTAACATTTGGTTTGTTTAATTATTTTACGTTTCTTTATACTTCAACCACTCAGCTGGATTAATTACCTTACATCTGCATTTTTTTCTCCTGACTATTAGCACTGTTTAGCTTTATTTTCTCCTAATCTTTCATCTCATCTGCTGTGTGTTCCAAGGGGGTCATAAGGCAGGGGCTCCCTCCCGACTGCTGAGCTTGTACATTGTTAAGCCCCAGCTCCTTGGACCCCCACAACCTCGCAGGATGCAAGACACACACGTGGTTTGTTCTAGGATTAAATATTTGTTGTCATGTTTATGTGTTGCTTCTTTACAGTTACCCATGTTGTTTAAATTATACAACTGGAATGCAGAGCATGCTGTACTACATGGAATTGTCATCTGAGGGATTAAGGCTTATTTGAGTTGGTGCTTTGATGTGGTCAGCTTTGGTCAGCTGCTGCAGTTTAAAATCAGATGAAAACTTGTGTAACACAGCCCAGCATTCTGCTATAGTTCTCAGCACTTAACCTGCTAACCCGCAGCAGAAGGGAGGGTTTTTTTCTTCTTTTTTCTCTTTTTTTCCTTGAAGCCAGTATTTTATCAATTCTTTCTGTAATGTAACTGTTCAGCTCAGGCTGCAGAACTGTAACCAATATAGCAGGAAGGAAACTCCCACTCAGAGCTTTTTCTTCCATCTCAGTCAAAACATATTTGCTCAAGGGTCCTGCTAAGGTTGCTAGAGACATGCTACACATGCTGTTGCAGTAAATACAGTACTTAGGACTGCACACAAGAAGAGATTTTAAAAGCATGCACTAGAGAAAGAGAGAAATAAATTATTAAATTTTGTATTTCTTAATGAAATCCGACTGTTAAGACTTGTATTTTGGGGGGAAAAAGAGCAAAAGCTTACTAAATGAATTTTTTTTGACAAAAGCTAGTACTTGGAAAGAATAATATACATTGCACCTGTTAGTGTAACATGTCAGTAGTACACAGAGAATAAAATTAGGTGCTTCTTTTAAAATTATGCCAATTTCATTCTGTGGGTTCTGTGCAGCAGTGAACATATACCATCCTACAGGGTTACTGGCTTTGGCAAAAAGTTCAAGCATTCATATGAAATATTTTACATAATACTTACAGTTTGGAGACTTCTAAAGGAGATGTTTTCTAATTGTGAAACTTCAAAGAGACTTTTCTAGAACACCCTTTCAGAAGGTTTGAGATAAAATGAATCTAAAAAAAATGACGAATCTATAAAATAAACATTGGGATCTTCAGTGACTCTGAATGTCTAGCAGCAAGTCTGGCATTAAGATTTCTTTCTGTCATGTGTTCAACTACTTTATGTCTTTAAAGGCTCTGTATCCTCAGGGACTTCAGGAGATTAATGTTCAAAATATGCTGGTGTTTGTGGTATGAAATTATTTTTCTCATTCTGAAAAAGTTAAGTTGTTTGTCTTGCATCAAAGAAGGAAAATAAAACTCACCTGCCAGGAAGTAAAAGAGATATAAAATGTTGCTGGCTGCTGGAAGTCCAACTAAAGGCACCTTCCATTTTATGACAGGTAAAGCACCTGTGCTCTAGAGGTGCAGTGTCAAAGCTACCCTCCCCTCTCTACTGTGAGGGCTGACAGCCAGCAGAACTTCAGTCCTGACATTCATCTGGAGTTAAGGTAAAATCACAGCTTTAAATTACAAAAGTTGGGCACAATTCACAACCATTTATCGTGTATTGCTTCAGTGTTAGAAATCCTATGGGACAGAATTTAATGTGACTTCACTTGGTCTTGTCAGGAGCCAAATTTCTATAACAGGAATTCATGTAAATATTTATTTACATAATGTTATTTCATACTGAATGCAAATGTTTATTCATTTCTAATCATACTTTTATTTCTAATAATTAATTTTAATCATTATTTATATATTCAATTAATTTATTCTTAATAACAGGATACTCTGAAATGTCTACAACTTTTCTCTATTACCCAGAAAGTGGCAAAATGCACAACTAGCAAACTACTGATACGACGGAGGTCAGTGGCACAGCCTACCCTGTACACAGAAGGTCTGCAACGCTGCCCTTATTTTCATTAGCTCAGCTGAAATTTTCTCCTTATCTCCTCATGCTCCCACAAACTATCCCCCACCATAAGAAGACAGAGGGGCTACAGGAAGTGTGCAGTGTTTCACTACTGTAACACTGCCGTTTTGTTTTGAATCTCCCCTCTCTACTGTAGCTGTTTTCCTCACCAGAAGTATTTTTAAATCCAAGTTGCTGCGAGAGTTACTTCCTGTTGCAGTTATGAGGTTAGTAAAACAAGAACAGCGGTGCAATAATATCTCATTGTAATTGCACGCTTTCCTTGTAAAAGCCAGATCACCTCTTATTATAAACCATTTAATATTCATTCTCCATTATAAAATTACAGAAAAAAAAGGTAGACCAAGTCACTGTGATGACATCCTCCTCTTGTTTCACAGAGATGTTGTAAGGATAACAGTGAAAGGCTGTGTGTGGTCCAGACAGCAGAGATGAAAAGTCATCTTTTTCTGATCTTTTACAGCTTATGAGAGCCTCAAGAATAAGGAAATTACATGGGAGCAACTCTTGATGCAGAAATCATTAGGGGCAGTCACTGCTGTGCTTCTTGCAGCAGCTTTTCAATCATAAGTGAATGGGTGTTGTAGAAGGGCAGCCCGTCCACTTCCATCTCTAGACTGGCAGTTTTGCCACTGCGGACCCCAAGCTGCACAAGTGTTTTCAGAAGTTTTTCTTCCTTAAAAAACAAAGAAACAGAGTAAAATTATAATTCTCAATCAGACAAGAGCAGTCATCAAGATCTTTATTTTAATTCTGGGAGAGACTAACCATATCCTCCATATTTATTTCACCATCAACTTGCAAGTATTATCTTGTCCTAAAAAATATGTTTAGCATCTGGAGCTCAGGGAGTGTCAGATGGTTTATAATCTTGACTGCTATTTAATTACTGAATATTATTGTTCTCCACACTCCCTCAAACAGAATATTTGTGTCAATTCAGAAACATCCATCATTTTTTGCCTGGTTTCAAGTTCCTATATTGCACAAATCAGAATCAGAGGAACCTCCACCCAAAGTATCTCAAAAATGCATCTGTGGTTTCCCCAGCAAGGCAGCTGGCTGCAGCTGCACTTTTAACGAAAAAGAACAGAAGGGAAAGAGGATGCACCAGGAAAAAAGGTTACAGAGAGTACCTGGATGGGCTGCACTCACTTTTCTGCAGCTTCTCTGATCTCTCTGTGCCTTTGGCCCTCTCTTCCCTTTTTATTATTGATTTTATGAAAATTATGGTTGCTTAGGGAAGGAGTGGGGACAAAACAACCTCGGAAATTGTGCTTCCTTGGCATGCTCTGAAATAGCATACACTTTGTTTAGAACTACAGTTATTTTCTTGCTTAATTAATATAAGCAGATAACAAAGCATGTTCCAAGTTGAGCTGTAAAAGTACACAGAGGGAACAAAATCCTTTTTTGTGAGCTATGGGCCGGTTAGCATTGTGGAATGAAAAGATGGGATAAAATGAGCTCTGAAAAAATCACAGGGAACAGTGAAATTTGAAGATCTGGTTTCAAGTGGATGCATGTCTGGCATAAACTGCTCTGCTTTTCATTTGTTATGAAATGTACACAGTAAAACTCTTTCTATTTAGCATTTACTACAGTGAGAATTTATTCCTTGAATTCTGTTAATAAAAATCCAAGAAAATGAAAAACCTAGTCACTTTTCAGCTTCCCCTACGCCAACCCTGTGATAAGTTATATAAGACCTTGAAACACTCACCTACCTATCTTTTCCTCCCTTTCTTTGCTAGGAATGCCCTTTCTGGTCTTTGTCTACTGTGCCATTTCCACTTGCTGGAAATTGCTATTGGAACAGTATTACCAGTGTCCTTGACAAAGAGTGCTCTAGGTTTTAACACTTCTTTTTTTGACATTACCACACAATAACCTCTAGCAAAGTTCTTTATCTCCTGGACACGAATGATGAAAAAGAAATTATAAAGTTAAAATATCTAATTTTCTCTTATCAAATGTTAGGACTTTTTCCAGGAACACTTCTAAACCACAAAGAATACAGTAGCTATAGATCTGAATTTAGACACAATATGGTTGTATTTTACATAATACAGTACATGGCCAAAATATAATCATTTCTGAATGAAGCAAAGCATGTCCTGCATGATCAATTCAGTTTAATTTTGTAGCCTGCTTTCTGAATGCACTTTCTAAAGATCTGTGTTTTATTTCCTGGTAAAACATCCTAGTTCTTAGCTGCAACAAAATTAAAGAGGCTCTGGTTTTCTACTAAAGGAAAAATAGGCATAGTTACATGGTGTCAGCAGTGACACATCTATTCAAGGAAATTATCTGGATACATCAGTAGCATAAAATTTGCTACTTTGTAATTTATAAAATTATAAGTACACATCAGTTCATATCACATGAATGATCATATACATGAATGCAAATATATACAACTGATCTTTCTGCATGACAGAGGTTTCTCTCAGCACTGAGTGTATCTCAATGCAAAAGGACAAAGGAGATCTTCTTGCATCACAAAAGAGACTCCCACGTTGGATAAACAAAATGTAATCTCTAATATGAATGGTTTGTGCTACATATTTACATATTAGAGCTCTCTGATCTGCTTATATGAGGTAAAAAAGTTTTCTTGCTTAATACTACATAACTATGCCTGATAATAAACCATAATCTGTCATCAAATGCTAGTTTCCATTTGTAATAAGCAAATACAATGTACAGCACGCTTCCTTAGCTGTACAGTACTGCAATTTGACCACAGTTCTCTCTTTAGTAAATAATTATCTTGGGAGTAGGGTAACCAGAAAAAATAATCAAATTAATAGAAAAATATCTTGTTAGTTTGTGCTTTATTCAAGGGGAAGAACTTCCTCATGAATGACAAAGCTAATAAAGCATACTAAAAATATGTCACACCTTCATATCCTTATAATTCATATTCTTAGAGGTCATAATTTAAAAAAACCAACTATACAGTTAACATGTTGTCATTAATAAAGAGTTCAGCAAAAGAACAAATGCTTGATATATTAACCTGATTGTGAGATGCAATGAAATGCAGAGCTGACTGTAGGATGTTTGGCATTAGCTACATTTGGATATGTATGAATGAATTCATTTCATTACAGTCACTTTGGTATAAAAGTACTACAAACATCTGAAAAACCAAGCCAATACCATAATCAAATTATTAGGTAAGCAAAGGTAAAGGTAAGCAAAGATTGTTTAGGTTGAGTTGTTTCTTGCTCCTGCAGTTCTCACCACAGAACAAATGCTTTGCAGCATCTCTCTCTGAGATGTGTGTGAACTCAGAACAATCTTAGTTTGCTGTTCAGTGGGAAGGGAGAGCTCCACAGTTCTGGGTTTGGCAGCACAATCCCGACACTGCTCAAACATGAGCCTGCAGGGAAATAATGTTGGTGTTTCAGGGGAAGTCTTCACTTAGTAATTATGACCTACAGCATTCGTGGAAGTGCCATTTTTTGAAGAAAAGTAAAGCCCATTATAAGAAAGCTGTCTGGTGGTTAGGCACTCCTTCAAATGTCCTCTTCCAGTTACAAACACAACTATAAACACCGAGATGGATCTGTGTGGTGTTGCTCTTTATCTCACTAGGGCAATTATTATAGCATTAAATGAAGCTGAATTTTGCAGACAGTAGCCATATAAACAAAAATGGTCTGATTTTTTTATACTAATGGAGTATGTGAATACTAATGTAGTCAATCTTCTGCACTGTTTACTGTTGTGTGATTTATAATTAAAGATATCATATTTTCTTGTCAGACATTTTGTCATTTTCTCTCCTCCACAAAGCTGTTTCCATTAATTTTATCTGAATAGATTTTTGTATTGCACTTTCAGTAGCCCATTATTGGATCACCAATATTCCCAGCTGTATAGCTTAGTAAAACAAAAACAAGAAGGTTTTCCTGTACACAATATGACATTTAATTACAGTATCTCATTACCAGAAATTTTGATCATAGTAATTTTAGGATGCATTAATTTAAAGGTCAAAAACCAGTAGATGCCACTGGAAAAAACACTGAAAACTGAAAAGTAATTAATCTATTTTATGAAAAGACTGTGCTGAAAAGGGCCATATAAGATTTGTTAAACTATATAGCTGTGCCAAGTGTTGGTATCAGTTTCAGTTTTATGACCTCTGGATAAAAAACTAAGATAGCAAGGATTAAAAAAATTAGTGAGATCTACTCTAAAATACTTAAAAGGTGCTTTGTTGGAATTTCGTGCAGAATGTCCTGTCATGTCAGGAGGAAAAGTTCTTTGTTTTGGACAGTTTCTATGGTAGATGGATTGCATTTTGCTCAGCATTCTTGGAGGTCACAAACTGTATGGTTTTGTCCAAATTTCTATAGAGGTACTCTGCCAATAAAGCTGAATTTTGAAGTTCCTAAGTTATTGCAAATATGTGGAACAAACCTTCTTTAATCATTAAGTGTGTGTGTATATATATATATAGACAGATTTTTTTTTAGCCACTGCCAAGTTAAAAATAGAGGCACGTGCTTAGCAGGATGAGCACAGATCACAGTCATTTCTCACCCCTCTCAGTTATTTTACTTTTTCTCAGTCTGAAACCTTTGCATTCCCAGAATATCACACTGTACAGAGCTGCATTAGTCAAAACACATTTAAAAATATTCATGTGCAAGTTTTTCTCCAACTTTAATTTAGAAACATTCAAAACTAATTGTAGAAAGGTTCTAGCAAACTAGAAAAGGTGGAACGATCAGAAGTATGGAGTGGCTACTGCATAAGAACTGTGACTTGATTTTGGAAGCAGACATCTAAAGGACACTACAACAGAGAGTTATAAAATCATGAATGATGCTAAGGAAGCAAACAGGGAATTTTAATCACTGTATCTCAATACAAGGATTTCTTGTATTGCCCATAAAATTGTAGCACTGTCTTCTGCTTGAAGTTAGAAGACATGAATACATTCATATTGGAGGCTTTTTATTTGCAGTCTGTTTTGAATCCTTTGTGGAACAGTCTAAGTACAGTGTGGCTGCTCCTTCACAAGGAATCCCCAAAAGTCCCCAAAGACCTTGTGTCTTAGGTTACAATGTAAGATGTAACCAAAAGTATGTATTCTATCACCATCTGTTAAAACCAGGTGGGGCAGTGTTCTTTGTCTCTTCCATGACACATCCCTGGTAACTCCCTCCGGAGAGATATCTTCTGTTAATGGGCCATCCACCCTCACTGCATGACTCATAGAATTACATCATCCCATTGTGAGATGCTCCGCCCAGAGGGAGGAACCAAGCATTCCCACCTGGATATAATCTGAGGTTTGGAACACCACAGTCAGCCCTTACCTACTGGGTTCCCGGAGGACAAGAGCTACATAACCACCAGTGGACCTTCCGAGGAAGACCAGACCATTTACAGGATCACCACTTTGACAGAACCACATCTATCACTTCAAACAGGACTGCAGCTACCCCTTAATTGGACCGCTACCACCATCCTGACCAACAAGGTGTCAGGTCGTATCCTGACTCTGTCAGGTTAAGCCAGTGTTTCTGTATTACTGACTTGTTATATTAGTAAAGAACTGTTATTCTTATTTCTCATACCTTTGCCTGAAAGCTCCTTAATTTCAAAATTATAATAATTCAAAGGGAAGGGGCTTATGTTTTCCATTCCAAGGGAAGCTCCTGCCTTCCTTAGCAGACACAGACACCTGTCTTCCAAACCAAGACATCTTGTGAAGGTAAGGTAGTGAACTGAACTAGGCAGGATTCAGTAGATGGTAGCCACTTCCATCTGTGTGTCACGAGCAAGTCCCAACCCCTCGGTGCACAGGAATTACCTTGGCGACAGACGGAAGCGCCGGCAGCCAGAGGCTCTTGCTCGGTGCGCGTGGAAAGCCGACGGCTCTGCGCAGGTAGCGGTCGTGGATCTCACAGGAGCGCAGCACAGACAGAGCACAGGCAATGGCGTAGCCACCCCAGTTAGAGACCCCTGCAAAGAGTGGCATTGTGAAACCAAACTGCAAAAATTGGCTGCTTAGTGTCCAGTGTGTGTCAGAGACACCTGGGTTAGGAACAGAGAAACCTGAGCCCAAGAACAATACAGACCATCCAGTTCACAAGTTGGTCCTTGCTGAACACCTCTCACTGTGAATTTTACTTCATGCTGGTGAATAAGAGAATTTTAACTATAACATTCAACTGAAGTTAAACATTAAGAATGTACATTTGTCCTTGAATGATTATTGAAAGAACTTATGTCTTTGTAAAGGAGCAATATGACTAATTTATGCCTGATATGAGCACACTCATGGAAGTTTATCAATTATACTGAAAATTTGTATGTGCACAGACATTTTATTTCCCACACAGATCACTTCTGCAGTCTTCCTTATTGATTTTTGTTATTGAGTAACCTGGTCTAGTGAAAGGTTTCCTACCCATGGCAGGGGGAGTAGGAACTAGACGATCTTCAAGGTCCATTCAAACCCAAGCCATTTTTGGATGGATTCTATGGTTCTATGATTTCATATAATGTGTGATTTTTCAAGGATACTCAGGTTTTGCCCTATTTCTAATTAAATACACTTTCTTCATAGAACATTCTCAAATTTCAGTCAGTTCTTCTGAAGCAATGGGTGCTTAACTCTTCAGAAAATGTACATAATACTGAGGTAGATTAGTTTGCCAGGGATGACTTGGAAAGTACCAATACAAATTACTTGGAAAGACAGATGTTTCCTTGTCAGTTCTATTCTCAAACATCAGCTATCTCCCACCACACCAAAAATCCCTTACCAGCTACAACAGTAAAATCAGCTTCAACATCACAAGCTATAACATCTCCATTTTTTATGTGCTTCTTTACAGCATCTTTTACTTTGCCCATTCCTAATTCATTTCCTCCATCTCCAACACCTTTATAAAAGAGAAAAAGACAAAATTAGTATGAACACAGGATATAACTGACGATCCCTCTAGAAAGCATCCAGTGTCTTCCCCACAGTTTCTGTGATAGTTCACAGCTCCATATGAGATGGTTTATCCTTTTTCATCCAGTGCCTAAAAACAGAAGACAGTGAATGAAATAGCTGAAAGCATCATCTATTACATGCCAGCCTCTAAGTTTATACATGCAATGTACACTGTACATTGCGTGCATGCAAAAGAGATCAAAAATATCAAGTGGTTGTGAACTGCAGACAGCATTAACACAATAAACTTTGCTTATGGAAGGCCTTACGTGAGTGTTCTATATACTGTGTTATCACAAGTACATCAGCACAAACAGAGAAAGAAGATAGAAAATGAAACCAAAATAAACCTGAGAAATTAGCCAACAATTCTATAATAAGGCAAGCATAGAAAACTTCGGCTTGTTACAAGCTTTAATTAAAAAAAACCCGAATATAAATAACAGCTATTGCAAAAACACAAGCAAAAATATACATAAGGATTTGGGCAGAAGTAGGCCTGACTGCACTGCCCATCTGTTTGATACAGATCACTAATGTGCCGCAGTACACAAAGAGCCCAGCCCTGTGTACTATTACTGTTTCCATTTTCCATAGCCACATACCAAAAAAATAGCTAGTCTTTATTTTTCCAAGTCTTCTTATATACTGGATGTGGGGCCTTGATTTTTGTTGCACAAATAGAAATATTGTGTATTTGTCTTAGTGATTTTAGTGAAATTAGTGGGATCTATGTAATTTCAGAAAAATTCTGGGCAACCCTGTGTTTGGGACATAAAGTTGTCAGATGTCATTTAGAGATCTGGAGATGAGGGTAACATATAAACTAGCAGTTTACATAAAGCTGGATAGTACCTCTAATCTCTTACCAATATATTAAAAAACATACTAAAAAATTCCATCAATTTAGTTGGAAATTAAAATTTCTCTTTCATCTGTTAGTCTGAATGGCATCTTCTTCAATTTGAAGATTTTACAGAAAAATCCTAGACAATGTCTGTGAAACAGAACAGTGAAGAGCTCCACGTCCTCACTGCAATGTATCAGATTTGAATTTGAAATGTGACTGTGCTCTAATGCATAGCATGTGTTACAAGAGAGAAATTACAATATTTATAATTTACACTTCAAGCCCTGAAAACCAGTAAATTTAACACTTTTAGTAACTGCATAAATATCTCACGTGTCTGTAGCAAATTTCTTCTTTAAGTGAAATGGAAAGTTATTTCTCAGCAGCAATTTTTTATTTGATTCCTCAAGTCTATCCAGTCAAGTAGTGCATAACTGAGTGACATGTAGCTTACACAAAAGGATTTGCCATGGAACAGCTACTCTTTTTTATATTTAATAATCTGCTCACATTTATTTCACCATTGGGAGTTAACGGTGCTTTCAAAAATCTGTTCATTGTAGTACTTTTCAAACAGGTATTGATATAATCCTGGCGCTTCTATCCTCATATATAAATATAGAAGTTCTACTGCTTTGTAAGAATCTCACACAATGTTCTGATTTTTCTTATACTCAAAATTAAAATTTTTGCTCTTAATATTCTTTAAAAAGGCTAAGGTGAATTCTCGTTCCATGAAGATAATCAACAGTTTCTTTAACTGAAAGATATCCATTGCTCAGGGCTTTTTCTATCAGTCCTGCTTTGCTTTTGTTTTCTTTGTGGGAGTCCTGTCACCAGGATGGCTGCACAATTAGTAGATCTGCTGCTGTGGATGTATCCCATTTGTGTGACGCTGGGAGGAAAAGAACACCCCACTGAAAAGTCTCCTGTCCCATCTGTTTTCTTCTCCCTCCACACTTTGCCAGAGAACAGTTTTACTGTAGATCTCCAGAGTGAAATTCACCTGTGCAAACGCAGCCATCCACACATGATCCAGTCAGCTACACTGCTTTTAGAGTCAGCAGAAAGAAACACTCCCTCCACACATTCAGTTCATCTCACCCCAAGGCAGACATCTCAAATATAGATGTCTGAAAATAGGCAAGATAAATCCTCTTCTAAAGGCCCAATTGCTTTCCAGGCAAAGGAAAAATACTTCTGCTGGATCTTCCATCCAAGTTCCTACTGACTACATTGTTTTCTGAAACTACATTCATGAAATATGCAGGAGACTTTAGTCTTCTGTGCTAAAAATCATTATGAAAGGGAAATGTGTGACCCCATTTTTTTCATGCAGTATTTTGGAAAGCTTTTAATTAGCTCCTATATAAATAGTATATAGCAATGTCAATTGTATGACAGCTGAAAAAAATAATATGTGGTTCCAGTAACACCTCTTAATCTTTCATTTCAGTCTTATGTGGAAAATGAGTCCCTTCCAAACTCAGCCTTTCATGTCTTCTTACTCTGTGAATTCCTCAAGGCTGCTCCTTACTCCCTAAGTTTCTAGGATGTCCGTACCTGTACAATTGTAGGCATTGCTCATGCTTTGTCTGTGGTCAAACTACCAGATCAGATCTTTTTTTAAACACAGGTCTTGTTTTAAATTGAACACTTGACAGCAATTAATCAGCATGTAACAAATGTTCTAGCATTTCCCCTCTCCACCTACTGACACAGTGCTTCTTGCCACAGAGCACACTATATAAAGAACTTCTGTAGGCTGAAAACTTGATCTTTCTAGTATTCTAGCCCATAAGGTTATTCGAGTACCCCACCCTGATGCTGTACAATATTTGCATTTATTTTGGAACCAGTCATATGCCTCCAAATTCCTACTGACCATAAAGAAAGTTTAAGATAGCCCCACCAGAAAAAAATTTATCCTTGTCAGTAGCAATACATTGCTATCAGTAATGGGAGACAAGACACAAAGGCCCTAGCCCAGTGGCTAAGTTAAACTAAGCTTTGCAGAAACACATTGAAAAACCCAACAGCCAACCCAAGAGATTGCCACCCAATTACAAAAAACAGACACAAAAAATTAGTGTGATAAGCAAACCAAGGAATGTTAACTAGGTAACAGACAATGTAAGAAACAGATACTTTTTTTTTCTATAGATACTCAGTTAGTTCTCCAGAGCAGAATATCCACGTACACAAATGTCATGGGAGATGAGAGCAGATCCCTTCACTGTCCTTTGAAGCCTCCGACTTGTTAAACCATTTTCTATGCAGACATCTCTTTAAAGAAAGTTCACACCACTGAGACACAGTGAATCTGAATAGCTGCTTTTCTTCTTTTTCACAAGCCTGTGATATTTTTTATTAATGACATTCTGTAGTATATTTGAATATTCAGAGAATGTTTGAAACAAACTACATTCTGCTGAATAGATTCAAATTCTCAGCTGACAGAACATTCCAAACTCCAGCAAAGGAATAATACACTTTTAGCTGCTGGGGGAGATATTTGAAGAGATTAGGGTATTTTTACTAAAGGAATCAGGTTGTGGTGTTATGTAAGTAGCAGGAGAGATCAAGTTCTTGTATCAACAACCTAAAATCAGGGACAGGAGTTGAAACTAACAGCAGCAGATAAAGCTCTGAGGCATTTTGCCAGACATCTTTACAAAACAGAGCTTTTCCTATACTTATTCAGTCAATCTTTGTCCTCTGTTGAGATTGCCAAGACAGTGCCATCTAGAGTGCTTCCTTTTGAATGCTGGAAGGCATTTCTTATGAACAGGACAAAAATAGAATTAAATCTAAATACAAAGTATTGCAAACTTGACAATAATAAAAAAATCAGTGAAGTTTTCTGCTACACAGCTTTTAAATGATACAAATACAGTGAAATCAGACTATGAATTGTCTCTGCAGAAACTCTCTAAATTCTCTGGAAACATTTGAAAAACAACAAAACTGAGAAGCCAAAGTTCCCATACTTGTGGTAATACTTAGGAGAGAGCCCACAGCACTATAAAAAGGAAAAAAGCTAAATTAGCAGACATGTTCCGATGTGACAGTCTGGCATGGGTATTTATTTCCAATTTAATTTAATGTTTATAGAGATTATTTATCTCCAAAACTCTCATTTGGGCCACACATGGTAGCAGGAAGCATTTGATTGTACAAGGATATTGTACAATGGTCTATGGTGTATTTTTGCAAAACCAGATACAAATAAGTTTTCAAGAAAAAAAGTTTTATTGCCTAAAGAGAGGAGCAGCATGTTGACAAAAGCATTCTCATTAGAGGTGTTAGGGCAATGTTGTTTTGGTGGGAAGGACAAGGCACTCCTTTAAGGATTCTTACTGTACGCACATATTTTGTTAGAGAAGGCATTATTATAATAGATGCAAGTATGTAATTCCTGCTTAAAAGGAATGTACTGCTAAAGACAATATAAACAAAGATTCTATCCAGACTGCTGTTTTAACTTAGGTGTAACAATCATAAACCCAATACTTTAATAAGTAATGTTACCATCCAATAACCATTTACCTTCGATGCTGCCTTTAACACATAAAATACAGAATAGATTCACTATTAAAAACTCCACTTGGAGTGTACGTACATACACTTATGTGCAGGTAATACACCTGGGCTTGCTTTTTTGTCCTTAAATAATCTTGAAATCAACCCTTTTTTTTTTTTTTGGCTGTGAGAATCCTTCAATAGAGACGTGCAATTTTTCTCCAGCAATGGTCTCTTCAAATTCAACCACAACAAACAGCTGTAGCCTGAAAGCACCTACTCAGCACCTGCCTCCTGCTGCCCTTCACTACCACTAAGAGGTCCTGTTTTGTGCTTCTCTTGCTTCTGAGAATATCTGTGATATTCTGTGATATTCTGAGAATATCACACAAACTCACACTTACCTGTTGTTGTTACTCCTGGAATGGTTTGTGCAGCTAAAAATAGTTCATCTATAGGATCCACAAGATGCTTAATGTTAACTTTCCTGGCATTGTAATAATTGCCATCAGCAGCCATCCCAGCACGCTCTATTGCTATCAGGTGATCAAATCTGGTTAGAGGTGAATTAAAAAACAGAGGGGAAAAGTCAAAGCTGTGATTTTCACATGAAAAATTCTTCTGTTGGTTGCTTGTGCTTGGTTCTACTTTTTGACCATTTGGGATTCAAGGTAAAACTTGGATGCTGTTTTGTTATTTCTGAATGTAGTTCTCCATGGGTTTTTTTCCCAAGGTTAGTTCAGGGTTTTTTTAATAGCTTTATTGCAGCTCCCCCAAACCCCGTTTGCTACCAAGAAATTGAGAAGTTCCTGCAATCCTCCTAGCCAGAAATCCTTTGGGTCAGCCATCTGGCCTGGCTCTGTTTCACATTAAAGCAGAGGGTATCTTGTAAAATATTAGTCTCTGCAAGTGTATTCAAAGAAAACAAAAAAGTGGAAAATTAATGATCATCTAAATCCTTGTTAGTGCAAATATATTCCCTGCTTAAATTACATCGCTTGGCAAATATTAATCTGTTTCTAGTTAGGCAATGTTTGGGATTGGGTCTTTAGATTTGGGGGATTTATTTTTTAAGTCTATGGCTATTTTGTTGGTTATGAAAGTAGATGTGCTGCAGCTCTCCTACATTTTAAGTAGAACTTTAGTACTCAGTTTTGTCACTGTATGTTAGAATTAAGTTATTTTGCTTCTGTTTCTCCAATTTTACTGTCAAGAGATTACTAATTCTGCTGAATTACTTAATGTTCTTGTGGGTGGGTATCTACAGTGATTCCAGAGACCTTTAGCAGGTTAGTTGTCTACCTAAAAAAATACTTCAAGTTTTTGGGACTAAGGGACCAATTTAAATAGAATCTGCCTGTACTTTTATTAAGCATAGCTATAAAAGACATTTTTAAAACAATATATAAAAAATGAAGACAGTATCATGCATACTATTACAGTACACACTAACCTGTGGAAAGAAATGGAAATTGAATAAGTTAATGAAGAAAATACCAGAGTGAAAGACCTTTTTATTAAAGAATGCAAACTGAAGGCAACTACATTAAAATACTTTACAAGGAAAGATCAATAAAAATGAGCAATGTATGCCTACTTCAAGGAAATTTAAGTTGCCTGGTAAGTAATGAAATGAGCAAATAGCTACTTAGCAAATTCTCCAGCACATTAACCCTAATCACACCATTACAAACACATGATATTTTATTAAGTCAGATCAGATTCCCCAGTTGTCAGACTAGAGCTAAAGCTCTAGAAAATGAACACACTCCACAGCTATTTTCTTAGCTTTTTCACTGACTTTGATATAATACTTTTTGATCTTCTCACAGATTTAAAAATTTGTAAAATAATGTGTTGTATATATACATATATATATATGTATTTATAGAATAACAGCTGAAAAACTTAGAAATTTTTTGAAGGAAAAGAACTATTGCTATATGAAGAATTGTTTCTTTTTTGTACCCCAGAAGTG
This sequence comes from Gymnorhina tibicen, assembly GCA_013399875.1. NCBI lineage: Eukaryota > Metazoa > Chordata > Aves > Passeriformes > Artamidae > Gymnorhina > Gymnorhina tibicen. Next base: position 1,390,693 of record VXAZ01009672.1, read on the forward strand.
CATAATTGCAGAATAATGTGGAATTCTGTACTCTGTGTGTACTCCAATAACAGTGTTTTGCTTCAAGGTTTGTTCTGTTCATTCCAAGTCTTAAGGATTTACTTGTAGCCATTGTGCCTTCTCAGACCATGGTCCTTATTTTTATTATAATTTTGCACAGTAGAGATGTGACCTATTCTCAAAAACTGAATACACATACCTAGGTCTTCCAGAATTCCCATTCTCACACAAAAACATTAAAGCTGAATCAGCACTTTCCCTTTGATAACTCAGTAGAGGGATGGGTTTCTTCAGGATTCCTACAGGAAAACAAAATGAAATTCAGATACTGCATACATCTTATTTTGTTTGATGTGTGTTTGAGTGACTTTAAAAAAAATAGCAAGCAAAATTGCTACAACAGTAATAATTAAAATCAAGGACTTTACACAGTTCTTGATGAGCTCCCTATATCCTTATTTTAATTTAAACTTGTTTAGATGTAAATGCTATTAAATGGGACCTTGAGGTAGAAAACAGGTCTACAAGAATAAGAACAGACATCCAGAATTTATCACAAGCAACTCATCCAGATATGTACACATTAACTTGATGCCAGCTGGGTTTAACAAAATGTCATCGTAGCAATGCTGAGCAGAGCTTAGAGGATGAATTCTGATTCATTCTCTGGGGAAAAAAAAGTCCTGTACTAAGTGACAGATTAAAACAAGTAAACCTTGGCTCAAATTAGCAAGATAAAAACTGAAAAAAACCCATGTCTCTTACCTAGTTGAACAGCTTCTTCCATAATCTTTTTATTCAGATCCATGGCTCTCTGATCTGTAACTATGGCAACCTGTTTCTCCAAGGCCTGCAGCATAGCTGCGATGGCAAGGGCTCCCGGGGGGCCGTCGTTCTCCTCGGGCGGCTCGTGGGTGAAGTGGGTGGGAAATCCCGTTGTTATCAGCACGGACCCAGCGTGGGACAGGGCCAGGCAGGCCCTCAGCAGCTCGCCCTGGCGCTGCAGGTGCGCTATGCCCCGCTCTCCTAGACAAGCGTTTTTAAAGAGAGCAGCACACTTCTATGTATCATTCTCCTGTTGAAATTTCCCTCTGAGTGAAAGTACATACTTTAGTGACATAAAATGGGTTAAAAAAAAAAGAGAGAAAAGCCTCTAGTCAAGGCAGGAATTGGGGTAATTTCCTCAGGAAACCTAAGAAGATGTAGGATATGAGTAATGATGATAATGGGCTGTGCTTCCAGGTTAAGAATGTCAAATTTTGAAGATTATTATAACGAGCATTTCTAGATATGAGTGTAAATAGCTTCTTCTGAGAGCTTATTGAGTATTGTTTCTTTTTCTTTGGCCCTCTGCTTTCCTTTGACAGTCCTACTAGACCAGGTTTAGCTACTGAGGCTAGACTGCAACTCAAGCATCCCAGACCTTACAGAAGTTCTGACGCAGACTTCAGATGTGTAAGCTGGTCCTTTGTCTCTATTTAACTCCATCCACTTCGGGAAGAGCTAATTCCCAAATAAGTTTCACTTAATGAAATTGAGAAGTGAGGTTTCAGAGACATTATAAGTTACCTGGGGACTTTATAAACTCAACTAACACAGTGGTACCCAGGTGACTACTAGAAGTTCTTGTAACACTTCATGTAGTAGAGAACCGTGTTATCAGACCTTGAGAAACAGGTGAATATTAACAGAAGTCTCTTCTCATGGGTCAGTACCCAAATAGGCAACAATGTTATCTGTGAATGGCTTTCATTGTTCAAACACTTCCTATCCAATGTCCCTTCCCTGTCACTTGGAAAAAAGTTCACAGCTCAGTTCTTTCGATTTGCTAGCACTCAAGAAAACTATGAATACCAGCATGATGGACTCAAAGAGGTAAGTCTCCACTGTTGTTTTCCAATCTCCTCACATCTTCATCCTTCTTGCTTCCCTAATCCCCACATTTTCCTCTTTTTGTCCTCAGTTTCCCCTTTGGCATTTATCCCTCTGTTCCTCCTAAATAACACAGGCAATATACAGATAATGGACTGAGAAAAATGTTCAGAACAAAACCTAACATAAGCAGAACATAAGTCTCTGAGAAGTGGGGTATATTGACTGAGACAAAGTACTGTACTCTCCTTTAGCAATAGAATGAGCTAACTCTTAAGTTAGGTCCTGTATTTCTGCAGAGCATGGCATTGTGCCAAGCCAACTCCAGGGAGTGGGAAAGGAGAGGCCTTGTGAGTAAAAATAAACAGACCTAAATGTATGCACACAGCCCAAACCCGGAGCTTGGGAGTGCTGGGCGTAAGCTGTTTCCCACTACTGCCTACAGAGGATTTCAGAAAATTTATGGCACACTGAGCTCAGACTTTACAGCAGCCAGAGGGGACTAACTCAGTGTGTATTTTAGGAATGGTTGCACTACTCAGTTTGCCTTTACTTCCCTCTCTTCCTTGTACACACAGGCAGCCCTACCTACACAGCCAGCCACTACCTTCTGTGATGACCTGGTCATTTTCATCCATCATACAACACCTCAGTGATAGATACGTCAGCAGAAATTAAGATAATTCCACCCATCAGAGAGTGGTGTTTGAAGAACACATGCAACTACTAGAATTTTCTGGTAGGAGCACAGTAGTCATGAATATATGTAAAGAAATGTGCTATTTACTCTACAGTGAACACCCATGTAGCTGTTACCAGCAAGCTGAGGTGCCCTGTACTTTACATACCAATTTCAGTTTTACTCAGTAACAATTCTTATTCCCTGTGGACTCTCCAGTCTGCTGTAAACATCACTGCTCCTGTGTACTTTGAGAGCATACAGTCATCAAGATCAGATACTCCATTACCCACAATGAATGGATTTGGCCAGACTCTGATATTAACTACACTAACAGAAAATATAAGACCTAGTTATATAAACTTACTGCATTCCACAAAGAATCTGTAAAATTACCTTTAGATTCTTACTGTGTTCTTGAATTTTAAATATGTAAAAAGTCAGGTTAGGTGGTATCTACCCCGTAACGAATGCATTAAAGGGAGACATTTTTTGTTTATACCTGGATCTATTCCAATTAGGGTCTCTAGAGTCTTTATCTTCTGCGCTGCTTCTGCCGACACAATACTGAAATGCAGAGGATCTTGAGAGATGCAGTGGACCTGTGGGACTCCTCCTAAGGATCTGACATTGTCATTCTTTAGGTCAGTAATGAACATGCAGCCAGGAGAATGAGTAAAAGCTAATGGAGCTCCTAAAACGAATGAAAAAACTTCAGTCAAATGCTATTATTGCAATATAATGAATTATCAGGATGATTAAATTTCAAAAAGCTACTTCATATAACAACAGAGTCCCTGCCTGATGACACTTATAAAAACAGGTGATATTTTAAGTTACACTTTGAGAAAGAAATATATGCATGTGCATCTGAAAATGTTTTCACTTTTAAAAAGCTCATGTGGGTAGTTGAGTTTTTTCCACAATGTCCTCTTTGGTCTAAACTTGAGGCAACCTAAGAACAGAACTCTAGTACCTTCCCGAAGGGTCTGTCGTGATGGCATTTGTCTTCTCAAGTCACCGTTACATGTGACAGGGCCCTGCTGTCCTGGAGATGGCTGAACACCTGCCTGCCCATGGGAAGCAGTGATTCCCTGTTTTGCTCTGTTTGCATGCATGGCTTTTGCTTTCCCTATGAAACTGTCTTTATCTCAACCCATGAGTTTTCCAGTTTTTACCCTTCCAGTTTTCTCCCCAGTCCTGCTGGCTGGGGTTAAACCACAACCACTGTAAACTCCACTGGCAAGGAGTAACAACAAAAGGAGACCAGTAAGCCTTGGCAAAGGAAATACGAGTAGCCTTTAAAACCCTGGAGAAAAATAAGCTTCTTTAGACCCGAAGCATAGTAGCTCCCTAAGCTGAAAATATTTCCTGTCTTTATACTGATTCCAGAAGTCTGGATCTAGGTAATACTTGATTTGGCAAAATTGGTACACTGCTTGGTAAATCACAACTGGTATACTTACACAAGCAAAACTTGACTTTGTCAGGAGGGTGAAAATGGAGAAGATAATTCTTTACTAAGTACATATGTGCTTGGTTTGAGCTATATCTGTTGGGACTCTGTGGCTAGCAATTTAAAGCACCTGGGGCGCGTGGTTGTTGAGGTTTACTAGACCTTACTGAACCCTGTGAGCAGACAATTTTTTGTGACAAGCTAGCAGATTCATCTAAAGTATGGGTACTGATGGTATGGCAGATTTTTAACTACCTAGCTGAGAAAGTAGCACAGCAAAACAAAAACTGTCAAAAATTTCCTGGAATGCACTAATGACAACTGGTTTTAATATAGAAAATGGAGAAATAAACAAGAGTGAAAGTCGGTTCCAGGCAAGGGCAGGAGAGACGGTCACTTTGGGCAACAGATTGGAAAGACATTGGCAAATTTTTTCTCTCTTTTCCCTACAACAAGGATGCATGAGGAAGATGAATAGGTTTGCTGAAGAATACAGGAAAGAGAAGGATTTTCAGCTTTGATTTGGGACTGGAGAAAAGAGATTGCACGTAAGAAAGAAAAAGAAGTCTCTTCTCTTAGAGCTGAACATATTTAGAGCAGGTGTTGAGAGAAGTTCAGATAAACATCTGTAAGAAACCACAAGGATCTGCAAGGAGAGAAGGACAAAGCAGATGGCCTCCCATGGCTCTCCCAAATATACTGCCTATGATTATTAAGCTTCTTTTTCAGTAAGAATGAAAATACAGTATTTCATTCCACACTAGTGACTTACAGAAGTATATAATACTGTTACTATGGTTTTGTCGCATTTTCCTGCCCTTTGTGCTCATGCCTCCATAAATGACTGCACACAGTGCAGGAACACTCTGTGCAGAGGAGAAAGTTTCATTTATGTAAAGTGTGTCACATTTGCTTAATTTTAGAAAAAACTAAAAGCTCAACTCTCCATGAGATACTTAAGAACTCTTTTCCATGTCAATCAATTTGCTAGCTCTTGACAACATTTTGGAATGAGTTCTGGCTTCTCTTTTTTTTTCCTTCTTTTTTTTTCTTTTTCCCTTTACTATTGCTTTATTTCAATGTAGTACAAAGTAATATTTTAAGAGAAAGAAGCTTAAAAATGAATGCCTTTAAACTTCTTGGTTTTTATAATGCTTAAAAAGATGTTTTGATGTTGCCAGAGCTGTAGATTTAAACTTTTAAAATACTCACACAAAAGTGGTGAAATTTCAGTAAGAATTTTCTTTAAAGTATTTCACAACAAAAACTGTCCTGCCAAAGGCTTTTTTGTTGTTTGGTTGGGATGTTTTTTATCTTACCCTAAAATCAAGCCTGCTAATCAGCCAACTCACTCAGTCTGCTTTTAAAAAAGTAAAACAAAAAAGAGAGAGAGAAAAGAGATTGAAGGATAATTTAAAAAGAGTCTCCAAGCAGCACATACTGCAGTTGATAATTGCTTCTACTCCTGTTACTCCACAGGCCCAAAACACTGGAATATCACCAGGGTGAAGGTGAACTGGATCTCCGTAGTCTGGTTTAGAAAGATCTTGTATTCCCAGCAGACCTGGAATTGATCAAAAAATAAGTCATGAGTGATTCTAAGTAAGCAGGAATACTGCAAAGCTGGGGGTGGACCCCAAAAATCATTCAGTGACACTGACTTAAGAGTGCAAGAGTGTCAAGTCCCCCTAAAGTGGAGCATTTAGTTTGCCTTTGAGTGCATATTCTCAGAACCTGAGCTGACTTGAGTTCCCTTTTTGTACTCGGTAACACCAATTAAAACATATTTACCTTATTTCTGCAACAAAATACAAGCTAGACATCTATGCTGAGTCTCCAAGATAATGTAAATCCTCTGGATCAACAGAAGAATTATATTTGTAGCACTGGCAAACAAGAATGAATGATTGCAATGCAAAATGAGTTCTTTCTAGAACACATTTTCTACTGCTTTAACTTCCTACATTCTTTAGCTAGAGAAATGATCACTCTCTTTTCCTCTCTGTCTTAGATAAATACATCTCACTCTTAGCCGCCTTTCACTAAATTGTCTTTTGCTTTATTCTAACACCTACTTGTAATAATCTGGGTCATTCTAACACTTTCTATCTTCCCTTGGTTTTAAATTCTTCAGATGTTTTACTATACCACTATCTTCTCTGGAATTAATTTATATAATCTTTATATATAATAATTTACTCTTTAGTAATGACTTATTACTAGTTCCTCAGACTTAAGTACTCAGATATGTTACTCAAATACATTATACTAGAGTGTTGTGTTAACCAAAGACATCTCCTTCCATGCCCTGCAATGTGATCCTTCTGTGTATGCAGCCCATGACTACCAAACTTCTGACAGCAGGGGGGAATTATTCCAGTGTATCTTCATACTACAGGTGTTTGTTTGGTTTTCTTTTTCAAACAGCCTCCTGTCTTATTTTTTTTCAGTTTTGTTCAAACTTGATTTAAAAAAAAATCTTGTCATATTTCTATTCATTCTGTCTTAAGTGTTGTGCTCATTGTATGCCATCTCAGTATTTTAAAAAATAATGCAGTATTTACTTTCACATTCAACCACTAAGACACAAAATGCATCCACACATTCTTCTCCCCATGCTGTCAGTTACTGCTACCCTGTCACTGGAGTCTCTGACAGCAAGAAAGTATTCACATATAAATGAAACTGCATACATTTCAGAAAAATGTGATTACACTTTTTTACCAAAACCACCCCTGACATATAACTTACCTACATTTGACAACCATCTTTTATCTAAGAAATCTGTGTGTTCAGCTTACTCAAAATCTTGGTTTTTTCTTTTCTTTCCTTCTTTCTTTTTCCTTTTATATTCAGGTTTGTGACCATTAGAAAGGACTAAAACATATTAGATTAAGTGGTACAGGTATTTCAATCCTACCACTTGCCATGCTTTCCCCCTTCACTTTTACACACAGTCAGGTGCATGAAGAGTGAAAAATGAAAAGTACTGACCAGGGTCACCTATGTGAATTGGTGCTCCATGGGCTTCTTTTAATTCAGACGTTGCTAGCACAGCTGCCTCCAGTTTGCTTTCAGGAATAGGTCTCATTGTGACTACTAAGTTGCAGTGAAACATAGAAACGCTGTAGCAAGGCACAGATGTCTGGCAGTTCAAAAGAATCCAATGTTAGCAGCAATACTGACAAATACTTCTAAAATATTAGAATAAATAAATCTAAATCTTTGTGCTGTACTTGAGTTTAGAAAGGCTGCATTCTAAAATTCATTTTGAATCCTTTTGAAAAAAATTCTTAGGATCCCGTCTTTTTTTCCTTTAATATTCCATCATGTAGCTTCATCATATGGATCACTAAAATTTTCAACATCATGCACTTCTTGTTTCTGTGCACACAGCAAGACGAGCTCAGTATATGTTGAATATTATCAGAAAACAATGGTGTGTTCCCTCTACAGAAAGTGAAAAAGGTAATAGAAGATTATTGCACAGCTGCAAATCTACTTGGACTGAATCTATCCTCTGTACTTGAACACAGTGCCCTGTAACATGCCAGGGTCAGCTACTGCTGATGGCTGTACCCACTTGTACAGAAGCAGCAGCCAGTTCCATACATACAAAATCTTTCATGCCTCTACAAAGGCTCTACGGAATTCATAATCCTCACCAACTGGGAGGCTGAAGCACATTTTCTATTTAGAAATATCTATTTAGCAGGTCATCTTTTTAGAAAAAAAGTCTGGTATCTGAGTTACAGTTGAACATAAACTGTATGCAGAGAGCTAGAGCTGTCTAGAAAATGTTCATTTAAAGCCTTTATAATGATAATAATAATCACACCTGTCACTGAAGAAACACACTGTGCAGTTCTTCACAGCATTAATGTGATATAAACTATAAAATTTTCCTAATTTTGAAATGCTAGAAGCAGATACATAATTCTATTTTTTTGTTTAAGTTTGGTAGAAGGACTCACATATGAGATATATTTGCACCTTCATTTTGACCAGGAGCATAACATAGATTGTGTAAGGATAACACTGAAAACAACAATAACCTTCCTCTAGTAGCACAGCATCTGAACTAAAGCAAAAAGGCATGCAGATATGTACTTTAATGTTCTTAGTATTAAGGGGTTTATTTACTGGAGCCAGAATTATTGTAAGACTTCTGTTAACATTAAAATCTACACCATAAACTTTCTGAGCACAGTCATAATTTTCAGTGCTATGGGAGACACCTCAAGTCTTTGGGAACATCTTCTGTCCCAGAGGCCTGGGTTTGTAGCAAATGTGCAGTTTAAAGACTCTACTGTCACAGGAAAAATCCAAAATGTGGCTGTCACACAGAAGAAACCGCTATGGTCATGGTTTACAAAAGGAATATTCCAACTACAAGCAGGAGCTTGTATGGAGAGCAGGACACATGCAAAGGCATGGTCGGAATACTGCATGGATCACTGGGTGAAACTGAGAGGGCAAACCAGAGCAGAATCCAAATGAAATGGCTGCCACAGGAAATGGGGAAAGCTTTGTCATGAAAAATGAATAAAAAAGCAGATTGGCCTTGCACTGAACTGAGGCTGGGAATATTTTACCCTGGATTTTCATGCACTCGGCACTAGCATATGCCTTAAGTTACGATGTAGGTAGAGAAAAACGGTTCTGATTTGAACAATAGGTATATGCACCTAACATGAATGCAGGCGAAACTCACAGGGAAAATTACAACAAAGACTATGTGTGTATGCATATACTTACTTTGTACATGCTTACATTACATTTTTGCTCAACATTTCTTATGGGAATGCCAGCTTTTTGGACTGCTTTTTCAAAAGAGAAGCTGCAGCCTAAATAAAAAGTCACCATGTCCTTGAGTTGTTCAGAATACTCCTTAAGGCTTTTCAGTGATCCAGTACAAGCTCCGTGCTCATATTTTCTGTACTGTAGGCAGTCAGTTCTAGTGAAATAAGAAGTTATCACAGCTTTATCACATTTTTTGAAAACAAGGTGAATTGGTTGAATTGACGTAAACCCAGTGTGAAACCACAAGATACAGCCTACTTTATCCATTTTTTTTCTTTCTGAGTAATAATGAAACAAACACAGGCAGAACCCCAGAACACCTTATTCTGCACAAAACCAAGCTGGCAAACACAGCATTTTTTAGGTTTTATAGGTAAAGGCCCCTTATGCGTATCTTGCCTCTGGTTTTCAAAATATAGGAAGCTGGTTTGAGCCATGTTTTTAGTGTTTACTACAGGAGTACATCTTTCAAATTTCAGAGACTCTACAATTATGCAGACACCATGGCCATGTTTCTAGTAAATAAAACAAATATAAAACCCTAATATTGAATTCTGCAGGCTCAGACTGCAAAATATTTAAAAATTACACAAAATTTCACCTTTGGATTAGAGAAATACTTGTAATACTGACAATTATCATAACATGTTTCTCAAGAACAAGATGATCAGGCTGTTAGATACACGGTTTTCACACAAAGGTATAATCCCAAGAAAAGAATCTTGTTCAAAATGTTCAACAGTGGAAGCAGGCTGTTTCCTGAAACCCTCCTAATCACCACCAGCATTCACTGCAGAATATTGACCAGCAGAGTAGGTCTGTAGTTACCTGATATCAGAATCACTGCTCAGGGAAGGACATTTCCAATCACCTGGTTGACTTCTGTGCAGCAGTGGCAGGGGTCCATCGTTTGCATGGCAGAACTTCTCAAAGTCATCAGCCAGGGACTTGTGCAAAATCACAACATTGGCCTGTTTATAGCCTTATATTGTGGAAGGTAGGAATGACTGGTTATTAATTCAGGTTTTTGTTTGTGAAACAATAACTTTTCTGTATAAATTTCTTTGGATGGTCAATAAAAATTACCTGAATGAAATTTTTGATTCAGAACTCTGTAATTAGATTAAACTTCCTGAAATGTCTTAAAAATCATAGCTGGGCTTACTCTATCTGTGAAGTCATTCACAGCTAAAACAGTTGGCAGACATGGGTAGTAGCAGAATACGAAGACACCATAATTAATAAACATTTCTGTGAATTTATATATAAACATAATTTCTTGTCTAACCTGGGAAATTAGTGTTCTGTAGGAAAAGGCTTTATTTGCAAATGTTAACCCAGAGCCAAAGAAAGGCTGTCACATACCACACTCTCACAGTTATTTTTCACAACACCAAGATATAGATCATGGTCAATCCAAGAGTAAACTCCTGGTATCTTGATGTTTGTATCACATTCTTTAAAATTTCTTGGCTAGGAAATTTTAATGTGGGCTGCAATTAAACAGATATGATTACAGGTCAGGAATAAACTCTTGACTGTCCACTGAATCTCAGTAATTTCCACTATTTCTATTTAAAAAAAAAACACCTAAAATAAACAGAACTGCTACACTTTCTTCACTTGGAAACAGCTTTGATTTAAAAGGTTGTTGACTACTACCATGAAATAGCTTCTAAAGACATTGACATTTTTGGAATGAGTACCACTGAAGAAAGGTCCCATTCATTTATTTAGCATTTATTTTCTTAACATTAGTAGTTAATACCAATGCCATTTAAATTTTCCTGCATGGAAATACCAGCTGTTCAAATAAGGAGGGGAAATTTGGAGTACAACTGGTCCGGGGTGTATAAACCCAGCAATTAACAGTCCCTAAATTCTGTACTGATACTCTCTTGAAGAGTTATTACTGTCTGATATCAGGCAGGCGAGTAGGAGGCTGCACAGAAGCACTCACTTGCTTAAATACTGCAGTAGTCTGTCATCAAAGAGGCAATAATTTCGTTGAAATCAATGAGCTTCCTTCAAAAGCTGTAGAAAATGAGCCAAATCTTACTCTTGACCAAAGCTAACAAAGAAATCCAAAGATAGAATTCTATTCCTGATGGAAAAATGCAAAGCAAAGGCTGAGGTAAGCATGTATTTGCATACTGAATCTGTCCACAAACTGCTCTCTTGGGAGTAGTCAGCACAAAAATTCATTTTATTACTAGCAAAAGTTACTAAATACAGAGATTCTCGCTAAATACAGAAAAATATTTTTGCTAAATAAACATACTACATTTACCACTGAATAAAACACTATATTCAGTTACCTCTCAACTTCATTCCCTGCCATCCATGAGAAATCCACAGGCACTTTCTGTTTTGCTGGTTATATTAACGAGTTCTTGAAATTATGGGTTTAGTCAGGGCATTCAACTGACAACTCTGAATTTCACATACTAGTTACAGATGACAGACTGGATCTGCAGGCAAATATCCTCCTGATAGCTATCCTTACTTTTTTGTATAAATGAAACCCATATCTCCATACATCTCTGATGTATTCACTTGCATTATGGAGCCATTATCATGAATGTATTTACAAGCAATGGTAGTGGAGCTGGATGTGCTGACCAACCCAGGCATAAATGCAACACACTCATGTCCCAGTGCAGAGTAGTTTAGAAAGAGCTTTTAATTTCTTTGGTGAATGACAATGAGGACAGTGAGAAAGAATTGGATAAAAACAACATAAGACAATTGGTTACAGTGGTTCTTTTTGTATAATGAAACTGTTCATGAACTTGTTTTGTATGTCAACAATACTACTAAAAATGTTAGAACTAATACATTTAAAACTACTGCAGCAACGAATTCACTTAAAAATTCAGCTGGGGAAAACTGCAACTTATTAACATTATAAAACGTCTTCCATCAGTATTTTTCAACTTAGGAACTGATAGAAAAGAAAACCACAATTTCAAGACCCACTATGGTTCTACAAAATGATCTTTAATATTTTTTTATAGTAGTGCTATTACTACACACACAGCTTTGTTGATCAGCTATTTGTCATGGTATTTTTGTTTATGTTACTTTTTAAAGTTGATCAGAACAATGACAGACTTCTCTGCTTCTGTAAAAGTCCAGCTATGAGAGGCAAGACAGAAATCCGTCTTCTAGAATGCATTCAGTTATCTGAGTATAAAACTAATTTTTCCCTCCCCCTTATAAGTCCCAGTCTGGCTGAGCCAGAAATCTTTACTTGCTGCAACAAATGAAGCAGAAAACCACTTCTGTAACTACATATCTCTAATTCTTCCCCAAACATATTTGATATGCTAAGTAAAGCAAGGTCTCTGTGAAGAACGTAGCAGGTCATCTTACAAATGTGATAATAACATGCAAGAAAAGCCACATTTGGTTAAAGATTTTTCAAATATTTTCTGTATCCATCATTTCTCAATGACAGTTGGAAGCTGAGGCATGCACTGCAAACTAAGCATTGTGTGCATGCAAACTGCATTCACTGCATGCATTGAAAACTAAGTCCATACACATTACTCAGGGAGGATGGTGCATTTTCTCTGATATATCTTCATGATTTAAAAAACAGGCTCAGGTGCTTACAATGTGATTTCAAAATCACCCGAGAACATAACATTTTCTTCTGTTTTACTTTAGTGCTTTTGATATTTCTTCAATGCTTCACAAACAAAAAACCACATCATTATGAATCTAAAATGGAATTACTTTGCACAGAGAGCTGTTAGGTTTCCTTACCTTCTGCCATTCCAGAAGTATTACTAATAGTGAGTCTGTTGCATCGAATTATTCTTCTTAGCACATGGGGAAGGAGAGATTTCAAGCCTCCTGTCAAAAGCATCTCTTCATCCTTAACAGAAAGATAATTATAAATTTAAACACAAAGCACTTTTTTTTTTCTTTCACATTTTAAATTCTGATTTTCTGGAGAACTTAGCTTACATTTCCTCCTTGTGTTCCACCAAAGTTATTATCACTGGGAAATTCTAAGTTGTAGCTCAATCAAAGTCAAAGGGTTATTTCACTGACATTCTATGACTATGTGCAAACTGAATCTTTCAATAAATTAGCTGGAGACATGCACTTCAACCTTTGGGACAAAATGCAAAATTTTGCTGCCTTATAATGTAAGAAACATTTCTTTCCTCCCTGATAAATATTAATTTTCTAGAGTACTCAGTTTTCCATAAGTCCCTGTAACTTTAAAATTGCAAAAGCAGAAATGGATTAACCTACCAAGCTATAATCTGTAATATTACTTCTCTGATCAAAATACTTTTAGACACTTAGCAAGGCAACCTTGTGGTAAAGAGAGAACTATATTCAGAAAATGTCACTGTAATACATTTCACATGTATTATGGTTTTCAAATATTAATTATGCAGAAGTGAATACTCCTGTGGCTATTCTTCCACTGGGAAAGCAAACAGAGATGTTTAAGTCACTTGTCATAAAATCTGGCGTAGGTACAGGAATAAGTTTCCTAATTATAATCAATATCTGTCTCTTTTTATTTCTTTTGAACATTTAAAATGTCATTTTTCTGCAATCCAGACAAAGTTCACACAAAGTTTTTCTCTCAACCCGATCTACTAGTAATTAAAAAGGGTTTATTACATCACTATCAGGAAAAAGTAAGAGTTAAGTCAGACTAAAATAATAACTTGGCTGCATATGATTTTAACCTTGGTCACTTTTAGGTAAAGAAACTGAACCATCCTCCAAGTAATCAAATTACCAACCTCCAAGCTTTTCTTTAATTCAGAAGAAGCCATTCTTGATGTAATTCATAAGAAGTAATAAATACGAGAGAAGCCGTGCTGCTCTTTATAAAAGGTGCTATTAAATTAATGTATAATGAGATGTTACAACCTTCTAGCAAAAGTTAACTTTTCTGTTAAAGGTCCATAGTTTTTGTGCTATAACTATGATAGTACAAAGTTCCACTCTCACAACTGGAGAGTGGAGTGGAATAGTGTGAAAATTTATACCTCTAAGCAAGCATTCCATAATTAACTTGAAGAGCAGTGATACGTTTTGACTAAAATCATACTTTTATCCTAGTCTGTCCAAATGTTTCACAGAGTTTGCAGAGTTCTGAAAGGTTAAGTTAGGTGCTCTGAAATTTAGAGTAAACTTTGCATCTATTCTTAATTCTGAAATCTTTATATAACATTGTCAGCCAAAAGAAAGTCTTTTTTCTGAACTCCAACTTACTACTTTCTAGCTCTTTTTTGCTGTTTTTACAGTATCACTCTGCAGGCTGTACAAAAATAGTCTTCATTACAAAATCATGAACAATTCCAAATGCACACTTTAAAGATAACAAGAAGTTGGATATAGAGATGTCACTGAGCACTAATTCAAGCCTATAAGTATCCATTTAAGATACACTATTCTTGCTGTAAAGAGAATTTCTAACACCATTCTAGAATGATTCATTCAAGAGATTTCACACTAAATATAAATATCCTATAAAACATTCCAGATGTGTTCATTAGATTCTTTCAGATAATTTTTCTTTATTTCTGAGCATCTAAATCATCTGTAGGAATGATGGCCTGCTACTGATGAACTATTAGTTTACTTGGACTTGAAAGACAGTCTGAGTTCAGAAAGCTAGTTTGGAACAAAAGCTGTCTCTAGGTAGGTATTTTGTCACAAATACCCTGTTCTGATGTCAGGAAAGCCTGACTGTCCTCTCATAAAGTGTGTGCCCAGCAGCAGAAAAGAAAGTACCTATGAGATTTTATCAGCAAACATTTAGGCCCCCAAAAGTTTTTGGTTCATATGACAGCAAGTGGCTAACAAGCTGCAGGACTATGAATATCAGCAATGCTGAAATGTCAGCTGTAGATACCGTACAGAAGCACCTGGGCCTGTTGCTCCTACTTGTGAATAAACATATACTGTTGATGACTGGTTAGAAAGTGAATAATTTAAACGTTAACTTTGTATAAGAGCAATGAGACAAAACTCACCTTCCTGTGGTGATTTTATATAATAACAGGAAAAATTCAATAGGATTAACATTCTGAGTTATAACTTTAGATCACTGTATTCTCTGGACAATATCAGTAATAGAGGATGCTGTTATTTTTGTTGATTAATTACTAAATTTGGATAGACAATAAAAATGGTGAGATGCTCACAGTAAAACCCAGCTTTTGCTATATGACTTGCCCACAAATGGCTGGAAATGCAGTATGCTATTTCTCTAAGCTAGGACACATAGTCAGGTTTAGATTCCCCAACCATCTCTAGAACTTCCTGAAAAATCCTTGGAGCTATCATAACCACGGCATGTTTGGAATGACAGGGGAGAAGCACGGACATAATTAGGATCTTAAAGCATCTTTTCCATTTTGTCCCATCAGGATACCTAATGAAGTGTACAGACTGACTTCATGGGGGCCTCAAGCAGCACTCTAAGTAAACAGTCTGAGACAGTGGTTAATCAGTTAGCAGGATCTGTGCCTTGGCAGAGGTTTCTTAATTCCTTTTACTTTGTTCTGAGATAGTTTCAGATAACGATAGTATCGGTTACCTCATGGAGGTATGTTGGATCATGACACAGAAAAAGACAACATGCAGGGTGTTAAAAAGGCCTCAAAAGAAGAGAGTAACAGAGCTTTTAAGATGGCTGTTGTGCCTGAGGGCATCCTATGTGGTGTTCCCCCAAAGGGATCCTAACACACTGGCTTTCCAGTATGTTGTCTTTAATGGAATGAACATCTAAAGCAGACCAGAGAGAATCCTGTGTAAACGGCATTTCAAAATCAGGCAATTGGCCGGCTGCATAATGACAAATTTCATACTTAAAGCACCCAGTCTGAAAAAAGACCTCGTTCTAAGTCATGCCGCTCACATCAGACTCCCTGACTTCCAACACCAACAACCAATGCAGTAAAGCTTCACAGCACTGAAGCATCGTTCGCTCTTGATGAACATTTTCTTAAACATTTGATTCCACGTTAGAAGCACAATAAACACTCTTCTTCTTAGAGCTTTCATGAAGATTCAATGTATTTCATGTACATCTTGATTTTAAATACTGAACTTAAATGAGTAAGTATTAAAATACATCGCTGTCTGAGACATTAAGATGGTACTTACCCACTACTGATTTGTGGGCACTACCATATCCTGACCTGCACTTCCAGATCTTGACAAGGATGATGAAACTTCAAAGCTGGAAAGAGATTAAAATGATGTAAGGAGCTATGTGATCAGGCAGTGATGAGAGTATAGCTTATGCCACGTCAGTAGTTCAGTATAATGAATCAATTTGTCAGAAACAATACTGTATTGAAATGACATTACATTATAAAGATATAGATAAATATTCAAGAAAAAACTTTTGTTTGCATCAAAGTGGCAGTCAGAAAGTACAGTTTGGTAAAAGTATAGTACAGTTTTGGTAAAAGTTCTAAACGGATCTGGCTTTAGTAAGTAACATATAATTGTTAGTTGACATCTTCATTCAGTAAATACTTGTGCAGGACCGCTTCAGTAGAGTTAAGCAGATACACACTATCTGATTAATTTGGCCCAGATGGTTTTCAAAATGTCTCATTACCCAGACAATAACAATTGTCAAGAAAGCCAGATTTGGAGGGCAAATATTTTTTAATTCGAAATTGTGATCCCTGGTTGCCATATGAAGCTCTAAGTCATTAACCATTTCTACATGCCGTTCTCAGAGCACTAGTTTAACGTGGGTGACTGAGTGCAAAGATGTGCTGATCTTTGCTGAGGTGACTGGAGCAGGACTAGTTCTAAGCCTCATTTTCATAACTGATTGTAAAGAATATGCTCTACTTTCCCCAAACTCCACAAAGCATGCAAGGAAAAAGGCATGTTGAGAGGAAGACATGAAGCAAGAAAATGTAGCTCCAGACAAGACTTAATAAAGAGATTGCCCTGTGTTTCAGATGACTTACATGATGGACAGAGTGGCCTCTTTGCATCTCCCAGGCTATTCCTTATTTTCTTTGTCTTGTCTACAGTGTGCCTTTATCTCTGCATCTTTTCCTCCCTGAGCTCAGACCCCTATCTCCATAACTCCAAGCTGGGCTGACCCTTGTAGCACTTGCTTCCTTGGTTTGTCTGACTGCATCCTCTGGCAATATGGGAGTTTGGATGCCTTCTCTCCTCTCACTAGCTCTTTTAAATTTCTATACTTGCTGTATCTCTCAGTTGTACCTTAACCTCTCCATTTTTAATCTTAAATGAGCTTTTCCTGTTGCCAGTGTGAGACAAAATAGTCTAACATCAGAAATCATAATACACAATAAATTCACAAATGTTTTCCCAGACTTGTAAGATTTAGACTCCTCGGACCCTACCTATACTCATGTGTATATATATCTCTGTATCTATATATACCTTTTGATATTACAGACAGGCTTGGCTTAAGCATAATTTTTCTAATTATTTCCTTCTTTTGACAGTGGAACCACCAACTGGCCTTATGAAGTTATATATCTTACAAGCTATAGTTTATAAAGAAAGCATTTTGTAATCTGCACAACAGAAGCTCTTTATGTAAAAAGAAGGAAGAGCAGTAAGTGAAACATTTTATGTTACCTTAGAGCTTTCAAAATGAAAAAGTGAATCTGTAAATTTTGCAGATATTTAAATACTAACATAGATTCTTTACAGGCCCACATTGTAAATTATTCATTACCCAAGAAAATGGAAAAATGTCATTTAAGTGTCAGAGAGATTACACTTTGAGATGCAGTGGGTGGGTCCATACTGCTGTGCTAAACCACACCAGATAAAAACGAATCAAGAAATTACGTAATAACACAAAGGATTAAAACATTCTTCAGAAGTGTCAGTGCGACTACTTTGCCTTCACACGTATCAAGTGAATTAATGAAATGGAAGTAAAAACATAGCATTTCTGTGGTTTCAAAATTGGAACACAGGAGACTACACAGCCTGTAAAAAGTATGGGTGGTAAGGGTAATAAACAGGTCTGAACATTGCAAAGCAGTTAACACCAATTTCTGCTGTTACGTATTACAGGTCTGTTTCTCCAGTGGCACTGATAGACAGATATGGTTTAATGCAGTGTAATCTAGAGACTTGCTTGCAAGGAGCACAAGGACTCTTATGAAATACAGCCTTGCATTGCTTATATCACTTTTGTCCTATTTACAGTTTAAAGTTTGATAATAAGAATGGGTGGTGGCATTTACGGGATCATGGGCCAAAAAAGTGCAAGGGTCACTACTTAAAACTGCTGGGCACGTTTTTTTAGATATTGTCACACAGATACCTTACCCAAAGCTACTGCTGCATGAACAGGAACAGCAGGGTAACCTGAAACATGAGCCAGCCCATGGGCTGCCTTTACCAATACATAATGGAAAGTAATCTAAACTAATTATAATCTAACAAACTGTTTCTGTACTATGCCTTGCCCTACTATGATTATGGTTACAGAGGCTTGTTAAAGTAAACACACTTTAAATGACCTGCTGTTTAATCATCAAGCTGATTTGAAATTCTACCAGAAGACTTCTGTGAAAAGCACAAGCTTCTCTGGAAATTTAGTCCATTTGATTTTCCAGCAGGGTCTCTCAGTTACGCTTGTGATCTTTTATTTGAAAAATCAATTAATGATCACTTTTCTTCCCATCTGCTATGAATCATTTCAAAGCACAGAAGTTCTTTGTGTATCATTCCAAAAGGGGAGTGTGTTGTGTATTTTCAGACAGCGGTTCATCCAGCAAATTACTATTTAACTTTACGTTTGAAATACAAGGTATTTGCGTTTGAAGTTTATGCACCTTTAGATGAGGGCTGCAAATAGAAATCTAAATTAGCTTCCATTAGAGTTCTGTCTGCTGCTTAAAGCAGCCAGCCTATATTTGAGATCCTGTAGATTATGTCAGGATGAGAAATTGATGATAGAATCAATGTATCTTTGATGCAGTCTTGTTTATTTGCAAAAAAGGTACACAGTGTCTAGTTTCTCTCAGTATATTAAGAACAAATAACAGAAAGCAATTACCAGTTTCGAAGCAGCTATTTCAGACAGCATTGTATGCTACTGTGACCACTGCATTGGTATTACTTTACACTTGGCTTCTGCTCTGGGACAAAATAACTTGTTTCTCAGGTGGAGAAATAGGGGCAGAGACTAGAGAATAGTTCACATCGGGGCCCTGCCCTTGCATGGGCACAACCTGTGCAAGATCCTAGTTGTTCAGGCTTTTTTATCCTGCAAAGGATGAGGCCTCATGACTTCACACACCCTTCCAACCCCTTGGGTCATACCCTGATACCCGCATTCCTGCCTCATCACCTTACAAATACACATGACCAACAAGTTTTAGAACAGCCGCCTCGTTTACATGCACCTTTGGCAAGATACAGTATACACCTAAGAGGAGACTAGGAAGTTCATCAAGATTTAAAACTGCTACTTTCATGCCTTTGACTTTCCTGACAGGAATACTCACCAGCTGTAGTAAGAAGAGACTACAGATGATCCACCAAAGGTTGTTTTCATATAAGATGACAAGATATGCTTATTCAAAGTCAAGAAACTGAAAAAGAACATGAGGACATGAGGGTGGTATTTGAATATTGTTTCCCTATCTCTGCTGAGCTACAGATCTTTAGAATTGCTCCACAATTCTCTGGGTGGGGTCCAGATACCAATTCTCTAACTTGGGCTCTTCTGGCACCAAGACAGTCCAAGAATGCAGGGGGACCCTGCTGCAGGCCACCAGTGCCAGCCTCTCCCATGCCCCTGTGGCAGCACTGGCCAGCTAACAATGCACTGCACACAGCAGCCAAGGTGATGGATATTGGCTGGATAAAAACTCCTAACGTGAGAAAAAATTTTCTTTCCAGTCTTATTCAGGAGAAAAGAAAGTGGAACTCCCTAGGACAAAGTACAGTGACTTGTACTGCTTTGTTGGCAAGGCAGCAGCCATAGGTGCTTATTTTGATAAGAACATATGTCACCACCTAGGTTACACCCAGTCATGTCATGCACAGTCACAGGGCTGATGGGGTGCTCATTCCTACCAAGGAATTCCATCTGAAGGTAAGCAGGTAAGTGATGTTCTGTTACCTACTCATTATAAAAATAGAACCACGCTCCAAAAAACGTGCCATGCTCCTGCTGTCAGGTCACTCAGGCTACCTCCGGGATTACGCCATTCCTTTTGTGTTCACATGTCTGCCAGCAGGTGCTGTCACTGCACCCACTGCTGCTCACCAAGCAATTCTTAGCAATGGTCACTAAAGAAATGATTGCAGCCCATGTGTTTACACAGTTAGTGTCCTTGAAGTGTCGGTGTCTCAGTAGGCTGTGTCTGGGGAACCTCCAGTGAATTGTACCTCTCCAAACCACCAAGAACAAACATCTCTGCCTCCACACATACCTGTGATGAAGAGATACTAACTTTCATTGTTCCACTGCTTCCTTCAGCTCTTAGACCAAGAAGAACAGCTCAAAAGGAGCGAGCATCATTACCCTGACAAACTTCCTGGCTTAAGTAGTGCTATATGGATAATCAGATTAATCTGTGTCAGGATCTCCAAGAATACCTCACTGCAACTTTCAGGAATAAGTATAGGTAAATTGCTGTTAGCAACTGTACTATGTGATAGCAAATGGTCTGCATTTGGACTGTTATTTTATCTTGGAGCATCCACACTGCCCCCATAATAAATGCTAATTTGCATCAGAAATATCTGGACAACTTTGTTCTGCAGCATCCATTCTAACTTGAAAGGCTCCAAGTTATGGAGAAATTATGGCTGCATTTAATGCATTATATGCTTTCATTAATGCATACCTGACAACTGTAGTATTATGTGGTGACTCTAGTTGTCATGATGATCTGGAAACTGCCTTCAGTGGTCTGTTTGATGCAGCCAGGCACCTGCAGACACATTTGCCCTCTATCTGCAAGAGTTCAGGGTGTGTTTGTCCAACACTTAGTAGAGCAGTATGATGAAAAGGAATAGCAATGAGCAGTGCTATTAGTAATAGACATATACTCTAAGGCTGACAATATCACAGTCCTTTTGGAGAAGGGAGTGCTACTTTGTCCCTAATGAAGATGCCCAATGAAGAAACCCCACAGATGTTACATACTTTTTTGGTAGACTGCATCACAGACCCAATAAATAATCAGTGATAATCTTCACCATCCCTGAACTTGTGAACGAGAACTTGTAGAATGAATGAGTTATAATCCTGAACAGTCAAAGCCCCTTGTGCTGGGCCTGAATGAAGATCTGTGTATCATTCCTAACTCTTCTTCCCCTGCCTGTACAGAGAAAGTATGAAACTCTACAGCACATGAACCTTTGAGGACCTCAGCTGGGTAGTAATGTGGGCAGTGGAAGACCTGGATGATGTGGCAGTTCAACCAAGCAAATGAGTGTTGCTACACTGACCTGATTGTCCAGTTATCTGCAGGAATCAGGAATTAACTAAGTTTACAGGCAAATGACAATCACGCTGACCATGGGAAGAGACATTCTGCAAGCGGTGTGTTGATGCTGCAGAGTACCAACAGTGGCCCTCACCATTTCTGAACTCAAAACAGTCATTCAAGACCAGTATATGATGTAATTGCTCTGGGCAACTGTCCTCATCCACCACAGCAACACTTGGCAAAACAGAGAATGTTATGCCATAGACATAGGCAACCATAGTGCCTTCTGCCTAGAAGAAAGGTGGGCTTGAACTGAAGCATTGTGCTCTGAAAAGGAAATTCCCAATTACCTTACACTTTTAAACTGAAGGAAAGGATACAGGCCCTTATCGAACTGTCCTGGGCAACCTGACCCCACAGCATGTGGGTGTTTCTGATGCAGTCACTTCATCATGGCACCCTCGGGGCATCACCACTGGTGGCAGCAGCACCATGGCTGTGCAGCAAGTGCAACAGAGCAGCTCAGGAGCTCTGCTCTGTTGTTGTTGGTCCCAGCACAGGCCACGTGAAGAACTTCACATCTAAGTTCCTGGTGACAGATTAGGTCAGGTATCGGTTGACTACATGCTCTCACTCTAGCTATTCACTGCCTTACACAATTATATGCAGTTCACCACTGTGTTCAATGCAGTTACAGCAGGCAGAGTGAACATCTCAAACTGCTGTGTTCATAAGCAGTATCAGCAAAGAACTCAAGATGTTGAAAAAATGCAGTTACCTTTCTAGCTCATACAGTTAATCCTGAACTTTTACTGCTTTTCCCTATGTTCCATGGGTAGAGTAAGATCTGTACACATATCACTCTCAAACTTTTTATCACCATTAAAACATTTTTTTAAAAAGCAGTTTGGTGTTAAAAGAGATGACTCATAATGCTGCAGCATCAGTTAGCTGGCTTGAAAGGGACGCTAATGTCATAATTTTGATTTTCATTACCAAAGAATAAGAAGGTAAGGGCTGAAAATGTTTTACACATCTATCACCTCATTTTATATTTTAAAGATATAAATAAGCTACAGTCATTGGTATCTTGCTGTGCTCTAATTCAAAAATTGAGCCTGTATTTTGTATAGAAGCAACACAGAACAAAAATTTAAGCTCTTACTATTATTTTTTCTTAGAGTTTTGTTCCCAGATATGGTAGAGGTAAATATGCATAAAACCTTACCACAGAGCTTACAGTTTAAGGACTCAAACCTATAGTACTTCTATGAATATAAGTAAAAGAGATAAGCAGATAATTAGTCCCACTGAGCTCAAGCACAGATGAAGTGCTCAAACATTTGCTGTATTGTACTTCAGCTGCATACATGTTTGAATACAAGCCATATACTATATGCAGATCTAAGCAAAGAAGATGTGACAGAAAAGTTAGCATAAACACAGAAAAATATATAAGCAATACAACTGCTTTTTATAAACATGTGTATGAAACAAGCTAACCACCTTGATATAAAATAACATAACTAGTATTGATGAACCATACAGTTCAGAAATAAGGTTTAGCTCTGTTTTTGTCTGCTTAGCAAGAATCGATCCTTTTTCCTGGTTTCTGTATACATGCCAGATAGGAAATTGTAATAATGTACCTTTAAATTCCATATCCCATGTTTGGAATTTGATGGGACAAAGGGTAATATCTTTAAACTGAAAGAGGGTAGGGTTAGGTTAAATATCGAGAAGAAATTCTTTCCTGAGAGGGTGGTGAAGCACTGACCCAGGCTGCCCATCTCTGGAACTGCTCAAGGCTGGTTTGGAAGGAGCTTTGAGAAACCTGGTCTAGTGGAAGGTGGCCCTGCCCATGGTGGAGGGATTGGAACTAGATGATTTTCCAGGTCCCTTCCAACCCAAACCATTCTATCATATTCCTATTCAGGAAGCACTTTTTAAGAGTACCCATTTTTGTTCTTGGACTTTTTTTCACATAACTTATTATATATCCTAAGTCCGGGGAGTGTGCTAAGTTTTAGTTTATTTTGTTTTCAAATGAGAAAAGACTCTTGGCTTGTTTGAGTATTAGCTTTTGACCCAACTGAATTTTCCTCCTTCTCTGAAATGGATTCTCAATTTACGTTACATCATAGTGCCTGAACAGTTTCATAGTACAGTTTATATATGCATAAAGTCCAAATAATTCAAAATATTATTAAAACATATTCTTCAGAAAATAGAATTAAAGTTACATCCAGCCCAGTTTCCTGACACTGATAGTGATCAATAATGCTTACCTAAGGAAGAGCTCAAAAGCAGAGAAAACGTTCACAAAACCTACCTGGTTTATCCTAGCATTTCACGACCTCTGGTTCAGAAACTTTGGAGCTAAAGGACATTTCTTTATTTGTAGAAGGTAACGTAAAAACTGATAGCCAAGTGGACTTTATCCCATATAACTGCAGCTTGCAGGGTATAATATGGATTTCACCAGCTACCTCCTAAATTACTTTACTTGGAATAGCTGTCTAGATGCAAATGCTAAGAATTTTGCATGGATAGTTTCATTAGGATTCCACTTTCAAAGCTAATATTTTTAAAAGCAACTAAACTGTCTTTATATTAGAATGCAATCTACAAACACAGGCATTCCTTTAATCCTAATTCCATAAAAGTATTTCCTCTTGAGACAAGCACCTTACATGAGTGTTCCAGCAATTTTCAGAAGTATCTCCTCCCAAAGGGTCAGACTACACAGTATATGCAGTGAAAAAAGACAAGACAAATTAAAAGCACTCAGCAGTTTGCACTAATGTGCTTCAAATCTAAATGTACAATTAAAATAGAACATTCACATTTGAAAAACTGAACTCTGAAAAGCTGTGGGGTTTGTCTCCAAAAGATTAGCCAAATGTGTGGGATTTTGATTGTGGGGGAAAGGGAGCAATGAGTTTGGTCCAAACTTAGGCCTATTTAGGTTGTTTCTCTTTTAATATAATTAGTAAAAGACACATTTTTGGGACCACCTGTAATTTTGAAGAGGGAGTATTTAGGAACAGCATTTTTGGACAGAAAAAAAATAAACCTACAGAATGGATAATTGTTCGGCTACTTGGAAATATAACCAAAAAAAAATCATATAAAGCAAGGTGTATTGTATGATATATTGCTATATCGTAACTACCAGGAAGTATTTTTAATAATATGCAAAGTTAGAAGAACATTATGATTTGAATACAGGATCAAGGTGTTTCTCATTACAGATTGAAAAGAGAGGATTTTAATCAGTTAAAAGTAAGATGAACAGGCATCAGTTGGCAGAAACTGCTGTGATTTCCAGTCAGACTGATGGAGCACTAGGAGACTGCTATTAAAAAAAACAGTTACTACAACTAAAACATTTGAAGAGATGATGGTACCTAATGACTTTCAAACTCCATTCTCTACTGACAGATTTCCCTAATGGAAATTTCTTTTCTATTCTCATAATACTTGTCTTTATGAACTAAATGACTTTAACATAGAAAGTTTGCTATACAAGGCTGATTTTGCATCTATTAAGCACTTCAAAGTGCAGATATATGAGATACACAATCATTGTGTCCATGGGAAAATTGGCAGAAGTAACGCAAGCTCACTGGAGCATTTAAAAGAATATGAAACCATATATAAAAATAAGCAAATCTGTGTCCTTTGCATCAAACAATAAACATACCTTCCCCCCACCCTTTAGTGGAAAGTTAAAAAAACAAGCATTCTGAGTAGATCCAGCTTTAGTTTGGATAATATTACACAATACTTTCCACTCCTTTTGAAGACGAAAATATTGTGATCTGTACGTCAAAAATCAGGCAAGAAAAAAGTATACATATATGTATATAAATAATATATATATATTCATTCTATGGTTGATCATATAAAGGAAACTGTTCTCAAGCAGTTATTTCAAGACTGAATAAATTTAACAGAATAAAAGTCCAAAATGCATATCTTATAGTTCAAAGAATAGAATGATCAGTATGTGACTTTTCCATGGTTACTAAGCATGCAAAAGAAAATACGTGAAACAAAGTGCATTAACTGGGCATTGTTCAGGATATAAGCTATGTATATTAAAAATAGCTAAGAATATTCACAGAAATGCATCTAACTTCAGTGACCTCGGGTTCATGAGCTGAAGTCAAACGTCTAAAATGCCTTTCTTAAAAATAAGCAGGAATAGAGAGGATACCATGCTTATAGAGGGCTGATTTTGTACCTGATAGGCCCATATTTCTGATGGACAATCAATTTCTGACCTTTATAATCAGCTTCAGTGAAAAAGTCAAAGTTTTCCCAGTTTACAGTTGTCTTCTAAAGGCTGTCATCATAGCACATTAACAAGAAATTTCGTGGGGGACCTTTCTGTTCTACGTCTGCATCTTGCTCAGCACAAAGTCTGTATCTTGCCCAGCTATATCAAGGGCTCTTCAGTATTACTGCACTGTGATGTAATTGCACTCTGTGATTATTGCACTCTTATCTGCACTGGACACTTGTCCTCTTGGTAAAGCTGTATGTTTTCAATCAGAGATTGAAACTTCTGCTGAAAACCTATAAAATAACACTCAGAATTAATTCATTAGATCTTTTTGTAATAAATCATAATACATTAGTGGCTTCTTTGAAACAACTTGTGAATATTGGGGGTAATCTGACTGCTGGGATATTTATTGCATGAATATGTGGAGTTAATAGGTAGATATAAGACAAGCAAATAATCAGGAAAGACAAGAGGTAAGTTTCTCCAAAGTAAATAGATGAAGATTAGCAATGAACATTCTAAAAACAGGATGGTATGATTATTAATAAAATGGATAGGCAGACTTTCTTTAAATATTTTGGGTTTTTGGTTATTCTAGACAAGGCTCTGGTTTAATAAGAGTATATGACGTCTATGTTAGTCATGTTTAAGAATCTCAACAGGAATAAAGTCTACAAAACCAAACAGAACAGCCAAATCAATTAAGGCCAAACCACACTAAATTGTAGTCCAAAGCCTCAACTACAAAAGAGGATGCACTGTGAAACTTCAACATAGAGGGGGAAAAGCAATTATAGGAAGAGACAAGTGATGATGTGAGATGCTTAATGTCACCTTCAGCTGTGACAACAACATCCTTAACTCTGTAATTGAAGACAAATGGCTGTTGCTGCTACGGTAGCAGAGGCAAGGAGTCGGGGGAAGGCTGGTCTCCTGGGGTGTGTGGGTGGTGTGAAGGCATTTACTTCTGCAGAGAAAGAGAGGCACTGGAAAGATTAGGCAACTGTTGTCTTAGAGGAGGCATGATTACTTTTACATGGCATATCCAAAGTCAGAAAGAGTACATAAAAGGCTACAGAAAACATGGGTTTGATCTGCCTTGAGACGCAAGATTAAATAAGGGATTAACACTTGCTGTTTGTCAAAGCAGTGAGACTCTCATGATTTCCTCAGAAACCCTCTCCATCCCCTCCTTATACATCCACCAAAGGATAATGTTGTGGGACTGCAGTGGGTTTTTGTCCAATCCCAAATGATTTATAATTCTGTTGTTTGGGTACTTGTTATCCAAAAGTAATTATTTTATGAGTAAACCAAACCAGCACCTCCACTAATCAGTTTTCTAAGGAAAAATACTGTCACACAGTAGAACAGTTTAACCAATTTGTTATCTAAAGAAACAGGAAAATAATGGCAAGCATCTCACAACTCACTACTGCCAAAACCAAATTCTTGCGCAGGAAGATATTATAAGGCCACGTCACATTAGAGATACATGTTTCTGTGCTGGTGTGACAGACTGAAAGGATTGCTGGTCCAAAATCTTTCGTGTGTGTCCGTGTAAGAGGCAGGTCAGGCCTTTCCCTGGTGAGACAGTGCCCTGCCCCATACACCCCCTGGGCCTGTATCCCTGCCCCGCAGTGACCACCAATCCCTGACACACCTGAGGCAATGCTCCACACCTGCCCCTGGAGCTCCCAACCCAGCTCCTGAGCGGCCAAATGATCAGAAGTCCCACCTGGGGAAAGGGCCCAGGAAGGTCAAGGGGTATTTAAGGCCAAACATGAGACATACACGTCTTTACCTACCTCCTTTTGGAATTTTCATCAGTTGAACGCTACTGGAACCCAGGAGTTGGTAGCTATATTTGTTCTTTTCAGTATCTTTATTTTCTTTCTTCTTCTGATTCTCTCTTGTTAGAATTTTGAGTAGCTTAAAATTGAATGGGCTAAGTTAATACTTTGAGAAGTGGTTTATGTTGAGTGAATGCTGCTCCAAACCTTTTACTAAAGTTCTTTGATTTTCTAAAGTTGCCAGTAAAGTCTTTTTTGTTGATCTCTTGAGAATATCTTGTCATATTTCTCCCATGCATCTAACTCAAAGTACATGAATAACTGTAAGCCTTGTTAAAAGTCTCATCAAGCGAGTTGTTTGGGGCTTTACAACTGGTTTTGGCTGGGGTAGAGTTAATTTTCTTCACAGCAGCTGGTATGCGGCTGTGTTTTGGGTTTGGCTGAACCCAGTGATGATAACAGAGGTGTTTTTGTTATTGCTGAGCAGGGCTTACACAGAGCCAAGGCCTTTTTTGCTCTTCCTACTGCCATGCTGGCAAGGAAATTAGAGGTGCATGGGAGGAGATACAGCCAGGACAAGTGACCCAAACTGACCAAAGGGATATTCCAGACCATATGACACCATGTTCAGTATATAAAGTGAGGGGGAAAAGGAGGAAGGGGGGACACATTTGGAATGATGGATTTCATCTTCCCAAGTCACCATTACCTGTGATGGGGCTGTGCTCTTGTGGAGACAGCTGAACACCTGCCTGCCCATGGGAAGAAGTGACTCAATCAATTCCTAATTTTGCTTTGCTTGTGTGTGTGGCTTTTGCGTTCTCTATTAAGCTGTCTGTATCTCAACCCAGGAGCTTTCCAGTTTTTGCCCTTCCAGTTCTGTCCCCAGTCCTGCTGGTGGGGCAGTGAGTGAGCAGCTGGTTGGGGCCTGGCTGATGACTGGGGTTAAAGCAAGACAGTTACTCAGAGAACAAGTGATTTAATCAAAGTCATACACTAACTTCTCTGCATATTACAAGTAATCTGTGGCATTTGCCTCATCTGACTTCCAATTTGAAGATGCATCTCACTGGAGTTGCCGGAAGGTAACAATGAGTCGAACGGGAAGCAAATAATTTACAACAGTTTTTGTAATCAGTGTTTGGTTTGGAATAAAATCCTTGAATAGGAATGTGTTCTTTTAAAAATGGAGAGAGATGTGTTACTAGTATAAGTCTTTATTAAATCTTGAAAGTGCTGGGGGGTGAGGGGGTTGAAATACCTCAGAGTTAATGGAGTTATTTACAACATCAATATTCTGCATTGCTGTCATGTTCCCCATCAATACATTAAGAAGCAGTCACAACAGAAAAGTAAGCTTGAATGTGACATGTTGTAAGAAGGAGGATGCCAAACCTCACTCTTAGCCAGGCTTAATAAATGACAGCTAAAGGAAAATTGCTTAATGGGGCACTTATTTGCATAGAAGTCTAACACTTCAGAGAAAATGCAAATCCTGAGGAATTTACAAAAGGAGTGTAAAATGCCTTCTGACCAACTGGAGTTTGACATCCTCTTCAAAGATTGTCACAGCAAATACTTTACATTAGAAAAGAAAAAAAGATGTATTAAAACTGAGTGTTTTAACATTTAAATAATCTAGGTTTCCCCCAGAAGTCCTCTACCTAAGAAAAATGAAAGAAATGAGGCTGTGTGTGGATTACTGAAAGCTCAAAGAACTCCAAGTGCTTGGTGCATAACCTCTACAGCAGATTATCTACAGTAAATATTTTACTTGATATTTTGAGGCGGTGAAGCTACTGCTTCATATTCAGGGTTTGCCTATGAAATAGGGACAGATGCAACAAAACCATGGAGGAAGTAAAAGATAACAATTCTTCACTCTTTTGTAACTAAATCATTATGGATAATCAGATGAAACTAGCAAATGGAAAAGTCAAAGCAAACAAATGGAGGTCTTTATTCAAGGACTGCAGTGTTAAACCACAGACTGTCATGATACTACACAGCTGCTCCTGATCAGTACTGGAGACAGCAATACTGAGCTAGAGATAACCTAGTTCACATCCTGTATCTAAATAAATCAGTATGGGATGAAAAATTTAAGAAAAACAGCAATGAAATTATAGAACTGCTTTAATACCAGTTACCTGTTAGGTCCAGTCCCAAGTCATACAACTTACAGTGCCAGTGTCAATTATGCAAGTTAAGTTGAAAATCCCCATCCTTTGGATATATTGAAAATTTGTAATCCACTATTATAGCTTTTGCTACTTGACTTTTCACAATAGTATTTTATATCTAGGCCATGTTCATGGAAACATAATTATCTACTGGTTTTCTAACACATTTTAATTTCTTTTTGCTCTTTAAAACTAAGCATAATCTTTCAAACCTTTCATCAAAACATTTTCCTGGTCCTTTTAAAGGTGTTTTTAGTTGTAATGCTGCTTATATTAAATCATATTGTATTACAATATAAAATATTATAATACTCTATGTTAAGAGGTGCCTTCCAGTCACCTGATATAGTACTTGAAACTAATGGGAGTTTTTCTAATTTTTCTGAAGCGCTCCAAGTTACTTTCAAACTCCAGGAGATACACCAACTGAGTTTGAAACATATTCTCTTAATTTATCCATTTGTTTCTGGATTTTCTCTTCTGTTATTTCAATTCATGGAGACATCTTATCTTTTTAAATTTAAAAGAGTAGATTCAAAATCAATAATCATTTTTCTCAACTTTTCTCAAGATAAAGGAAAAGGAACCTCTGTAATATTGTTCACTTCATTAAATCTCTTTTTGCTCTGTGGTAATTTAACAGATGCAATATCTTAAAATACATCATTACAAGAAAAGTTACGGAAATGAATTTATCATTTTTCATTTCGTTTTCAAAAATTCTTTCCCCCTTCATTTTACATGGCACTTCTTTTTATTTATTTCTTTTTCTGCAGGCTCTCTTTAAGAACTACAATGCAAAACTTTATGCTCTGCCATTTAAACACTTTTTTTTCTCATGTTTATGCTTCCTTCTCTGGGGTAGGAAAGCAGAACCGTAACTCCTGCAACTATCAGAATGTACTCACGGTCTTTGTGACAAGTTAAAAGTTTTAATTTCATCATCACAAGCTTTCAGATCACCTTGAGTAACTTCTCCTTTCTAAAGTCCCTTTCTCCAAAGCTGACAGTACATTTTCAAAATAGTGAGAATTCATGTGCAGGTCTTGAAAAGGACTTGGAATTTACTCAGTCAGTATTACTGAGGTTTAATGACAACATTAGGTAGAACAGTCCTCTGTGTTCCCTCCAACAAATCTGAAAACAAATTCAAACTATTGTGAGTGAGGATTAGGATTCAAAAGCCAATTCTTTTTATTAAACAGAAATTCCATTTCTATCTAGCTTAAGCAGCTTTAGCAGTTCAAAAAGTAAAACAACCCCCTATTTCTGTTTTAATGGCTAATGCTGTTTTCTTTCCCCTCTGGACAAGGGGGACTCATTTTCCTTTTCCTCATCAGAAACTGAGCAACCTGACAATTATTTTTATTTTTTTCTCTTCTATAACCATGTAGACTTTTAGCAACTAAACTTTGGAAAGTGCTGCCTGTAATAATAGTAGTTGCAACTGTACAGTGACTGAAGAAAAAGATAAACAAATGACTTTTCAGTGAAGAAATTAATACTAACTGAAACAAGACCCTAGAAGCAGAACCACTTAAACACACTCTTTCAAGAAATGATCCACTTCCTGACAGAGTTGTACCACTTCCGTTATGAGAATTATTAGACTTGGATGCTTAGCATAACTTCTCCTTTCATGGTAAAACATTAAGTGGTTTTAGAGAGATAAAACTGTTGCCCAGAGCAGTTTCATAAAAAATACTTTAAACAGCAAATATACCTACCCAGTCTACTTTTCTGACAGTTATCAAGCACAGAATGTTCAAATTAAGACTCAGAATAAACAACAGATAAAAATCACAGAGACTATATGCAAACTAAAAGCTAGTACTAATACTGTACTAAAATCTCACACAAAAGCTGTTTCATGTCATGTTTGTCTTTCACAGTGAGTCCTTCCCTAAATTCATTTTGTGGTTTCCAAAATTTGATCCTTTTTTCCCCTGCTGTGCAAGTATTCTCCATGGAGTGATTAAGGGGAACATTTTGTATCAACTGGCTTTCCAAAATTTGTCCTTTGAAAATAACACCTATTTCTGTAACAATTCAATGACCATAAGAAAGCACTAGACACCTTCAACTTTAGCCCCATAGAAACTACAATTTCCATAAGCAGCTCCCCTTCAGAAAGAAAAGTAAAACAAATACCTCAAAACTGTGAGGCCCTGGCACTCTGGAAGTATGCAGCTATAGCACTCATGTTCTTCTTCTTTTTCTCTCTCATTTCCTCTCAGAAGCCTGCACACTGAGCATTTCAATTTCACCTCAGCCCTCAAAACAGCTTGGCACACCACCTCTTTTAGAACCAAAACGAAAATGTTGTGACACTTGTTCTTTAATGAAATTCAATAATATCTTTCTAAGTGGGAATTTCCCACAGCATTTTTTTCCTCCCTCTTTTCACAATTAGGAATGGCAAGTAAATACACATATTTTTGAACAGTTGTGTTGTGGGGTAGAGAAGGGACATCTATCTTTAGAATGGTGTTACTCCCAAACTCGCAGCACATGCTCAGCCCAAACACTGAACCGTTGGCTGACTGACCTGTTGAGTTGCTCTTATTGTGCAGATGAATATGAAAATGCTACTTAAAAAACCAGAAACCATTTACACTATGGAGCAAGAGTGGCTGCAGTGCCCCGTAGCTTTTAATTATTTAAACATCAAATATTTTTCCTTTTAATACCAGAGGGGTAATTTATTGAATGCATATTATACAAATAG
Organism: Gymnorhina tibicen; assembly: GCA_013399875.1. Lineage (NCBI taxonomy): Eukaryota > Metazoa > Chordata > Aves > Passeriformes > Artamidae > Gymnorhina > Gymnorhina tibicen. Next base: position 1,422,950 of record VXAZ01009672.1, read on the forward strand.
TAGGTCTTTTCAGTGTTGCAGCATACACACAAATGTATTTAAATGCAAGTAACACTTTCAGTCAGTTAAATTGCACTTCTAAAAGCACAGTTTACATACCAAGGGTGGTTTTACTTCTCCAAACTACAAAGAAATCTCTTGCAGATCAGTCTGTACTCCCTCTGGGTCTACAGCCCATCACTCTTCCTGTACTTTCTCATGCTGCTTTGGCTGCAGGGAGCCAGATTTCCTCCCTCATCTGACTCTGTGACTGTCCGTGTTAGTGATTTAAACGGGACAAAGGCATAATCTGAGTGCTGACACATGACTATCCGTACTTCTGACTGCCGGCATGCTTCCAGGAATGGTTGGGTCCCTGACTAGTATTCTTCCAGGCAATGTCTTTGTACAAGTTGGAGGCTAGCAGAGCTCAATAATGGTATGCAGTCTCTACAAATCCAGGAGGCAGTTAAAAAAAAAGCCACTGTTTTGAAGGGGAAAGAATTTAGCTGCACCACGCTATGTCATGCCACTTCCCTGACACCTACAGAATGAATCCTAATCAGTTTTATTTTGTGGTACAGATGTAGCCTGTATATTTCCACCTATCTGTAATTCCTGTCTACCCTTAAGCTCGACAGAACTCTGGCCTTTTAAAGCCACCCACAAAGCCATGTGATACTGCTTCGAGACAAGTGTGATGAAGGCAATGTAACCAGCCCAGTATGCCTGGACCATTCCACTGAAGGTAGATCTCCTCTTATGTCAAGCACAAGACCAAGTCTAGCCCTCCACTGCTCCCAAAAGTTCAGCTGAAAGGAAAACTTGAGCAGAGTCTTGTACTCATGGACTACTGACAGGAGGTTTAGGATTTCACTGCAAGTATAGCTCTTTTGTCTGTCAAAAGGTGGGATTCTTTCCAAGCATTCAGTAGGGCTGCTTTGCTGTCTCTGGATATGACACAAGAATCCCACTGCAAAAACATTTTAACACTAGAGAAACTGTTACGTAAAAAATCTTAACGTTTTTCAATGGAATGACCATGTTGCAAGTAAATCAGACGATCCCTCAATGACAATAAAGAACTTTCAGTTCATGCAGTAATACTTTGCAAGCCTAGTCACATCATACAGTGATTACTGTGTATATTTTAGTTTATCTTGTTATCTGCATAGTCAGCATGGATCAGTATTCTTGGTTTGGTATTTTAGGGTTATTGCCTCATTTTTTAAAGCTATTTTAGCTGCAATTTGTAAGGAGAAATTTTCAGCCTGAGGCAAATAAGCAGATACAGTCTGTCAAACTATGAACATCTGAAACCAAGACTATTAACAACTACTGGATTCAATGCCAGCACCCCTCACACTGAGTGCTAGTAAATGGAGTCAGATTTCAGCTTCTCTCTTCTGAGGCTGCCAGGGACAGTTAGTCCAAGTGTAGGCTAGTAGAGCCCTTGGATGAAATATAGTACTAGTCTATTTAAAATGTAGTATCTGGGACATGGAATAATCAGAAGTGGTTGTTATGCCTTGTAATGATGAAGTAAATCTCAGTCACCACTAACTGTACAGGGCAGCCATTAGTCACAAAGATGCACAAACTTAATAATTAATTTAATCAGTTCAGTATTTCCATTTTCCCTTTTATAGTTTAATATTATACTGATATAATGTTTACTTTCTCTGCAATAGTGATGCTTCTAGAACTAAGTGACAAAAGTTAGGTAATCAATTATTTTCCAGTTTGAAAACATCTCCCATGATCACATTTTCCATATTTATAGTCTTGATATAACACTGCTGGAAAGGCAGTAACTAGATGGACATTTTTGGTGGAGTTATGTGTGTATCATATGCTACAGGGAGATAGATACCTCAACAGAACAGCTGCAGTGCTTTGTGGGGAACACTTTCAAAAGTTTTACCAAAAATGCTATGAAACCTTTAGGTAGTATTTTTAATTTCTGGGATGACAACCAATCACAAAGGCACCCTAAACCTGAAGTGTGGTATATAAACAATCATGAAGTAGAAAGCTCTCACCAACTTTAAACAGCCCAACTCAATCTCTCCACAGGACACTGTAGAAATGTATACATGTACATGCATTTTTTACATATATGTGTACAAACACAAATATTTAATACTGGACCGTGAATAAAGGATTAACGTAAGACATTTTCTTTCACTGATCTTTGACGTAACTGAATTAGACTCTGTGTGAACAATGCTGCTGAGACGCGGCATTGTGAATTAGCTTATGTATAAGGATAGAAGCAGTAGCATTCAAGAGCAACAAGTCAGAAATTGTAAATAGGAAACGGAGAGAAAAGTCATTTGCGTTATCTGTCTCAAGGAAATGAGGGCAACTTTAGAAATATCAGATTGCCTTCAAAACATAACAGACTGAGAGGCTTAACTGAGATGAACAGATCGATGTATTTTGAACCTTATCTCCCTCAATAAAGCAATCAAAGCCCTCTGTGAGGACAGTGTCTCCCTCGCAGCTAAAGGGACCAGATGAACGCGCCCCAGGCGGGGCAAGGTGAACCGGGCACATGGATGTACCTACCCAGCAACTTCGCCTACTCCCACCTTACGACAAGCAGGTCCCTGCCAGGCACCTCCTGAGCTGCCATAACCCACCAGGCCGTGCGCCTTTCCAGCCATCACCAAGGTTGGTTGAACTTCCAGTACATGCGGCCTCTTCGACCTCCCAAGAGGCGGCTCCGCTCGCCGCCTGCACCCCAGCCCAGGCCACGACCCAGGCCAAGGGCGAAGGCGGCCTCAGGCGTGACCCGGGGCCCCTGCGAGCACCGGGGGCCCCGCCACCCGCGCCCTCGTGTTGTGGGGCCCCAGAGCTCGGTGAGCCGAGCGTGTGGCGCACGGCCGCGGGCTGCAGGCGGACATACCGATGTGCCGCAGCTCTCCAGCCCGGCCGCGCCGCCGCTGCGAGTCCGCACGCACCGCCCGCGCCTCCCGTGCGGGGAGGCGGGGGCTCAGCAGGCGGGCGGCCGGGGCCCTGCAGGAATCCCCCCCGCCCCCGCCTGTGCCTCGCT